>OY720442.1:30504963-31704963 GCA_963082915.1 Dolichopus griseipennis | reverse complement strand
TTTTTTTTGGACAAACGTCGGGCCGGCATGAGTTAACAAATTCCAAGTCGGTTAATAGAGTTAACTCCATTCTAAAACGGAACACGTATACAAAATTTAAAGAAAATCGGTCGAATCGTTTCTAATTTAGAGTAAAGGATTGAAAAAACCTGTAAAAAGCTATTGGGCCGCAATTTTTGAGGCTTTCTTTTTTGCCAAAGCAGTATTTCGTAAAATCGGACAAAATTTGGACCCAAATTTTTTTTTGACCAACCGTCGGGCCGGCATGAGTTATCAAATTCCAAAACTGTTAAAAGTGCCAACTCAATTCTCAAGGAGCATCACGTATATAAAATTTGAAGTCAATTAGTCAAGCCGTTTTCATTTTAGAACAAAAAAGTTTAAATACTTGCACCTCAACTTGGCGGTCCAGAAGAAATTTTTAGACCACGATTTCTTTCCGTACCCAAAAACCCCTATACACAAATTTTCATGAGAATCGGCTGGGAAGTTTAGGAGTCTATTCGACACATACGAACAAACAAACAAACTTTCGCTTTTATATATATAGATATACTCTTTTTGTACCTAAGTACGGTCTTAAATAATCCTTTTGGAATGTCAACTTGAAGAGCTCGCATTACTGAAATCAAAGTCTTTGAGGCATACATTAAATCATTGGGTTGTTGTACGATGGTGTGTTATGGCTTATATTCAGAAGTACCATTCAAAAATTCCAGGTTTTTGTGAACAAGTGCTTAAGCAATAAGCCTCGTGTATTAAATTTACCAATAGACTGTAGAATCTTTTGTAGAGAAAACTCAACCTACGAAAACTATTTGTATACTGAGTTCTTAGAGGCCCTATTGAACCAATCAAGTGTCTGAGATAATCAAGATATTTTGATTTTCTAGATTTATAAGATTTTTATTAGATTTTATAATTTTTTAATATTATAATATCAAAAAATCTATTTAGTATAATATCAAGGCCCCATTATTGATTTTTGGGACTTCATAATAGTAATTTACAATAATAAAGCCCTAAACAAGTCATAAAGTTCAGAATTGTACTCAATTAATATTATAAAGAATTTCTTAGTTTAAAATTAAAACATATCACATTTCCTCCATTTCAAACTTAAATAGAAATTCATTATACTATGCTCAGATAATTGAACTCATTAAAAGATACTGCTTGTTCACATGTTAATTTTCTTAGGTTTTTTTTATTTCTGCTGACAAAATGTATTGCAAATTAAATGTACTTTTTAAATACTTTTTTTTTTTTTGTATTGAAGGTTCGGCCATATTTTAAGCAAAGTACAACTTAAAGCAAGTTTCTTTTTTTGCAACTTGTTGTTTAAGACATCCTTTAAGGCTATTTTTTAATCATAACTTTTTTTTGTATCTAGAATATGTAGATAGTTACCAACCAAGAGATATTCGTAAATTATCATTTAAAATACTTTAAAAGAATTCTTTATTTATAAATAAAAATGGTCTTAAAGTCAATTTTATTTTATAAAAATTGGAAAAATAATTATGGTGTCATTTTAATTTTAATTTCATGTATTTTTAATTTTTTTATATTTTATATGTGTAATTATGGAACGCAAAAGTTCTAAAAGTGTAAAAATAGTAATAAAAAATTGTAATAAAGTTTAAGTTAATTTTTTTTGAAATTATATAAATTGCAAAATTTAATGATATAAGTAGCCTTTTATATACAAAAATCCTATTATGATTACAAATTAATTTTTTTTTTTTTTTTAAATAAACTTCTTTAAAATAAAGTAGGTTAAAGTATTAAATCCCAGTTTACATATAGGTTCATTGAAGTTCACTGAAATTAAGAGATTACATCATTGGGCAATGGTAGCGAATGAGGAAATAATTCAATCAAAACTTAAACTTAAAACCCTAATCTTAAAATAAATATTTTTAGTCAAATTTAAAATTAATGTATGATTTGTAGAATTTTTGAATCTAAATTAGTGCCTATCAAAGACGCTGTAAAAGTAAAGGAAAACGAGATCTATATCGTTAAAAAGTAGTTTTTTAACCAAGCCATGTCTTATAAATCTTTTTTTTAAATAAAGTCCGTTCTAATTTACTTGAAATTTCTTAAACATTTATATTATTCAACATCAATATATGTTAATGAATTAATCTTAAATTAATTAAATTTCCGCCAATTTTTCATCATTTAATTTGTCAACTCATAGCTTTCAAAAATAGGCAGGCAATATGGGCGAATCAATATTTCTTTCAAAATTACTGTGAGAATCGCAATATTCTTACTAAGTTAAGCTGTTATTTCTTTAATAGATTACATGGTCACCAATAATACAGCCATACAGTCAACAAGCCATGGCTTTCAGAAATAAGCAGGCAATGGGCGAATCAATCTTCAATCTTCAGTGTTTCCTTCAAAGTTACTAAGAACCGTTATATATTGACTACTGAAAGATATTTTCTTTTTAATCCAACATATGCTTATCACTCATTATTACACAGCCATTAATTCAACAAGTCATGGCTATCAAAAATTAGCAGGCTATGGGTGAACAATATTTCTTTTAAATATGATAATTGTTTTTTTAACCACCCCACCGAGTTTTAATAATAACAGTTATTGATATTTTTTATGTTAAACCATTTTAAAACCCCATTTAAATTATTTAAAATAATTTAATTTAAATATTTACAAAAAAATAAAACTGATTTAACATTTTTACGCTTGTAAAATTATTAATGACGGTCAAATACATTACTTTGGTTCATTGATTAACTTTTTTGAACTTGACACTCTAGTTTTTTCATAAATTATAGTACATATATACAAAAAATTCAATCTTTAATTTCAGTTTTTTTTTTTTAAACTAAAATGAATAATGAAGAGAAAATTTGATTTTCAGAACAGCAGGGGTGATCTTTAAACCGATTTCAAATTCGATTCATCATTTTTATTACGAAAAAAAAAAGGTACACAAAACAAAATTATGTAATATGAAACATTTAATAAGAAAACATAAAACTGAAAGTTAAGGTTATGTTGATTAGGAAGAGTTTAAAAAATCTTAAAAGCATTTTTTTTATAAATAAAAATTTTTGTTTAATTGCAATTAAATGGAATTTAAAAATTAAAATTTTTATTTTAAAATTAAACACCAAAACAAAACTTGAAACTTGCTAGCAAATTTTTTATTTAAAAAAAATAAAATCTAAATATAAAAATATATAAAATGTCAGTGATGGTAATGATTATTTCAAGGAAATTGTTTAGATTCAATTTTTGTTTAATAAAATTAAGTAATTTCATTATTTTCATGGTAAATAAGAGGTACGCTCTAGTCTTCCATTTTTTAATTGTAAAAAAAAAACAGGAAATACAAAATAAAAATACATTTTTGAACGATATTAATATAATTTAACAATTATTCAGAGACTAAATCTATGTATATATACAATATTAAATCTATTCATTGTCAACTTTTATATCAAATATTTTAATTATAAACAACATTTAATTAAAGAAAAATTTAATAAATTAATCCATTAACTATTTAGATTGCACGCCATACAATTATTCAAAACAAATTGATATCAATTTTATAAAGAAAAAATTATTATTTATCAAAGCATTGCCTCGTACATTTGTCAGGCCATACTAAAAATTTTTAAAACATCCCATTCAATTGTTTCGTAATCATTTTCGTATACTTTTAGGCATAATGTTTAGAAAAAATAATTCATTGTACTGGCCTGTTAAATATGGGAGGTAATGATCGATTTACTCTAGTCGAGTTTAACGGCCTGTTTAGTGTGCTAGAGAAAAGCAAGTAAATTTGCCTGTCAAACAAGTGAGACAATGGTCGTTATACTCTAATGTAGTATAACGGCCTGTTAAATATGTTAGGCAATGATTGATATACATTTTTAAAGAATAACGGCCTGTTAAATATGCTAGGCAATCATCAAAATTTTAAATATTATAATAGAGTATAACGGCCTGTTAAATATGTTTCGGAATGATTGATATACATTTTTAAAGAATAACGGTCTGTTTAATATTCTAGGCAATGATCAACATTTTAAATGATCAGCTTTTACTTTTAAAAATTATTTTTTAAATGTCATCTCTTTAATCACCAAAATAAAATGTCGGAAAAACCTCAATACAACATAAAATCATCACATATCTTATCAAATGTAAAATATTTTTGCATTTTCTTTAATAATAACAATTAAAAACATACCAAACATATTTATATCAAGTATTATTATTATTTTTTTTCATCCAAATCCTGTAATAAATATATAATTTCTACTTAAATTATCATTTTCTATTTCATTTGAAGCATTCAACTTTATCAACATCTGGTCATTAAACCGGACAGATTATAAAGATTCAAGAAACAAGATACAAGATACCATTCAAATACATTTCGTTTCCTATTACAATTTCAAATTAAACAAAAAAAAAATAAATAAAAAAAAAAAAAAAAATTTCTCTAATAATTTTTTTACACAAATCTTTGTAACCAGTTTTTCCTTATATAAAATGAAAATTTTATACCGTTATTTATATAATTTTTTTCCCCCAAAACCATTTTATTAGTAAGTATTAGCTTGTATATTAATGCGCTTATACTAAACTTCTTAAAAGCTAAAAAAAAATTATTTAATTTTGTTCTAAATTCATTGTAAAATCATTAGTGGGTCAGCAATAAGTAACAACCTAATAAATAATATATAGTTTTTTTTGTGAGCATGTTTTGTTGTTGTAGTTGTTGTGATGATGCACCCGACTAACCAACCAAACAACTTCAAAAGACAAATGCAATGCAATGCAAGTTAAGTGTAAGTAAGGTATTTATTACATCCGATGATTATAGTGTATACTACATAGTATCTAATATACCATATTCTACAACTTCTTCAGTAATAAATTGAAAAGTTAAAGTTTTTTTTGGTTGTCTTTTGTTATTTATACCAAATGGTGTTTAATTTAATTTAATTTTTTTTTATTTTCAGTTTTTTTTTCAGTTTTTTTTTACAAATTATACCAATTGAATTTTGGTTGCATGTTTGAATGATGAAGAAGATGCATGAAGTACAAGAAGATTGTTATACTTGTTTTTCAGTTTTTTTATTTTACATGGTTTCGTTTTCTTGGTTTTAAAAGTGTGTGTGTCTATTTCTAATTCTCTGACATATTGACATAAATAAATATTTTTTTTTTTTTTGAAAAGTGAAGAAAAAAAAATTGAAACTGCACTAACTGGTAGGATTGGATTTCATATACATTGTATATAATGTTAAATGGCGTTTGAAAAGTTAAGAATGATTTTTGTTTTGTTTTTTAATCATGAAAAGTAAAATTTGTTTTTAAAAGAATTTTATAATTGAAATTTTTGCATATAAATTGATGGTGTTTAAAACAGTTTTGAATTCCCAAATAATTATTTTGTAGATCTCTGAGAAAAGTAATAAGAGTAGTTCTTAAAACCTTTTTATCACTGAAATAAACTATCCAGATGACGCAACCCGACTAATAGAAATTCGTTGATTATGTATACACGTCACGTTTATGGAACCATATCCCATTTAATGCGATATTCCAGTGTTGATAATATATATGTGTACGACATACATAAATTTAAGGAGAACATTAACATCCCATCCAATTTTATTTATCCCATATAATTCGACAATCGTAAGTACCCTAAACCCAAATCCTTCCAAATTTCTATCAACGAAACCAAACTATACATTTGTATCACAAGTACCTCCCTAACGTCTGGAAACTCCTTAAAGTTTCCCTTTCTTACTACATATCCTTATTTTCCGATCCTCCCGAAACATTTTTGTTTAAAACATGTTCCACAGTTAAGTTTCAAAAAGTGGGTAATATTAGTTAGCTAGAATCCAACACTAGCCGAAGATACTTCGTATAGTTATTTCTTCTACCCAATTTTCCTTATCCCAAAGTACCTTAAACCCAAATGTTTCAAAATTCTTATCCTTGAAACCAAACTCTACATTTGTATCACAAGTACCTCCCTAACGTCTGGTCCAATAAGGGTAAGGTATTGGTGTGTCGCACACTATCCAAATGAAAATCCCTTAAAGTTTCCCTTTCTTACTACATATCCTTATTTTCCGATCTCCCCAAAAAATTTTTATTTCAAATTTATTGCTAAGTTAAATTTTAAAAAGTAGGTCCTATTAGTTAGGTAGAATCCAACACTGTCCGAAGATATTTCGTACTGTTATTCCTAGTAATATTTAATGTTTTTAAGCACCCCTTTGAACAATTACAATCGATACGCAAACTTATATGAAGCTAAATACCGCTTGTATGTTATTGTAGAATAGTTATCAAATTTATATTCTAGAGATGTTTAGCAGGGCTCTATTGCAACAACCACTGATCAGTAATCAAATAGTCACATACTCATTTTTTAGATAAGTTTTTGTAATAATGCAATAGAATTTTAATTAGTAACAATCATTCGCATATTAAAATAAAAATTAAAGTGTTTAGTGTCCCTGTTCTTTGACAATTTAATAATCTCATAATGTATCTTATAGTAGAAAAAATAACTAAAAGATATTTAAATTAGAACTAAGGTATCTTAAATTTTGCCAACATAATTTAAAAACTATCAGTTAATTTAATTTAAAAATATTTTGACTTTTAATATATACCAGCAATGATTCTGTATTGCAATATATATATATATATATATATATATATAAAGTATTATTTAATTCATTTCAAATTTAAATTTCAATAGATTTTCTCGTAATCTACAATTAAAAATTTATTAAAAAAAGAAAGCCATCATCATTTTAAACCAAAATAAAAAAAAATTTAACACGATTTCCAACAACTTCAATTTGTTTGATTCAAAAAAAATTTTCAGTTGGTAACCATAGCAGCAACTTCTGATTCAATTGAAAAGAATTTAACAACAATTTTCAATTCATGAATAGTCCAAAAACGTACAAAATTTCTAGGATAGTTTAAATTCAATACAATTTTTTTTTTTTAATCAATAATCTTAACTTCTGAGGTGTAGACTTTTAAATTAGGATTTACGTTTTTTTTTTATACAAAGTTGCAGACCAAATAAAGCGTTGCGTTTTTACAGCACACAAGAAAAAAACCAATCTGTTGATTAAAAATTTTCTTTCAAATGATGCGATGCGACTTTATTTTCTATAAACATTTTATTTTAATTTTCTCTTTTTTTACCAATTTTTTTTTAACACCCGTATGAACGTTGGTCAAAAGGTATAATAAATTTGATATTACGTTTGGCAGGGTAGGGTAGATTCAAGTTAAAGATGCGTTAAAGAGGGAAGGTAAATATAGACTTTAAGGTATGGATCGGATTAGAATCGAAAGTAATTCCCGTACGACTTAGACTTGTATGTCCGTACGTCCGTCCGCATGATAACTCATAATTGGAGTTAAGATTCTAAAATATTCACTCCCATACAATTTCTTTGTTATATGAGTATTACTATACACTTAATAAATCTGGATGTCTAAATTTGTCAAAAGTAGGTTTCTTTGGTCAAAATTTTCGCAATATTTGATTAGTCAAGTGTAGCGGGTTCGGGAAGCTGCTATTCAATTTCTTATTTAATATGAGCATAATTTAATGTATAACGAAGCAGTGTTTGAAGTTTTGTGAAAAGTAGTTAACTTTAATGGTAATCGTCTGAATAGAATATTGTTGGTTCAGTGAAAGAGGTTCGAAAACCATACAACTTTTGTACATAACTTAAAGTCTTCTAAATTGGTATTTGAAATTTTGCAAAAAGTACTTAAACAGATGTTATAATGTCTATATTACGTTCATGAGGATATCCTAGAGTTGGCACCGTCTACTTTACCCAATTCCTAGTCTTAAATAGAGTCATTCTTTATAAAAAAGAAATATAAAGATTTAAAATAGATTTGGTTTTTCTTATTTAGTTCTCTTCAGATTATTTCTTAATTTTTTTTTGTTAAAAGTCTATTTTAAGTCTTTTGCCGCTTGTCAATTTTTTTTCCGTGGTAGTTTTCTTTATAATTTCCAAAGAAATAAAAATTTAAAAAGCGTGAGATTTAAAATGATGATTAAATTGCACGGTTTATGTTTTTTTTTTAATAAAGAAAATTTCTATAATTTTTAATTTTTAACTGCTGAGAAGTACATAACTAGTAACAACTTTTTCATTTACTATTAAATGTACTTTAAACTCTAAAGCGTTTTACTGAAATTGAAAAAAAATTGAAGCTGCAGTTAAACAAAACTAAAAATGAGAAACCCATCTTAAAATTTTCAGAAATAAAATAATAATAATAATTCACAAAATAAAATTATTATTTAAAATATAAAAATAATTTTAATTTGATTATTGTTAAATGATAAGTTTTTATAAAGATATTTAAAATATTTTAATTATACAGTTTTGAATATAATTATATATTATTTTATTATTATAGTTAATTGTTGTTGTAACTATAAGTTTAAAAGTGAAAGTTTATTATAGTATAATTAAAAAATTTAAATTTTTTTAAAATTAATTATATAAAAAATTAAATTGACCACCGATATGTTATTTTGAAAAATTATTCTTTGGCTGTTAAAATACAATATAGGATACAATTGGTTTATTGTCATGTATCTGCAATAATATTTTAAACACTCTTCTTCTTTTTTAATCATCCCTCAATTAGTTACATGTCTTATTACTCGACAACTAATTGAGGCTTTAGATCTCCATAAAATTGACGAAATAAATTAAGAAATCTCTAGGGTAGCTTAAATTCACCGAATAAGTTCACACAACCAACCTATTATTTGTGATTTATAATTTCCAACTTAAGAAATTTGAACAATTAAATCTTAAGTTTAAAAAATAAAACATAAAAACAATAAACAATTTTGAGCATAATTCGGATTATAGAATCTCCAAGCTGCAGTCAATTCGGATTGTAGAATAGTTAGTGCTTTGTAAACTGTCATTCGGATTATTGGATATGCGGATTAAAGGAGTTTCGGATTATCGAAATATTACTATACTTTATTACAGGATATCTATTGGCAACATTCCTAATGGCCCCATATTTATTACAATTCGTATTCATTTTAAATGTATTATGCTTTTTTTAGGTTTTCTCTCATACTTTCTAAGTCTTTATTTTTCTTCAAGAGATCTGTCGAATATTAATATAGCATAAATTTAACCTAAGATAAAGTATAATTTTTAATTTTTTAGCTGGCACCAAATTTTAAATAATCTGCTTCTACAAAATTCAAAATTACGTCTTAAACCTAATTTACAAACCAACTATAGCCAGGAAGCATTGATTCCTTTTAGTACTTGTGGATTTAATGGATATATCTCGAGTTATATATCTTAGAATAGATAAATAGTATATATATATATATATATATATCTTATAGTAAATATAGAATATATATCTTATAGTATATATATATCTTAATCGATCTGCTATTAATTATAAGAATTGACTCTTGCTTTATTGAATTAAAATTATAAATATCTCCTTTCATTCAATTCTAACATAAAAATAGAGTGGCTTAAATGCCCGTACTAGTACCTATTTCTACAATGTTGAAATTCTTAAGTGTTTTTTAAACTTGCTAGAAAAATGCATTTATTTTGAGTGGAACTCTCCCTTATTGTTCTATTTTCTTTAACAATATATAATTTTTGATTTCAACTAGCTTGTAAAATTTTTTAAACTAATATCAATTAATTGAATAATAGAATGTTATCAGACTAATAAAATGGGGATCCGTACTTAATTCTCTGCTTAACAATCCTTTTCTTTTAAAATCCTTTTAGACAAAATATTCGATATATTAAAAATTTTTTATGAAAAGATTATTAGTATTTAAAAACTTTACATAATCCCCTCTATCTAGGGGTAATATCCTCTTTTCCAGAAGGCTTACACTCAAATATTTTAACTTTGGCAGGTCCTAAATAATTATTAAATACAAAAATTATAAAAAAGGAAAGAGGAATTCGGTAAGTAGGATTTTCGAAAGTAGGAATTTGGAAACCAGAATTTGGGAAACGTAAAATTTTGGAAACGTAGAATTTTGGCAAAATATGTTTTTTTAAGACCCAATAAATAAAGGTTAATTCATTTTGAAATTAATATACGTATTTATATTTATATTTTAATATCATCTTAAACAAAGTGACAATGATATATATTTATATATATATATAAATTTAGAATATTTAATTTAGAATAACAGTTTATCTAAACTTAAAAGTTATAAATACTAACAGATTATTTTCCTTTTTTACAGTTTTACAATTGTACTTCTTATAATCGTACTTCAGATATTTTCTGTCACAGAATAATCACTAACACTACTATCAAGCATCACCGCTTCACAAGCTTTAATTCTGCAAATGCAACTTCTAATCTACTAAAAGCAGAACTAAGAGCACTAAACATTACTAAAAGCAAGAACAACAGATTCGCTGTGATTACTGCAAATTTTATTTGAAGAAAAAAACTTCAAAAACTTTAAATCAACAATAAACTCTTCTATCTTACATATTTATACAATGCTAACCTATTATATTCAGTTCTTATAACTTTAATTATGCCTCTAACCATAAAATTCTTTATTAACTTTTAAAACTAATATTGGCCACCTTTGAGAATCGTACACTTGTCAAAAAAAACCAAATTTTTTTTAACTTTCAAATTAAATCTACAGATTTTCAACAGTTTATTTAAAATATTTTTTTTGTTTTTGACAAATTGTCTAATGTTGTTTTATTTTATTTTTATATTTTTATGATTTTGATTTTTTTTACAATAATAATTCTTTAAATTTTTTTTTTAATTTTCAATTACAATCCAAAAAAATTTCTCATCTCATCATTAGATTATAATCATGACATTCCTTAAAAGGTTTTTAACCTTTTTCTTTATAAAAATATACAAAACTAAAAATTGTGGTAAGTATTTTGGTTGTTGTAAAATATCTTAAGTTTTGTGCGAAAATTTAAGATACACTTCTCAGTTAAGTTTCCAAAAAAAAAAATTTTATAAAAAAACAATATTTAATAAAAATTATAATAATAATAATAATATTTTTTTATTATTTAACTTTATGTACATAAGAGGTGTGTCTCTCATTAAATCAAAATTTTTAACTTCAAAATACAAATTTTATTCGCCCAAAATACAATTTACAGCTCATATTAACAAATTGAATCATAAAATTTTTTGTTTTTGTTTTTTTTTTTTCTGACGCAAAACAAGAACAACAATAAATACAATTCCTAAAAATTGTCTTCACATTAATCAATTTAAATAATCTAATTATAATCATCTTATCAATTGACATTACTATATCTGATAAATTCTTAGATACATTAATGGTAAATATAAGAATTTTAATCAAAATATCTTTAAGAACACCGGAATAAAATTTATATCTGAAGATATATCTGAAGATACAAAATTTTGAGTCACATATATATAAGATATTCAAAACACAATATAAGTTGAGATCAAATTTCATATAGGTACACATATATATTATAATTCAAAATCAATCTACAATTTTTATTATGGAAGTGATATAATTTGGGACTCCCGTTGGTGATTGAGCTCTTTAAGTTCTTTACCATCGATAACATTTAACTACCAGATATACTTAATTAAAATATCTTGAAAATAAAATCTTGTAGAACACCAGAACCAATTTTATATCTGAAGATATATCTAAAGATACAAAATTCTGAGTCACAAAATTTATAAGATATTCAAAACACAATATAAGCACAGATCTAATTTTATATACATTATATATATTATAATTTATAATCAATCACCAATCTTTATTATGGAAGTGACATAATTTGGGACTTCAGTGGATGATTGAGCTTTTTAAGTTTTTTGACCATGGTCGATAACATTTAATTATCAGATACATTGGTATGAATTCTGAATTAAAAAATCTGTAGAATAAAATCCTTAGAATACCAGAACCAAACTTATATCTTAAGATATATCTAAAGATACATAATTTTGAATCACACATCTTATAATTAAAGATATTCCAAATAAAATAAGCTAAGATCAAATTTCATAATATATATATACATAAATATAATTCCTGATCAATCACCTTTTTATAATATAGTGGAAGTGACATAATTTGGGACTCCCGCCGATGATTAAGATTATTAATTCAAATATCAAAATTTTATTTTGACCATGATGATTTTTAAATATTTTTTCAAAAATTTTTTATGAGGACTCTTTTAAGTGTTCTTTGTCTGATTTTTTGTTTTTCTTTTTTTTTCATTTGTATTATCTTTTAAATTATTCCATTTTCTTAATTGAAAATTTTTAATGCGCTAACGGTAAAACCTCAAAGTGCAAAACCAAAAAAAAAAAACACAAAGTTTAAATTAAAATTGGCAATTTTGTGTTTAAGAAGGTGAATCACCAGCTGAGTTTCAATTAAATTAAGAAAAAAAAAACGAAACAACACCATAAATACAATTTAATATTTAGACAAAATAATGTGTGTAAAAGGTAAGACAGATTTTTGTATTTTTTGTATATAAAATGATTTCCATTGAATTTTATTAAAATGTGATTATCATAGGTTGTTTTTTTTTTTTTTGCAATTCAATATTTTATAGATAGATGGCATTTATACTCGCAGTTTCATATACTATAATATAATAATTACAAAGTTAAAAAATAACAGAATTGGCGACATCATGTTGAGAGAGCATTTAATAATATTTTTTTAATTTTTTTAAAATTCTTTACACTCCACCTTTTGACTATTGTTAAAAAAAAAAAACCTTGATTCATGTAATAAGCGATTTTTAGAATGCGTTGATTAGTTTTGCTACTTAAATTATTGCAATTTTTTGCTAAAAAAAACAAAAATCAATATTCGAATGTGACGCATTCTATATAAATTAATTTTAAACTAAAAAAAAAATTAAAAAATAAAATCAATCAAAAAAAAATTGGTCCTTGAGATATTTTTTTTTTTTTTGATTTTGCAAAAATTCGCGAAAAAAAAAACAAAGAAAAAATTGATTTAAAATTTTTTAGAAAATTACGGTTTTAAGGTGAAGTTAAATGATACGTGATTAGTAAAGATAATTAATAAAAATTTAATTTAATATTTTTTTGGCTTTAAAATTTAAAATTTTGGCATAATTTTTTTTTTTCCAAAATGTTGAGTTTTTGATTAATCTAGTTTAATATACTGGTTAATTCGGGATAGATATACGTATTCTAATTAATATTTTGTAATTGACGTTTGTCCATCAAGGGGTTTTTAATAAGTTTATGATAAAATTCTGGAAAGGTATGAATATTATATATACAATATTCCATCTAGGACAATCGAACTGATTTGTTGTAATCTGAAGTTACATGTATATGTATATGTATGATATATGTATATCTGATAGAAATTCTATAGAAACTCAGGGAATAATAAGACTTTGCCTGTTTCTAATTATTCTTGGGATAACCAATTGAAAAATATTTTATTAGAATCCTTGGGTTTAAGAAAATATAGATCACTCCTCAAATACAAGAAGTGCGCAAAGACGAGGAATAAAAGAGTTGATAGACTGAAGTATTCAAACGACATAAAAGACTGGAATATTCAAAAATATTAAAGCCTTATTATATACTTTGTAAATAAAATTGCTTTAATGCTTTAATAATATGAGTAATAAGTTATTTACAATGAATATAAAAATTTGAGACTAAAAATGTAGGTACTCTAGAAATCTGGACACCCCTAAATAATTATATAAAAAAAATTAGCACCTAAATTAAAAATAGGTGATCAATAAATTGTACACTCAACAACTCTTAAAAAGTCCCTAAAGTTTTGGGTACCTACCTATTTAAAAGAATTTCATATATTGAAAATCTTTTTTTAACAACTTGTCTCTTTTCTTTTAAAATTTACAGAATTATTAAAAATTATTGCAAATCATTTAAATGTTCTGGATAGATTTGAATTGGCATATTAAATGACAATGATTATGTGTTAAAAGAATCATGGGTCCTTTAAATATTTTATAGAATTCCTATTGTATAAAATGAATATAGTTGATTTATTTTTCTATAGAGGCTCTACATAATAGGATTGGTTTAATCATATTGAGTTCTTTTATATGTGAGAATAATGTATATTTAACTTGTACATTATTTTGCAAACCTTGCATTTTAAACTTCAAATCCAAGCCAATTTACAAAAATTCATTCTTATCATATGCATTTAACAAATCAACATCCAAAATAGTTCAAACTTCACGTACTTTAATAAGTATTTAAATCAAAATAAATTAAAAATTTTGATTCCTATTACTATATATATATATATATATATATATATATATATATATATATATATATATATTTTCCTCTTTATTAATTTTGCATTTAATTTGAAAAGATCATTAAATAAAAGATCAGCAATTTGACACCAAATATTATTGATATATATATATATATGTTTACACATTACGTTCATAAAATGAACATTTAGACATTTTGTGATCCAAATATATTCATTAATTAGACATGGTCATTCCTTCAATTGAATATCAATTTTCACATTGAAAAATTTATTACAAAACATTTCCAATAAATTTTTTTTTTTTTTATACTTTAATAACTTTTTTTTAAAAATCAATAAACAGAGTTAAATTGTATCTTTAACTTACCTTTATTAATCAGAAAACCAGTATCCAATTCATGTCTTCCAAAAAAACAAATCACGTTGATTTCTTATTGTAATTAATTGACATTATAAATCAATCATTTAAATTTAAATATAAATTTAAATTTATTTTTATTTTTTCACTATTCCAATTAATTTTTTTATTTATTTTTTTTTTCTAAATATTTGTAAAAAAAAATTGAATTTATTTTTTTTTTTTTTTACTATTAATATTATCTTCTATTTGAAATTTTTATTTAATTTGCAATTTTCTTTATTATTTATTTTTTTAATTTTTCTTTATTTTACTTCAAAAATTGATTACCCATTCCTTTCACAATTTTTTTTACGTTCTATTTTTTACCTTTAAATAAAAAAGAAAATAGAAACATTTTATAAATATTAAACATTGTTTTTTAAACAAATTGGTAGAAAATGTTGTTTTTATTGTACAGAAATGTCAAATTGAAATGTGTCATATATAGAAAGTGTCATATTGCATGAAAATATACGAAAATAAAATGTCACATAATAATAATAATATTTATTTATTTATTTATTAATTTATTAATTTATTTATTTATTTGTAGTATCAGACAATATTAAATATTGCCAGATAATATTAATCCTTTGCCTATTTAACATTTGAACTTCTTATTGCATTATTTTAATATACACTATATTTTTTTATTGGATATGATCTGACCAGGATTTGAACCCGAGACTTTTCGATTGAAAAGCTACCACTTTACCACTGTACTAATTATAATTACTTATAATATTACTTTTAAAATACCACCTAAACTTAATTGTTCTTGCTTCTGAAATACAAGAATTTTGAATTGAATTGAAATGTCAAAAGAATTTAATTTTATGTGTCAAACATTTCATTAATATCAAAAAGTATACACTGTACAGTTTAAAAGCTTGTACTATGTTTTAAACTTAAAAAAAGAAGAAAAAAAAATAACTTTAATTAAGATATTTTAATCTTAAATATAACTAACTTAAAATTCTTTATTTATATTTAGGATGTGTTATACCATACTACTAAACTTTCTAGTAACACTTCAAGTTCAAGACTCTTTTTTTATATTTAACAATATTAAGTTTTAAAACACAATTCAAATCGTCAGTTAGTATAGGTTTATGGTGTGGTATTGCATAGGCAATTCCTGCTTTAAACTTTTGATTTATTTTATTTATGTGAGGTGAAAGGCCAGATTAAAATGGTTATATGAATGATTATAAGTTTTTTTGAATTCAAAATAGTTAATTTCAGAAATTAAAATTTAGGTCTTGAAATAAATTTATATCTTAAATAAAACATTTAATTATATTGAAAATACAAAATTCAAATTAATTTGAAATAGACGCAGTTTCATTTAAAATGAATAATTTGTATTTTTAAATTTTGAAGTGAGATTTACACTATTTTAGTATGTTTTAAATGTATTATTGAATATATTAAATATTGAAAAAATTACCACATTTAAAGTTTTACAAAAATAATAAATGAAATATAAATTACGATAATTGGTGTATGCATTTAGACATAATTATATATCAACACCAGCATTCTATTTTTTTTACTTTAAAAAATAGAATCATCCCTAAACGATTTGAAGTGTTTAGTCCATCTTAAACTATTGGAGTCCTCAGTAGGTTATACTAGTGTTAAATTACCTAGACAACTTCAAATAAATTTTGATGTAACAAATGCCTTTATGTAAAAAGTTATAAACATCATCTGTGAGTTGTAATAAATAATTCAAAAATTTACAAAATCGATTTGGAATTGTATATAAATATTTAAGTTTAAAACCAAAATAAGAAATATAATTAATAATGGCAATTAAAATTTTATATAGTAATTGTATGTTTTTCTAATTTTAACATCAATAAAAAGCTTATTAATTAATTAACCCTTTAATTATAGTGTTTTTTTCAAAACAAAAATTTTATAATTCGTTTCTAATGTAGATTTTAAATAATATTGGACATGATAAAATTTAACCTCGTCTTTTCTAAAAAAAATACTACAAAATATCAAAATTTAAGTCACTTAATTAATGCAATTGATTTCTCTAATACTTGTGACAAAATTCAAATTGATAATAAAATTTTCAATCCCTATTCAATTCAAATAGTTTCTAAATTAATTAAAATAATTCAAGAAACCTAATTATTCCTTTGAAAAAAATCTAAAATTTCCGGAATTCCAAAAGAATTTCAAATTTTAATTGAAAACTTCAAAAAATATCTAAAACCAAAGTAAGTTAATTTACCAAAGTCAAAACATTTTTTTTTAAGTACTATTTAGTATGCGCAATATATACTGTTATTTTCTCTAAAAATTTATCTTTAAAATGTTTTTTTTTCCGCCGTTTTCTGTTTTAAAACTCTCAAGTTTCAGCACATAAAATAGTTTTTTTTTTTAAATATTCTCTCAGGTGTTTTTTTTTTTTGTGTCTTTTTCTTAAGGCGAATTCACTATTATTTTTCACCAATATCACGGTAAATTAAAAAAAAAAACAAAAACAACAATTTCGAATTATCTATGCAATAAGACAATAAAACAAAAATAAAATAAAAAATTTTTTAAGTTGTGGTTTTAATTTTACATGAAATTCTTTTGGTTTTGTTTTTTTTTTTTTCATTTTTTGAAGTCTTTGAAATAACGTTTAACACCTATACACTGAAGAAAAGTTTTTAAATAAAACTATACTTATAGTGTTTTGTTTTTTTGGGTGGGAAAATAATTACAAATTTTTGCTTTTCAATTTTTTTTTATTTTAAGTTAAACTGGTAATATTATATAGTATTAGACATTTTATTAACCAAAACTAATGCACATTTTATGATTAAAATTTACATATACATGAACAGATTAACATGCATACGTACATAATATTATATTGATGTTGTGCTGGCAATTTAAAGTAACAAACAATAATAATAAATATTTGTTAATACTATTTTAGAGAAAAAAAAGTTAATAAATGTTTTTAAAATTTGATTTTATTATATTTTTAAAAATTTTATTATTTTACTAGGAAAATTCTGTAATTTTATCCCAATATAAAATAAATATTAAATTTTTAAAATGAAAATTTCAAAATGTATATAATAAAAAAAATTTATAGTTAAAATAATAGAAAATATAATTTTATTGCAATTTTCTATATAAAAAATCTTGAAATTTAATATTTTTTTTAATTAAATTATTATTTTTGTATTTTAAGGAATAAAGTTGTTAAAACTCAAATTGAAAAGTTATATAAGGATATATTTAATATTAATTATTGTTTAAAATATAAAATCGAAAGTTAGAAAAACTTTTATCAATTTAACTATTTCTTTAAAATAATCATCAAATATTGAATTTCAAGCTCATAAGTCATAAGGTACTAACATAACACATTGAGTAATTAAAGATAATATAACAATTGTATGAAATTAAATATTCATAAAATAAATTAATAATTTTAGTTAAAGTACTTATAATTTAAAATTTACTTTACAAATTGAGTTTAATTATAAATTTTCAAAAAGTTTTAGTTGTAATTAATTTCAATTAGAAAATGTTAATAATCGAATTTAAATTAAAACTATTTGATTAAAGCTTAAAAAATGGGTTTTATTTAAATTTCGTAACAGTTTTAAATTCCGAATGAAACTGAGATTAACTAATGGTTTAACAATCTACATTTATTCAAGAATCATTACGACCAAGTTCAAATCAGTAACCATTTGTATTCTTGAATACATTAGAAATCAAGGAACTAATAAGAATTTAGGATGAATTATTCTAGCAGGGTTATATGCATAATAAGGCCATATGAATTTTGCGTTAACTGGTTCTTATTACTTATTAAATATTATAACAGTAACATTTATGTGCTAAGTTTTCATTTAGTAGATTTAAGTTTCAAAATATATTAA
This sequence comes from Dolichopus griseipennis, assembly GCA_963082915.1. Classification (NCBI taxonomy): domain Eukaryota; kingdom Metazoa; phylum Arthropoda; class Insecta; order Diptera; family Dolichopodidae; genus Dolichopus; species Dolichopus griseipennis. Next base: position 31,686,260 of record OY720442.1, on the reverse strand, counting down.
CTTGTAATAATAAAAACCATAACTAATTGTAAAAGTCAGGGATATTACTTTTAAATTTAGATACATCAATTATTCAATAATCTTTTAGGAAAACGTTGTATTTTAACTTGAAATATAAACTTAGTAAAACCATATCTAATTTTATAATTGGTTTTATCAAAATTAACCATAATAAAAATAAATTCTATAAAATATTAATTGAATTTATTTTTAGTCTTTATTAGAGTTACCAATAACTTAAAAAAAAATGAAGTTTTGAAAATTCGTCCTAACTTTTCACTCTAATATTACAAAAGACTTAAGTGAGGAACTTTGTCTTTTCATTATATTATCTTGATTAATATAATAAAGAAAATTATATTAATTATTAATATAATTGAATTAATTTCTAAAACTATATCTTTCTAATCTACTTTAAATATAATTCAATTTTATTAAAGTTTATACCAACTCTCATCATAGGTAATATAATAATCCAAAGTTTCCTTGTTAATAACATTTTTTATTATACTCGTATATAATAATATTTCGAGTGCATTAACAGAAGCTACTTTTTACTTTATTTCAATATTCATGTCAATTTTTTTGATTAGATAGATCTATAACATATTAAATTTCAATATAATATAAGAAAATCAATGGTTATACAGAAAATTCAACAAAATTTTCCATTGAAAGACTGTGTATATATATATAGAAAGAGAATTAGAAGTTCAAATCAAATAACTTTCACATAAATTTTAATTTTGTTTTTTGTTTTGTTTTTTTTTTTTTTATTTTTAATTTACAACTGACTGGTTGCTATTGATACCATATTAAAATTTCTTCGCTCCGATTCAATTCAATTCGACTTACTTCCATTTCTTTTATAACTATTATTATTATTATTATTATTATGTGTTATTTTCGGATTTTTTCATGTATAAAAAAAAAAACTCTTCATTTCTCTTCTCTTTTATTGTGTGCTTTTTTTTAATTTTAATTTTTGTTTTTATTTTCATTCATTCATTTTTAAATATGCAATATATGCTTATTTAAAATTTTTTTTTTTTCTATTTTATTTTAATTTAAATTTTTTTTTTTTTGTTTTTGTTTGTTGATTTAAAAAACTTTCTTTCACTTTTTATTAAAGAATTTCTCAAAATTTAAAGAAAAACAAAACTTAATCAGTATTTTCTTTAATTATAAAATTTTACTTGTTTTATTTTTTTTATTTTTTTAAATTTTTTTTTTTAATAATATTTTACAGCAATATTTTTTGTTTAAATATAAGGAAATTTCTTTTAATTCTTTATTTATTAGTTGTTTTTTAGTTGGATTATTATTACTTTTATTAATTATTATTCAAAGTATTTCATTTATCAGATTAATAAAGTCAGTTTGAAGGATTATAACTTTCTTTGTAATCTAAAACACTTTATAAAGAGCTCGAAAGAAATTCAGTTTAAAACCCAGATTGCATTATTATAAATTATTAAAAATATATTGGAATCTATTTTTATTGAGAGTTAGAGGAAATTTATAACAGATTATACTTAATCTTAAGTTTCTTGTGAGTTATTGGACTTTAACTCTAATTCCCATATTTTTTAAAAAATTTGTGTCCGAACTAAATATATGTCTAGATCGATTTTTTTCAAGCAATTGTGGCTAAGTTGTTTTAAAGAATTTTGTATTTGAACCTTAAATTTAGACAAAGAATCGTGTAATAAAAAAAAAGATCCAAAATCATAACTCATTTAAAGTACATCTAATTTTTATTAATTTTCAAAAAATTAGTTCAAATTACAAACTTCCTAATTTGTTATAAACTTCAGTCACAAACCCCCAATCAAACTTTGTTAATGTTTAAATGAAACTTTTATTAACACACATACTAATAAAAAAATCTGAAGAGTTATAAGTCAATGTACATTTCCATTTTTAACTTTTTTTTTTGTTTAAATTTTGACAATTCAAACGATCATATGTTTTAATATTATTTTACAACTTCTTTGAGTTATTTTCTTTGTACAGAAATTTTAATTAAAAATTTTTATTTGAACTAATTGTAAAAATTAATAATTTTATTTTAAATTGGTTTCTTTTAATTTAAAAGTTTTAATCTGTCAAAAACCCACGCAATTGATATAAAAATTACAATTTTAAAAAATTATTTTCAATTACAAATCACTTGTTATATTATTTCACTTTTATAAAAATTGAAATTAAAATTTATATAAATTCTATTATTAAATATACCTTAATTATTAACAAAATAATAATTATTTTGTTATAATATTTTATTATATTAATAATTTAAGCCCGTTTTCTATTTATTTTACTTTATTTTTTAGAAATAATTAAAAAAATTTTAATTTTAATAAAATTCACCACGCGCGATATATTTTTTTTTTTTAATTTTGTGATTCCGTACCCAATCAATTAAATAAAAACAAAAAGAAATAACGAACTAACGAACCAACCACAACATATAATCAAGTTCGCATTCTCAAACCAACTGAATGTTAAAAGTCTTTAATTTTTTTAACAACTCTGCAAAAAAAATTAGTTTAAGACAAGAATAAGTAAAGGTAAAGCAAATAAAAAGAGTAAGAAAATATACATATATTAGTAAAATGTTACCAGTTATACCAAGATACAAATTTTATTTCATTATACTTAGTTATTACAAAATACTAAATATATTGATGGTATAAAAATATACCAAAACTTTAACACAAAACTTATGATATCTCTTTTGTATATAATTGTATAAAACTTATTAAAATTTTAGCTTTTTCTTCAAAAGTCACTTCACTTTTACTCAACAGTCAATATTCAACACAAAGAAAAAAAAGAACAATAACAACAACAATAAAATGGACAATAGAGGACGTTGTCTTACAAAAAAAAAAAACAAAAGACTCAAAAGAGTAACTTTTATTCGTTGATTTTCTATTTCATTTTAAATTTCGCAAAAAATAACAGTAATAATACCATAATTATATACATACACAAGTAAATATATGCTGAATGGTATTTTGTTATAAAATCGCAACAAAGCCATACATGTGAGTATATATGTATATATATTTGTTGAACAAGTGCAAGGCAACACAACACACATTTATAGCTATGTTGTAATATAATAATTTGATTATGTATAAAATATACACTTTACTAATATCATAATTCTTACACTCAATAAACTTGACTTAAAGTTACTCACTTACTCTTAAAATACCGTTTGATAGTATGTAGATGGTGCTTTTAAATAATTTTTTGAATTTTCTGAGTGGTATGGAGATACCGTTTAAAAATTATGACATTTTTTGACTTTTTAATTCACTCACTCTGTTTACTTTTCATATACTCTTTTAGTATGAAATGATGTTAAGTTCTATTAATAAATATGTATAATATAATTGGTATAAATTACATGATAAAATGTTTTTTTTAGACCAAAAATTATTTTTGGGAGATTTAATTATATTTTAAATAAATAAACATTACGATCATAGTATTTAAGATATATAGAGTATATGTTCATATGTTAAGTCAAAATAATTGAGAAAACAATAAATTATTTAGTGTTTGTGAATATGCTGAGATACATGAATTAAGCTTAATTAGAAATATTTTTATCTTATAATTAAAAGATATGTATTTTGGGTTAAAAAATCGATTAATAATATTGAAAGCTTAAAACTTATCATAAACTTAAGAAATTATTAATGTTTTCTATATATATAAGTTTAATGAAGTAATTTTATAAAATATCATCAACTATCGAACAATACATTATGGAGTATAGTATTACCATTATAAATTTTTGACTGACAATGTTATGCAGTTCTTCTTATGTAAAGCGTAGTGTAATTCCTATCATTAATCTTGAAATCAAGAAAATACATAAAAAGAAATGAAAGACACATTTTTTAAAACTGAATCAGTTTTAAAGAAAAAAAACATTATAAAAATCGATCAAGGTTTATTAATTTAAACTTTATTATAGTAATATGATTATGAATCATTTGTAACATGATGCTATATTAATTTAATCTGAATCATTCTGAACAACATTGATCAAATTATATACAATAAAAAAAATTTTCTATTAGTATATTTAACTTATAGTTTAAGTATCTATTAATTTTTTTTTTAATTCTTTGTAGTTCAAGCATTACAAGACTTAATCATTGGGAATATCCCTTTAATTGGATTATTAATTTAAATAAAATAGTAAATTTAGCTTAACTTGGTTAACTTACTTGGTTATTTTTATGTATTAAGAACTCTCCGAGTAATCTAGTATTTTTTGCATATCTGTTTCCAATTAAATTTTATTGACTGAAAAAATTTATTAATAAAAACTTTCCATAAGACTTAAAATAGCAATTGAATAATTTATTTTTTTAAAAGAAGAACCTTTTTTCTAAAAATTTTTAAATATCTCCTGTGGTTTATATGAGTCAATACAGTTTTAAAAAATCCCCAAATAAAATATTGTGTAAGATAGATGAAATATATGGACATTTTTTTGATTTAAAGTATGATATAATTCTAGGGACTTGTACTATATATTTGACTACAGTATGTGACCAGCTGCAAATAATTTATCAACAAGTGTAAAAGCACTTAAGGTATTCAAATATTGGATAAATACTTTAAAAATGATTCTTATGTTTTATAACTTTTAAGTGTAATTTTCTATAAAACAAAAGCCTGATCTATAACCACTTTGATTTGTAGCAAAATTATTTAAAACTTAAAAGTTAAAATATGTTATAACAAGCTGAAATTCTATAATAAAGGTATTAAAAGTTACAAATCAGAAAATCAAAACCTCTTTACCACAAAAATTTCTCATATATACAAAACCTTTAAATAAATTCTTCAAAACCTTCTTTATAGATTTACTCAAATAAATTTAAAAAATTATAAAAATTCGTTTAAAAATTCCACTGAGTTGGTTAAAAATATCTAAATATATAAAAAAAATTATTAAATATATGTATATTTATTAATAAATTTTTGCATACCTACTAAAAATTGCATAATTTTATCATTTTTATCTTATAAAATTAAACTTTTAATTTAAATTCAGAGTACTGTAAAATACTCATAACATAACATAGAACAGATGTATACATATATTATAAATCTTGTAAATAATATCACCCCATCCATACCTCTCCAAAAAACTTACAGTAAATTAAGCTTTTAATTAAAAAAAAAAGAATTTAAGAATAAAAATAAAACTTTTATAAAAACCGTTGGAAAAAATTGAACTAATAATCTAATTACATACTTATACAAAAAAAAAACAAAAAATCAAAATATAAACAAACAAACACACAAACACACATTAATTCAAATCAATTCAAATACAATAAAATATATTTTATTCATATTTATTAAGTGTAAGCATTGCCAGCAGAGGTGCTATAATACAACATAAAGCCTATTAGAATACAATTAAGTACATACATACAAACTTGGCCAATATTTGAAGCTTAATATATACATGTAATTGTGTCAAAATACCTAATAAAATTCCGATTATATTCCGATTTCTTAAACCGTTATATTAGGCAAAAAGAATGTAAAGTGTTTTAAAGCTTTTTATAAAATGTGTATTTTGCGAGGGTGAAGAAGTGATGATTGAAAATGTCGACTAAATGTCTAAATTACAGTATTACCACATTTTTTGTATACATAGTATTACCCATGCTTTATACAATTCTGAATTCACATAAATTATATATTAACTGTTTTTAATTATATTCTGTTATAGTAATAACTAATTATTAATAAGTACATGTTATTGTTTTTTTTGTTTTTGTATAACACTTATTCCAGTTAATAAGCGTTAACATGACTTTTTAAAAGCTTTTATAAGTTAAATTTTAAAAAAAAATTTGCATTTTAACTTTATAATACAATATTTATGATTTGTTTTTATTAAAAATATTTAAAATAAAATAAATAAAAAGTTGTTTTAAAATTTCAATAAAAAATTAAGCGGGTATTACATTTTATTTCATTATTTTAAAACTATAACTATGATTGTCTTATATGATACGAATGTGTGCGAAATTTTATTTTGACAACTATAATAGTCTTAACTTAAGCAATCTTTTGTTTTCTTAATGAATCTTCGTCAAGTCTAAAGGTGCACGCTTTAAGTTGCACAAATCTTAAGTAAATTTAACAAATTTTGACGTTAGTTTCAGTTTATAAGTATATGTAATTTATGTAAAATGCCGAATTTAATAATTTTTTAGTATTTTAAATTTTTTTTTTGCATTTTTTAAATATCATTTACTAATATTACTAAAAGCTTGTATATAGCTGGGCTTAAGATTCGATCAGTTGTTAGGTAGATAGGTACTTGCGACAAAATTTAAAGTTCTTAGATTTAAATCATATTAACGTAAGTTAGTAAATTACATTAGGATGCGTTTATGTTGGAGCTGCGATTAATGATAAGAGCGTCGATAAGAACATAGCGTAGAAATTTTATATTGTTTATCGATGATCAAACCGATACTCCAATATAAACATCTCTATTTAAATCATGTATATAGTTTTCATACGGTATGCTCTTATCGACGCTGTTATCGTTTATCGCAGCTTCAACATAAACGCAACCCTAGAATGAGCTTAAATATTTTAAATAAAATTGTAAAAATTAAATTAAGTACAAAATAACTAATCTATATGAATAGTGAGTGTCCTTTGTTTACTCTCATCAACTCTCATGCAACTGTGTATCAAAAAAATCTATTGACTTTTGAATAAATAAATGTATATAGTATTATCACGCTTTAAAGTCTTTTTCCTTAACAAAGCTTTGTTTTAAATTAAAAAAGAAAATTTAAAAACTGGTGGTAATATGTATTTAAAGTATTAAATTACCAATGTCATTTATAGTTACTTCAGATAAGATTATTGTGAATTGTGAACCTTTGAGCTAAAAGCTTCTATTATTAGAAATATTAAATTTTTCATCAAAATTCTTTTATTTGATTACTTACAGGAGCCTCGGTGGGTGAATGTGTAAGGCATTTGGCTTATTAACCGAGGGGTTGCTGGTTCGATTCCCGTACAAGGCATGAATTTTTTTAATTGAAAAAATTATAGAAAATTACAAATCACCATGGGCACCAAATGCCAAAAAGACAAAGGATTTTAATAATATCAAACAATACTTACTATTGTCCTGGTACTAATTATAAATTAATAAGTAAATAAATTGATTACTTACTTATTACTTAATTATGCTTAAAAATATTTCAGACTACATTCATTTGTTGTTATTATATTATCTTAGTTATCTTCATGTAAAACCAACTTAATTCATTTTCAAATATGCATGTAATAAGAATTATTCTGTTATTTGTAATTAACTATAGACTCAACTAGTTCTTTAAGAATGTGGTTTAATGAATTCATTAAACCACATTTACTATTTATAACAGCATAGTTTATTTTTTAACTATATATATATTTACTTATTACTTATTTATTACTTTTAATTTATTACTATGTACAGGAATACTTTTTATAATTACATATGGTATTTAATATTTATCTCATAAATTAAATTAAAAAAAAAATGTAAACTAAAATCTGATTAAAACAACTTTTTTAAATATTAACATATAATATATTACAATATTATTAACTAAATATTAAAAAGAACAAAAGTATACATATATGTTGAAAATAACACATTTAGATTATGTATAGAGATAAATGTCACACAAGATTAGTTACTACTTATTATTAATAGAAAAGTTAATTAAATTTTGCAAATATTTTAGAAATAATTTTTTAAGGTGTTCAATGCGTAACTTATTTAAATCCTACCATTGAATAACCTGCTTTTATACTCTTTGACAAAATGAAAATCTCTGGTTTACTTTTTTACAAAAGCAACTCTAATTAGGTTTTAAAAATATTTACTTAAAATATTTCAAGAGTATTTCAAGGTGTACTTAGAATATAAAAAATTAAGAAAACTTATATCTTTTATAATTGATCTAAAGTCAGCTAAAATAAACTAATTATATTGGTATTAACACCCGAACAATGGCTTCAATTGAAGATTGGCAAAATTATGTGAGTCTTTTGTTAACGAAGGAAAAGAGGAATTAAGAAGTAATTAATTAATTTGTTAAATTTTTATAAAACAAAATAATTAGAAAACAAATCAAATGGTAATAATGTGTCCTATACGATTTGAAAGTCTTTTAATTACAATATTTCGGAGTTCTAGTTCGAACAGGCTCTACTATAATTGAACTGTTAAACAAATATTGAATTACAACAATGGTTGGACTTCGTAGATACTTAAACAACATACAAAGAGATTCTTTATTACAACGCTGACTTAAATAAAAATTCATAGACATTTAATAATTAAATGAGAAATAGTGTAGTAGAGTAGGTTGTTTCAACTCTGGGATACCCGTAATATATAGAAATTATATCACCCGGTCAATTGCTTTTGGCAAAATTTTAAATACGCAACTTATTAGGCTTTCAGTTATGAACAAAAGAAAATATATATTTAAAAGCAGCTCTTCAACCTCTCCCATTACGCCGACTATATTTTATTCAGACGTTGGCTATTTAAGTTAAATATTTATTATTAACATCTTTTTCCTTAATAGCCCTCCAAATTTTGCCCATCTCCCATAATCCTAAATTCCCGAATAACCTACCCACAATCCCAAAATCCTTCCATATTCCTATCCCTGTAACCAAACTGCACATTTGTATCACAGGTTCCTTCCTAAAGTTTGGTTCAAAAAGGGTGTGGTTTTGGTGCGTTAAATTCACACACTACCCAATGATATAACGCACAGTTTCAATGGTTGGCTTTCAAGGGTTCCATTCCCTCGTACAAAAAAAAAAAAAACAACTATTGACAAAATTTCAAACATCCGGCTTAATTAATAATAGAGCAATGCTCATATAAAAGATGAAGTTGTATGCCAACTACCCAATTTTCACTGAAGTAGACCAACTAAATTTTGCACAAACTCTGGCCATAAAACTAAACTACTTTTGGCAAAATTTCAAATATCCAGCTTTACCTTGCATAGATTTTTTCTCATATAAAAAAAAAAGTTGTATAACAGCTTTTCGAACCCACTGCACTGAATTTGTGAAAACTGCAAAATCCTAGCTCCTTTATTTTTTGAGTTATCATCCGGACGGACGGACATTCATAGCTTGACGGATTTACTTTTCAATTCTGATTCAATCCATACCTTAGAGTCTATATAAAACCCCCCTCCTCCTCCTTCTCTACATTAGAAACATAATGGATAATTTATTAAAACCCTTTTAACTTATAGTCATTAATAATGTATCTTCAAATATTCATAAATATTTTTCACATAAAAATTACTCGTTTTTTATAAAAGATTCTTAAAGAACAAGTTAAACTTTCCCTTTTTTTTTAGATCTACTGTTAAAAAATTTTAACCACAACAAAACCCAACAAAAATAACTTTCATTTTTTAATTAACACTTCTTTTCTTCAATATATTATTAACTTATATAATAACTTTATAGAACATAGAACTCGCAATTAAATTTTAATATATAAGTTATGTACCATCTCTTAATAATACTATTCTTAATAAATAGAAACATCAAATTACACTCTCACCTCATCTTCATCTTAAACTCATCAATATTGTTACTGTTATTAAATTTTCTCATACTGATACATGGTATATACTTTAGTACTATTTACTTAAACTTAAAACTAATACTAGTAATAAAAAAACTCTTACAATAGTATACTAATACTAGTTTTTATTAAAATCTGTTATGACGTCACAACCAAAGTTTCTCAAATATTTTATGGTAGAAGATTTTTTTTAAGTAATTTGTGCAAAAATACGGCTATAACTTAAATAAGTCTTCATAGAACTGCGCAAACTAATAATCATAAATTTATAAAGTTATAAAAGATATTATAGATAACAGCGAGTCTAAAAATCAAATACATAAATCTATTAATAAATAAAAGATACTCTGTAGGTTATAAATAGAGAGAATAGATACAGCAATTTCAATTATTAAGATACATTATACTCGTATCGTATACCACAGCGAATACACATAGTAATTATAAATTGCGAATGTGAAATATCTTTTTTTAACAGAATTATGACGGTTTTTCTATACACGATAACGATGATATTCCGAAAAAAAAACAAAAACAATTCAAAAAAAAAACAAAACAACAAAAAAATAAAAGAAACAAGCATTGCCAGAATTTACTAGGCCGTAAGGTAAGAAATTAATGTGTGAAAAAGCTTAAAATGAATTTTAATTTTTTTTAATTTTTTAATACATTGTATAAGATATAAAAAATTTGATGGGTATTACAATATTTATTATTCGTTTTTAAAAAAAAAAAATTTAATTAATTTGAAAAAATTAATGCAAAACCAAAAAACACAGCATTTAAAAAGTGGGGAGACATCTCAAAATGATTTACTAGTGCTACAGAATCATAATTGTCTTAATTAAATAACATGGTTCAGAAGATGGTAAACCAAACCTTTGAAAGAAAATCACAGATCATTGCTAGAATTTCAAAATTTGATTGTCTTAAAATTTAAAATGCAAAAGCAACTTTCGCGAATGACATTTTCCGAATTGATCTTTTATCTCCTGTCACTGTATTTTTAAATGAAGAAGAAACTACAGGGCAATGTTCAGAATTCAAAAATTATACAAAAATAAATATACAAGATTTCAAGGGCTAAATATGTTCTAAACAATATCTAAAGATATTAATAATATCTAATATATCTAAAGATACATAAATCTTTTAAATTGTAATAGGGTAAAAGAGGACTAAATGATTTAAAGATTATTTACAAGATTTAAAGGTTTATAGAAACTTATCTTAAGCTCGACCTCGAACTAAAATAAATATTGAAACTTTTAAATCTTTAGTCACGATTTCAAGATCAATTGCTTACTTCAAAGATTAAATTTTCAGCTAAAATAGTGCTGCTCTCTTTGGAAGACTATTTTTTAGCATATTTCTAATTTTCGATTGTGTAAGCCTTAATAATTGAATCTATGATCAATCAAACATCACTTAAACATTTAAAAAAATTTTAGTCTTGGAACATTGCCTTTTTTTTTCACTGACAATGGAAAATTGATTCTTTCCACCAGCACTGTAATCACAAAGCATACGGATTCCATAAATAATTTTGGTAAGACTGTAAATGAGTAGACTCATATGGAAAATCAAGTCGTTGCTTAATTCAATCTAAAAGTCTTTTTATGGGTTATTCTTTGTACAAAGATACACAGATCTACAGGATTCAAATATTTAACGAAGTAAAGTTTTGAGTTGAATACAACTCCAATTGCGGGGAATTATTGAAAGAATCTGTGTGAATTTTAAGTCTTAAGTTAACATTTTACAACTCCGAACTTCCACAGTCTAATTCTTTATGAATTATCGTAAATTTGACGACACACACTTTTGGCTAAAGGAAGCTCATCTTTTCCATTGTTTTTGTCATTTAAGGATATTCATAATGATAAAATCTACACACATAGAACATTATCCGAAAAAGGTGAAAATGTCGACTGACAAAATGTCGAATGGGTGTAAGTATCGACTGTAAAAGAATTACCGGCTGAGAAGATGTCGACTGATAATTTACCTAATTACCTTAGTATTGATTTCAGATTTGGATACAAAATCAAGTTTGCCCCTTTTTCCAGAATATTATCTTAGTCGACATTATGACCCGGATCCAGACCCATATTATCATATCATAATAATCGATTTTAAATTTTTAAGAATTACGATGCCACTTATATTTCCAAGTCCCCATTCTTGGGGCTTCCATTCCCAATCCCAATTTTTGAATTCTAACTATAATTTTGTTTTTTATTGCAAAGGTTTATTCTAAGGTTTATTCCCAGGTTTGATTTTAAAAAGGTTCCTAAAATGACTTCGGTTTGTTATAGTTCAATATAATCTCCAGAGGAACCATCTGCTACTATTCTGAATGGCAATTCAATGTTTGTAACCTACCCTCATAACACCTGAACCTTAGAATTGTATGAACCAACTACTCATAATATTTCTAATAATGCATGTATATGTATCTTACAAATTTGGTTTCTAGGTTTGATTTTATTTCGTTATTTGGTTTTTTTTGGGTAACATTCAAAACTTTTTTTTTTTATTTTAATTCGTCAGTCGTCACCTTGAGATATTTTGTTTTCATATTGTATCTGTTGTTTCAATTTTTTTTTTTTTTTGAGTACTAATTGCATTCATAACAGTCAAAATAACCAAAAATATAATATTACAGTTTTTAGTTTTTAGTTTTTTTTTTTAAGTGCAATTAAAATGTAAATTGCTTTACTACTCTACATTAAATTAAAAAAAAAAATTGTTTAATTTCATTTTTTATTTTTATGTTTTTTAACGTTCATTTAATACGATTTAAATAAAAATTTATTTGGTAATCTAAGGTGTGTATAAATTGTATAATACAAGTAGATTAGATATATATATATGAAAATCATTCATTATGTCTTAACAAATAAAAATTAGCTTACTTTAAAACTTATTAAAATTTTTTTTTATATAATTTACTTCTACATAATATAAAATTAAAAAAAAAAGTAAAATATAATTATAATTAAAAATTACGAAATTTAAATTGTGGATTTATTATACTAGAAAAATTAAATAGATACAATTAAAAATTAATAAAATAGATAATGATAGTAAAACACTGTACTAAAATGATTAGAAAATGGATATATTATAGGAGATTAAATAAGAAAGTGCACTATACTGCATAAAACTTCTTATGTCTTTACTATAGCAGGGAAATTTGTTGTATGGAGAAAAAAAGGTCATAGATTCAAAATTGTATTGCAGCTAAAAAGTTGCCTTGAGGTTTTATTTTATTTTTTATAAAATCAGGCATCGTAACTTCTATTTGAGAAAACGTTGAGTATAACAAAAAATACAGGGAAAGCTCTTGGTTGGCCCTTGGTTTCCCTGTATTTTTTAATTAACATAATAAACGATTCCAATAGTTCAAAAATACATTGGAATGTATTAGATTACGTTTACATTATAAATTTACTTTAAATTTTAAAAAAAAGCCATTAGATTCAAACAATTAAAAAATAACGGTAAAACCTTACTTTTAAGAATCAGACTTAAATCTTCTTATAGATCTTAAACTTTGGCGTACTTTAGCAATAGCGTTTTACAAAATAAACATTCCTCGATTAATTAAAATATATTTGCTTTAAGTTTTTAGAAAAAAAAGCCATTAGATTCAAATAATTAAAAAATAACGGTAAAACCTTACTTTTAAAAACAGACTTATATTTTTCTATGGATCTTCAGAGCATCAATCATAAGTTTCACTCAATCAAAAATGAGAAATATGCTAAAAAATATTCTTCCAAAGAGAGCACTTTAGAAATAGCGTCTTAGAAGATAAACATTCCTCGATTAATTAAAGTAATTATTCTATTTAATATGTAGATATGTAATCATTTATTTGAATTGCACATATAAAAGATGGGATCAAGGATTCGTTAATCCAATTAGTATATATTGAGATAATAAAAATTAAAACTATCAATTTATAAATATAAAAGAAATCATTTAATTTGAAACCCATTCCAAATAGTTCTTCAACTTCAATTTTCTCTGACTGAAAATCAAAACTTAAAGACCGCTGATTTGATGTCTAATTTATGATAAGGTATTCCGAAGGTCTTCTCCAGTATAGCTTCTTAGAATCTTTTTAACATTTGGCAAAGCTGATCTTTATTTACATTAAATAAGTTAAATCTAAATCAATCAGCATACTGAGTTTAATATACAACAGTGGATATTGTTCATCTAAAATTAGAGGCTCCCAGTTAGTTAAGAACGTATAGGATTTAGCCTTGACAGCCTAAGCAATATTTTAATCATGAATACATTCGAATCCAAATCCGTTCAAAATATTAATTTTTAATCTGTGCTTAATCTTTGTGCTTGAATCCGGTATCAAATTAATGTAATAATTCAACTTTTAAACTTTTCCAAAAATTATAGAACAACTTTTTCCAAACGACTTAAAGAAGCACTTGAAATAATTACATACAAACTGGAGTCCTAGATAGCGCATTAGCATAATAAATATATTAACTAAATAATAACCAGGTCTTCGGGTAACAAATTTTCACTTAATTTAAAAAAAAAACTTTCAATTAAAATATAAAAATGATATATGTATTAATTATTAAATTAAAATTTCAGTATTGATCTGATAGTTCTTAAAAGATAAACTATAAACTGCTCAATTAACTTTCATAATAACCATTAAGATCAATAGACTGTATTTTAACTACTTCCGGTACAAAAATGGAAATGAGATGAAAAGCCACAAATGATTTTGAATCTTAGAAAAACAAAAGCATTTTCTTTTATAATTTTATTACACAAAAAACAAAAATTATAAAATAGCCCTAATTACTTGCTCATTAAATTCATCCATCCATTAATTGCTCTTATTGTTTAACACATATATATATATATATATATATATATAAATAGTACCAAAATTTAACTATGAGTACTCATGTACATTTTAGCTACACTTCATTATAAAATTTAATGAATGAATACAACAAATAAAATATAAAATCTGGATAAATTTATTTATATAATTAATAATTTATTTCATTCATTGATATTTCATAAATTACCTTTATAATTTGCTTTACATTCCATATATCTATATAGTATATATATATATAGGTGTAAATTAGTATATTACCTAATTAATTAAACATAATTATAACTTTCTCTATAACATGTTTTTTTTTTTAACTAATTTAATTTATAAAATATAAAAAAATTATAATTTGTATGAATCAGATCATTCTTCGGATTACGCAGTCTTGTCTGTCCATTTGTCTGTCCTTTGGTTATAATTATCGCATCATCAACTTTAACATAATAATTACATATAGGAGTATGGCATTCATCAAATGTTATAATCAATATGTAAGGTTGACGGGATGCTTTTTTTGACTTTTTTACCAGTATCTTCCACATATTTCGATCTGCTGTATTCGGTCTTCGCGTTTGTTACCAGAGCTTTTTAGCCATCGTTACCATATCAGCAGACCTTCAGATTAAGAAACCATATCTTTTCCCTGTCTTTTCAAGTATGTTCATTGAGGTCTTCCGTGACATTGACTAAGTAGCGATACTGTAAATTTTTATTTTGCAAAGCTAGTTTCTAATATTCTAGCAACATGGCCCAGCCCATTGTATTTGTTTTTTTGTAATTCGTTCTTAGTTATTTTTTTTAAGCTCTTCATTGGATGCTGCAAGTGCAGCCAATCTTCATTTGCGTTGGGATACAGAGTTCACCTGTTATAAAACAAAATATAAAACTTTGAAACACATTTACTACTACTTTTTACTACAACTAATCGAGTACTGTAAAAAAAATTCCGACTATTAAAAACAGACTAAATCTCTCATAGCGAATCTACGATCAAAACTGCAATCTCTCTAGTACAGACTCTTTAAATATATTTAAGCAATCTTCATGGCATCCTCTACTCATCTGCCTAATTAAACGTGGGTACTCTTTCGTTTAGATTTTAACTTTCTTTTAAATAAGTTTTAAAAAAAATGTGCTCTCAACAACTCCCAACATTATATTCTAACTTCAAATTAAGTTTGAATTATGTATTATATATAGGAAAATAAAAATTAAATAATTTTCAAATTTAATTCGTGTCTACAACACAAAACAGACAATCTAACACCAATAATTTTATTTTTTTTTTTCAATGCATTTAGAAATTTTATTTTAAGGTGAAAAAAAAAACATTGTAATTATTGCGAATATGAAAAAGGTAAACTGTATGTATACAGGTGAGGTGAGGTCGATTTACCTTTATACTTTGTTTTATTATTATTATTATTTTTTTGACTTAAAATTAATAAGTAGAAATAAAATTATTGTACTTTTTTTATTTTGTAAAAAAGAAATAAATCAAAAAATGATAGTTATAAGTTTTTTTTTAATTTAACTTTTGCCATTCAATCATCTCGATTCGATTACAAAATTCAACTATGGATATAGAAGTAAAACCTGGCCAAAAATTGTAAACTCTGCGGTTTTTTTTTATTATTTTTTTTTTTTAATTTTTAGAGTCATTATCAATTTGTAATTAAAACTCATATATTATTTTGATTTTAAAAGCAAAACCAAAAGTTTTGAGGAAATGCCGTTATAATTTTGAAATGGAATTTAAACATAGTTTTGACGATCAAGTTGAAACTAATTTAGAATTAATAGTAATAATGCCATCTTTTTTGGCACAATAAACCATCTAAAATGATTATTTAGTTCGATCGAACTCCAATTCTATGAAAAATGTTTGTGGCACTTTGAGAAATTTTGGTCTCATTGAATTTTTCTTTGCTTTAGATTTATTTTTTAATTTAAAAATCCATAAGATGCATAACATATTTAAGGAGACAGAAAATAAAAGGCAGTTGACACTACAGTACAACCTCTTAAGACTTTCACAAATTTTTGCAAATTGAAAATTAAAAGCTAAAACACAAGGTATTTGAAAAAAAACTTCTACATATTGAGATGTTTTCGCTCCTCCGTCCATCTTATCTGTTGAGCAGCTTACTCCTGGAACACCCTGTATAAGGTTTAAAATCATATGTTAATAATTTTTTTTTTTTTAAATATATACGGTGCAAATAATAAAGCAATATATTATCTTTTGTTTAAATCAATTCGATTCATTGGTTAAGTTTGTTTCTGTTTTAATTTAATTAATCTATAAGTTGCAACAAAACTAAGTTACACATTAATTTAAAATCAATTTAATAAAAAAATTTTAAAGAAAAAAATAAACAAAAACAACTAGGTAATCGATAATTTATAAATATAATATTAATTCTCAGCAATCGGCACTAACAATATAGCGGCAGAACACTACATATTAACCTCTTTGATATCTAACTATTTTTAAGTTTTTAATTTAGAAAACTTTAAATTAAGCTCAGGGAAACAATATTTCTTTCAATTTTATTATAATTTTGACTATTATTAGTTTTTACAGTTCGGTTTACTCGATTCATTAACATTGAAATTGAATAAAATTAAAATTTAAAACATAGATTTAGATAAATAGAGGAAAACATCACCAACTATTGTACTATTAACACCAATGAAATAAGATTCAACACATTGTTTAAAGATAAGCTATATCTTTAAGATCATAATTGAATTTGGTGTTCAAAATTTAGTGATTATAAATTAAATTTGATTTAATTAAAATCTCAAATCATGAACTTGACTCAGTGCAAAAAAATTCAAATATTTTTAATAAAGTGAACTTTTGTAAATCATAAAATATTGTTTATTAAAATTTTTTGAAAAGAATTAATGTATTCATGATTAAAATATAACAAATTATAATTCGATGAATGGAGTTATATATAAAAATTTATGGCTGGATTTTGCTTATCAGTTTTAGCAATCACAATATTGTGACGATGTTAGGTTTAAAATATAAAATTTTTCAACAACAATCAAAAATACCCATAACCCAGGTGATTTATTTGCAGGAAACATAAAGTCAAAATTCTGTTGGATATCAGACACAATCGAATTAGTTGTAAAGGTTTTGTTTAAGCCGGGGCTGACGTGGCAATTTTAGTAAAATTTTTTAATTAAAAAAATAATGTCTTATCGTATGTATAACAATGTGGATTATGATTTTATTAAGATAATTGCTTTTTTATTGATTTTAGCATCAAAATTTCTATTGCAATTTTCAAACTGTCCAAAATAGAACACTCAGAATTTTCTGAATCTAAAAAATAGAGAAAAAAGCAAGGTATCATTTAAATTCGAAAAACTTACCAATTTTGTTAACGTTATAGTTATAGTTAACATAGTTAACATTCTATATACTTATGTACAGGATTGGTAATTTTTACCTATATAAAAACAATAGGAACAGACTTCAACCCATTTTCATTTAACATTTTTTAAAAACCACATATTTAATTTTTTATAAGTTATAAATTAGTTTTATTTTACTCTAATTATTTGATTTATATTTCAATCAGTAACAAAAAATATTATTTTTTACATTTTTTATTTTATTTGATTTTTGTTTCAATTCAATTAAAAATAGTTTTTTTTTTTTTTTTTATTAAATATTTACAAATTCAATACTTAATTAAAAAGTATTGGTTTTTTTAGTTATTTAAGAAATGTTTTCTTTTGATACAAAGAAAATTATATTTCTTAGTTAATTTTATTTAATTATAACTTTTTTCAAAAAAATTTCAAAAAAAGTTACAATTTTATCCTACGATATCAATTTTGAAAAAAAAATTATTTTAAGTTTTTTTTTTCTCCTAGCCAATTTAATTTAAAATTTTTTTATTTTTTATATTATTAGTTTGCAAATAAGAAAATTACAAATAAGAGAACAATGCATAATATATTAATATAATTTTGATTTTCAAGTAAATTAAAAAAAAATGCTATTAACATACAAGTAATATTAGTGACAAGCGAAAAAATATTTAATTAAAAAGATATAAAGAAAGAAATGCAAATGAAGTCTAGACGAAATTTAAAATTTCTTTTGATTCTCATTATTAAATTAAGTTATTTTTCGAAATAATTTCGTTAATATCATAATTTCTTTTTTGTCTGCTAACTAATAAATATATTAATTTTAAATCAGATTAAAAATTCCTAAAAAAAATTATGTAAAAACTTTCTATGAAAAATGAAATTTAAATTGAAACGGTGAACCATGTTGAAAATGTGCAAATGGATTACCATTTCTGAAACCATTCATTGTATTTGATTCTGGATCTAAAGGATCTTGTCCGTTATCAAATTGTTGACGTTTTTCTGGATCTGTTAGAACTTCTTTTGCAGCAGCAATATCAATAAATTTCTTTTCAGCAATTTTCTTTTCATCATTATGGAAATTATCTGGATGCCATTTTTGTGCCGCTCTACGATATGCTTTAACAATTTCTTTTTTATTTGCATTTCGTTTTACACCTAATATTTTATAATAATCTCTTCTTTCAGATTGTTTTTGTAAACGTTTTGCTCTCTCTAAACCTTCTTGTGCTCTACGATTTGTTTCATCGACTTCAAGTGCAGCTTGATAATCGTGTATGGCATCATCATACATATCTGTTCCTAAATAGGCTTCTGCACGATCACAAAGAACGCCAGCATCCTTTTGTATCGCTAAAGCTTCCCTACATTTACCAATAGCTTCTGTATATTGTTCATTTTTAGTTAAGCATGTGCATAATATTGAATTTGCAGTATATTTAATTAAATCAACATCTTTTTCGTGTTTCAATACAATTTCAGCTGAATCAATACAATCTTGATATTGTTGTGAATCTCTATATTCTTCAGCATTTGTTAAAGCTTTTTCAATTTTACGTATTTTTTTATATAATGGAAAACAATCTTTATGTTCAGGATCTAATTTCAAACATTCTCTAATTTCTTTTAACGAACTAGTTGCATGACCAATTGAGTAAAGTAATTCAGCTATACGATAATATCCGTCTGTGGAATCTTGTGTTAGTTTATTTACAGAACGTAAATCTGAAATTGCTGATAAAATATCTTCAGCATGTATATAACAATCAGCTCTTGCTTGTCGAAATTCTGTTGACCATGGTGAAATTTCTAAAAGTTGTGTTAGTAAAATTATCGCCGTTTTATAATCACCACGATCTTTTACTTCATGTACCAGTTCCCATTGTTCAATAGCCGGATTTAGTCGATTATAATGTTCCCTTATTTGATAATTATCTGGATCTTCTTCAAGCTAAAATTACAAAATTGACAAGTAAAGATTTTTGTTATTATAAATGGCTTAAAATGTGTGAAAAAAATAAACTTACAGCTTGACCGTAATCTATTGCAGAATTTTGGTAATCTCCAATTTTCATATAAACTGTCCCTCTTTGTATCCTAGCAGCATTAAAATCTGGTTTTAATTCCAACACTCGACTAAAATCACTAATGGCAAGACGAGTTTTTCCTAAAGCTAAATATACAGTTCCTCTTTTGAAAAGAGTTAAATAATTTGTTGGATCTCCCTCTAGAAAAAAAAAAATTTATAAATACAAGTTAGCAACATTGAATTCAATAAAAAATTGTTATGTAGTTTTTAAAATATTATTTCTTTTTGTTAAACAATTTTATTCTACTTTAATATTTTTGAACACGTAATTAATTAAAATTAAATATTTAAAATTAATATGTCAACATAAGTATTATGTATATGTGTATATATATATATATTTAAATATATATAAAGTATATTTAAAAATTTTACAATACATATTATTAAATAAAGTTAAAATAACAAAAATAATTATACAAATATTATTTAAAACTTATTATTAATATTACGTTTTTAGGTCTTAAACAAAACAGCTAATCAAATTTTGAAATATAAAAATATTTGCAAAGAAAGCAAAATTGTTTTTGAAAGAAATTTCCATTAGATTAAATATATATGTATATATGTACATATGTATTTTAAAATGACATCATTTATAATTATTTACAATTAAAAAAAAATTTTTTTTCTTACCAATTGCTGCATGATAATGTATTAAAGCATCGGTTAATTGGCCTCTTGCTAATAATTCTTTTCCTAATTCTAAATGATTATCTATTTCAGTTCTTGTAGCTGATTTAGCTCCTTCAAAGAAATAAAAAACAGATTATTTTATCAAGTTATTAGATATCAATAAATTTTTTTTATATTGTTTAATCTTAAAATTATTTAAAAAGTTAAACTAAGTTTAAAGTTTAGTCAAAAAAAAAAAAACAAAAAATAAACCATACGTAGGTAGGTTTGTACCATAAAGTAACATATAATTTATAATAAGTTACTTTATGTTTATACATAGATAATTTTCTTATCGATAAACGAAATATATTTTCAAATATACTTAGTTATTAAAAGCTTATTTAAAAAGTAATAGGTCCACGTAAGTTTTAAAAATTATTTTTTTTTTGTTTGCCAAACTTAAATCACCTACACAATAACTGTTTTAAGGTCATTTGCTTTACTTTTTTTTTCCAAAATAAGTAAAAACTGTATTACTACTTTTTCGTACCAAAGAAAAACATAATTATTACTCAAAATATTCATTTTCAGAAAATTTCTAGAAAAAACTTCATAACTTTAATCAAAGTTTAATATGATTTATATGTTATATTTTGAGATCTGTTTAATTTTTTTTTTTTTTTTTTTGTTAAATTATAATTTTATTTGTACATTTGAATAAATAAAAAATATAAAAACATATTTAATATTGAAATCATAATACAAATTAGTTTAACTATTGTAAATAATAATATTTACATTGTGTTTTTATGTATATTTAATTAAGCATCCAAATCTCATATCAAACAATTTGATATGCATGTAGATTTATTTTGATTTCAAAACATAAAATAGTACATATTTATTTTTAAAATAATATTTTAAAATCTAAAATATAATTTTAACTGAATATAAATCTTGAAAATATATAAAAGTTATAGATTTACTTCCTAGTTCCTACTATACACTCCCAAAAACAAAAAAAAAAAAATTTCAAAACAAAAAAAGCAATACGTGTACCATCTATGTTCCATTAATAAAAATAAATAACACGTCTTATTTCCCCAATTGTATTTTAACCTTGTAAATTGTAAAATTTAAAATTACTTTACATTTAATTTTATATAAATAGGGTATAAAATAGGTCAAGAACAATTAAGATATTTAAAGAATTTTAATAAATTAAGATTTTAAAAATAACTTGATTGTATTTCTTTATTTGGTACCATTTTTAACTTTTTAATCATTTCTTCTTTATAGAATTATATTTCTTTTACTTTTGTAAACTCTTCCCCATTTTTGATATACGCTGCTACGATATAATATATATATATATATATACATATTATAAATTTATATATATTTTATATTAAATATTTATTTTTAAAATGTAGATACAAAACTTACCATCTATAAATAATTCTATTATAAATAATATTAAACATGCGGCTAATCTTTTATCACCAGCCATATATGATAGTTCACTAGCCAATAATGTCATATTTAAATTTTTTTTTTTATTTTAATTTAATAGTTTTCGACCACTTGCGTTTTTTTTTCTATTTGATATTTTATGATATTAAACTCTTTTAGAAATGCATTAGAAATATAATAGCATTTTTAATTAATCGGGTTTTTTCTTTTAAAAAACAAAACGAAAAAAAATATAATTCTTTCCACAACAAAAAATAAAATTAAATTTCACTTTTCGTTAATAAGAAATCTTCTTCAATTGATTTTGATTCTGTTCTGTGTATAACTCTGACTGTCAAACAGTTTCATTTCATACTTTATATAAATAATGAGAGTGCGAAGGTGATAGACATATACTATCAGATGTGGTTAAATTTGATTGGTTGAAATAATTGATAGATTAAATTTAAATCCACATGTGTGGTTAGGGTTGTACTTAAATTAATTTTTAATATTATGAGTATTTTTAAAATTGATAAAATGACATATTATAAAATTTTATTATTTTATTATAAATTTTTATTATTTTGGAAAATATTTTAATTTTAAATTGTTTAATTTAATATAAATAGTATATTAGACCAGTTTTTGGCAAATAGATAAATAATTGATATAATATATCTTTTTGTTTGACAGTCCCTAACCTCATAAAATGTTATAAGGCAGTGAAGCATGCCTTTCCTTTTCAGACGTGACAGGTTATACCATTGATTAATTTTATTAGCAATATTAATTATTTTATTTACATGGTATATGTGTATATTATGTGAAAATTTTGAGTTTTATATATTAAAATGTTAGACACAAGCAAATGTTAGACCAAATTTTATGAGTATGAGAGAGACAAAAAATATCGATGATCTCGTATAAAGATAAGTATCCATGAAAGTTCGCTCGAAAATAAACTTCATCGATTTACTAAAAATAAATAAACTGGACATTCTCAATACATATGATTTTCCTTAAAATTACAAACAAATTGATTAAAAATGTAAACCTTAATAAATGAGGTTATGTACAATTTTAATCAAAATATTGCTAGAAAATCTTTATATAAAACAATTTGTTTCCCTCTTTCTTATTGAGAATATTCTAAATTTTACTTTTCTAAAGTTGAATAAATTCACGTAAATTTTCTCATGAATAAAAATCAGACTTTAATATTTCATAATAAAATCAGATAATTTTAAATCATCTTTACCTAAATTAGGTTTGAATTTGTTGTTCAACAACACGAAACCTAGCAACATTTGCTGCAATATTTAACGTCAAATACAATTCACAATCCACATTCAAATGTGACACATTTGACACATCATACAAATTGACATTTAATAGTAAACAAAAAAAAAAACCGAAAGGTTATAGAAGATTAGATAGAACTTTTTATATTTTTAGTAGAAGAAATTTTGTTTTAATAAAATTACAATGCCACCAAAAAAAGATGCAAAAGGTGGTGCTAAAGGAGGTGGAAAAGATGCAAAAGGTGGTGGTAAAGATGCAAAAGGTAAAGGTGGCAAAGCAGAAAAAAGTTCAGGTAATATAAAAAATAATATTCCATGCTGCAATACTAAATTTCTTAAAAATAATTTTTGTAGCTGATAAAGAAGTAAAAGGAGGAAATGCAATTAATGTACGTCATATTTTATGTGAAAAACAAGGGAAAATATTAGAAGTTTTAGAAAAACTAAAAAATGGAGAGAAATTTAATGAACTTGCTACTACTTATAGGTATGTAACTTTCAAATTACTCAATACAGTGTAACATTATCATGTATTTTGTATGTATACAATTTTATTTTAAATTTTTATTTCTATTTTCCAAACCATTAGCGAAGATAAAGCAACAAAAGGTGGAAGTTTAGGATGGCAAATTCGTGGTGCAATGGTTGGTCCATTTCAAGATGCTGCATTCGCTTTACCAGTTTCTACTTTAAAGAATCCAATATATACGGATCCACCAGTAAAAACAAAATTTGGCTATCATATTATAATGGTTGAAGGAAAAAGATAAATACTAAATCTCAAATTTTTGTTACAATAAAAAGAAGTTAAAACAAAAACAAACTATTCATTTTTTGTTTCTTATTTTATATATTTCGCTACATTTAAGATATTTTTTTTTATCAGATTTAAATAAATTTAACAATAATTGTAAATTTTTCTTTAAAAAATCCTTTTTGCATTATTTTTTATTTATTGTACTTTAGTTTTCTTATTATTTTGATTTTTATGCTTATTTTTAGTAGCAACACCACCACCAGTTACAGTCTTTTGTTCTTTCTCTTTAACAAGTGTTTGTTTTGTAAATGATTTTCCTCTTAAAAATATGAGATAAAAATTTATATAAAAGTATAAAATACCTATACTACAATATAAACTAGTTAATAACAACGGAAGAAATGGCAACTTTTCATTCAAATTTAATACAAAATATTGAATGAATTCTTGATATAGAGCTAGTGGAATGTATCCAAATATATATAATTTTTCAAACATATTTAATTTAAACTGCGGATACATTGTACGTAAGGCTTCATGACATCCAAATTGAAATCCTATTATTAATGGATATTTTATTAACAATAAATTTGTTTTAAAGAGTAACGGATGTAATGACCAATGTCCAATAAACCATAAAAGAAATGCAAACTTAGCGTCATAATAATCCAATAAAGTCAAAAAGCTGAAAAAATTGAATTTATAATAAATGTATAAAGTTTCAATAAAAATGCACATGTACCTTAACGGAATAATAACCATCAATATCGCTTTTTCATGAACATGCCATCCAAACATAAACGATGTCAACGAGCAAATAACAATTGCTCTAATAAAATCCCGATAACAATTCCTATTACAATGTAAATTTAAATTATGTATTAAATAATGTATTAAAGGTACATTAATTCTTACTTAGGACTCGTAAAGAATAACAATTTAATTAAACATGGTATCATAAAACCTAGTGTAAGTGCAAATGTTATAAACGGTGTGATTATGGGTAAACTTTCATGTTCATAATTTTGAATTAAACCTCCTGTCCATTTTCCGCTACTTTCTGTTCCACTTCTTTTCATTATAGTCAATGCTTTATCAGCACAATTGTACAAAGTCCAGAAGTTTGGTGCCCAGTAAGCATGTGTAAGACCTCTTTTAAAGGGGAACAATCTCGATAAAACCTAAAAAATAACAATGAATTTAAAATAATTTTAAAATTACAAATTTTTATTACTTGTGGAATGTGTTGATAAAATGGACCAAAAGATGTTGCACAACATGTAAGACCAACTATTATTAGTTTTATAAAATTTGAAAAAGGTCTTTTACTTTCCCAACAATAAAATTTTAAATAAAATACCGCAAAAACTGGTGCTATATACAAAAATATATGCTTCATATTAATTAATATTGCAAAAAATAGAGCTGACCATAAAAATTTTCTTTTTAATGCTAAACTCATACTAATCAATAGTATTCCTAATAAAAATCCATTATATTGAAAATGTATATGATCAACAATTAATAATCCAACATTAGTTAACAAAAGTGCTGACCCTAATGTAAATCTTGTACCATAATTATAATTCAAAGATTTTAGGCACCTAAAAATCATATTATTTTAAATTATATTTTATCTTATGATTTATTAATAATACCCACATTCTAACACCAATTACATAGACAACATCTGCTGCAATAACAGAAGATCTCTGAAACAAAACTGTTTTTTCTGAATTATAATTTAAATTTTCAATTTTAATCATTCCTGGATCAATATATTTAGCAATTTGTGATAGAAACCATTCAAAATATGCAAAAAAAGGTGGATAATCTAATGTCCATTCACTAGTTTTTTCATAATACCTAAAACAAATTTTTGAAGAATGTAATTCAGAAACATACAATTACATGTTGTTTTCTTGTTTTTATTTACCATTGTGATAAAGGTAAATTATGAGTTATTGCCATCCAATTTCGATGTACTTCAAAATCGGTTGAGTAACTTAAAATATAAAATATTTCAAAAATTATTTATTAATTGAATTAAATATTATAATTTAATTGAACTTACTATGCCGGCATTAATAAAATTTTAAAGCCGGTCACTGCCAAAAATATCCAAATAAACATTTTTTATTTTTTTATTTTGTTTGAAATTCCAGAATTAAATTTTTAAAACAGAAAATGAAATAAGCATTGAAGTTATTATTTTATTAATTTAAAAGATCACTTAATTTTATTATTGCTGGCAATTGGCGTTAAAAAATGCAATACATCAAAAATTATTAATTTGACTCCTAATAATCTTCGTCATCATATTTTGAATTTTTACCACATTTAAGAAACGTCAAAAAAATTTCTTATCAGTAATTTTTTTTATAGAAAACATGTAAACACAATTATAAGTGTAAGCGAAAAGCGATATTATGCTCCATGACTATATAGAATTAAAAATCTAGAAATGGAAAATAAAATAAACAAAAAAATATTATAATTGAATTATACTGGACACAAACTCCAAAGACCGGCTTGCGAAAGATAGGATTTAATCTAAACATTTGACTTAATGCTTTTAATTTTTTTGGTCACTAGTAATTACGATTAATGAAATTTTAAGAAATAGTTTAACTGCTATATTTTTGAATCTCTGTTAACCGTAGTCGAACTTTATTTTTACTCTTCTTAAAAATTAAATAAATTTAATTATTTATTATATTTTTTCGGGTTGATGAAAGATTGCAAATGTCCTTTTTGTTTCAAGGGTCAAGATTATGTCCTCTATTAAAGCAATTTCTTTATTAGCTAGGTTCTTATCATCCTAATCAACATTAACTTCTAAGATCTATGTTTTAACATATGAGAACAATAATTCCAAATAATCTATTTACACTTGACATCACCTAACCCCTGATAAAAAGAACACAGCTAATGCTTTATTCTATTTTATTTATCTATTAGTAAGTTAATTAATTGATATGAAATAAAAATAATACAAATTTGAGTAATAAAAACAAAATAAAGTATTTATTTGTTTTTATTTTTACAATATACAGTTGAATTAGTTTAAAACCAAATAATATTTATAGTAATAAAAATGATTTTTTGTTTTTGAAATTTATTATTTTGTTTTTTTTTTTTTTTTTTGTTTCGAATTTCGATTATAAGCTTTATTGTATATAAAATTTGCACACATTAATTTAATTAGTTTTTAATTATAAAATTAATTTTTTATTTTATTTCAAATTTTTTATTGAACATTGCCTTGATTGCATCGATGCTAAATAGATTGTATAAAATACATGTTTTGATTAAGAAGCGTAAAGTCAAAGAGCTAAAAATAAAAAAAAAATATAAAAATTATTAAAAATTGCAAATTATAAGAAATATTTAACAATTTCCTTACCTATATACAAAGAAATAAATGTTCCATATTTTCTTTGAACATATTTAACTTTGTATAAAACTCCATTTTTGCAAAAAACAAATTTTTTTTAAAAGGTTTTCCAAAAAAAAAAAATTTTTGTTAATATTAAATAGTTTTTGTTTATCAAAATATAATAAAATAAATAAATATATATAAATGGGTTTTTTTGTTGTATGAATATTTATAAATGAAATTTATGTGTATTTTTTCTTATTTCGTTAATAAAATGTACATACGAGATTTAGACAATCTCTTAATTTAAATGGGTACCATTACTTTTTGATTTATTAGCACAATAATTAATTAAAAAATATTTTTAATATTTTCATAATAAATAATAAACAATATTTAAAAATAAATTTATAGAAAGTATTGAAAACCTTAAAACGTTGATGGGAACCAACAACAATATTAGTATTTAAAATTATTATAATGATTGTATTTAAATTCATTTGTATCTTTATTAAGAAAATATTTAAAATACTTTTTAGTTTCAGTATTCAACATTTTTTAAAGCAATGGTATATCATTTTTGTTTTAAATAATTAATAATTATAATCTCAAATATATTTAAATTCTGTTATTGCTATCATATATTCCATTTTGTTTTTATATAAAATATAAAAATTATTCTTTCATAAATTATTCGTTTTCGTTTGGTTTTTTTTTTTTTTAAATCAATGTACTAAACAATTTAAGACTTTTTTGCAAACAACAGTCTTAAATTTAACACTTATCGAATCAAATATTAGTTCAGAATTTTCAAATAAATAATCAGATTTTTCATTTTGCATATCTGCGATAAATAATTCTTTTAATTGCTTTGTTAAATTTTCATCTAATTTATAATTATCAGAACTAAAAAATAATACCGATGTTAATTCTGATAAATAATAATCTAAATCTGTCATAAAAAATTGTTCACAAATTTTTAAATCATAATTATTACGTATGAAATGATTTAATAAACTATGTATAAAAAATTTCATATCTTGCCTTTTAATTGGTACAATACTAGTATCTTTGGTAAAATATTCAAAAATTTGTATTGATTTAATAGCTGAATTACAATCTAATAAGCACATTTTAAAAGCCTCTAAAAATTTAAAGTTTAACATTAAGATACGAATTTTAAATTCTAAAAATTCTTTTGATAAAACTGAAAATAATTTTTCTGGATTATATAAACCATGTAATACAGTTAAACAATAATGTATATAATTATTTGAATATGTTGTTGTTAATGATGTGCGACGAGTATCATTTGAATCATCTGATGAAATATTATTTTCAGTATATGGTGTTAAAGAATCTGGATCAACATCAGTTAATTCAGAACTTTCAAAACTAGAACTAAAACCTTCAGACAAACCACTACCAAAACCATTGCTATTATTACATGCAATATTTTGAAATGATGTATCTTTTGAAATAACAAAACGTTGCATAAATTTTTTTTGAAATTTTGGTATTGATTTTAAAAATCTTATTGATTCTTTTTCATATTTTATTTTTGGTTTTGGTAAAGGAATTTCATGTGGACTTTCAGCACAATTCCCATCTAAACGTAACAAACGTTTAGTAGTTGGTAAACAAAATAATCGACCAGATTTGTTTTCCGTACTTAAATCTTTTCCACATTGACCATAAGAATTTCCACCAAATGCTTTAACAGCATAATCTGTCGTTACAACAACCGTAAAATCGTAACCACAATGAACAAATAACGGATTTTCAACAGCTTCAATTGGTGATGGTTTTGCAACTGGTTTTCTATCACGATCTTCTGTTCCTAATTGATGTTCAATATTTTTACCCCATGTATATAATGTGTTTGTTGAAGATATTAAAGCACAATGAAACAAACCGCATGAAATTTGCAATATTCTGCCAGATACTTCACTTGAATCAATTTTATGTGGTGTTAAATGTTCTGTTTCTGCCGCACAAATATTGTCCGATACACTTGCAATATTTTCTTCGGCAAGTATTGGAACTTTAATAGGATCAGTTTCCGCAATTAATGGCGCATCTTCAATAGTGACATTAATAACAGATGGAATCTCAGTGCATTCATTACTAATACTACAGCTTTCGCTACTACTAGTGCTACAAAGATTATCACTAACTAATATTGCTTCAGGCTGAGGCACACTAATTTCAACTTCAACTTTTTCTATTTCCATTGGAGTTTCATCCATTTGATTTGGAGTTTCATCTGTTTGATTTGGAGTTTCATTTGTTTGATTTGGAGTTTCATCTGTTTGATTTGGAGTTTCATCTGTTTGATTTGGATTTTCAATTGAGTTTTCAATTTTTTCGGTATCTAAAGGACTATTTTGTGGTGTATCCGCTTCTGTAAGTGTATCTAACTGATCAAAATTGGAATCTTCTTTGGTTTTGTTTTCTAAATTATCTTTACTACGCCTATTTTTTCTTATTCGTAAAGGTGATTTCGATGAAATTAAATCTTTTGCTTTTTCTAAGATTGGAACTTCAATTTTAATATCACAACATTCACTAGATGTTTCATCTTCTTCTGTTTGCTTTCTTTTATCAATTTCTTTTTTAATAGATTCTTCAAGCTTTTGCTTAGTACTTGTCCTTCGTTTCATTTGATTAGCTAATCTTAAAGCTTGAGGAGAGCTTCCCCATGTATATAATTGATTATTCGCATCAACAGCAAGATTAGTAAAAAATTTGGTACAAATTATTATTATTCTTGCATTAAGTTCTAATTTCGTTGGTATTAATAGTTTACTAACAGAGTTACATCCAATTCCTAATTGCCCAAAATGATTTGATCCAAAAACATAAAGTTCCGAAGTATTTTCTCCAGAGCATAAAACTAAAGAATGAGCATGTCCCAAAGATACATTTATAATATTTTTTTTTTTAAAAAAGGCAACACGTTTTGGTTTTTCAACATTTTCAATATTTCCATGACCAAGTTGACCATATACGCCCCAACCCCAAGTATATAATTCATTATCAGCAACAACAGCATTGTGATACTGCCCAGCTTCAATAAGTCTAATATATTTTAGGTCCAAAGTTTTGATAAATGTTGGTTGTAAAGATTGTAAAATATTTTTACCAACTCCAAGTTGATACAAATTATTTGATCCAAAACTGTAAACACCATTGTTTGTTAAAATTAAAACATGCTGACGACCACATTTTACTGCATAAACCTAAAAATTTAATACGAATTCAATTTAATGAACTTTAAATTTTAATAAAAGAAATTACTTCAATTTGAATTTTGTTTAATATTTCCAATCGTTTAACGGTATATGGTGGTTCCGCTAAGTCAGTAAAATTTGCCGAATCATAAACTAAAGGAATGCCGTTGTTACCCCAAAAATATGCAACACCATCTACAACATACGCGCAATTAGTACATCCAACAGCTAATGGTGTAAAATTTGGCATTGAAACCGCTACATGGTTTGTTTCGTACTGCACATTAAAAGTATCAAATGCATTCAAAATATTTCCTTGATACGATCCATTGTATTTGAGCAGATTGACAATTACATTTATATAAGTTTCAACTAGATGACTACAAAAACCTAAAATATCCACAGTGTCTGTAGGACTAAAATCACAGTTAATAAAATTTTGGGAGAACGGTTGACATATCATTGATCTATAAATTCCACAAAACGGATTTAATTGTTGCTCTAATCTTTCTAAAACATTTGGTAAGATCTTTGACATTTTATTTTCAATTATATCAAAATAATCATGTGAAGTCCTATGCAAATAGGTTATTGATTCAACAAATATTGGTTCCGTTAAATTATATAAGCAAACATTTAATTCAGAATAGAAACCAAATTCTTGATTTGCTGCATTTACAAGTCCAACAAAAACATCAAGCAAAGCTCCTTTAGTCATTGCTAAAATTACTGCAGCTGAATAAAGACCACTTTGCGAAAGGACTATACTAGCCATATTATAGTGAAATTTGCTATTACTGTGTATAAAATTCCATAATTGTATATAATTTTTATCTTTAACTGTACGTTCAACTAAAGTTATTAAGAGTAAATTAGACAAATGAAATTGTGAAGATGCAGTCATTTGTAAAGAGGTAATAGGTTCATCGACACCATATGTATAATCACTACATTTCCAGCCTTCATTAATTATATTTTGAGTTGGTTTTTTCATATGATCTAATAGTGTAAATTCTTCAACATGCATTGAAGGAAGACTTAATAATATACTTGAATATAATCTTCTATTGAAATATCTACTTTTTAATAAATAAACAACTTTTAAAGCCATTGCACACAAATGCATTAAAGCATAAGTTTCTTTATGTAAAGCCAATTTCAAAGCAGTTTTTATTATTGGTACTTTGGCAACATTATATGTGACTAGAGCTTGAGTAACTTTTTTTGTTTTAAGTAAATAATCACCAGCATATTCCATGCAGTGTTGATAATTTAAATCAAATGTATTACAAAATTCTTCACAAGCATTCCATTTTCCAGATATTGCAGCATCTAAAAATAATTTTACAGGTTCATCTTTAAAATCAATATAATATATGTTTTTGTTAGTTATAATGTAACATGGATCAAAATTTAATTTTGTAATATCAGAATGTATAATTTCTTCTTCTGATAAATTTATTCCTTTACTTTCTTCTTCTCGTTTATAAAAATAAACATAATCAGAAGATGTTTTAATATTCTGAACCATAGCATTTAAGTTATCACTTGTTTCTCCATTTTGTGAGTCTTGAGAATTTGGTAATTTTAAAAATTTGCATTTTCTATGTAAATTAATAATGCTTTCATTTTCAAATACAAAATGGCTTAACACAGATCTATTATTAAAATTTTCTTCTTGTCCAGTTTTCATTGATGCCATTGAACTACTTAAAACACATATTTCATCAATATATTTACTATTTGAATTGTTTTCACTCATTGTGCTTAAAAAAAATAATGAACATAAATAAATTAATATGAGAAATATTTTTTTAATCTAAAAACTACCTTTCACTTTCAGGATTCTCCTGATTAACATCTTCATTTACTTTAGAATCAACATTTTCTAATTTTGGAGACACTTCTTCTATGACTTCCTTCAAATGAAGAGTATACAATACATTTGATCCGATTAATATCTCTTTGCAATTATCAGGTAACTTATAAAGAAACAATGGGAGAAACGATGTATCCATGCTATGAATTGATAGGGTATTTAAATTAGAACGTAAGGCACTCAATAAAAATGTATTTCGAAGAACTTGTGCTGCAAACATTGGTCCATGAAAACTACTCAAAAGTTCCGGAACCATTTGTGGCGAATCTATTATAGTAAACTTTTCAATATTATTGTCTGGATCATTAATTTTTTGTGGTTTATTTTCTGCTAATTTCATTTTAAGACGGTTTAATTTTTTTGTTCCAATGTCTTTCAGAGTTGCTAATTTGGATTTTGCTATTGGTAAAATACCAGCAGCTTTTTCAATATTTTCTTTATTTGAACTTTTGTCCAAACTTGAAGATGAACTAGTTGAATCAGTTGATCTTTTTAATGAATCAGTATCTTTTTCTATACTATTTTCTGTACTATCATCTTTTGGAATTGATTGTTGATTAACAGGAACAACAATTTGCCAACTTTCTAAACTACCGTCTTGATTTTTAGGTGATAAATCACCAGGATACAAAAAATTAATGCATGTTTTTTCTAATAATAATTTATATTGCTCATTTTGTGATGAATTTATCAAAAGCGTTACATTTTGCATTGTATTGTCTCGACAAATAATTAATTTCTCTACAGCACCTTTGTCAATAGCTGTGCTAGCAATGAATGGACAATTCGGTGCTAACTCAACAAAGCATATTGACCCATCTGAATAACCGATTATAGCTCGACTTTTCAGATCAATAGTTTGCCACCAAACAGCTGAATTTGGTTGAGGGCACACTGAAATTGATGAACTTAAATCAGTTGATGTTTTTGTTGAATCGCCACAACCATTATCTTCAGTATCTGGATTTTGTGAATTTTCATATGTTGTCAAATCAAAATCCAAATTTGGACATTTTTGTGGACATGGGCACAGATGTGGACCAGTAAATGGTATTATAAATGAAATAATTTTCTCATTTGAAGCACTTTTATCTTGTAAAAATACACTTAATGCTGGTACAATATGCAATGTATTATCCAAACAAAGTGTTAATAATTTTGTTCCGGCTGGATCAAAACATACATCCTGAATTATTTTTCCATTTTTTTGAAACCAACAAATACGTTTTAAATCATTTGCGTCATCAATTGTTGACAAATAAAGAACAATATCATTTTCAATAGTAACTATACATAGAATCTGTCTATCAGGTGGATGAATATACGTAATTGCAGATAGTTTACAATTAATATTACTCATAAAATTTTTCACTTCTAAAATATCTAAAGCGTTTAATGAATCCATTCTGCTTTAAAATTTTATTGACTTATTCTATATTTTAATCCAACTATAAAATTGATTATGACATTTTCTATTTCTTGAATTATGACAAATATTTTTTGCCTAAATTGGAAATAAAAATATAATTAGCTTTTTCTCTTTAGAGAAGTTTTTTTTTTTTCTTTTACTACGAGTACGTAACGCAGAAATTTTTATTAATGGACTTGACTTGACAGATAACCGTCTTCTTGCTGTCATAATAAAGGAAATTTTGAAGGACAATTGCCCAAATTGTCTGTGTTTATTTATATTTCATAATTTCCTTTATTTTTATTTTCTTTTAAGCTCAAATTAGAATTGTGGTGAATGCCGCTTTGTCGTTAATATTGCATTTATTGAATTTAAATTTTAATAGAAAATCGAAAAGTAATTTGACTTTCTGATAAAATGTGGGATGGGTCAGTGGATGCTGCGACTAATCGTAGTAATAAAAAAATGTTCAATTATATTTCTGAATATGGTCATTAATTATACAAACTGACAAATATCTTTTCTCCTATTTCTTTTTTATTTGTAATATATTTAAAACTATATTATGCCCGTTCTGTATCTCCTGCAATATTCTTATGAAAACCATTCTTAAATTTTAATCTTTAATAAATTTACGTTTCAGTGATAGGAGTAAAGATTCTTCATTATAAACGTGTTCGATTAATTTATTAGAAAAATTAACTGTCCAAACAGGTCAAATTTCGAATTGTATCATCGTTTGAAATAAAATGCGAGATTCATTTGGGTCGTCCAAAAATATAAAATTTAATTTTTTTATTTTAAAAAATAATGTTGTCTTCTCGATGTTAACTTAAGTTTGAAAGTCACTGAGTTTTGTTAATTATTTAGAAATTTTGACATTTGAATTTCATTCAAAATTTTCAGGAAAAATTTTATTTACCAGTTGTTCTCGAGTTTTTAATTTGATGTGAAGGATTTTTATTAAACATCCGAATTGCAATTTTTTTTTTTTTTTTGGAAATATTTTTAAATAATTGAAATGATTCAGAATATAATTTTTTTAAAAATATAAATAAAGAGTTATATTGATAATTGATATTATCATACGATTGTAGTGTGTTATGATGGGTGAGTTACGTAAAATGAGTATATTGCAAAAGAAGTGATAAATTGTGCACAAATTAAAATTTCTTTACACCAAGTGTTCAATATTTTATATTTTTATAAATAAAAAAAAAAATATATATATATATATAAAAAAAAGAAGAAAAATCTATTTTTGATTTATATTTGTATTACTATAATATTATTTGTGTAAAATTAGATTCGGCAAATGATATTTTACTACAGCCAATTAATGTGGATTACAAAGATGCTGATAATGACGATGATAATTTATTAAAAAATCGTGATAAATATTCAAATCATTCTTCAACATCAACACCTGTTATTGTTAGTAAGTTAACTAATAGGAATAGGAATAAAAATATGGAAAAAGAAGATGAATGTGAAAATAAACTAATTGCAGCATCCTTAAATGCTCCAAATATTGGCATTTATACCGGTGATGTTGAAGATAATTTAATGAAATCATTAAAAGAACGTGGAAATGAAATATATGGAATTGAAGGTGGACCACCAAATGAAATTAATTTAAAATTTAAAGGATTACAAGGTGCACAAAATGAATTAAGTGGTATATCAATGGTTAGTTTATGTGAAAGAGATTTAAATGAAATGGATACTGATAAGTAAGTAATGATTAATATTAAATATTAATTAATAAAATTGTTTTTTTTTTTTGAAGAAATACAAAATTGGCGCTCCTTTTTTTTAATTATACTCCTTTCAATATTACGCACTATGCCCTTTTGCAAATATATACATGTATATCTTCCTATTAAGTTTGAATGTTGTTTATTTATTTAACGACTGGATGTGTAATGTGTTCGGTTTATAGCTTGACCTAAATTTAATTGGAAACATTTTTAAATAGCTAGACATTAAATTGTGTGTTGCGTGTTAATAATATTTAAAATGTTCCTGTAATATATATATATATATATAAATATGTCCTTTGAGTCTACCAAATAAATATTATTGTCACGAATTGTATAAATTCTTCGATTCTTTATAAGTAATATTGATAATATAAATAAAAATTTATGAATATAAGGATGGGACCCTAATATATAGGGTTAAAAATATGGAAATGTTTAATTGATAACCTTTGATAAGCGCATTAAACTGAGATTAATCTTTTACTCTAATATAGTAAATATGTTTTCGTTCAACTTTTAAATATATTTGTTATAATATAAAATAAGAATAAGATTCATGAACTTTATAAAATTAAGTAATCATGATTTAGTATGTATTTACATTTGAAACTTTATATTAATAAATAAATAACATGTTTTTAGTAAAACATATTGATATAATATAAATAAAAAAAAAATACTTCCTATTCCAGCCAAGTATTAACAAATTTGTACTTGTATTACTTAAGTCACTTATTATAAGTTTACAAGTTCAATTTAAAGCTTTCGTTCAATTACTATTTGTATCATAGGTCAGAAAATTTTAATATAAATAAGAAAGTCTGATCTGATGTTGTAGTACCGTTCTACATATAAACTTAAATATTATTTTTTTTTTCATGAATTTTGCCGGGAAAACCGGAAAAACAAGAATTTCTTTATATTTTGTGTTAATTAAGTTTAGTAATTACCACATTTCTCTCAGTGACGTAAGTGTATTCTAGTATTTTAACTCAAGTTTTACCAGATACTAGTTTTATCTTATACCTATCGGTTTTTTTTTTATCTCAAATAACCATGCGTATAGGAATATACAAAATTTATTTTATGAAGCTTTATTTTTTAAAACTTGCAATTAAAAAAATAAGAAATTACAATTAATGATTTCTTCATTCATCAGAAAAAACGTTGATGTTTAAAATTATACTGATTTGATAAAAAAACACTTAAAAGCATGAAAAATTTTTTATGAATCATTTCGCAGACAAAATTATTAAATTTTATTTTGTTTTTTATTTCAAGTGTTTTATAAAAATTGTATCTGATGAAAGTAAAATATATTCTCCGAGTTTATTTAAATCTTTGTATAATAATTAATAAGTATGTGTACTTTGTATTATTTCGATGTGTGATAGGTTTCTATAATAGAAAAACAAATTTTTATTAAGATAAGAATAAATTTTTCAAACAGATTTTCCGCATGTTATCATAAAGAAAGATTGTAGCTGTATGTTAATAATTTCAAGTTAAAAACATAGTTACATAATTAATTATAAAAAAACATTTAGGTTATTATACAATAAAGTTTTCTAGATACTTGTTACATTAAGGTTGATTCAAGCATTTTCACGATGCCGGTGTACTGCAAATCAATTAACCACCATTAAAGAATGCGGAAAAAGTAAATTAAAACGATAGATTTGGTAATGAAATAGTTCAGAATAGCCTGAATTCTGATGTTACATTGCTATTTGCTAATTTTGCAGATAAGTTTTTGTTCGAATTGTGCAAATAGTTCGTATTACTTATTTGTTGATTTTTGTTGGTTGAAGAATTCTTAGAGTTTTAAATTATCTAAGCTCGAAATATTTAATTTATAAAATAAAATATTATAAAATAATAATTTATTAATAATTTACTTACTTATTGTAATTGTCTTTTCACGCCTACACAATACTATTTGAAATATAGTTATGCTTAATATTAAACATTGAATTTTCTTGATAAGTGTTTTGCTTATCATTTCTTTGTAATAAATTAAACACTTCCGTAATATCATTTTTAAGATTTCAGTTTTCTGTTAAATCACTTCATTGTCTATAAAGATACGAATTAAAATGATGTCAAGGAACTGTTTTCATTGATTTTTGAATTTCGTTTTTCACATTAACAGAACAAAATAAAAAGAAATTTTCATTTTTGTGCGGGTAGTTACTAAGTAGTTAGGCATATATATGGTAAAGTAATTATAAACAAGTTTAAATATCATGACGATCGTTTATTGAATTTTTACAATTTTGGCATTTATTGAAATTATTTAATATTTTCATATTTTTTTTTAGCGGTTTTCATGAATAATATTAAAACTTATCAATTAAATGTTTGAATGTCCAGTATCTACTTAATTTAATTTTTTTTAATTTCAGTAAATCAGAGTACGAGTATAACTACTTATTTTAATTTTTTTAATAAAGTTATAAAATTTTTATTAAAATATCTGTATAGTTAATTATAATAATGTATCGTTATAGTTATTTTATAAAAATATTCAACTAGTTTATAAGT
Organism: Dolichopus griseipennis; assembly: GCA_963082915.1. Lineage (NCBI taxonomy): Eukaryota > Metazoa > Arthropoda > Insecta > Diptera > Dolichopodidae > Dolichopus > Dolichopus griseipennis. The sequence goes on along the minus strand of OY720442.1, from coordinate 31,647,844 downwards.
ATCAATAAATTTGTTGATATAACTAGTTGAATATACAATAAATTATTTTGTTTTATACTTACATAAATTGATTCGTTTTAGAACAAATTATGCATATACCTCACTTTATTTAGCAAAGGGAAAAATATAAAAATCAAATTGAAATGTTTGTTTCTAAAAAGTTTAATTTTAAATTGAATAAAATTAATTGAGTGTAAATAAAATGGTTAAATCAATTAACTTAATTGAGTTATGTATAAAAACTTACACGGTCAATTTGTTATTGTATCAAAAATTGAACTCAAGTTAAATTTTAAACCCTTCCGTAAGAAGTTAGCATTAGTAGTTACTATTAATATAATTTTATTGAAAGCGAGCACTTTTTGATTAAGCTAGGAATTTATCAATAAGTTATAAGTAGTTAATATTATAAATTTTTTTGTGGATAATTTAATTGGATTCACTTGGAAGTTATAAGCAGGGTGGTAAAAAGCTACAGTTTCGACTAACTCCTAATTCAATTCGAAAATTAAGAAGGTTTTCGATATTACTTATCAAATTCAACTAGTTTTATTCTTGATATTGTTTAAGTACTTAAGTTTTTATTTACCATAAGATAACTTCTCAAGTAAATATTTAAATAATTATAGGAACATATTACATATATACTTATACTTAACTACTCATTCACTTGTTTTTTTTTTTAAACAATTTTTTACCAAATATTCAACCTATATACGTACTTAATAAAATTATTGATTTACTTAAATCAATGTTTCTTTACACAACTTCTATTTTTTATAACAAAATATTTGAAGGGCTATTAAATATTTTTATGATATTATTATTTACTTAGATAACAAATGTAAATAATATATTTATAACTTCGAAAATTCAGTCATTTAAGTATTTTAAATATTTACTTTATAGTAAATAAATTTCATTTATTGTTATTTCAATTGGCAAGCTAAAAGTGTACCTTTTATAATTTAAGTATTTAATAGTTATTAAAATTAATTACGATAACAACTATAATAGTAATTTATTATTATGATTTACGAAAATTTTTATTTAATTTAATGTTCTCACACTTAATAAATTCTTAAACTATTTAATTACATTTAGTTCAAACTATTATTTTAATTACTTATATAAATATATGTAAGTACTTAAGTACATTATGTACTTACACATGTAATTCCTGTTACTCAAATACTTAATATTATACATGAGTACATAGATTTAATTACTATTTAAGTACTTATTAGTATTTTAGTTCTTCGCTTTACAAATACTTAATTCATTTTAGATTATTCACATTCAAAATTAACAATCCTGTGTTAAAACCTTAAATAATCAAATATTTAAGTAGATTGTTTACTTGTTGAAGAATTTAATTTTTATATGATTAATAATTTTAATAACACATTTAGTTAGTTCTTATTTATTTTAAGATTTTATATTTTTTGCATGTTATAAGTATATACAGGGTGTTTCCTAATAAAGTGCACTGCTATATACCACTGCATAGATACTTATGAGTAGATAAATTTTGTGTATGGAAGCTAAGCTAGGTCTCTTCTAGTTTCCAAGATATGGGGGCTCAAATTAAATTTCAATATTTTTTTTTAGTTTTCATAATTTTACTCTTAACTCTTAATAACTTGCTTTAAGTACTTGTACTTATTTAGATTTAAATTGTGTGACTGAAATTTTGTAAATATATATATAAATAAGTTACACAAGTAAACATTAACACATTAATAACTTGCAACTCAAATATACTTATCAAATTATTGCAATATTATACGGCATTCGATTAACTGTAACCTCTATCAACTTGGGGAAATTTGAAAGTATCAAATCGTTCAGAAGTTTTACTTCTAAGTACTACCTTATTATCCGTGACCGTGAAACCCAATTTTGTATTAATTGCCATGGAGACAATTTCATTTGTTTTAATCGAGAATTCGTATTTTTATTTTTTCTTATTAATCGAGATTTTTTTTTTATCCGGGAGGACACAAGTTCCCGAGCATCCCGGATAATCGAGATTTAACTGTATAACAAATAAAATTGTGTCAATAGGAAAATTGACATTCTGTAGACTATATATCAATACTATTATATTTAGTTACATTATGTATAAGTTTGTCTAGTAAGATATGTCCAGTAACTTGTAATTGATCTATGATGGCAGTACTTATTATATTAAGCACTTTATCAATTAGCATATAAATTGGAGTTTTTTTTTTTAAATTTAAATGTTAAAAGTTTTTGAAAAATAGGTGAAAATAATATCACTTACTTATTAAATAAAAAAGCTTAAAAGTATAAGTAATTGGTTTTTATTAAGAAGCTTAAAACTATTAAGTATTAGTTACAATCGTTTTAAGTACTCAATATAATAACCACTAGAAGTTAAATTGAATTTAAAATTTAAAAAATTAACTTTCTTTAGAACGTCAATGCGTCTATAGCGACCATTTAATTAAAATTGTTAAATCCGTAAACGTATATAAATATATATATATACATTAAATTATATATATATTATATATATGTAATGTCACATAAATAATTTACTTCGAAATTTGACAGTTAACTATAGATAAAACACATTTAGCATATCAATATGCTGGTAACACTGTATTAATTGTCTAGTGATTAAATGAAGCCTCATCCCTCTTGTGATTTTTCACATTTGAATGAAAAATATTTAATCATCAAAATAACAAGAATGAAAGTGAAAGGACTTTATTTTTTTTTTTAGTATCCTTACAATATACAAAAATATGCGTGTATTTGTTGTTTTTGTATAAGTAAGTGGTCCTTATACCCGTATGACTATATATAGTCCAAGGGTATAATAAATTTGCCATTACGTTTGTGACGCAGAGAAGGAGGGGGGGGGGGTAGATATAGACTCAAGTGTATGGATCGGATCAGAATCGAAAAATAAATCGATTTAGCTATGTATGTCCGTCCGTCCGTCCGTCCGTTCGTTCGTGTGTCCGTCCGTCCGTCCGTCCGTCCGTCAGTCCGTCCGTCCGTCCGTCCGTCAGTCCGTCCGTCCGTCCGTCCGTCATCACGATAACTCAAAAAGTAAAAGAGCTAGGATTATGAAATTTTCACAAATTCGTTTTTATGCAAAAAACGGAATCGAGTTTTAAATTCAGCCATTTTGGTCCACGGGTTCGAGTACCTGCCATAAAACTTCTAATTTTATATGAGCATTACTCTATACCTATGGAAGCTGCGTGTCTGAAATTTTGCCAAAAGTAGTTTAGTATAATGGTTAAAGTTACTGCAAAATTTCGTTGGTCTACTGCAGAGGGTTCGAGTAGCTGCCATACAACTCCTTCTTTTATATGAGCTTTACACTACACCTGATGAAGCTGGGTGTCTGAAATTTTGCAAAAAATAGTTTAGTGTAATGGCCAAAGTTACTGCAAAATTTAGTTGGTCTACTGCAGAGGGTTCGAGTAGCTGCCATACAACTCCTTCTTTTATATGAGCTTTACACTACACCTGATGAAGCTGGGTGTCTGAAATTTTGCCAAAATTAGTTTAGTGTAATGGCCAAAGTTACTGCAAAATTTGGTTGGTCTACTGCAAAGGGTTCGAGTAGCAACTCCTTCTTTTATATGAGCATTACTCTACACCTAATAAACCTGAATGTTTGAAATTTTGCCAAAAGTAATTAACCGGATGATATAATGTATATGTTACGGTCATACGGGTATCCCAGAGTTGACACAGTCTACTCTACTACACTCTTCCTCGTTTTTAAATTAAAGTTAAGTATTTTTAGAATATTTCATGATGAAAAAATTTGTTTTTATAGTAAAAATTCTGAAAATATCCTTTTTTAATGAAAGTTCAACATTCTTAACTTAACTATGCAGATATATATATTTATTACTTTGTATATGTATACATCTTCCTTTTGTATATATAGTTTTAACTTTACTACAGGATACGTTTATTTGTTTTAGTGGCGCCAAATTTATGTTTCTATGTTCGTTTTTTCATCACCATTCACTCTCTCTGTGTGTCGAATTGTGTACATCCGGCCGGAATGAAATAATGAAAAATATATTTAGTATAATTTACTCCAAATACCAGACTGGTTTATTCTATTTCTATATATTATAGTTTCCATTAAATATTTCGCAATATTCGCATATAGTTATTTCGAAATTATATGATAAAAAGTTTTGACAATGTGTTTATAATTTATAAAATATGCTTAGTTATTTTTAATATTTAATAAGTTAATCGATTTAAATCTATATATTTAAAAGTTTTATTTATTAATTTTATAAAACTTGTAATAGAGAACCTGTGATAATGAGAGCAGCAACAATAGACTTAGATGATGAAGAATTTCGATTATCTGAGCAGTATGTTTGTTTATATTAATTTATTTAATATTGTGTTTGTTTTAAATAGTACTTATCTTTAGTTTATTTTTAGAATAAACTAAATATTTAATATATATATATGTCATTTAATAGCGTTATTGTTCTTGTAGAAATTAATTGATTTAAAATTTTTTAAAATTTTCCAGTGCATTGTAAATTTTTAATTCAATATTTTGTTAATTGATCCCATATATTATTGAATTATATTTTGAATGATTGACTGTTGATTGACTTTAAATTTAAAATTGATGTTAATTTTAATAGTTTTATTTTTAGCATAAAAATAGTGACCTGAATTAACGCCCCGCGAAATAATGTCCCCGGCATATTATTTCCCGTTTAATGAGAAATAACGCCCTGGGGTATTTTTTCTCATAGTAATTGAGTAATAAAGCCCCCAAAATATGGAAAATAATGCCCGGTCGCAGGGCCTTAATTCAGGCCACCATAAAAATTCGTAGTTTGATAAGAAATATTTATATATAAGAACTTAAATTTTTAAAGCTTTTTAGAGTATGTATTTGAGTTCAATTAAAGGGCGTTTTTTCGTAGAGCAGATATTGCGCGTTTGAAAAAAGTGCTCACAGTGTTATCCGAGATTTGGTAGCCTTAGTTCAAAAAACACGAACAGAATTCTAACTGCCAGATTAAGGGAAGGGGGTTTGCCAGTTACGATATTTCGGTTTTTTAAAAATTTGTAAATCTCAAAAATCTAAATTTTTAATTTTTTTTAAAATTTCGAAAATTAATATCTAACTATATGTTTTTAATTTTCGAAAATCAAAATCTCGTTTTTTTTAAAAGAAATTGTTGCAACAAATAAGTAGATTCCGAAAAAATGAAATTTTGATTTTCGAAATTTAAAAAAAACCAAAGATACTTTCGCCTCTTATTACGGAGGAAGGGGAAATTAAGTCAGTAATTGAATAATTTATTGTAGTTAATTACTTTCTTAAATATTAAATTTTTTTATAATTATTGAAAATATGGCACTTTTCAATTAATTTAGTAAATTTGACAAGTCTTTGACATCTGGAAAATTTTTATTTGAGGTTATAGATTGCATCTTCGATTCACTCTTGTAGTTTTTAAAAAAAACTAATAATCTGGATAACGTGAGCATAAAAGACAGAAAGATTTTTTTTCAATCACGTCTTAATCTGCTGAGATCAGAAAAAGAAAAACGCTCTTAGTTTCATAAGTGTATAAGGATTCGCTTTTCATTTCACTTTAGTAAGTTATTACTTAATTTTAAACAGCTTTTTTATTATTAATCATCATTCATACTTATCATAAGATCAATAATCATCAATGCATTCTGCCGTGCTAAGGAAAAAAGTCGTAAGCGCCAAAATCGAATTTTCGAGATAATGGAATATTTGACATCAAACAAATGTCTCACTACTTTGTACTAAAAAAAAATTTCACATATCTCGTTATGCAGATTCATTTAAAACTAATAACTAATATGTCGCATCTACCTCTAAGTCGGATATATGTGTAAGCTTTAATAACTTAATAAATCTAGTATTGCTTAGCAAAAAAGTCGTATATCCACCAAGAAAACCAAGAAAATGTATAAACGACTTTCTTTCTAAGGACAACAGTACTTATAGCAGACATGTTCTTTATCTAAGTTTAAGCAACAACATTAAGTGAGAGCATTTTTTGATATTTTCATTTCACTTGTGTTGTGAATTGCGATGTGAGATGTGACTCTTATTCGAATTTCGAATAAATTGACAGAACCAACAAAATTTTTGAAAATATTTAGAATAAGATTTTTATTCATGATTTTAATTTTAATTTTACTGAATGTTTATAGAATAGATTAACCGGCTATTAATAAAAGTATATATATATATATATACTTACTTATATACAAACTAAATTTGTTTTTTTAAATAATATTTCTCAATTCAATTTAAATTCTCTAAATTGATTATGGGAAATGGTTTTTTTTTTATTTTTATAAATAAGTAAATGAGTTTTTCAACAGAATGCAAAATGAAAAATGTATATATATATATATAATATATATAAGTATAAATATTATTAAGAAATTTATTATTTACCTATTAGTAAGTTAGTTAATAATTTTCAGATTTTCTTATTCACACATGATTTTCTTTGTGATTAAATTAAATTAAATTTTGTTCAGTGTGGTTTATTCTTTTAATAATAAAATGAATAATTTTCGATTTTTGGAATTTAAATAAATGAATTTTAAAAAAAATAAAAATTAAATGTGTAATAAAATGTTATTTATATTTATAGTAATAAAATCTTTCTCATAGTTCAAATTCAAAGTTTATTTAGTTTTACTAATATTTAATTAAATAGTTATACTTATAAGTATAAAGTTCTTAAAAAAACGAAAAAGTTATTAATAAAATTATTCGAAATATTCGATAAATCCTCGTACTAAAAACGGAAGACTATCTTTTAAATTATTTAGCTAATAAGTAAGTAATATTTGTTTATTTCTTTAAATTAAACTAAACTTCCCATAAATAACTAAGTATATAGGAAAATAATTGTGCCAACTATTTTTTTTAAGGAACTATTGCCTTCTAGGAAACTAGGTACAACAAGTATAAAAACGAGGAAAAGTGTAGGAAAGACTGTGCCAACTCTAGGATACCCGCAGAACATAATATTAAAATTAGGTATACCTTCAGTTAATTACTTTTGGCGAAATTTCAAATACACAATTTAATAGACTCTGAGTTAACTATGTATTAAATTTCTAAGGCAGTTAATCGAACTTCTTAAACTACACCAATTATATTTTGTTCAAATGTTGGCCATTAAAGCTAACTACTTTTGACAAAAATTTAAGATAAGTACTGAGTTTCATAGTGTATTAAGTTATTCTCATATTACAAAAGACCAACAAAAACTAAATTTTGCACAAACTTTGATCATAGAACTAAACTACTTTTGAGAAAATTTTAGATACCCTAATTTATTTTTCGATTCTGATCCGATCCCTACATTTAAGTGTATATCTACTATGAGTTTATATGACTATGCCTCCTCCTTCACTGCGTCGCAAACGTTTTGTCAAATTTAGTATACCCTTTGAACATAAGTTCATACGGGTATAATCAGGTCAGTGAAAGTAATTTTAAAATCGATTTTGTTCTCTAGGATACCGAGTCTATATTCTATATGTAAGTTGTCGTGTTAAAAAAACATGCATATTTCCGCAAAAATATACGTGCATTATTTAATAATATTGTATTAAAAATAAAAAGGGGTATTAAACTTTTTTAAAAGTCTATAAATACCATTTCTATTTTATAAAAATTTTTATAGGTTATTTAAATTTAATTTTATTTAAATTTTTATAGGTTTTATTCTATGTATTCTACGTAAAACTATACATACTGACTTATATTTAAGTCCTCAAAATTATTTTAAATTAAATTTTACAATATGTTATTCTATTTAACTGAATTTAGTTAATAATATTTATTGAAGTACTTATATAAGTAAATATATATTTAAGTACTTAATTTAAATAAACCTAAGTATTAAAGTTTAAAATCATCTTATTAATTTTTCTGGGTGTAATATAAAAAATTAAAAATAAATTTATAAATTAACTATAAAAAAGTTATGAAATAATTAATTATAATTATTAATAAATAATTAATTAAGGGAATATTTTATATTAAATTTCTGGCTAAGTAAGTAGTTCTAAAGTTTAATATATACTTAAGTATTTGCTTAATAGACAATTGTTTTTATTTTTACTACTAGAATATTTTAAGTTTAAAAATTTTTGTATGGAAATTTAAATCTATTTTTGGGACCGGACAAGTATTGGCCTGAATCCTTAGGCTAAGTCTTTTGTAACATGAGAAATAAATTCTATGAAATTTATTATACAAATGATTTATTTAGAAAGTAATTATGTAAGTACTTTTTACAAGAATTTTGTAGGATAGATAACAAAAAAGTATCTATAGTTAGATTTATTTTTTAAGATGCATTATATATATAAATTATACGTTCAATATAAATAATATCAATATTAGTCAGGGAAACTTTTCCAAAAACAAGAGTGTGATTCATAGAAATTAATAAAAAAAATGGTCTATTTTGACTTGTCATTCATAACTTTTAGCTTATAGTATACTTCTTCAAACCAATACTAGTGTACCCTTGCAAACCATATAAACCTACTCGTAACTAATATTAATTTTAAAAAATTTTCTGAATAATTATTGAATTTTTATAAATGAAATAGTTGTTAAAAGTATTAAATGTCTAACATATTAGTTATTCCCTTTTAAATTACCCAATTTCTTATCACACATATAGTTCATAAAACTTTTATTTAATAAAACCCAAATATAAAAAATAATAAAAATTATACCAAACTTAACACGTGACTAGAAATCATAAATTAGGTGTATTTGTAATTGATCGTCGATTGAATTACCGTGTCAAATTTAAAAAAAAAAAATGATATACTTAGTGCATCAATAATTTAGCAAAATAAGTTTTATACTTAGTCATTGACAATTTTGGTTTTTAAGTACATATTTATTTAATCAAAGTATTAGAACAGTTTTACGGACTGCAAATCCATAATAAATATAATGGAGGGTAGTCTGCATAAATCAAAGTCAACACTGAATTGCTGGAAAGCTCTGAATGGACTGGGAGAAATCAATGGATCCCGGCACATTCAGGTTTCCTCGGTAACGAAAGAGCAGATGAAATGGCAAATAGTGCCGTAAGAGAACGAAGTGTGGAAACAGAACCGAATGGACTCTCACACTCAGAGGTGAAACGGTTTAAAAAAGTCTGAGTTAAAACCCAAGCGAAGGAACAATGGCTACACTCCACCGGATCAACCCATATAAAAATTTTCTGGGAAGAAGCAAGTTTCAGAAAAACGAAAAAGATTCTAAAACTAAAAAGGGGGAATCTTATACTTATGACAGGGATAAGCACGGGCTACTTAATGCCAAGAGCCCATTCAGCAAAAATAGGTAGGACAATTACGAAAACATGCAGAGGCTTTTGAAGGGAGAACGAAACGGTTCTCCCTGTCCTATGCCAATGCGAAACTCCAGAAAACTTAAAACTAAGAATCTTAGCAGGAGACACTGGGATGACTTCAGTACTGTAAGGGAGTTAGACCAAGTAAAATTTATAAGTTTCATGAAGGTAATAGAATGGCTCAACGAGGTGCTGTAGTAATTTCGAGTGACTCTGAGAGCAGGGGTACAGCAGGGGTACGGTTTATTGCAGAGTCATGAGTCCATATTAATTCTTTAGAATTTTGTGCAATTTGATCACAAGAAAACTATTTGTGTTTGACTCACTCCAACTTTTGCGATCGAAAAGCGTCAATACAGACGCATGCGAAGGTAACTTCCGACATGTGTCAATTAATGCGTTGGACGCAACGAAATGCTGTGCTGTTCTTTTGTGTTGCGACTGAGTTAATCAGTCGCATTTTTGGACGGAAATTAAAATTTTTTTTTTATAAGTAATTATAAAACTGGATCAATTTGAATAAAAAGTTTTACTTAGTTATATGAACACTTTATAGGGTAAGTAAGTTCATACTAGTTGAGTAACTAAAAGAAATAATTTTATAGTTACAAATTAATATTCAGAGAAATGAAATATATTTAAAATTAGTTCGGATGCACTTAACTAACATAATTTTTTTGTAGAAAAATTTGGGTTTGTAGCGTAAACTGTAGGTATACCAGTTTTTATCTAAATTATTTAACCTTTAAATCACGCTCATTGTGCTAAGGAGGTGAAAATGAAATTTAAAAAATCGCTCTTGATTTTGTAATGGCTGTATCTGTGTTTGAAAAGTTTTCTTTTGATTTTGAAAAGGTTGTATTCAGTTTTAGAAAGGTTGTAAGTAATTGATTTTGGAAAATTTATTTTGAACTAACAAGAGTCTTTAGTTTTTATTTGATTTTTATTTTCTGAATAACTCATAATTCAATTCATATTTCAATTACTTACTATACTGAGTAATTAAGAGAATTACAAAATCCAAATTACTTAACTCTTGTAAGTACTTATACATAAAAGTATTCTTATAAGTACTTGTCGGATTCTTAATTTAATTTTGATGAAAGAAACCAACTACTTATACATAATCGATAAATGTTGAATTAAATTTCAATTAAAAATTACAATTTTAAAATCAGTTTTATTATAATTATCAGATTATATGTGCTTTGTTTATCAGTGGTTACCTCTAACAAGTAGAGGTGCACGTTTGGTTACCTTTAAAATGAAGGTATACATATACTTTATTCAATAGGTATTAATTTGTAATAAATATGAGGTGTTAAAATCACTGTTTTGTTTTGTCTTTATTTAATTTAAAATAAAAACAAAGAAAAAAATCGTCACCAGCATAAAAAAAAAAAACAGAATGAATGTAAAAGCAACAAAAAAAAAAATTCACATGTTATTTATAATGATTCATAGAAAAGTAATTTGTAATCATTAATCAATAACTGGTATTGGTTCTGCAGTAACTATAGTTATTGAGTAAAATTTAAAAAAAAAAACAAAAATTAACTAAGTAATTAATATAAGTATTATGTAGTACTTATGTATTTATTTATGTAATAAAATCAAAAAATATTGAATAATACAAGTTAGTATTAGTTATGTTAGATATTATCAGTTTTAATTTTTTTTAATAGATTACTTTGATAGATTAAGTACTTATTAAAACAATTCCTAAAAATATTTTAATATATTTCATTGATTATTTATTACATTTGAAAGAAAGTTCTTTCTAAAGCATTTCTAAAAAAATAAAAATATTGTCTTAAATTTAAACCACAATAGAATGAAAAGTTATAACAAGTACTAACTGTAAATTGATAGTGCAATACAATCATGTGATACTTAGATATAATTACTAATATAATTAAAGTAATAATAAAAAATTTAAATAAGCACATTTTCAAAATTAAATAATGTTCCATAATAAGGGTTGGGTAAAGAGTGTATTGAACAAATGTTTAAAATATTTTTGGAATTTATTAAAGAAACATTTTAAAAAACATCAACATACACTTGATTTAATTTTAAGAATATAAAAACCAATACATAAGTAATTATAAAAAATTGTTAACAAACGTTAGAATATAGTTAATGTTGCAACTTAAATGTTTGTATACTTATTACTTAAGGCGTTTTTTTTTTAAATCTGAGCAAAGCATGAACTGTCAAAAAAAAATTTTGTCTCTTTTTTAGTTCTGGGCGCTCAGAGCGTGCTCTACGTGCTCAGTGGAAATATATCGAGCACGACTGAGCAAAATAAAATACAAAGACATTTTGACGTTTGTTTAAGATTTTACTTAAGTATATCATCTTCACATTACGAAAAAAATCTACTAAACAGCCTAGTTTTAAAATCAACCGTTCTGACTATCGTTATGCATAAACCTAGTATTGTTTGACGTTTCCACAGCAATATTTTTGACTGTAAATAAATAAAATTGACTGTAAATAAAATAAATTAAAAATGAACAAGGAAAATTTTTTTTTTTTAATTATAATTTCGATGACATTTTATTAAATAATAAATAAAATTTGTCTTTTAAAATGCAAAAAAAAAGGCTATTTGTTTATTTTCAAAAATAAACAACAATAACATTTTACAACAAAGTCACGTAGGGATGTAAAAAAATTTAAACAATAATCGAATATATCAAAAAATTTTATTCAAAAACCTAGTTATTATAACCCTTAAACTAAACTAGGACTTTCAAAATCCTGGTTCATTTTGACAGCAATTTTAAAAATGAAAAACCTTGTTACAAACCACGCATGAACCTGGTTTCTTTGAAGAACCTGGTTCTAGTGTGAACATGGTTTAAAAAGAAAAGTCAAAATGTTTATTTTATTTGAAGTTACTTATCCATTTTTAATTTAATTTTTTGACAATTTAAAAAGTAACTAAAATAAAAATGACAGTTTGTTCAAATCGTGTTTATTTATTAAATCTGAACGCTCTGAACGTACTCTGTTCTTGCTGTTCAGACCGTGCTCATTTTGTTCAGAGCGTGCTGAGATCTATGCTCTGATTTAAAAAAAAATTCAAGTTGCATCAGGTGTTTCAAAATTGCAAATTTCCAGTTAAAGTTTCAAGTTCTGTGACTCAAACCGTTAAATATAAGAAGGTTCAAATATGTTGCAAAAATTGAAAAAAAAACTTTCGTTACTTTGGGGATACTGTGGTTCTGTAACAGGTGGGGCTGCAGAAAAAAATTTTTCTATTAATTTTATTATTTTTTGCAAAATGTATCTGTCTGAATATAATTTTATTTCAAATGTATGAAAATATAAAAGTTTTGCAACACACGGGGGCCGGATGGACGGACAAAATAAAGTTACTTATATAAGTACATATTTTTTTGCTAACTAGAACTCTTTAAAATGTGCTAAAAATATGAAAAGAAAATTTTAAAAAATACACATATACAACGAAATTACTTTTAAGTACTAATGAACAAAATTTGATGTGATGTGGAAGCTATACCATTACTTATCTTTTCTTGGTTTTTTTTTGTTTTGAGTGATAAAAATTGGTATTTTATTCTTTAAATATTTATTTTTAATTTGATAATTTTTCATTGGCGAGTTAATTTAACCATTACAATACCTTTTTTATATTATAGTAAAGCGTTATTGAATTAGAATTTAAATCAAAATTTAGTAACTATAGTAATAAACAAAGTTAAAACAAAATGTATTACACATAAAGAATAAAAGATTTAATTTAAATTGATTTAAAATAGAATAAAATTTAACTAACTATAATTCAATAAAAAAAATGGTAACTATGGTAATTAAGTAATCAATTTTAATCTGACATTAAAGATATGACGAACAAACGAAATATAATTTATTTAGTTTATTCGCTATTGGAAATGCAAAACAACTTAATGTAAAATCATAAATGCAAATTTTTTTTAAATTTTGATAAAACCAAAATAATAAGAGAAAGTTGTCGATTTTTAATTAATTACATATTAATATTATTTTTGCCATAAATATACAGGGTGTTTCCTAATTAATAGCACTTCTATATTTCACTGAATAACTAAATACTTGTAGGTATACTTTTAGATCAATTTTTTCCGTAGATAGGGCTCCTTTAGTTTCCAACACAGTTTTAGTAATTTTGCCCTTAATTCTTTTTCTAAACCTCCTATAGGTCAATTCATTCAAATTAAATAGCGTAAATAAATTTAAAAAATTTTTTAAAATAAAATAAGTAAATAATTATTAGTTTAAATACGACTTCATCGAATGTGAACAACAAAGCGATGTTAGAATTTAGAAACTTTCTGCAAATGGGATGTAATCTCTTATTTTTTTTTAAAGCGACACTAGAATTAAAACTAGAAGTGAGGCTGAATATGTATATATATACATACTTCTATTCATATATAATTACAAAACATTATTATATTCAATCTACTTATTTGCTAATTCACAAAAACAAAAATTCTTAAAATCTAAAATTTGTTTAGATTTAAAACAAAATTTGATTCATTTTTTAGACACGTTTTTTAATTTCAATTAATATCTTGTTATTAATTGAATTTCCGGTTCAGATATCATATATATATAAGTATATTTTATATTTTATATTTTGTATATAAGTAAGGTAAAGAATTTAAAGAATGAACTAATAATTATTTTATATAGATAAGTATATTTAATAATTATTTAACTAAAAAAAAAGTTTTAGCTCCATCCCTCTCTTGGATTTGGATCACCAAATATTTTATAATTAAATTGTTATTTTATCATTTAATTAATTGATTATACAAAACCCTTTCTAAGAAAGTAGATACTTATAAATAGTTAGTTATTATAATTGTTCTGAGAAAACATAATTTAAATTAATAATTTATTTAAACTCTTTTTAAACTTTTTTTTTTTTAAGCGCTACCTGTTCAACTTTTAGGCTAATAAGCCTGTCTATATCATAGGTACATGTTGAAACAGGGGGTTATATTATATTCGTGTTATTAGAATTGGTCTTATTGATTTCCACATACAATTTAAACGTGAGGTAGTACTAGGCTTTCAATACTTACAATTCTATGTTTTGTTTATATTGTAATATTTTGTACTTGAGTTATATGGTATTCTATATCTGTGAGTTATATTATACAATTAAATTATTTGTTTATATTTTGCATTTGTTTATATTGTTATATTACTGTATTTTTTATTAAAGATACATAATTATTAATTATTGATTATGCCATTAATTTGAACCCAATGGCGGTAGCTGAGTCGAGTCGAAAACCAGAAAAGTTTTATTCACTTTCACTAGAATTCGAACCAGAACCTTTTCGCAAGAAAGGTCGGGACTCAACTACTGTGCCACCCAGCCGTTAAATAATTTATACTTGTTTACAATAAGTTTAGTTTAAATATAATTATGTGATGTACAAAACTCAAATAAATATTTAAAAATTAATTATAATTTAGATAAAATAAACTTTTTAACTATATGATTACTATAGGGATATTTATATATTACTTATGTATAAATGCCGCTTATGAATATAATATACATATATATATATATACCCGAATTAATATAATACTTATATATAAACATAATTTATTAGATAACAAAATGTTATAATAAACTCAAAATGTTTGAATGAATCTAACTTCCGTTAAGCAAAGCTTTCATTTCAGTCAATAGATATCATTTAATAAGCAACAATATGTAAATAGTTCATAAATTGTACTTTATACCGTATATCTTATAGATATTTAAATTATATATATAATACTATACATAAACCTATATGTGAATAAAATCAAAACTTGATTTCCAAAAGAATTTTTTAAAATTAAAAAACATGAAGATTTGAATTAAGTACCTATATGATTAATAGATATAGTCAAAAATTCGATTACTTATTTTTTAAATACTGAAAAATATTAAAAGATACATTAAACCGGTCTGTTATGAAAATTTTTAAACTTTTGTTTTTATGCCGACTTTCAAGGTTATTTTAATATTTAAGCTATTCTAGGAAAAAGTTATTTGTTTTTATTACATTTAAAGTTAGTAAGAAATAAAATTAGGTTCAGTTACCGTGTTTATTTCATTGTCTCTAAATATTGATTACACAGTAAAAAAAAATAATGTTTTTGTAATAATTTGTTTTGTATGCTAAGTACAGGGTTGCCAAATGTTACGATTTTATAATGCAAAGAAAATGTATATTAGTATGTTCAAATTTATTTTTGTATTTAAGTTCACAGTTGAGACAGGTTAGCGTCAAAGAACTTTTTCTGTGAGCCAAAATATTTTGCAACATTTGAATTACCGGTAATCGTAACACGTGGAACTCAATGGGTTAAAAATTGGATTTTTATTACATTACAAACTATATGTTAATAAAATCTTTCAAATTTTTTATATTTCGTATACAAATTTTAACTCAAATCATGAAAGTTTTAAAATAAGTACTTATTTTACAACATTTGAATTACCGGTAATTCAAGTACACGTTACACGTGGGATTCAATGGGTTAAAAATTAGATTTTTAGTACTCGTACATTACAAACTACATATTAATAAAATCTTTCAAATTTTTTACATTTGATATATAAATTTTAACTCAAATCATGAAAGTTTTAAAATAAGTACTTAAAGTACTTACATTTTCAAATAGTTACTTTTTAATACATAACTTTATTATCAATTCGTTGTATAATTTTTTTAATGAAAAAATTATTTAATTCAAATTACTTAAAACTCTAATATAATTTCATTAACCCTTTTTTAATTGAACTTAAATTAAATTAGTACTTAATTAAATGTTTAGTTTTTTTTTATTATAACATATAATAATGTTTGGTGACTCTAAAATAATTCGTAAATAGTTTTATTTGATTAAAAAGGTACTTTAAATAATTTAAATTACTTAAAACTCTAATATAATTTATTTACCCTTTCGTTTAATTGTACTTCAATTAAATAAGTACTTAAGTGCTTAATTAAAATGATTTTATTTTTTTTTATTATAAAACGCTGGTAACTCTAAAATTCATATTTTAATTAAATTATAATAGAACTTATGAGTAAAAATTTGATAGTTAAACATCAATGCTTATCGATTTGAACTTCATGGTAGACTTAACTTTGTTAAAAATTTAACCTTCTAGTTTTTAAGAAAAAATCATGCGTGTTACGGAAACAATGCTAACTGCTAGTATTTTAATTTTTGCTAGTATGTTAGTACATCAAATGTATATGTTACTATTAAATAGTTTTTTTTTTGTTTTTAAATAACTATTTTTTAATAATGGTGTTAAAAATGATTACCTACGCAAAATTTATATTCAAAAATTATTTTCAAATTAAAAACAAGTAATTTTTTAATTGCGCAAAGTCACAAAAAAATTGTGGTAAATGGAGTTTTGAAATTTTTTATTAGAAAATCATCAGAAATGTTTTTATAGGCATTTTTTATTTTCAGCTATGTAATAATTTATAATAAATAATTATTTTTAGAATTAAAATTAAAGACAAGAGTTTTTTTAGTAATTATATTGAAAATAAAACTTATTAGTCATCTTCAATGTTGAATATCACGTATAAGGTGTTTTAAAGTGGTATTTTCCAGATTTCACTGTAATTTATACAATCTTGAATATTGATTATCAGTTATCACACATAGGTTGCTTTCAATTGGTATTTTCTAGATTTCATCTTCAATATATTCAATTTGAGAAATCCCTATGTGGTAGCTTTATTTAAATTGTATTTAATATTTCATTTATTTTTTTTTGTTCACGGCTTTTTACGATGATATATATATATTATATAAAATTGTATATATATATATATATGTATATATTACTTTTTATTTTATTTCCTCAGAATTGGCTTTAGGGTAGGCAATCATGTAATTTAATAAATATACTCAATGTTGATTCTGTGAATTATTTTCATACTTAAGTAGTTAACTGTTATCAATTATCACTTTCTTTAAATAAATTTACTAATTCAAGTTTATTAATTAACACATTTATATTCAATTTAAAATTTCGATTCTTATGAGAAATTTTTACTTTTATTATACCTTGATTGTACCCAGAGTTAAATATGTTTAATTCAAAAAAGTACAAAATATTCTATGAAAAAATTTGACATTTGTGAACTAGTTTAAATCTTTGTACTATACTATGTACTTAAATTTTTGACATTAAGTAATAGATTCTTTTAAAGTTTGTAATTTTTTTTTTTACCAACTATAAGACATATGAATAAATTTGTAATATAAATATTGAAAACAAACCTTTCTTACTTACAACAGTACATGCTGTCAAAATGAAACCAGTTGTATAGTATAAACACGATTTTATATAACTAGTTTGCTAAGGTACTTTTATTTAAACACTTATTGTCTGGACAAAATGTTTCTTTAGATTTTGTAATTTTCATTCTTATTAAACTTTAATTTCATAACTGTAATTAGAAATATTTTAAAAATAAAATTGCATACATTATGGGGCAAATATAATTTTAGTTAATAATCTTATTATTTGTATAGATAGTAAACATACCTCAATTATTAGTATGCAGGTTTGTAATTATTAAAGAATGCACAAATTATAATGTAAGCTAAAAAGTTATGTACTAAGATCGTGTTAAAAATTTGTAATAAATATTTATATACTTATTATTATTATACAATTATTTACTAATTAATAATTATATATTTAAATTGGATGTAATGTAATATTTAATTAATAAGCAATTTCAACTTTAACAGAATAACAAAAATTGCTCTAAGTTTCAAATTGCAATTGCACTCTTTTTTACATTGCATTTGTACTTTAAAATAAAAAAAAATAAAAAATATATTCTTAAATTATAAGTAATTTAAGAATATACTTATTATATTTAAAAGCTACTTATAAATAATTAATTTATTTATGGTATTTAATAATAATTTGCAATTCAAAGAATTTCTTATTGAATTTTCAATTAACTTATACTTATACTTTATTGTTTAATGTAATTGTATTCTTCTGAGTTGGTGAACTTTTAGTTTGAAATATTTTTTTTTTTATTTCTCTCAAAATATTTTTTTGCGATCAAACACCACTCTTGCCGCCCACTCGCTTTGTCATTTAATTTATTGTATTTTGTATTAATATATTTAGTGCATGTATGCAAAATATGAATAAGAATTGATTTTTTTCTTATTCCTCTAGTTCATATATATACAACATCCAGTTAGCAACTCCATCTGTCCAAATGTTAGGTGCATCTTTACAATATTGTTCCTTTAGCGGTTTAGTAAAAAACTTTTTTATATGTTGTGGGTGTTTTTCCATCTTCATTTATTCCCTTTTCGAGTTGTTTGACTATAAGCTGCTCACATGTTACAGTTTTATATCAGAGGTTTTTAAAATGTTCAATATTCAATATGCCGACATTTCTTTCAAAAGGTCCCAATTCGAAACCTGGTAAAAGTATTACCATCTCGCTAAAAGTGTTACTCAGTTACCATTCGCCATTTTGGTTCTATGACGATAGCTATGGATAGCTGAGACGATATATTTAATAAAAACTAAGTACATTAATATAATAATATAAAAAAAATCAGATATATTGAGGAATAATTTATTTTAATAATATAACTCACAGATATAGAAATATATTATAATCCAATATAAAATTATTACAATATATAACCGATAAAGTTGTAAATGTCGATTTAGAAAATGTCGAATGGGTGAAAATATCGACGTGTAAAAAAAATACCGACTGAGAAAATGTCGATTGATAATTTGTCTACAACTTAAGTATTGATTTTAGAGTTGGATACAAAATCAGGATTGCCGCTTGTTCCAGAATACTAATCCTAAAACTTAAGTATATTGATTTTAGAGTTGGATACAAAATCAGAATTACTCCCTTTTCCAGAGTAATATTATATTTTCACTTTTTTTTTAGGGAAATTTTTGTCAGTCGACTTTTCTCTCAATCAACATTTCCTAAATCGAAAATTTCTCAGTCGATATTTCCTCAGTCGACATAATGACCTGAACCCTAAATGACAAATAGAATTGTTCTTATTAAAAATCTTAGACATTTCTCCATTATATAAGAAGAATTTATAATATAATATGTCCCCAATCTTGCAATATGTACCTATGTTCCTATGGGTTTAACAGTTAAAAGTTTAAAAAAAAATACTCTATAGTTTACAGTTTCAACTGTATTTATCTTAATTTGTAAACTTTTCTTTATTTATTTTTTTTTTTGCAAATTAACAACTTATCTAAAATCTTCTCAATTCAAATGAAAAACTTTTAAATTCCTCAATTAAAGCTTAAATTAAAGTTTGTTTGATTTGAACTCTTGATTCTTCTCAATCTTTAGTAAATTATTTAAAGAGAGGGTACATTTTACTTTGAGAATTTTCTCAGCTATTTTTTTTTTTTTAGTTCAAGTGATAGCGTTCTCTTCGTTACATGCAGTTCACGGTTTAATATAATCGACTATGTTTATATAAAGTAAATAAGTATATAATATATAATTACTTATATACCTTTTGTTTACTTTTGTATTAAATTAAAAAGTTGTTTAAAGTAAACAAATAATGTGATTTTAAAATAAAGTTTTTTTTGATTTGTGATTCATTAAGTTTTCAGTATTTCAATATTTTTTATTTTAAAAATGTATGTTTATTATTTTAAAAATAATATTTTTAAATTAATTTGGTAAAATTGAATTAAAAAAAAATATATAATAAGTACAGTTTTAATTCTTTAAAACTGTTAAAAGTTTTTTTTTTTGTAATTTGTAATTTTGAGTCAAAAAAAAATTGTTTTAAATTGTAATTTTGGAATTTTCGATTCTCTTTGTACCCTTTGTTTGTAACTCGCCACGACTACCAGTGGTTAATATGGAAAAAATTTAAAATAATATGAAGAGTGAAATGAATAATGATAACTAAACTCATATGAGAAGCTTGGGAAAAAATTATGATTCATTTTTGAATTTTATGAAAAGAAATTATAAAAAATTAGTCAAAAAATACATAAGTAAATTTCATTGGTTTTTTGTGTAAATTTTATATTAAAAAATTTATTTGGATGTGCGAAAACTTGATTTTGATTATTTTAAAAAAAAATATGTTCAACTTAAATATAATTCATGAATGTTATACATATATATTATATAAATACTTTTAATATGTATTAAATAAGTTATTAACAAATTCTTACAATTTGACAATAAAAGTTTACCATTGAAAAAAAATTTTAAAAATTTTAACAACTAGTTATTGTAAATTAATATCCAACTTAATGTTTTTAAAATTTTACCTGACAGGAAAAATATCTTAAGATATAAATTGTATTTTTGAGTAAAAAAATATTTGTTTAAAATTCATTAAATGTTGACCTTAGTTTTTATAGGTATAGTATTAATGTTTAGCACATTTGGATAAAATTAAATTGGTATAACTGCAAAAATGCATTTTTTAGAGAAAATAAACTTTGAAATATTGATAAAATATTTTTTTGTAAATACTTATCCACTAATTTGAAATATTTAGTAAATTCTATAATTAATTTAGTGGCTTCTGTGGGATAGTGGTTAAGTACCTGGGTTATAATAGAATCCAAAAGTATAATAGATTGGGAAGTAATCAATGGTTTTAAAATCTTTATTATAAATTTTTCATTATCATTTATGAATTATGATATGTAATAATTATTAATTATTAAATTTAGTGTGACCGCCTAATGCTCTAATGGTCTAAATAAAAACTTTCACTATGTTTTTACTTACTTAAGGTTTCGGAAATATATTTGACCACCGATTGACAAACTCCCGGACAGAGTGAAACTAATAAACAAATATTTTCAAAGAAGTTTTTTTTTTCATTTCAAAAAACTTTTGGATAAAATTAAAGAAAAAAAACTTTTTGTTGTTTGCACCGGGTGTTTCATTAGAATTAAATTAAGTATTATAATAAAATTTTAACACGACATCTTCACATATACCAATGTTCGTCAATGTTTAAGACTGTAATTTATAACAAACTCTATAGTCATTATATTTCAAAACAACATCAATTCTTAGCAGATCTGTAAAATTCGGATATGTACTTGAAAACTGACAAATACCAATACTTTTACTTAAAATTTATGTAATCGAATTTTAGAGAAATCAATTACTAGTAAAAAGAATTAGGTTTTTACTAGGTAAGTAATTCCTAGAATGTAATTAAGTTTAGATTTCAATTACTTTTGTAATTATTCTTTGGAATTTAAATACTTTTGTAAATATTTTTGATTTTTTTAAAAAACAAACTAAACTATCATAAGAATTACAAGTATTTTTGTTAAATCAAACAATTTAAGTTTTATAGATTGTTTGATTTGTTAAAAATACTTGAAGTTCTTATGATAATTTAATATATTTTGGTAATTAAGTTTTATAATTACAAAAGAAATAAAATTTCAAAAATAATTACAAAAGAAATTGAAATTTAAATTTAATGACTTTCTGAGAAATTATCAAGTACTTTAATAATTAATTTTTTTACTGGTATTTAATTTAATTTTTAAAGTCTCATTTAAACTTTTTTTTAATAGTAATAACGAAGTACTGATTATCAAGTAAGTATCAAGTACTGATTATCATAGATGGTAATCATTACTTTGCAGGTCTGATTTTTGTCAATATTTTAAAATAAAACTTTTAATTATTCAATTTGTTATGAAATTCTCAGTTATAATAGTAATCCATTAATAATTTTCTTTCAATTTTATTTGAAAATTGAAAATTTTTAGTTATAAAAAATGCATATTTTCCGTTAAGTAGTAAGGAAAAATTAACAATTTTATGTGGAAAATCCACCTACAAATCAGACATTCTTCTGCATAAAATATTATATGAGATCTTTGTTTAAAAAGAATTAAGTATACAACTGATCGTGTAATAAATTAAGAAGGAGGGGATTGTTCTCAATTTAATAAGCAAATATACAAATTTGCAATTATACAAATATAAATTTGAAAATTTTTGCAAAATTTTTCTTATTTAGTCTGCTGTTCGTATTTTTTTTTTAAATTTCTACATTGAAGAACAATGCGAAACTACTTAAGAACTATTTAGAAAAAAGACAAAATGAAGGAGTATCTGATGCTAAAAATAAAATAACAATGTACTTATATACTTATAGACGTATATGTCTATCTATATATTATATAAAAACATCAACAATTTAGAATATCATTTGAGATGATCCGAGATGTTGTCTAAAAATATTTTATTGGAATGTAAAAGCAAATTTGTTTAATTTATTTTTAAAAATTTTGTTATTTTTAATAAAAGAATGAGGTTATGTTTATCAAAATATTTTGTTAATAAAAATTTTTATGGAATTATTTATGAGAATCAGTTTGATTGGATTGTTTTTATTAACTTTTACCACCCGCTTATATGAAATATAATAAACCGCTTATATAAAATATAATAAGCGTTAGGTATTGTTTTCACACGAAAAATTGGACCCTGAAATTTTTGCATATATGAATTACTTTGGTGTGCAGAAACCCATAAAACATGTTTTATGATGTCCGTCTGTGTGTGCTTGTGTACGTCTGTCTGTGCACACGTGTACAGCCTTAACGGCTAAACGGAATGTTTTAAAATTTTATATATAAGATTGTTATGTTAATATCTTGAATTGATAAGCTTTTGAAGAAAATAGGGTTACCTAATTTCGCAAAGAGAAAGGTCTAAGACAATTTTTTGCATGTATAAACATTTTTAGATTTGCTCTATTGATGACGCATTGTAAAATTGAAATTGGAAAAAATTAACCTTTGATAGATTTAAAAAATTAGTGTGTGCAAATAACTTATTGATTAAGCCATTAATTAAAACCTAATTGCGAATGGTAGCTGAGTCGTGTTGAAAATCAGAAAAATTTTCTCATTTTTACTGGGTTTCGAATCCGGGCCTTTCGCATGAAAGGTCGGCTCTCTGATCACTGTGCCACCCAGCCGTTCAAATTTCAAATACCTTTATGATAAAAATTTTTTATAGTTATTAAACGTTAATTGATTTGATAAAAATTATTATATGTATGCTATATAGTAAACAATTTTTGAAAGTTTGTTTCACATTATGATTTTCCTGTAATAGCAGTTGTTTCTGTGGTGGACACAGCATATTTTTTTTAATAATTATGAAAAAGTCAATGATTTCAAAAATTTGTTTATTTTTAGATTTATATATATATATATACAGAAAAAAGTCTTTTAAGTATATATATATACAGAAACAAAAAAAGTTCTTATGAATAGTCTAATAGTGAAATTAAAATGAAGGTCACTGTTCACAGATTACAGATTATATTATGGAACAGAATTTTTGTAAAGAATTTTATCTTATCATATCAATTTGAAGGTCTATAGAACATATAATGTAAAATTTGAAATGCGGTTTATTTAAATTACAACATATGTATGTAATATTTTAAAAAAGCTTCTAGAAAGAAAGTTCTTAAGTACGTATACTTGTATATGTATACATATATGTAAGTATTAATTAGTTAATCATATGTTTGAATAAGATGAAGTCAACAATTAAACTCGTATAATGTAAACTAAAACGTGATTATAATTTTTTTTTAAATATTTTTAAATTATTTTGTCTTTCTTTGTAATAATTTATCAATGTTAATATGGCGCACGATTTTACCTACATACATAGTTAGGTATGACTATAGACACATTACATCAGGAAATTGTTTATATTTGTCGTGTAATTTATTTATAGTACATACTTAGTTGTTTAATTGAGCTTTGCTTATTTATTAATATAAATAATACTATTCTTATTTAGCAATCGAACAATTCACTCATTAGATCTATACATATGATTCCATTCTATTAAAATAAGTCTCAACCCAACTAATAAACATTGCTTTAAAACAAAATTTCAAGATGTGATCTTTAACAACAATTTTCCAGTTTGGTTTAGAATATGCGAGGAAAGAAAGTTTGGAAAATGAAATTGAGATTAACTAATGCTCATAGGTTAGAATTGAAGGCAAAAAAAATTTGGAAATGTGTCTCCAACTTTTTCTAACAGATTTGATGAAATATGATTCTATAAAACCATCATATGCCAATAGTAAACTAATTTACATAATACTTATGTCTCACATTAATAAACATCCCATTTTGAAACAAGTTTTTCTTTGAATACAGGGTGGTCCAGACCATGCGTATCAGTTTTTTAAACAGGGAAGGAGTAGTTATTTTAAAATTAATAAAAAAAAAAATTATTAATTAAGTCGAATGTGCTCTATCGATTGGCGATATTTTAAACTTCCGGAAAGGACCGGAAATAGTTTTTTTTAGACCGGAAGTGTTCCTAAATCCAGATTTTCAAATGGAAACGGGTACTTGTCAATGCAAATTCGAATTCTACGTTAAAAAATAAAAAAATTTTATCTTAATAATTTTTTTTTTTTGTTTTCTAACTATTTTCCTTAAATTAGTTTCCAACTGTACGATGATATCTGATCCTTGTAAACTAAAATCTTCTTTGTTGTAATATATCCACCTAGCTTGCAGCTAAGCAATCTACAGTTTAAAGTATTTTTTTATGATTTGTGTGTACAATGTACTTACATCTTTAATTTTCAGGTCTAAAAACTTAGTATCATTTATTTCCATAATTCATCATATCATTTATATTAGAGTAAGAGTCCGTAACTGCCAGACTTTGGTAATTTTATAAAAGCCGAAAGTGTTTCAGCGCATATACTTCCAATACAGTTGGGAACAATTTGTCTATTGTACGTAGTTTGGGTTATGGTGGCTTTGGCAGATTATAAGTAACTAATTTCAATAACCGTTCCTAACTGTGTTGGAAGTATGCGCTGAGAAACTTTCAGATTTCATAAAATAACGGCGGTCTGGCAGGCACGGATTCTATTTTTGTATAAAATATAGTTTTTTTTATTTGTTTTGCTACTCATTATTCCAAGGAACATGTTCTCGATAATACTTACATTCATTTGAAATAGAATTTTAGTGCTTAACTAACTGTTGTACATGCTTAATTTAGACGCTTCTTAGTATAGATCTTTCAGCATATTATTTTATATTTATCGTACATTTAATTAAAAATAGGCTGTAGGTATATTTAAAAATATATATTATACAATTATATATAGTATTTAAATGGTAGGAATCTGCATTTTTGGCACGGCCTTTCTCGCAATATTTGGACTATGCAAAGCCCGCTCTGAGCGTAAGTTATTACGATAATTATGAGTTGTGAGTGTACTTTTATTAGTTACTTATATTGATTAATCTTAAAAAAATAACTGTGGTGTGCGCAGATGAAATACCAGCAGAATATCTTTTAACAGCTCATTCTCTGCTCTGACTTAAAAAATAATTCATACTCTGATCCGTACATTTAAATGTGATTACGTTGCCTTGGAATTGATAGAAATTATAATTATTTACAATTTACTAATGATTAAATTAGTTTTAGTTTTGTGAGTGGTTATGCTCCAATTACGATTGCATTTGGGTATTTAAAATGCAATTTAATTAAAAACAAATTCTACTTAAACAGCATTGTTATCTTATTTCTTCTGATTGGGTATTCCCAATTGTTTTTTTTAACCATTGCTGTAATCAATGTAGGTTACAATGCAATTAAAATAAAATAAAATTGAAAAGTAACTCCGATTGCATTCTGCTGGTTAAAATACCTGAGTGGTTTTGTTTTTTTTATGAGTAATCAATAAAACTATTATAAGTACATTGTACTTATCCAACTTGAAAATATTTTTTTTTTTAAAATTATCAAAAAAAAATATAAGAATAATAGAGAATAAAGAAAAACTAAAAAAAAAATAATCTAATTATTGTCTTGTCTTTAAAAACAAAAACAATGCAATAGCTACATAGTTATTTTAAGAATGCACAACGCTTTTAAAAACAATTTAATTTTTTACTTTTATTCTTAGTTATTCAAATATTGTTGAATTTAACTGGTCTTTTAATTTTAACTATAAAGAAATAAATTGATTTAAAAAAAATTTCATTATTTTTTCATTAATAATGCCTGTACATTTTTTTATTCCTAGAAACGATACTGCATCAACTCGAGAAATGACTCCAACACCATATACACCAGATTCACCGGGTATCGGTGATCATCAAAATAATAATAATCCTGAAAATAATATGGATAGATTAGATTTACCAGAAGATATACCAGAAAATACAACACCATCATCATTACAAAATCATGTATATAATTTTACTAGAAAAATATTTAATAGTGGTAATAGTCGTCGTAATAGTCGTGATCCATCACCAAATCCATTTGAAGGTTTTACAACATTAAACAGTTCATTATTTATGTCAGATGGTTCAAGATCAGTTGATTATGTATTAGCATGGGAATGTAATATTAATAAAGAAATTGAAAAAAATAATTTTGAAAAACGTTTAGTATTTGAACAAAATTTAATTGTTATTGGTTTAGAAATTGAACGTGAAATAGTCGATGAAGATTTAAACTTTGTTAAGGTGAGTGTTATCATTTTATTTAAATTTTTTTTTAATAATTTTATTAATTAAAACTTTGTTTTTATTTTAGATACATGCACCTTTAGATGTCCTAAGACAGTATGCTGAAATTTTAAAATTAAGATTACCAATGAAAGAGGTAAAGAATTTAAGATTCAATTACTTAGGCTTCAAAATTTAAAAGTTATTCGAAAACAAGTGGATGCATACTATTAAGGGTTTTAATAATGTTATTGAAAAGATTAGGTGTTATAGTAACTCAGGATAATGGACAATTTCTAGATAAAATATTTTTATTAAAACTTATTTAAGAAATAATTCATTTTTAGATTTTATTTAATTATTTTTGATTGAAGCAGATTTGTTAGAATTATTTAAAAGTTTGAGTTAATATTAGATTTATATTTAACATTTTTTATTATGTTTTACAAATAACACATGGGATCATTATACTGTTTTGGGGAATTTTTATAAAATGATATTAATATTTTTTTAAAAAAACTAATCTTTTAAAGTATCTCTCTTTTTTTTTTAATAAATGTTCCTACAATATTTTTTCGGGTTTCTATTTTTAACACATTAATAACTATGCTATTCTTTTTTATAATAAAGAATTTTAAATAACTTTAGATTTAAGTTCTTTATTTGTTTCAATCTATAGCAATAATGAAAATATTATTTTATATTATTTAATCACTCATTAAAATATTCACTAGGGCAATTCAATAATAACTTTTAAAATATTTCTAAAATCGCTTCAATCAAACGAAATTAAATTAAACAAGTATTTCCAAAATGTCCAATGAATACAATTTTAATATAAATAGCTTAACTAACATATTGTTTTAAATATTTAATATATAGTTCTTATAAAAATATTTTTTTTTTTTAATACTTTCAAATTATTATTTCAGTCTTTATGTCGAATTCAATCAAATGAAAATATGAATACATTTTCAAATGCAGCACAATATATTAGTGAAAAGGTTCGAATTCTTTTATTTTTCTAGCACTTATTTATACTTAAATATATAAATTGTGTGTAATCAAAATAATAAATTTTTTCTATTTTAAATTATTAAAAACATAATAATATTATAAATATTAGAGAAAATATTTAGAATGCAGCTAAAAATCAATATCGAATTTATTATTAAATCAAAGTTGCTCATATCGTTACCCATTCGCTTTTTACCCGCAGAAAAATATCTTATGCTTTAAATTAAACACTAAGGTATAATTAATTATAAATAATTAATTTTGGTTTTTGTTATAAATATCAGCTGGTGTTGCATTTAATCTAATAGCCGTGTTCATATTAAAAAAAAAAATTTTACATTATGTACTTATAATAAATAATAATATTGTTTCGTTTTAACATAATCAAAATTTGTTTGTAAAATTATTTTTTAGGTTTTTCTAATATTTTTCAGATTTGTATTGTACATATAAATAATTGTCATTATGTAAAGAGTAATTAAGATCATAATATTTTAAAAGAGTGTGCTAACTTCACGATTTATTCTAAAAAAATTATGTAATTTGTAAAAACTTTTAAAATAACTATAATACTTTCTTGAGTTTGTATAAGTTCCAGGTTCTAGATTAAGTAATATGCAAAATTTGGAAACAAAAATCTTGTTTCCAAGATTTTTTTTTAAATTTTCAGGTAATTTAAGAGTTGCCTTTTAGAAATGGAATAGATTTTTTTTGTTCGAAATGACTAATTTCAAAGAAGGAATAAGACTTTCGAATGTATAGAACTAGGGCTTCTAATGTCGTATTGTCAATTATTTAAAATATTCAAGAAAGTATTTTATTGCAAAAAAGATTTTTTTTAATAAATTTTGTGTTCCTTTTTTATTGCTAATAATAATTTCATCAATTTTTTATTCTTCATTTATTTCATGTACCATTTTACATCTGCCATTTTGGTTTTTCTGTTTTTACTATCATTCATTTTTGTGGAAAAAACCATATTTTTGTTTGAACAAAATCATAATTAGATTCCTGGATTAAGTGGTGTTAGAACTACTACAACTAATATATACTCTCAATTGAAGGGTTTCGGTGCATCCCTTCTTAAAAGAGTTTTAGTGGATGAACGACATTTTCCAAGGAAATCTCATAGGTTTACTGCCATTTATAGTCGTGATAAGGAATACTTGTAAGCCAATTACATATAAACTTTTTTGTTGAAAAATAAATTCAAAGTGATTTGTATTTGTTTTTGATATATTCAAGGTTCGATCTTCAACAGGATAATTTCTTTAGTGCTGCAGTCAGATCAAGGATAGTTCAATTTATTTTAGATAGACAAAAATATGGAAAAACTGATGATGATTTTGCATTTGGTATTGAACGTTTAGTTTCAGAAGGTGCTTATTTAGCTGGCTATCCATTACATGATGTAAAAAAATAAAATAAATTTTTTTTTAAGAAATTTTGAATTTATTTTTATATTTATTTTAGGGTGAAATATCAGTACCTGGAAGTACGCGTTATATTTTATATACAGAATGGGCGGCAGTAAGAAAATGGTATCGATATCAGCCCTTAGATTATGTAAAAGAGTATTTTGGAGTTAAGATAGGTAATTTACTATATATTTTAACGAGACCGCATGTAATCCAGAATTTTTTGATCGCTTTTTTTAAAATCTCGCCTTGAAGAAATGCTGCCTTCCTTATAAAACTATTTTTTTAAATTAAATAAAAATCTAGATTTTATTAGGAAATTTTCTAAAATTGATTTATTTGATTTCTGAAAAAAAGGATTGAAAAGTTCAGGATTTCGTAGCAGGCTCATTCTTAACATTTTGTTGAAATTTTAATAATTTTTAAAACATTTTTGAATATTTTAGGATTATATTTTGCATGGTTAGGTTACTACACTTATATGTTATTACTAGCTTCCATTGTTGGCATTATTTGTTTCGTATATTCCTATTTAACTTTAAACCAAAATATACCATCGTAAGTTAGCTCTCATTTTTTTAAAAATAATTAATTTAAAAATTTAATTTAAAATTTTTTAGGAATGAAATTTGTTCCGGTAATCCTGCAATAAAAATGTGTCCTCTCTGTGATTTTTGGTGCGACTATTGGGATTTAAAAGAAACATGTTTTTATGCTCGTATCACATATCTCATAGATAATTCTACTACAATATTTTTTGCGGTATTTATGTCTTTTTGGGCAACATTATTTTTAGAATTATGGAAGCGTTACTCTGCAGAAATAACACATCGATGGGATTTGACGGGTTTTGATATTCATGAAGAACATCCTAGACCACAATATTTAGCAAGATTAGCACATGTTAGAAAAACACGCATCGATTATGTTACAAATACAAAAGAACCAGAACCACCATTTTGGCGTATGAAACTTCCGGCCACAATTTTAAGTTTTTCTATTGTATTATTATTGGTGATATTAGCATTTGCAGCTGTATTAGCTGTTGTATTTTATCGTATATCGGTGCTTGCAGCATTAAGTTTTTATGGTAGTGCAGTAAATACCTCAAGTGCAATTATGATAACAACCGGTTCAGCAGCTTGTATTAATTTATGCTTAATTTTTTTTTTCAATTATGTAAGTTTAATCAACTAATTT
This sequence comes from Dolichopus griseipennis, assembly GCA_963082915.1. NCBI lineage: Eukaryota > Metazoa > Arthropoda > Insecta > Diptera > Dolichopodidae > Dolichopus > Dolichopus griseipennis. The sequence goes on along the minus strand of OY720442.1, from coordinate 31,617,167 downwards.
TACTTTTTATACTTTTAGAATTAAATAAAAGTTTATTAAAAACTATTTTATTATATGTTTTTTTAGATGTACACGTATTTAGCACAATACTTAACAGAATTCGAATTATTAAGAACCCAAACAGAATTTGATGATTCATTGACATTGAAGATTTATTTATTACAATTTGTGAATTATTATGCTTCAATATTTTACATAGCATTTTTCAAGGGTAAATTTGTTGGTCATCCTGCTGGATATAACAGATGGCTTGATTATCGTCAAGAAGAGGTAATATTTTACTGTTATGCTTAATTATGTTGCGGTTTTACTTAAATATAAAATATTTTAGTGTTCCAATGGTGGTTGTTTAACAGAACTTTGTATTCAACTTGCTATTATTATGATAGGTAAACAAGCAATGAATTCAGTTGTAGAGATGATAATGCCAATATTTTGGAAATGGGTTAATGTATGGAGGGTTGGCTGGTTAAATCGTAATCGTAACAAAAGTAAGAAAATGAAAAAAGGAACTGGAGACAGATGGCTTCGTGATTTAAAATTAGTCGAATGGGGACCACGTAGCTTATTTCCTGAATATTTAGAAATGGGTTTGTTTATTTTTTTTTTGTTTGATCTTAGAATATTTCATTAATAAAAATTTTATTTTAGTTTTACAATATGGATTTGTTACTATTTTTGTCACAGCATTTCCACTCGCTCCATTTTTTGCTTTACTAAATAATATCCTTGAAATGAGATTAGATGCTAAAAAATTGTTAACATATTACAGACGTCCAGTTTCTCAGAGGGTAAAAGATATCGGTGTATGGTACAGAATATTAGATAGTATTGGTAAATTAAGTGTAATTACAAATGTGAGTTAGAAAGTTTAATGGGTTGATTTTAAATCATAAAAAAATTTAATATTCTAAAATTCCAGGGATTCATAATAGCATTTACCTCAGATTTTATACCTCGACTAGTATATTTGTATAGAAAATCAGAAGATGGCACATTGAAGGGATATTTAAATTATACTTTAGCGCATTTTGATCCAAAAGATTTTGATAATGAAAGGAATCTAGAAACACTGCAGCCTAATGTTACTGAATGCAGGTAAATATTAAACTATACACTCAATTTTTAAATAATGCTTTTATTTTCATTTTAATTTAGATACAACGATTTTAGAAATCCACCCAAATCTTCCGAAAAATATTATTTAACAAGTGAATATTATATTATTTTAGCATGCCGACTAGGATTTGTTGTATTATTTGAAGTAATTTAATTGAGCAATATTTGATTTCTTATTTAAATTAAAAAAATTTTTTTTTCTTATTTTTAGAATTTTGTTGCTTTAGTTATGATTTTGGTACGATGGTGTATACCAGATATGAGCAGCGATTTACGTGATCAAATTCGTCGTGAGGCTTACATTACAAATGAAATTATTATTAAACAGGAAACTTTAAGAGCTCGTGCTGGTAAAATTTTTGATTTTTTCTATTTCTTATTTTTTCTTTAAAAATTAAATTTTTAATTATATAGAAATAAGTTAAGTATTTATGTAATTCTTTCTTCTAGTATGTTTCTTAAAATTAGTTAAATTAAATTTTCCATTTTCGAATTATATTTTTTTTATTATGAAGTAGTTTTAGTGATATGAATCGATTTTAATTTGATTTATAATCTAGTGCACATTATTTTATATAAAATGATTTACAAAGTCAGTGGATCTAGAACATAAAAACAAAATACAAATTGCTTCATCATTTTTCTGTAAATAAGATAATATTATTGATCAAATGTTTAAATAATTTAATGTGCAATAGATTGTAAATAAAATTTTTAATTATTAAAATTTTTATTAATATTAAAATTTAAAAAAATTTGTAATATATGTTTAGATTTTATAATAGGATTTCATTTATTTTAGCATTCTATAAATGTAATGTTCATTTATTTTATATATTTATTATTATAAATATTATTTAACTATAATTTTTTTTATTTATATATTTTCATATTATTCATTTCCTATCCGTTCATATTGTTGGCATCTTTTCGATGGTTATTTTATTTTTGTTGGAATGCTGATATTCATTGTTATCAATAAATTTTTTTTCTGGTAATTACAATCACGCTATTATACCTTTCCCAACAATTATTTAATTGAATTGAAAAATAAAAATGTAAAAAATGTAGAACGTGTTCTAGAACAAACTATTGAAAATGATCCTAATATAAATTTTTTGAGAATGGAAAAGTTAATGAGTGGTAAATTATCACAGTCCGAACTAGATCTAGTGATGCATGGCAGTCCAGAAGAGCCTACAGCACCTGGACATAAACCTGAACAAAGATCAGCACCAAACACAAGTAACATAAATATGGCTGCATTAAGTTATGCATATCCAAGTACAATTGTTGAAATACCACCAAATATAACATTGGATACAGCAGATACAGGACCTGTATCCGTTTAACGAAAAACTAAACTTTATTATTGTAGAAATTTTAATTTTTTATTTATTCTATTAAGACTAAAATTATATTTAAGTTTATTATTTCAATAATTTTTGCCAAATTTAGATATTTTTTTTTTTTTGTTAATTTCAAATTAATTTATTTAAATTAAATAGTTTTAATAAACTAAACTAAAGATTAAGGAATTAAAGATGAGTGATATGATTTTACTTGTTCCTATTTTATATGAAAAATTTAATTGAATAATAATTGAATTCTCAGCATAATGTCATATTACTCAAAAAAAAAAAAAAAAAAAAAATATTTAAGATTAAAAATACGAACAACTGATATTTTTAGACAAAAAAAAAGTGCTTAAATTAAATTAAAAGTTGGAATTTTGTTAGTTTTTGTGATACTTATAGACTTAGTTTTTAAGTGATTAAGAAAATTTTATTTTTCTCGAAATATTGAACCCTTTTTTTGTATTATTAAATTCAATTTTTTACATAATTTGGATTTAAATTTGTAAAATTTAAAATTATAACAAAACCTATTGTAAACTAATTTTTTTAAGTCAAAGGTATAGATTGAAAGGTAAAAGATTGAATTGAAAATATCTCAATTTAAAAAAACCAAACTATTAAAAAGTGCAATCGGGATATACAAAGATTTTTAAAGTCAGAAATATATAGAAAAACTTAATTAAATAAAGTAATTAATAAAATTTAATTCAAATTAAAGCTTTATATGATATTTATAAGCTTAGAAAAAATATTGATACAAAGTTATTTTTTGCACATGGTCTTCTTTAAATAATTTATTGCCTTAATTTAATTACAATTTCTATGTTAGACAAGAATCTCTAGAAGAATCTGTAAAAAAAAAAATATAATTTTAAGTGAGATGTGTTTGAACGTTAGTTTAAGTAGTTTTTTTTATTATAAAAATTTATAAAAGAAAATTTAAATTTTCATATGAATTAAATTAATTAGTTTTGATCATAATTAAATTATATAAGTAGATATCACTTGTTAAAAGCATGATCAAAGATTACTTTTGGGACTATTAAATATTTTTTTTTGAGAAAATGTAAAATTAATGAAATTTGTTTCAAATTCTAAATGAAATTTTTAAATACATATTTTAATTGGTGTCATTTTCTTAATGTGTCATTCATAATTATCATTACATACTTGTCTTATGGATTTTTATTCTAAATAAATATTAATATGTAAATTTTCTAAAAAATATTAAAACTATTAACGGGTAATAGAATAAAATACAAATTAAAATAAAATTGAATGATTGTAAATTAAAATAAAAATTAAAAAAAAATATGTGAAGAAAATAAAACTATTTTGTAAATTGAATTTTTGAAATTACTGTTTTTATAATTTTTTTTTTCATCTTAAGTTCAATAGCTTTAATTTCAGACTATCATCCCAATTCTTTGAAAATCTACACATAATTAAGGCGATAAATAAAGTATCGCGACTCCTCCAATTAAAAATTTTATTTTGAACACGATGAAATTTACTCAACTTTAAGAAACATAGAAAATAGACCACTATATTTTCAATTTTGTTGGTTGCAAAAGTATTAAACGACGTTTACTAGAATACAATTTATTTTAATTTTACTTACTTTTCTAAAATATTTATTCTAATATATTTATTCAAACTTAAGCTAAACTAAAATATTAAAATATTAAACTTTTTCAACCAAATAATGTTGATTCAATAAAAAATGGCTATCCTTTCATAGGGAAGGTTTTAACATAATACAAAATTGCTTAAGATAACTGAGGGGGTTGTTTTATGTGTGAGCTATTGTCTTTTATTCGATTTTATATAGTCACTAATTAAAGCTAAAATTTGAAATCTACTTATAATTTAAAAATATAGGTATATATTTCTTCCGAACGCTATACATATTAAAATTCAGGTTTGTTATTAAGCCTTAACTTATCCTTTTCCATGAAATCGTTTTAACGAAGGTAAAACTTTATCCATATTTAATAAAAGGTAACATTTTAATAAATTTAATTTAAAAATTCCTAATGAAATAAATAACATACAATGAATTAGTGATTTGTTTGTTAAAGTTGGAAATCAAATTTTGTTATTTTTGACATTTTACAAATCTATTTAATAATTTAATTACGTATTTACATACAATTTAAAAGATCTAATTAAACAAAATTTGCTAATATTTATTATACTATTTATTGCCGTTTATTATCTTTTTATTATTTCACTTTCGATATTAAAATTATTTTTTATCATAATAACTATTGATATTAGGTACAATAAAAATTTTCAGGAATTCATCAAAAAAATTATTATTTAAAAATAATTTTCACATTTATAATATCATAATAAGCCAATATATACTGAAAGAGTTTGAGCAATGTAGTTTAATCCTGATTAAAACCTAAACCTTTGACTACTCACACGAGCCACTGAAGAGCAAAGCTAAGAGGATATATCAATTTTTTTTTTATTTTTACGTAGGTTGGAATGGAATCTTCAAAAGACACAATGAGCACCGTAGCTTGCCATTGCGTGTTGGATTCTTACCCACTAAACCACACCCTTCCTCTATTGCGATCTAGTCCTATAGGGCTAATGAGCAATTTTTCTTCTGGCTTTATTTTAGTTATTTATATCTATTTGAAAAAATGGATTTAGGGCCTTTAAAACTAGGCGTTACTGTAACCCTGAAACAGATGAAATTACAAACAAAACATTTTTTGTAAATAAACGGACGGACAAACAGTAATGAAACTTTTTTAACACAATAAAAACATTTGTATTGGGGGAAAATGCTTAACCCTAAAGTGGTTTTTTAACCCCTGCAATAAATTGAGAAGGCGTTTAAAATAAAATATTAATAGTTTTATTACCTTAGATTTTTATCAATCCATATCATTGCCAGTAATTAACACTAATGATTTTTAATTACAGGTGCATATTTTATTAGAGTCAATTTCATTTTTTTCATAATGAACTGCTTCAATAAATATTTATTTTTTTTATTGAATGGCCATAAATTTTTTAATTAAAATAAACTATGGAATATTAGATAAATTTCATTTTGCTCACGATAGAGTTTTGCGATTCTATGAAAATTATTATAGCATGTCATAAAAGATATTACTCACATTTGATTCCATATTAATATCTTTAATATAGATACAATAATAATAATTAGAATGAAATGATTAGTTATTATATTATTTATAATAAAATATTTTATTATATTTAATTTGAAATTAAGAACCTTGTACTAAAATTGGTTTTTTTTTTTGGAATTTCCAATAGGGATTTTCTGTAATAATTAGTTCGTATATTTTAAAAGTCCTAGGAAATCCTTAAAGATATAAAACTTTTGAGTATTCTGGAAAAAATTTGTAATTAAAAATTTTTTTAATCATGGGGTTTGTTTTTCAATTATTTTGGGCTGTTAAGGGTTGATACGAGATTAGAAAAATTACTACCTAACCAATTTTTTTTTTTTAGCAATTTAACACATCTAATTAACGGTATGTTGGTTATTACATTTTCAAGTAAGCAAAAATTGGGAGATGGATTAAACTTTCCTTCCTACTATCTTAAGAATCATAGTGTATTTTTCTATTTCCTTAGGTGCTGTAATGGGTAGTATTAAGTTTTTTAAAAGAATATTTATTTAAAACAATATCTTTTAGAATGTTCCAAAGAATATTTGCTATAAAATATATTATGACAACCCTCTAAAGTTTAAAGAAGATTGTCAGAGCAATTTCAGATTTTGCACTCTAAATCAACGAAATTGTGGAAATCATTACAAATTAAAACCAAGAAGCTTCAAAAGTCACCAATTGAAACTGTGCGTAGTTCGTAGAGATATAATGTGCGAATTTACAAACCAAAAGAAAATGAATCAAAAGGAAATGCATGATACTTCATTTTCGGCCGAATATAAGTTTTGTAGATGTTAAGAAGATCAAACAGATAGAAGAAAGATTTGCAGCGATATAAGAAACCCAAACATTTAGCAGCATTTTTAGATACACCTAAAATATGATTTTACCAAGGCAGTTTTTGGTTTAGCCCAACCTTCAGAATGTTCAATTCTGTCATATGAGGCAAATCTCTCCTTGAAATGAAAGTTTTGAAACAATAGTTGCCACTTTTTAGTACAGTAGTGGAGAAATTAGACATCATTGAGTTTTTTTGGTGTTGAATTCAACTTACTTCACCCCATTTTTGAATTTTAATTAAATCATTGTTGTATTCATGTTGTATTAATTTGATGATTAAAGTTACACTGGCTATAGGGAGCCACAAGGGTACTTTGTCTTCGAAACTATGGTTTAGATTGGAGGTTATTGAAAGTATCATTTTTAAATATTAAAAAGAGACTGGGATATAAAACAGGTCTTTGAGAGACACAAACGTTTATTTCAAATTCTTTGGATGAATATCCATCGACTAGAACATGAATGAAAATATTCGAAAGGAAATCTCCAATCCATTTTACAGAGACCATGCATAAACCTAAAGCACTGCATTTTGCTAATAAAGTATCATGACAAACTCGATCGAAATCCTTAGATATATCCTGAGTCACATTTTCCGATTTATCAGAATGAAGGAGACTGATATTTAGCCTCTCGCAAGAGATGTAAACTGAAATTTTAAAAGTCGAAGGTTTTATAGAATTATTTTCTTTATTTTAGACAAACACTTCTTAAATTTACCTTGAAAAATTACATACTTATAATTTATAAATATATATAAATATTATTCATTCTTAAAACAATTCCTGATTGAGATAAATATTATAATTTCATCATCATTTATAATTTCTTTAATATTTTTCAAACGTTTTTACATAAGATGATGATGTATACTTTTTATTGCATATAAATCTTTAATAAATATTATTTTTCTTCACATTTTCTTAATGATTTATATTAGAGATAACTAAGATTGCATTAAGAACTACGTAAAGGAATTGTGCATAAACCTACGTAAAGGTTAGAAAGACCTTTACAAAAATTACAACTGCAAACTATAGGATACTTCATAAAAAAATTGTGGACTTTTTTATAATTCTCTTAAGCTTTCCATTATTTATTCGATACTACCTCCAAAGGTGTTTAAAACAGCGCCATGCTTCTTAGGAAGCTATAGAAGCTAAGAACCAGTTCTAGTGATCTAACGAAATAAAGCATCGAATCCTAGTTTTTTAATTGTTGACCTAGTCGTTCATGTTAAACTATTTCTGAGGCTGTCTGTATTTTTCCTTTAGGTTGGCAATCTAAGGCTTCTGGGTCTAATATGTTTTCTGGTCGTCTAACCCATTCATCTGTATTTTTCCCTTTTTATTTGGATTTCAATAGGATCTTCCACACACGTACAACCCACAGTTGATTGTTAGTAATTCTGTTTGGCGAGAATATCTGACAGATTAAACGGAGGTATTTGTATATTAGTAAGCCTACTAGTGGTTAGCCAGGTTTCACCACCATGTTGCAGTACTGCATTTGACGCAGGCTTTGAATATCTTCGGTTTTGTTTTTCTGAGATGATTATCCTTGCTTAGTCTGTATCCAAATCTTTAATGGTTCATGCTTCAGTGCCAATTTCTATTTCAAGGCTCTTCTGCTGTTTTGTGCATTTCTTTTGTGGGTTCGTTTAATCTTTTCAGTAGAATAAGTGAGTCTCATTTACGAAAGTATTTTTCCAGGTACCTTTATAATGGAACCTTTACAGTGATATTTTGATCAAAATAAGAATCTTCGATAGATAAATAGACCGCCAAATTGTAAATCAGGCGGTCACGGTTTAAAATTAAATAATTTTGATAAATAAACAATGCGTTGGATTCACTTCATAAAAGCTTTCTAAGCGTACATTTTAAAATTGTAAACCTCGTGATCTTTACACTTAAAAATAGAATTATTTCAAAGAAAGTTCGTAAAGATAAATAATTCTAAACTTTTAAATAATTTTTTTTTAGACAAGAGGAAGAGATAAGATACTGGAAAATTCTTACTTTTTTTTTTGATTAAAAATTTTCATAATCTTTTCAATTAAATCCCAAAGTACTTTAAGATGTTGAAGGTGGTTCGCAGTTATTAAGAATCAAATAAATTTATTAAAATTATTTATATAGTTTATAAATTAATTAAAATAAAATAATAATTGTATAAATAAATTAAATTAAAAAAATTAGTATATAAATTAATTAATTCATTAAAAAACGAAACCACCAACAAAATGGATAAAATTGAAAATTCAACTAATAATATTGCAGCCAATATTCAAAATTTAGATTTAAGAAATTTAAATTTTGGTACAGTAGATTACATTTTATTTGGAATTATGTTAACTGTATCCGCTTCAATTGGTGTTTATTTTGGTTTCTTTTCAAAAAGTAAAGATACAGCTGAAGAGTATTTGGTAGGGGGTCGTAAAATGAAAATAATACCAGTTGCAATATCATTAGTAGCTAGTCAATTATCAGCAATATCAATGATGACAATACCAGCTGAAACATATTCATTTGGTTTACATTATTATTGGTATATATTGGCAGTTTTACCAGTGTTACCAGTACTGGTTTATGTTATTATACCAGTTTTATACAGGAATAATATATTAAATTGTTATGAGGTAATAAAACTTTTGGATATTACTTCGTATTCAAATTTTAATTAATTTTTATTACAGTATTTGGAAATGAGATTCGATAAAAAAACCAGACAAATTGTAACAATTGCATTTTTAATGAAAATCTTCTTAATTATACCCGTGTATATATTTATGCCATCACTGGCTTTTTCCCAAGGTAAGCCCAGATCTTCTTTTTTAAACTATATATATATATTTAGATTTACATTCCTTGTCTTTGTTGTCCGGAAATAGTTACAGGCATCAACATTCATCTAATAAATGGAATTGTTTGTTCAGTTTGTGTATTCTATACAATGTTGGTAAGTAACCATCTAAATGCCTCAGCCCCCCCCACCCCTTTTATTTTATATTAAATACATATTATTAAATATTACACAGGGTGGTATTAAGGCAGTCGTTTGGACAGATGTAGTTCAAGCAATAATAATGTTAATATCAGTAATATTAGTTGCAGTATTGGCTGTTATTAAAATTGGTGGAATAACAGAAGTTTTTCAGAGAGCCGGTAATGGAGGGCGTCTTTATATGACTAAGTAAGTTTCAGTTTTTAAAAAAAAAATAATAAATGAAGATTCGATTGATTAAAACAAAATTGATTTGAAGTTTTAATTTAGATTTAACAACACGTACAACAGTTTGGAATACATTTTTGGGTGGTATTGCACAAATGGTAGCACATATTGGTGTACATCAAAGTTGTGTACAACGTATTATTTCATTGCCATCATTATCTGCATCACGGAAATCTTTAGTTATATTTGCTTTGGGTTTTTTTTTAATAATGTCATGGAATTGTTTTACTGGCATTATAATGTATGCCCAATATTATTTGTGTGATCCTATTAAAGCGGGTATTGTAGAAAAAAGAGATAAAATGTTGCCATTTTTTGTTCAGGATACTATCGGACATTTGAAAGGAATGCCTGGAATTTTTATTTCATGTATATTTAGTGCTGCTCTGAGGTAAGTTAATATTTTCAATAGAGTCAAGCTAGTATAAGTTCCGAACTACTTTTAAAATATTGAATTTGTTTTTTTTTAGTACCGTTTCAGCCAATTTGAATACCGTTTCTGGAATAGTATATTTTGATTATATACGGCCCTTTATTAAGAAATCAGATGCTGATGCAAAAGCCAGCTTTTATATGAAAATTTTCGTTTTTACATGCGGTATTTATTGTATTTTGGGAGGTTTTGTTGTTGAAAAATTCGACTCAATATTTCAAATATCAGTTATAATAAATGGCATGACACAGGGTGCTGTAGCTGGTGTATTTTTATTGGGAATGATGTTTCCGTATGCAACAGCAGATGTAAAAAATTAAATTTTTATGATAAATTATTTGGGTCGAGGAATTTATGTCGATTTTTAGAATATCGAATCCCAAAATGTTGACTAGTACGAAATTTCGACTCTTTGAATGTCGGCTTGGATTAAATGTATTTTTCTGTAAAAAGGGAACACCCTGATTTTGAAATCAAATTTAAAATTCCGATTCATTACATTCAAAAAATCAACATTTTTTCCGATATTTTGGGAGTCCGCCTTTTAGAGTCGACATTTCAAAAATCGATATAATCTCCGTATTCCAAATTATTTTTACTTTGGTTTATTTTAATGTATTTTGCATTTAGGGAGCATTTTATGGAACTGTTTTTAGTATGTTATCAGTTGGATTTGTAGCAATTGGAACACAATATTATGTTAGAACTGGCCATTTAAAATATGATCCGTTGCCAAGCAGTTTAGATGGTTGTCAAGAGGAATTCAATATAACTATATCAAATTGGATACAATCAGAAGAAATAACTATCAATAATCCGGATGATGATATATTTATATTATTTAAAATGTCTTTCTTTTGGTTCATATTCTGTGGCATGAGTTTAGTATGGGTATTTGCTATTCCTTATAGTCTTTTAATAAGAGATAAAAAGGTTAAAAAATTAGATTTAAATTTAATGTCACCATTTATACAAAAATGGATACCAAAAAGTTTATGCCTTCAGCATGAAGAAATTCCAATGAAAGAACAACAACAGCAACAACCATTTATAAATGGTGATGGTAAATAAATTTTATTAAATTTAAAGAAAATAAAAAAAAAAAAAAAACATGTAAATAAAGGGAAAAGAAAAATATGTTTGAGAAAAAAACTAAAATAAATTTTAAATGTTAAATAAATTTAAGTTTTTTGTTTTTTGTTCCCACTTGCTTCCACAAATTTAGTGGACCCATAAGTTTAAGAAGTTGTTTGTTTTATTTTATTTTTAGATTAATTTATTTTTATTTTATTTAAAATTTTCGCAACAAAATTTTGTAATTAAATCACAATTTACAAAACAAGTGTAAATTTAATTTTTTTTATTTCAATTTTTGAAAGGACGAATTAAAAGTTTTCTAAAGGGATGTATTAGTTAAAGAATTCTCTTAAAGACATTAAATTTTAATGTAATAAAAATTATAGATAGTAAAGCACATGTTAAAAAATATTGGTTTTTTTTTTATTGCTCTTGGGAGCATAGGGTATCTACTACAAGCACAGGGTTTCCTCCCATATTTCTCCACTTCTTCAAAGATTGTTTGTTTCCTCCCTTGTGGGTTCCATTCCAGATCCTCCCTTGCTATGCATTCTTGCGGCTTTCTAAGTGTGTCCCCTATCCATTTCCACTTTTTTCTTTTGATCTCTTCCCCTAATCGGTTTTACCTTGGCAAGTTTTCATACGTTATTGTTCTGTGTGATGTTGTTTGTAACTAACCAGATTTCAATTCCATATGTTAAGGTGATGTTTACGCACGTTCTGAATATTCTTAACTTTGTATCTGCGGATATTTGTGTGTTTTTCCATATTGGCTGTATGCGATCGAACATTGTCCAGGCCATATTAATTCTATTTTCAATATCGGTTTTTATGTTGAAGCTATTATTTATGATGCAGCCTTAGTAGTTGAAGTTATCTACATATTTTCGTGGTATTAAATATAGCCATTGTTTTCGTCTTCTCGATATTTATTTCAAGATCCACGGTTGGAGCTAATTTTACTAGTTGGTCTATTTTCCCTTGCATGTTATTACTTGTATGTGGTACCAGGCAGATGTTATCGATATAGTCTGGATCTTCTAAATGCCTGAAGAGATTCCATGTAACACAAGTTCTTACAGCGTTGAACTTAAATATTTTCCTAAAAAGACGCCTATTTGGATAAATTATCTCAATATTTCTATTTACAAATTGAAATTATACACACATTTTTTTCCTATTACACACATACATTAACTGATGAATTCCGTTTGCCTCCCTTGAACCGATATATTAAGATTTAGCTCAGGGGTAGTAACGGAGTTGGATAAGATAGCGATGTGAAAAGCAATCAAATTTGGAAGTACTTATGATTACGATTTTGCATATATTTAGATACAATAATTATTACGTTAAAGTTTTTCATAATAATTGTAAAAGAGAAACGCCTAAACTTATGCAAATACCTTTTGTTATTTAAAATATTCATAAATTTAACCAAAAGAATTGTTTGAACTTTCAATGCATTTGTAGATTTTAAATAGGTAAATTACAAAAAAAGTATTATTTATATTCATGTTTCGGTCAAATTTAGGTTTTACATTTTTTTTTTTTTACACGCTAACTAAACGCTAGGAATGGATTCCTGTATACATAATATATAGGTTTAATTGGAAAGGGAAAGAAAATAGGATATTAGAGGGGAAATAGGAGCTAGGTTGGAAATGAATCTGAAAAGATTCGTTTTGAATTTTTGCAAGTTGTAGTATGGGAGATTATTAAAAGAGGAGAACACTTTAGATGGAAGCATGTTCCACTTCCACATTTTTGGAGTATATCTGGAGTTCTTAAAGTATTCTGGCATTTACTACTCATCCTTAAGAATACCAAGCATTTCCAAAGGAAGCTAAAAGATTTTAAAGAAATAATAAAGTATAATCCTGATAATGTAATCAAAAAATATAATAATAAATATTTTTCTAAAATTTTATTTATTAAACTTAATAAAAAATAAATAAAATAAAAACATCTATCACTATATACAAAGATACTATGTATATAGATTAAATTAACTTTATTATATACTAGCATTTATTATTTTTTATATTATTTAAATTAAAATCGGTTAAATTTTCATCTTTTCTTTTAATAATTTCATGTTGCATTAATAAACTTCTGGGTATCCATTTTTGTATAATTGGTGACATTAAATTTAAATCTAATTTTTTATCATTTTTCACTAATAAACTGTATGGAATTGCTATGATCCATACTAGTGCAAATCCAATAAACACATACCAATAAAATGATACCTTATGTAATATAAAAATATCATTTTCACTTTCTAATGATGTGGTTACATTGACTATGTCCCTAGAAATTAAAATTAATTAAGATTTAAATATGAGATCTCTGGTCATATTGGACCCACCACTAATCACTAATCAAATAATAAATATTTGATAAGTTAGGCGTTTTTACTACTACACTTCATTGGTTTGGTGTTCAGAATGGTTTTGGTGCAAGAAAACTTATATCCAAAAAACTGTTATTTGATTATATGATTAGTGATAAGGGTTTGGTACCATAGGACCTTGTTGGTCATATGAAAAATTACAATTTTTCTTACCCATAGAATTTATGTGTTGCTAATGTTAAATTAAATTCATTTGCACAGCCTTCAACATTTTTCGGTAATGTTGGATATTTAATGTATCCATGTAACAAATTATATTGGGTACCAAGTGCTATAAAACCAACTGATAATATACTACCAATAATACCATAAAATGCACCCTGTAATTAAAAATTAAAAATTCTATAAAATAAAGTGTGAAAAGATGAAAGATAAAAATAAGAACCTCAGCATTTGCTATTGGTACAAGCATTCCTAAAACAAAAGCACCACCAACAGCTCCCTGTGATAAACCACTTATAGTCAGAGTAATTTGAAAAATTGATCTGAATTTTTCAACAACAAAACCCGCCAAAATACAATAAATTCCGCATATAACAACAATTAATTTCATATAAAAATTTGCTTTGGCATCAGCATCAGATTTTTTGATAAATGGCCGAATATAATCAAAGTAAACAATTCCGGCAACTGTATTCAAATTTGCTGAAACAGTGCTAAAGGAGTGGAAGAACATTATTTAATTATCTATAAGTTTTTAAGCTGGGCCCGTGAAATAAAACTCTGCGAAATAAAGTCTCCGAGATGGTATTTCTCATAGGTAAAGAATAAATAAGACTCTAGGGTGTTATTTTATATTGAATAGAATCTAACACCCTGGGTGTTATTTCTTTTTCAGTTTCTATTCGAGTTTTTGAGAATTAAAGTTCCGTGGTGCTATTTCTCTTTCAATATTAGTCTTCGGCTTCTTAAGAAATAAAGATCCAGGGAGTTATTTTATTTATAATGAGAATTAACACCAAGAGTCTTAATTCTTAAACATTTGTTTATATTTTACAAATTTAAATGTATATAAACTTTCAAAAAAGCAGGATTTGCCTTTTCCAGAATATTTATAGGTGTGTAGGTGAAATTCTAAATTAGGAGGGATTTTAAAGTTGAATTCAAAGAAACCCAACATTATAAGATAACTCCGGAATTTCATCTTCACATACGAGTATATAAATATTCTGAAATAAGGAAAAATATTCGGAGTTGATAACACCCTGGGGTTTTATTTCTCAAAATTTTGCGGTCTTATTTCTCGATATACATGTGAGAAATAAAACTTTATTTCGCACTGGTTTATTTCACAGCTCTGCATATAATCTTACCTTAAAGCGGCACTAAAAACACATGATATAAAAACTCCTGGCATACCTTTTAAATGTCCAATTGTATCTTGAACAAAGAATGGCATTATTTTGTCCTGTTTTTCAACAATCTATGGAATTTATTTTATTTAAAAAATAAGTTAATTAAATTTTTTTATTAAATTATAAATGTTAAATTTTTTGAAGTTTTTACCCCAGCTTTAAGTGGATCACAAAGATAATAGCGTGCATACATTATAACCCCGGTAAAACAATTCAATGACATTAGTATAAAAAATCCAAAAGTAAAAATTGCTAAAGATCTGCAGAAAATTAATGATTAAAAAAAAGTTTAATTAATATTACAATACCAAAATTTATTACATACTTTCTTGATTGTGCTAATGATGGCAATGAAATAATACGTTGAACACAACTTTGATGTACACCAATATGGCTAATCCAAAGTGCTGTACCACCTAAAAATGTATTCCATACAGTGGTACGTGTTGTTAAATCTAAAGTAAAACTAAAATTTATTTCAATTAAAAAAATTCAAATATAAATTAAATTTTATTTTAAATTTTTTACTTTGTCATGTATAAACGACCTCCAAAATCAGCTCTTTCAATAACTTCTGATATGCCACCTATTTTAATAATAGCTAAAACTGCAACTAATATAACTGATAATAACATAATAATAGCTTGTATAACATCTGTCCATACTACTGCTTTAATTCCACCCTACACGTACAGTTAAAAAAAGTTTCAAGAAAAAAAACTTATTTAAAACTTTTTTTAATTAGCATAGTTTTTAATGGGGGGTCTTACCAACATTGTATAGAAGATACAAACTGAACATACCACTCCATTAATAACATGAATATTAATACCAGTTACTATAATTAATTATAAAACAATAAAGAACTTTAACTATAATTTTTTGTATATTAGGTATTAGTTAGAGATGCACTTACCTTGTGAAAATGCTAATGATGGTATAAATATATATATTGGTATCATTAAGAAAATTTTTATTAAAAATGTAATTGTAACAATTTGTCGGGTTCTTTTATCAAACCTCATTTCTAAATACTGGAGTTTTAGAATGAAAAAAAGATATAATTATTAATATAATTGAGTAAATTAATAGTTTATTAAAAAAAAAAGTGTTCTAAGTAAAATTAACGTTGAGTCGTTATTTTTTCCTTGTTTTTAAAATTTAAGTTCGATGCATAAAAAATTAAGTTAATAGTACTACTAAAATTAAAAACATTTAAAATTGGATCATATTTACATTATTAGCATGGATACTCTATCAAATTCATAATTTAAAATCCAATTCAACTTATTAGCATGGCGTTAGTAATTTATCAAATTCCTAAGTACATAATCAAATTCACCTTATTTGCATTAAGTTAGTACTCTATCATATTTATAATCAGATTCATCCTATAATAGCATAGATTAGTATTGTAAAAATTCCTGAATTCATAATCATATTCACCTTATTAGCATCGATACTCTATCAAATTTATAATTACATAATCAAATTTACGCTATTAGCATAGAGTTAGTACTACCAAATTCATCCTATTAGCATGGGGTTAGTACTCTATCAAATTCCTAAATTCATAATCAAATTCTCTTATTAGCATAGAGTTAGTACTCTTTCAAATTCATCCTATTAGCATAGAGTTAGTACTCTATAAAATTCATAAATTCATAATATAATTCATCCTATTATCATGGAGCTAGTATTCTATGAAATTCATAAATATATATTCAAAATCATCCTATTAGCATGAAGTTAATACTTCTTCCTTAAAAATATATTTCATTGGAAATTAGAATTATAATCTAATTTTATCCACTAAAAGGTAGAGGCGAATTTTAAGTCAATAAAAACACTGTCATACCATAGAAATACATTATTGGCATTTAACAACAATCCGATAATTTGAAATATCACGTGACTTATAATAATGACATAAATGATAAAGCTATATACATTATTGAAGTGATAAGAATATCTTAAAATTTTAAATCTTTTATTATTATTAAAAATTTCCTTATTCAATCAACTTATTTGCAGTTACCTGATTACTTTATCTTATATGCAAGTATCTTAAATTTAATCTTTCTAGTAAATAATTATATACTAATCTTGTTGTTTATTATTAACATAATGTTTATAATTATTAACTAATTTGCAGTCATCCTGATTAACTGTATAATTGTCCTTCTATTATTTAAATTGGATTATAAATACTTCCTACTATGTCTCTAATTCATTATGCTAACCATAAATTTACTTTTAATAACTAAATCATTATTAAATATATTTACGTAATTATTACACAACACATTATTACATACCTCATAACAATTTGATATATTATTATTATAAAATACTGGCACAATAATAAATATTAATATTGGTATTACTAATAATATTGATAATATCATTGTATAATATTGCATTCCATATATATATATTTCTGATGGTATTGTCATTATTGCAATTGCTGATAATTGACTTGATACTAATGATATTGCAATTGGTATAGCTTTCATTTTTCGACCACCCATTAAATATTCTTCGGCGGTATTTTCACTCTTCGATATAAAACCAAAATAAACACCAATTAAGCATGAGATGGTTAACATTATTCCGAAAAGTGTAAAATCAATTGTACCGAAATTAAATTTTGACATATCGAAACTTTTTAAGCCGGCCTCTACCACCACAGTATCAGTTATATTTTCAATCGGACTCATTTTTTTCTATTGTTCTTTTTTTAATTTTTTTTTAAATATTTTTTTTTTCTTTAATGGAAAATTTACACATCTGTTCTGATTTAAAACCGATTTAATTCTAATTATTAAAAAATAAAAAAAAATTTAAAATGAAAAATAATAGTACATAGATAGATAGACACAGTATTTGATGTTAGTTTGAAGCATTTAAAGAAGGCATCTATGTCTTATCAGGGACAGAGGAAAAAAAAAAGAAAAAAAAAAAAAAAAATTAAAATGTCAAGAATGAATTTATTTACTGACTTTCTTTTTGTTGTTTTTGTTTTTTTTTTTTGAATTTTTAGGTTTTTAGTGCAATTTATTCCCCACTATATTCTTACAAATATTTAGTTAAAAGATTAAAAAAAAAAATTAAAAAGATTTTTAAACTAATTAAAACGTAAAGACATTAAATGTTATCTGAAAAATAACTGAATGGATCTGGTTGGAGGTGTGTATAATATATGTATGTGTAGATAGTTTTAATTTAATTAAGAATTAAATTAAATTATGAATGATTTATTAAAAAATTTTTTATATTTTTTTTTTATATTTTTTACAGGTATATTTTGAAATATAATTTTCAAGGGGGCAGTCCTTGAAATTAGGTAAATATTAGATATATATATAAAAAAAAAAATTTACAAATTAGTATCTATATAAATATTTATAATCTAATGATAATGTAATCTGTATAAGATAGTATATGATAACAGAGTAAAGGAAAATTTATTCTTACATACCTATATAGTTTTTTTTCTTTATTACTACTTTTGGGAGCACAGGGCTTTTGTAAAGTCTTTCAACTTACTTTAATTTTGTTTTGTACGATGACTTTCGTTTGTTACAATCACATACCCATTTGTGCTATTTCTCTTTCTACTGTTTTACGCCATGTTTTTTTACGTCTTCCAACATTTATTTTTTCTTGAAAGTTCCAGTCCAGTGTCTGTTTTCTTATGGAGTTTGAAGATCCTCTAAGAATGTGACCTATCCATCTGTATTTTATTCTCTTTATTGCTATTTCTATTCGTTCTTGATCAGTTATAGCTTTCCAAAGATCTTCATTACTTATATACTTCTTTATACGGATCTTATGCATGCTACGAATATTCTTAGTTTAGTTTTTCTTGTTATTTGCGATGATCTCCACCTTTTCTTATAATATTCTTATTATGAGAAAGTTTCGTCTATTTCATGTAATGTTTTCACTTTTGGTTTAACATCTTTATCTTCAGAAATTTTTGGAGATCCCTGAGATGTAAGTGAATTAATTTATCCATATTAGAACTGGAAGAGTACCTAATTTGTTTTCTGAAGTATGTAAGTTCTTTTTTTAGATCTTCTTCCATCACAAACATTTCATTTCTGCCATCAAATGTATTGAGAAATACAGAGTTTCAATAATTTTATACTATACAGGAGTTCAAATTTCGGAGGAATACAGGGGCAAATACTTACATATGTCGAGTTGCGAATGTTTAACTATTTTTTAGATTTCTAAAGAAAATCTAGTCCAGTCTAAAACTGTGTTTGAAGTTGAATTTAGACTTAGAGCTAAAATTAAATATTCAATCACAGTTATTTTATCATCGAGAACACTATTTATAAGTGTATGTACTATTTACAGCATTGAAACGCCATTATAAGCGATGCTTTATTTAGTAATATACTTAACCGACAACTTATATTTATTAATATAATAAATAAACTGAATTATAAATTGCTACGGTGGATGCAACATGTAAGGTAGATCCATAACTGATTTTTACATTATGCTGAAATTTAAAGGAACATTGGTTCATCCTACACAAATTAGGATGAAAATTTTAAAAAAATGTTTTAGAAATTCCAATATTATTAATATCCGGAACGCGTTGTTGCGCCTTTCAATGAGTTTTTTTTTTAATTAACTGAAGTTGATGTTATTGAAAAAAAATAACACATAGTGTAAATTGCAATTATACACATGCTAAATTTTTTCACCAATAGGTTATCGGAACTCGACTATTTTTGAAACTTTCTTTTGGGCCAAAGAGGTACTTTACAAAATAGAACGTAAAGAAAATCCCTTCCAGATTTTCTTTTTTTTAAGGAATTGTCGTGCCGATATTGGTTAACAAATTCCAAGTCTGTTAACAGCCAACTGCATTGTTAAAGAACAATATGTATACAAAATTTAAAGTCAATCGGCTGAGAAGTTTAGGAGTCTATACGCTAGAAACAAACAAAGAAACATTCGCTTTTATATATATAGGTATGTGTAAATCAAAACAGAGAATAAAACTTATAGTCAGGTGTAATGAGTTATATAGTAGTAAAGCTGGAATAAGAAGCTTATAAGGTCCTGTAACAGAATTGAATTTAGTAAAAGCTTTGTTTTAATTTTTTTAGTATTTAATAATATAATGCTTATAAATAAAATAAAAATTAAATTAATTTAATTAAAATTATTATGTACCTACAATATTCTATAACCATCGTTTATTGTTTTAATGGTAACATTTCTTTAGATTTAATTTCATTATCTGCCACACTATAAATATGTTTTGGTATAAATTTTTTAATAATTGGTGATAATAATTTTCGATTTAATTTTTTATTTTCTTTATTTCGGAATAAATGACTTAATGGTATACTAAATAACCAAACAAGTACACATCCCATACAATTGTACCAATAAAATGATACTTTAAATATACTTAAAGCTTTATCTTCCAAACCACTGTATTCTGATTGTAAATTATTTTGTAATTTTATAGTTGTTGCTAAAGATGTTGTATTAAATTCATCACACTGTTCAATACTGCTAGGTAATGTTTCATATTTAAAAACACCAGTTTTCATTTGTATTTGAGTTCCAATTGCTAATATAGCAACAATTAACATACTTAATATAGTGCCGATGAATGCTCCTTTTGAATGTGCCTTAGGATAAAGCATTCCTAATAAAAATATACCAGCAACAGCTCCTTGTGTTACCCCACTAATAGTTAAAGCAATTTGTAAAATTGAATTAAATTGCTCGACAATGAATCCCCCCAAAATGCAATAAATTCCATTGATGACAACAATAATTTTCATTATAAAATTGGCACGACTCTCTGTATGATTAATGTATGGTTTAATATAATCAAAATATACTAATCCAGCTAATGTATTTAAATTTGCTGACATTGTACTGGAAATTAAAAAAAATTGACATTAATAGTCATCGAATTTAATTTAGCTCATTTTATGGGTGGGTACCTCAATGCTGCACAAAATACAGCTGATATAAAGATACCGGGCATACCAGTCAAATGACCCATAACATCTTGTACAAAAAATGGTACCATTTTATCAGCTTTTTCAACAATCTTAAGAAAAATTTTTTGATTAGAGTCATAGTTTGCACAAAACTTTCAATACTTACTCCTGCTTTGACCGGATCACATAAATAATATCTAGCATACATTACAATGCCTGTTAAAACATTCAGACCCAAAAATGCAAAGCATCCAAAGGCAAATAATGTTAAAGATCTAAAATTAAGTTCTAAAATGATTTTTCAAATAATATAAAACAATTCTACTCCTACGTTTTGGCATGACTTAATGATGGTAATGAAACTATCCGTTGAACACAACTTTGATGAACACCAACATAACTTATCCAACCACTTATAGATCCAAAGAAACAATTCCAAAATGTTGCTCTTGTTGTTAAATCTATTGATAAACTAAATTTAAAATAAAGATTGAGAGGGTCAGAGAATGATTTTAAACTGTTATTAGATTAAATTTAGATTACTCTGTCATATATAGACGTCCACCATTGTAAGCTCTTGTAAAAACTTCTTCAAATCCTCCGATTTTAATTATAGCTAATGTTGTTACTAATACTACTGAACCAAGCATTACAAATGCTTGTACAACATCTGTCCAAACAACTGCTTTAATGCCACCCTATCATAAAATTAGTTTCTGTAGATTATAAAATTTATGATAATCTTATTTGAACTTACCAGCATTGTATAAAAGATGCATACAGAACAAACTATTGCATTTATCATATGAATATTGAATCCAGTAACTATGAAATTAAAGATATAAAAATCAGTTTGATAAACTGGTGTATTTAATAATTTTAAATAAAGGTTACCTTGTGAAAATGCCAATGATGGGACAAATATATAAACTGGAAGTATTAAGTATACTTTGAGGACAAATGATGCTGTTACAAGTTTTCTAGTCTTTGAATCGAATCTCATTTCTAGATACTAATTAATTATAATAAATTATTTTTATTTGTTTAAAATTAAAATATCTTCAAATCATTATATAAATAAAAAGTATATGTGAACTCATTTGCTAAATAATCTAATCTAAAGTTTTAACTGAATGACTTTTAAATCTAATAATAGTTTCCAAATATATTGAAATGATAGAAATTGAGTTGAGGGTTGAAAATTGTTCTTGCTTTCTACCCTTTACACTTAAATTTATGGCTGTGCCATTTTTATTTGAGAGAAATGAAAAACCGGTATCTGATTTAGCTCTCATTTGTCATTAATAGCTTATGAAAAACTTAATTGGATAATAAAACTCGCAGATACAGTAGTAATACCTCATATTGAAATCGAACACATTCATATGTAAAATTGTTCATGGCATTGATAATGCTCTTCTAGATCCTCGATGCACTTATGACACAAACAATTTTGTAATATAAAGACAGTAACTCGCTGCAACTACTTAGTAATACCCTACATCTGGAAAAGTTACACCATCCCCTACTTTCACTGATCTCAGATTTTATGAACATTAGGCAAACAGAGCAGGTGCCTAAGCATGTAAAAAATTCAAATCGCAAATAATTTATAATTTGAATTACTATGCGCAAATCAAATGATACTTAAGCCCATATTTTTTCCGAGTTACAAGGTAGAATAATTTGCTGTACTCTTCGTAACTCAAGTTTGGAAATATTTGTGATGCTAATTTGTGATGTTAAATTCTAACATGGTGAGGCACCAGAACTACAAGGTTGTATTTCACTATCAAGGTTGTTGCATTTTAAAATTTTTAAACTTTATTAATTTCGAAGATATGCGTTAAGCTCTTCGGAGTTATGTGGAAGGTACCCGAACGGTCACTGCAATTTATTCCTAACATTGGTGACACAAAGGAAACATATAGAAACCCCTTTGTACCAAATATGAAATCCCTTGGTTCGGTTGGAATTTTTCAGAATCCGAATCCGTGGTCCAATCTTGCATCTTTCTTATCAGTGCCTGCAATATAGTTTTAATGGAGGCAGCTTCATTTTTTTTTAGTTCTCGTGTTTTCGGATATATGTTCGTTTGCCCTTGGACCGATCAAAAGTTTCCAGAATCCAAACCCATGCCCCGATCTCGACAATTTTCAATATCCACCATCTCTTTAAAAATGGTTTAAAATCCAACTTTAAAACAAACGTTAAAATATCGCTATAGTTCTGAACAGAAAATCGGCATCCAATACATTCTAAACCGTAATACCATTCCAAAACAATTTTCGGAGTAATATTTAAATAAAGTGTACAAATGAAAATTTTTTGTGATATTTGATTTTAAAAAGCTAATTAAAAAAATAGCTAATTTTAGTAGCACTCTAAGTATAGCATAATAAAATTTATGCAGAAAACATTTGTTTTAAACTCAAATTTTTTTTTAATTTTAAAAATATTAAGCTTTTAATTCATTTATAATTAAACTATGATATGCGTTAAAGTGTGACATGTCTAAAATTAGATTAAATATAATAAATTAAAAAATAAAAAAAAAAAAAATTTTTAAATAAATAAAAGAATAAAATGTAAATAGTTACAATTTATCAAATAAAAGAATTTGGTCCAGAAATAAAATCGCATTTAGAAAAATAAAAAACTTTAAATAAAATCCAAGGTCTTTGGGTTAAAATTATTTTTATATCTATAAGATAAAATGAAATTTGTTTGAGTAGTAGACACTATTACGATGTATTCAAAAGATGTTAAACTTGAGTTTAATTTAGGACATTGTTGAATAATTTTAAGCTTAGTCTTTAGAAATGTTAAAGAAATAAGCTGGGGATTGGTACGATTGTTATATTTAATATTAATAAGTGATGAAAGAAAACCAAGGGTTTTTAAAAAAGCACATTTTCAAATTTATATTGTATTACATACTGAGTTTAACTTTGGAAATATTTACTTGGAAATAGTTACTGCTTACTTATAAAATTTACTGCTAACAGTAAAGTTTTTATTTTAAAGTTGTTATAGCCCTTCAATGGGGAAGGTTGCCAAGTTTTTCAAGGATCTACTCCCCTACTGGACTGGTATTCAAGTTACAGGTGTTTGAAAATAGCAAAATTTCAATTTTCAAGCCCTTATAGCTGCTAAACAGGGGACGTGACAAAAAAAAACCGTTTTTTTAACCGACTCTAAATTTCTAGGGATCTAACTTCTCACAAAATTTCAAGACCCTAGCTTAAACCGTTTAGAAGATATGTGAGACCAAAAATTTTTTCAAAAATTGAGTTTTATATAACGGTTATTTTAGTACCGTATGGCAAACCTAAATATTTTCCTTTTAAAAATTTATAAAGTTCATAAAACCAGCTATCTTTTGCCGTTTTCAGATTGAAAATACACCTAATAGAACTCTTGTTATAACAATTTGAATATAGGGCTTTTTTCAACTTTGGAGGCTGTAGCCCCGTAACGGGTGGGGCTACACAAAAAGTTCTTCTATGAAATTATTTTTTTTGCAATATCTACTCGTGGTTAAAATTTCTTTTCTCTATTTCGAACGGTGTAAAAGTTTTTGTAAACATACGGACGGACAGACGGATGGACTGAGTGATGCTATATAGTCACATTTTTAAAAAATTTTTTGGAAATGTGCTAAAAATAAATAAATAAAAGTATAAAATTTAAAAATTGGCCTAAGCCATCATATTTTTTATTTATTTTCGTTTTAGAATAATGCCAAAGTGGCCTAACCCACAAAAAAGGACTTTTTTTTAAGGATAATTGAAATTTCAAAAACCTGGATTATTGCAAATGAAAAACTAAGAATAATCTGCTTTAGTTTAACTTAATTTGCTCATTAAAATAGGATTTAATAAGCTTTTAAAATATTTAAAATTTTAAAATATATTATTTCCGAATAAACTAAATGTGGATTAGGCCACTCTGCTTCTGAGCCACTTATTATATTCATTTTAATGAATATTTTTTACTTTAAGTGAATACATGTTTTTTTTTTTAAGTTCGTTATTTCAGTATTTAATTTTTATATGTACGTACACACATTATATATATATTAAATAGGTTCCATTTGAAATAAATATGTCTTCAGTTAAAATATGAAGTATATAATTATTTATATATAAATACAAAGTCTCTAGTTGAAATAAGAAAATCCTAAGTTAAACTAAAAATCAATCACTGCCTCTTAATTTATCTAATCGCACAATTATTGAAGTTCGAGATAAAACTAGTCTTCAAAAAACATTTAAAATAGGCAAGTTGACATAAAAACATTTTTATTTAAAATAATTTCACTTAGATTAAAAAAAATTTCACTTAAATTAAAAATAATTTCACTTATATTAAAAAAAATTTCGTTCTTTAAATTAAAAAAAGCCATATATTTAATTTCATTACTTACCTCATAACAATTTGATATATTATTATTATAAAAAACCGGCACTATTACATAACCTAAGGCCGGTATTAATACAAACATAGCCAATGTATTCCAAAAATAATGTAATCCAAATGTAAAAATTTCTGATGGTATTGTCATAATTGAAAGAGCTGATAATTGACTATAAAATTAATTAAAATTATTTTTTTACTGTTATCTTCAAATTACCGTTATATAACGGTCTGTATTAAAAAATTTAAATATGTACCTTGCAACTAATGATATTGCTATTGGTATTGTTTTCATTTTTTTACTACCCATTAAATATTCATCAGTTGTATTGGCATGTTTTTCAAAAAATCCAAAATATATTCCAATACCAGCTGATATTGATAACATTATTAGAAAAACAACATAATCAACGGTATTAAATACAAATTTTGACATTTGTTCAATATTTTCCGTTACACTTTCATTTAAATTAACCATTTTAAAAAAAAATATCTAATATTAAATATTAAAATTTTTAAATAATTTACATTTAATATAAAAAACAATTTAAAAAAAAAAAACAAAACTAAAATTTAATACAAAAAATATTAAATTAAAATTAATTTAAGAAAAAATTCCGTTATTTTATAAATGTTTCCATTAACAATGAAACTTGTTGAATGCAATTGAAGCTAGAATTATCTACATTATTATGAAAATCAAGAAATTTTATTTTTTTTTTTTCAACTCATTCATTTCCAGACTAATTTTACGTTTTACTTAAGTACACTTTCACGCAAGAAAGTTGAAATTTTTATTTTAAAATTTGTTCATTAGTTGCAATTTGTCTTTTCATCTGTCCATTACTGCGAAATTTCTTTAAAATTTTCAATAAATTAATGAAATTTTAAATAAATAGATTTCAGGCACCATTTTGTTGTTGTTCTGTTTGTTCCTGAGCATTTTCTGAAAAAATTTTAAAATTAACCCATGTTCCGCTGAATGTTTCATTAAACTGGAGTATTCAAACAACATTTAATTTCGTAAGTTTTACAAATTGAAAGATATTTAACATAAATAACAATTGATTTTACCGTTATATGTATTTTTTTTTAGGTAGGTGAAAATTATTCAAAAGTAACCTTTTAAACTGGACAAGATCCCTCTGATGAGGAGCGTTGAACTTATTTTAAACCAACTATCATCCGTTTTTTAACGTAAAACTTTGTAATAGATTAAAAATATAAATGTATCGTCCGGTTATTGAAAGGAAGTTAATGGAATACCGATTGGGAGTAATGGATTATGTAATGTAAAGACTTTAATTTAACGGGATTGATGCTAGACTTCATAGAACATATGAGGTAGTCTTTGGTTGTAAGACCCCGATGTGAACATCGCAACTGATTTTCTGTAAATTTTTATGATATTTTATCTGGTTTAAAAATACAAATCTGTAAATCCTGAGATGGGAAGGGTCTTCAATAATGAGAATTTTGAAAAAACTGGATACTTTTAAAATCTATAAAATTTAAACTGCGGGTCGGAATTGCAAAAAAAAATGGAATTTTCTGGAATATTTTTTTTTTAGCTCCACCAGTTGCGGAGCTACAGCCCTCCAGTTTAAAATTGTTAAATCACAAATTCTATTTCGCAAATTTTGAATTTGAAACACCAAATAACAGCTGCTTTCATAAGTAAAATAATTATATAATGATGTCCAACTGTATATTAATTTACTGTTATATGAAACAGTAAACCCAAAAGCCAAAAATCCAGAAACTTCAAATTTTGAGAAGAGTTAAATTATTGGAAATTTAAGGAAATATCGTTTTGTGGCAGATCACGTAGGGTCTGTAAGGGTTCAAAAACTAAAAATTAGCTTTTTCTTTAAACTTTTGTAAAAAATTTAAGCTCCAGCGAGATATTTGAACCTGTGGTAACAATGTGTTCCAAATTTGTTCCCCAAAGTTGATAAAGTAAATGGGTTCTAAAGCTAAATCGTCTTAATTTTAGAAAAACATTAACATCTTTCTTATAAATATCCCATCTAATATTCCGCATCTCTCATAATTCGACAATCCAAATAACCTCCTCCATAATTTAAAAATCCTTCCATATCCCAATTGCTGTAACCATAGCTAACAATTGTATTACAGCTCCCTTCCTAAAATTTGGTTCAAAAAGGGTGTAGTTCTGGTGTGTTAAAGTTGCATACTACCCAACGGAACACCGCACAGTTCCAATGGGTGTCTTTTAAAGCTTTCCATTCCCTCTAGTCTCTACATAAGAGGCTAGACCCTAGGGTTTAAACTTTAAACTAATAAAAAAATATAATTTATATCAATATATAATAAAACCTGCCACACCTGAAAAGGAAAGGCTGACGTTTTTGCTGATCATATTGCATGTGGTAGGAGATTGTACATAAATAACTAAATTACCTAATATTTCTTTACTTAAATTCTATTATGGAACATTTTTTTTTAATTTTGAAAATGTACTTTTTTAAAAAGCCTTGGTATTTTTCATTACTTATTTTCAATATTCTTTATCTTATTTGAATTATATAAAATATATAAAGAACTTAATTTAAAATAATAAAAATTATAATTTTTTTAATTATTATATTTTAAATATTTTTTTTAATTTTTTATTTTCAGTAATTTGTTAGGTAGCTGATAAAAGTGATCATAATTTAAAACGAGGAAGATTATAGTTGCCCTTGTCAACTTTTAGATACCCGTGCATACCCACTAACCGTTATTTATTTCCTCTATGCTATTATAAATATTACAAAAAAAATATAAGAAAGTAAAATAGTTAAAAAAAAATTTACCTTTTTATCCCATAATTTTAGCTTAAAAAAAAAATTAAATTTTTAATTCCATTATACTACCATAATTTTTGCTTAAAAACAAAAAAAAAAAAAAACAAAAAAAAAAAAAATAGCCCGCCCTAAAAGTTGGTCCGAGTGATGTCCAACTTTGCCAACTAACTTGCCCTATTACTTTATCTGCCCAGTTTTGATTTTAACCTCGTAGCTTCATTAGATTCACAGTTATCGAATTGATTACTTTGTATGGCAGTTGCCCGAAAACGGGGCCGTAACATTTTGAAACTTCATATAAGTGCTCGATTCATTATATAACTAACAGTGTGTAATTTTCATCCTCGTAGTATAATCAGTTTCCAAGAAATTGATATTGGTGCAAAGAAGGCGTTGTATAGCAGCCCCCCGAAAATGGGGCCGTAACATTTTGAAACTTCATATAAGTGCTCGATCCATTATATAACTAACAGTGTGTAATTTTCATCCTCATAGTATAATCAGTTTTCAAGAAATTCATATTGGTGCAAAAAAGTTGTATGGCAGCCCCCCGAAAATGAAGTCGTAACATTTTGAAACTTCATATAAGTTCTTGATTCATTATAAAACTAACCGTGTGTAATTTTCATCTTCCTGGTATAATTACTTTTGAAGAAATTCATATTGATTTAAATAAGTTGTGTGGCAGCTCCCCGAAACCTTGATCTGGTCTTAACCAAAAAAAATAGGGAACCTAAAAAATGTCCCAAAAATGTTTTGTGTGAATTTCAAAACTCTTGCTCTAATTTTTCAATTCCATCTCTTATAATTAATTTTTAATTCACAAATACTTATATTAAAACCAAGCAAAATAAGCATCATATTATAATCATACTCATATAATGATCAGATCATCATGATCAAAAATTATCATCATATTCATAATTTTTTTTCATTTTAATTCATAAATCTCAAAGTACAAAGTCCAAATCTAAAATTTTTTTAAAAATTTTACGCATCATTTAAATCGTATGAAATTCTAACTCGAAATCTTTATCTACTTTTTGTAACAAAAACAAAAAAACAAAAAAAAACAAAAAAAAAAACAAAAACAAACAAAATTCATATAATTTCATGTTAAATACTTCATGTTAAAATTTTTGTATGAAAATATTGGAGTTAAAAAAGTTAGCTGTTCGAGAGCTACCCGAAGTTTTGGTCCGATCTTAACCAAAAAAAATAGGGAACCTAGAAATTGATTGAAAAATATTTTGTGAAAATTTCAAAACTGTAGCTCTTTTAGTTTTTGAGTTATCGTGCTGACACACAGACGGACGGACGGACGGACGGACGGACGGACGGACGGACGGACAGACACACATAGCTAGATCGACTAATTTTTCGATTTTGAGCCGATACGTACCCTTGACACTATATCTAGCTCGTCTAGATCGATGCGTTACAAACGGAGGAGCAAATCTAATATACCCGATGTCATATATGTATGCACGGGTATAATTATGAAAAAAATGTCAACAAAAAAGTGTGAGAATCATTCGTTTAAAGTACTCATAAATTTATATACGAATGATTACATATCTATGAAGGCGATGAATATTATAAATAAAAAGGTAAATAATGATTATATTTCAAATTTTAAAAATGATCTATTTATGTTAAATTAATTAAAACATTCAAAGTACATATGTTATACAGAATGACTGCGAAATTGATGATAATTGGGAGTTACCAGTACACTGATAAGAAAAAAATTGGTTTGTACTTGTAGAAGTAAATAATAATAAAGAAATTGAATTGTGATCAATAATACTGTTATCATCATTTAGTAAAGGAATTCTCCATTCATTTTGATAGATAATTGTATATTTTAAATGCGAAATTATTGTCCTCTATAGTATTTGGATTGTAATATGAATCTTTAATTAAAAATATTAATTGGGATTAATTGAATGTATGTTTAATGAACTTTTATACGTAAATTTTCTTAAATTTATTGAATTATAAATTTTATAGCCCAAAAGCAATTACTCAGTACGAGACTTTAGACTCAGTATAATTTTTATATTTATATATTTGGGTGTTATCAGGTTATTACCTTTTTACCAACCGCTTATATGAAATATAATAAGCGTAATATTAAGTATAATAAGCGTAATATTAAAAATAATAAGAGTAATATGAAATATAACAAGCAGTAGGTGTTATTTGTCCACGAAGAATTGCAATGTGAGATTTTTGCTTATATGCATTACTACGATACGCAGAAACCCGAGAAAAGTGTGGCTGTCTGTATGCCAGTCTGCTTCTTTCTTTCAGAATGGTTATGTACATGTATTCGCGACATAGTACAGTCATATTAATAAAGTCTAAAAACAATTATTATAAATAAAACATTTAAAAATTAATGATTTATTTAGGGTTTGGGTCTGAAATCTCTGTTTAGTAAATCTCGTTTTAGAAAATCTTGTTTTTAGAAAATCCCTTTTTTTATATTTTGGAAAAAGCTGATAATTTTGGTTTTGTATCCAACTCAAAAATTCTTAAAAACCAGATTTTTCAATTAAAAAAGAGATTTTTCAAAAAAAACGAGATTTTCTAAAACGAAATTTTCTAAAAACGCGATTTAAAAAAATAGATTTACTAAACCGAGATTATGGAACGTTCCCATTTATTTACTGTTTAATACTAATGAAGACTCTTTCAAATCTGTTTGGTAACCTCATTGATCAATTCCATAATTTTAACTTTTAAGACCTTTAGACCATAATGTTAAAGCTAAACTGAAAGGTCTTAATTGCTAAATAGAAATGTATTTATTTGTTGAAACAGTTTGACTTCGGAGCGGAGTAAATGGAAGCATATATCATCATAATGATGATACTAAAGATACCATATTTTTAGAAACTTGTCTGTCTCTATTAACTATTCAGTTATTTTTCAAGCTGCTGTTGTGTTATTCGAATGTATTTTTTACAAGTTACCTACACTACATTGGACCGAATAACCCCTGTACTTCATTAGCATGTAATCCCTTTTTATACAAGATCCGGTAAATCAAACTTCTATTAAATGAAAAACAGCAAATAATATACAGTGAACTGAAAATACAGGCAAATGAAATTCAGTCAAATGATCTACAGTCCAATGAAAAACATTCAAATGAAGTATAGACTTGCTTTAGCAACTACTTAGAATTCAAAATGACATTTTGTGATTATTTTTCAAAAAAATTAAAACTATTGTGAATTTATTAATAATTAAATTATAATAACAAACATATTTTTTTTTGACTTAAATACTAATTAAAATATAAAATAAAAAATAAAATACGATTAAATATTTACTAGCTATCACATTTTTGTTATTTCAATACTTTTATCATCACCATTATCATTTCGTATCCATCTATGGAGAAATGGTGGAAATAAATTAATATCTAATTCTTTTTCTTTTGTTGGCTTTAATATAAAGGACAGTGGTAATGAAATTACAAATACAATTAATGCACCAATAGTTGTATACCAATAAAATGATATTCGAAAGATTGAAAAATCTAAATTTTCAATATTATGATTATTATGTAAAGAATATTGTGTTAAATTTAGAGATGGTGCAATTGTTGTTATATTTAATACTTCTTCACAATTATCAATATTTGTATCAAGTGGATGATATTTCCATAATCCAGATCTAATTTGTATGGATGAACCTATAGCTAATGTTAATACTGATGCTAAACTAATTATTGCAGCAATGAAAACGGCCTAAAAGTTTTTTTTTAATTAAGTTTAAATGAATTAAAAAATAATATAAGATTTTTGGTTATAAAATACCTTTGCATTAACTTTTGGCACTAACATTCCAATTAAAAAAACTCCACCAACACAACCTTGTGTAATACCAATTATTGTAAATACAATTTGTAATAATGAATCAAATTTTTCAACAATAAATCCACCAAGAACACAATAAACACCATTCAGTACAACAATAAGTTTCATAATTAAATTGGCTTTAGTTTCTGTATGTCTTATATGTGGTCGGATAATATCAAAGTAAATTACTCCAGCTAATGTATTTAGGCATGCTGATATCGTACTAAAATGTAAAGTAATTAGAGACTTTAAAATATTTGTAATTTTACTAAATCTCCTATTAAAAGTACCTTAAAGCAGCACTGAAAACACTTGATATAAATAATCCTGGCATTCCATTAAGTTTTCCTACAATATCTTGAACAAAGAATGGCATTAATTTATCAGCTTTCTCAACAACCTGTAAATAAATTTTGAAAAAAACTTAGCCTTTGTCTATAAAGTGCGAAAATATTTTGTT
The DNA here is from genome assembly GCA_963082915.1 of Dolichopus griseipennis. Taxonomy (NCBI): domain Eukaryota; kingdom Metazoa; phylum Arthropoda; class Insecta; order Diptera; family Dolichopodidae; genus Dolichopus; species Dolichopus griseipennis. The sequence goes on along the minus strand of OY720442.1, from coordinate 31,584,623 downwards.
TGACTTACTCCAGCTTTAACTGGATCACATTCAAAATACCATGCATACATAACAACTCCGGTCAAACAACTAACTGCTAATGTTATAAAACAACCGAATGTAAAAATAGTTAATGATCTTTTTGCATGATTTATAGATGGTAATGAAACAATTCGTTGAACACAACTTTGATTTAAACCAACATAACTCATCCAACCAATAATACTACCGAAAAAACAATTCCAAAATGTTGTTCGTTCAGTTAAATCCCAACTTAAGCTGTAAATATAATTATTAATATATTAATTTGTATACTATAATAATATTTAGAATTTTTTTAATGTAGTTTACTTGGTCATCCATAAACGTCCACCAGCACTTGCTCTAGCATATAATATTTCAAATGATCCTAATTTACAGATAGCTATAATAGCAACAGCTAAAACTGATCCAAACATTATTAAAGCTTGTACAACATCAGTCCATACAACTGCTTTTATACCACCCTGTAAACATTTTATAAAAATTAGTTTACATTTATTCTTTTGATCTTGAGTCTGGATTTTATACTTACAATCATTGTGTAAAAGACACAAATTGAACATATTACTATGTTTATTAGATGAATATTTAGACCGGTAACTGAAAATAAATAGAATACAAATTTGAAATATAGTTATTTATTGTAATTGATAAAATATTGGTAAATGTTAATTTTAAAAGAAAATCTTGGCTTAAAACATAGAATTTTATATACATATCAATGCAATAATTCATTTTTCAAAGTTGTATTTTACAAGTTTATGGAAATATACACATGCCACATATAGGAAGCGCTAACCCAGCTGATTATTGGGAAAGCTATTCTAACGCAATGCATCGGTGCAAAAAAAAGGTGCAGGTCATTAGATTATATCTGGATTCAATATTTGCGTAAAGGCGTATACCAAGCTAATCCCCAATCAATTGAACAACAAATATTTTACTAGAATTTAAACAACTTGTAAAATTTGATTTCCAGCTAATTTTAATGTAAAAGTTTATATCTTATTATATTTATAAAAAATTATAAAAGTAATGGAGCTGACCCACCTTTAAGATACATTTCAAGCGCAGGACTACAAATAATAAAATCCAAATAAAAAGTTTATCTGTAGAGGCCATATAATTTATTAGTATTACTTATCAATTAATTGAAAGTGTTGGAAGTGGGATGCATAATGGGCCACATAACAAACAACAACAACAGCATTGTAACCTCCCCGATAATATTAGTGTGTATGGCCGCCACTGATAAAGAATTAAGTAAAAATTAATATAGTGGTTCATTATTATAATATAACCTCCAGGTTTCAAATATAAAATTTAAAGTAGGGTATTAAAAAAGGCTAAACTTGATTACTTTTTGTAACTTGTCTTTTAATTATTATCCGTGGTAAAATAATTGTGACCCGTGAATTAAGAATCAATTCTAATAATAAGAATATAATATGTCTTCTCTGTTATTCTCTCCTCGGCCTATTAGCCTTAACAGTTGAACAGTTAACACTTAAAAAAAACTTAAAAATTTAAGATCAAAATTTCATCCAAGCTATGACATTTTGACTTCAGAAAGAATTTATAAATAAATAATTGCATATTTTTAGGATGAATAATATTAAAAATAATAATGATAAAACTGTATAACAGTATTTTAAATGTAATTGTGTTATATTTATTTAGTTGAATTCCATTACGGTAATTTACACAAAAAAAATTACAAATAAAATATTTAAAAGCCTGTTTTGTATAAAAAATCCAAATTTTTATAGTAAAAAAAATTTAAAGTTTGCATTAACCACAAAAAAAAAAAAATGCTTTAAGATAATTAAAAACCAGTGATGAGAAAAATCAAGGCTAAAAAAACCCCTTTTAAATTTAAGAAAAACCTTTAAAACATGTTAAAATAACTGTTAAACCTTTAAATTTTGTATATTAAAAAAAAAAATTCAAGTTACAGGTGTTTAAAAATAGCAAAAATTCGATTTTTGAGCCCTGAGTGGTCCTAAGCACTTGGCGCGGAAAAATAATTTTTAATTTTGTTAACCGACTTCTACTAATTTCCGAGGATCTAATTTCTCCTAAAATTTTCAAGGATCTAGCTTGAACCGTTTAAAAGATATGTGGAGCGAAAAACTTTGCAAAAATTCAGTTTTGCATAATGATAAATTTAAGTACCGTATGGCAACCCTACACATTTGCCTGTTAAAAATTTCAAAAGCATAGATAACCAGCTGTCTTTTATTGTTTTCAGATTGAATATATAATAAACGGAACTGTTTTTATAACAATTTAAATATAGGGCTTTTTCCGATTTTGGAGGGCTGTAGCTCCCTAACAAGTGGGACTACAGAAAAAAGTTGTTCTATGAAATTATTTTTTTTGCAATACCCATGGTTAAAATTTCGTTTTTTTATTTCAAACGATGTAAAAGTTTTTGTAAACATACGGGCAGACGGCCGGACAGATTGAAACTATATAGGCACATTTTTACAAAATCTTTTGAAAATGTGCTAAAAACCAATTCAACAAAAAATTACTTTCAAAAATATTTCGATTAGTTCGAAAAAAAAATTTAATAAGAATTTAGAGGTGATTCTAAGAATACGAAAGAAGAATTAATGAAAATATTGAAATGAAATAAGTGTTTAAGTTGAAGCTCTTCATAGATTCTTTGAATGGAAGTTATGCAAGCACATAAATTATAAATATTTCTTTTTATTTTTAAATTATTAGTTTTTTAATTATGATTAGAATGTGGTTAAAATGGAATAATTAATAATTTGAATGTTAGTTAAAATTAATAACATTTATTTTTTTTTGATCAATTGACGTAGATTAAAATTTTAAGAATTTTTGTTTTGATAATTAGCCACCATTAACTTGTTTGATAGCAAAATAAAAATTCTGAAATATAAGTATTAGTATTTAGCTACCGGTTTTTAAAGTGATACATAGTGCAATACAGAGTTGACCCTCAAAATAATGACCCTTTAATGTAACAAACTAATGAAACAACCGGTTTAATTTTCGGGTGGCTCCCATACAACTTCTTTGCACCAATATGAATTTCTTTAAAGCTAATTATACAAAGAGGATGATATAATAGAACAAGTATCTATATAAAGTTTCAAAATGTTACGGCCCCATTTTCAGGCAGCTGCCATACAAAGTTGTCAATTTGATAATCATGAATGTTATGAAGCTACGAGGTTAAAATTAAAACTGGGCAGGTAAAGTAATAGGGCAAATTACTCTGCAAAGTTTGACATCACTCATTTTTTTTTCTTTTTGTTTTTTTTTTTGGTTATTTAAATTTTTTTTGAACTATTTTATTTTTTTATATTTTTTTTTGTAATACATGTAATAGCCAAAAGGAAATAAATAATGGTTTATTTTATTTTATAGATCATAGTGGGTATGCACGGGTATCTAAAAGTTGACAAGGGCAACTATAATCTTCCTTGTTTTTATTCCTTTTCCATTCCTTTAAGATTCCTTGCTCTATGTATTTACCAAGTATATTTAGACTAGGCTTTAGTTTCTTTAATCGTTGTATGAATGTTAATTTTGTGCGCTATTTATTATCACCCTACACAAGAGTTACTTATATATTTGTATTAAATCTTATTTTATATTACGATATAATTATAGAATTTTACGATATTTTTTTATTTGATATGATCTGACCGGGGGTTGAACACGACACTTCCACATGAAAGACGGCGTCCTAACCACTACGCCATTGGTCAGATGGATTAAATTTTTAAGTATCTAGGCTAATTTACAGACCTTAGCAAATCGCTCAGAACTGTTCTTTAATAAACGAGCGAAATAAGGCGAAAGTTCAAAATTTCTATTTATAATAAAGTTCTGATACCCGATAAATTTTAAAACCGGTTTGGGTTTTCGGTATTTCCTTCAGCGGTTGTTCACACTGCAGTGTATTCAAACGTTTTAGTGTAAGGTATTACAAAACATAATTAATGCTTTCTGTTATGTTTTTAATATCGTTATTTATAGGGATTTTAGTAATCAAAATTAGGGCAATCAAAAGATCTATTATACCTTGCGATCTAATATAAAAATCTATAGCTCATTTAATTGGCACATTGTCATTTACTCGTTGGCACAATAGAAGTTTAGTGTAGTAAATGTCTTCTTTGAACCGTTTCAGTTGACGTGGTTCAAACATATAGGCGGTCCCTTTCAAGCTTCTGTCGCTGTAGCACTCAAAGGCAATAATATTTCGCATATCATAACGGTACTGTATTTCATTACTAAAAAGAATTACATAAAATATATTCATTCTAAGTACATATTGTATTCACTTTTCTTATACTCTGATAATTATTTAAAACATTTTATAAAATTAATCAATAATGAGAATATTGATATTAAATTGTTTTTATGGCTAATAAAAATTCAGTTAAAATTTTAATATTTTTTTATATTTAATTTTCAAGAACACTTATAGTTAAAAAATTGTTTAAAATGGTATAAATTTGAAAGTTTAACTAATTCATTTAGAATATTAATTTATTAACTGATTGAATTCAATAGTTGATTCAAATAATAAGAGGTGGTATTATTATTAATGGTACTTATAGTATTTGAGAATAGATTTGACTTGAACGTTGTGAACCAACTTGAACGGTGCAAAACCATTAAACGAACGGAAGTACATGTACACATATAAAATTAAATAACTTTATTATAATACAATACAGTAATGAATATTAAATACATTTAAGAAATTTTAATTCTTTGTTATTATTCTAAATGCATACTTTATCGGAACCTTCATAATGTACCACAATAACCTACAACTTTTCAAAATAAATTTGTAGGTAATGGGAGGGATATTTTAAGTTAAAAATTTATTATTATTAACTGTTTATATTTTAGTGGTTTTAACTTAACATATTAAGAAAACTATTGATTTTAAATAATTTTAATTATAGATTCTGACATAAATTCTGAACATAATACTAAAAGTATAGTAGGTTTACAATATTCGAAACTAACTTTTTAGAAAATAAATACTCCTTGGACTACCGCTTAAGTGGTACGCAATTGATAGAACCTACTTTTCGGTTCGAAGCAACCGGGTCTAAATCCCATAATAAAAGTAAGATTAAGCTACTATTCGCCATTGAGTAATGAAATATTTTCTATATTTATTATAAGAAAAAAAATACAAATTTTTTAATTAAATAATATAACTCACAGATAATTCAATATAATTCAAATAGAAAAGTATTGCAATATATAATGAATAGAATTGTAATTGTTGAAATGTGTACAGTACTTTGTAGTATATCATGTTATAAATTTACGTGGAAAGATCTTAATGAAATCTTTTTTAATGATTAGATCGTATATCACGTATACATTCTCTCCTTTTTCAACATGTACCTATTTTATATAGGTATTTGGTAATAGACTTAGTAGCCAAAAAAATTAACAGATAATATTTAAAAAAAAAAAATTTGGGCTGTATCTGCTCAACCAGCGCTGAGATATCTCGATAACGTGCTAAAAGGAGCAATTCCCTATATAAACATTATATATATGTTATTATTAAAATAGCTGATTGACTATCGACTAGCGATTATAATTTTTCTAAAAGGTTCAATCGGCCACCCAACTTAGTTTGATCACTTATCTTGTTTCATAGGTCACAGTAAGTTAAATTAAGCCCTATTGCATCAACAATTTATCACTAATAAGTAATAAAATTTTGTGTAAACCGGTAACACGAGTGTAATTTGATTAGTAAAAAAATCGAGTGAGGTGATCAAAAATCGAGTAACTTATCAAAAAATTATTATTTGATTAGTGATATGATAAGTAATTGGTGTAATAGTTCCCAGCTCTAAAGAAATACCACAATTACTGTGAAATCAAGTTTTTCATAATTGCGACAGATACTTATCCTAAACTGCACTTTAGAATTGTTAATACTGATTAAAACAGCTTACATGGAACATATTTGTTTTATACGCTGTTATGAAACCATATACCATTCATCGTAAAAAGTTGATAATTCTTTAAAGCTTGATCTGTTCTTCTTAAATTTCAAGAGATATTATTGTACAATCTCTTGAAATTTAAGAAGAACATTAACATCTTTTGAATCTAACATCAATTAAAGAAGAACATCTTTCTTCACAACGATTGTAATTTTACTGTTCATGCAAATGCAAATCCAGTTCTTTAAACTTCCTCTCAAATACTACTCTAAATTTGTTTTAGAAGCTAAACCTTAACTTTTATTTTTAAAATGGCTGGTTCATGTTTTTTAAAAGTACAGTAGAGCTCTGGAGAATCATGTAAGGGTCCTCTTTTTTTTATAAATTAGCAAGTAAATTACATTGCAATTTAAAAAATTTACATATTCAGTTTTCTAGGATGAGCTGACATGCCAATGCCATTCAATCTCCATTTATTTATTTTTAATTAAATTATGTACAAATGTTATGTTACATTATTATTATGTAATATAAGATACAATTCAACAGTTAATCGTGATTCAACCATATTTTTATAAGCTAATTTTTAAATAGAATTACAAACATATTAAAGACCTAAAGTAATAATTGTATATACAATATGACATGAATGATCATTCAATAAACAATATAATTGAACTTGAATTTGTTCAAAACCAGCAAATAAACAATTACAATACAGAACTACAAGATAAAGCTAAACTTTTTTAAATATAAAACTTACCTTGTGCAAATGACAGTGATGGGACAAATATATAAACCGGTATCATTAAATAAATTTTAAATAAAAATGCAAATGTTATTAAAGTTCTTGTTTTCTTATCAAATCTCATTTCTAAATACTGTTGAATATTTTAATACGTTGTTTAAATGATTTAAAAGATTAAAAAATAAAATAAAATTTAAATTAATAATTAATTAATTAAATAATTTGTTGATTAATATTTAATTACAGTAGAGTCATGAAATAATTAACACATAATTGTAATCAATTTGAAATATCAGATATAGATCATGTAAATATGTGTTATTGAATATTTTAAATTATTGTATTAGAAAATGAGTATGTCATGAACTTGTTGCAGAATAATGTAACAGCATATGTGCTACATTAGTTAAAGTATTGTACAAGGTTGAGTTTCCTTTAGATTTTAATTTTCTGAAAAAAAAACCGTTATAATAAAATTTTAGTTTTAAGTCGAAATTTTTTGTAGAGTACGGGAACCGGAAGTGATTAATTTTTTTTTTTAAGGAAGTGGCCGTTGAACTTTTCTAATTGGGTTTTTTTTTATATTCTTTTATATTTCTTCTTCTTCTTCTATAGCTTTACAGTCCTTGATGAACCTGAGCTTCCGCTATAATTCTCTTCCATACATCCCGATCTTGTGCAACTCTCTTCCAATTTCTTATTCCTAAAATCCTTATGTCATCTTCAACAGCGTCTAGCCATCTTTTTTTTGGTCTCCCTCTACCTCTAGTACCCTGCATTTGGTGGAGAAACACTCTTTTTGTTGTTCTGTTATCCGGCATTCTTATAACATGTCCTATCCATCTTAACCTTTGCGCTTTTATGAATCTTATTATGGTTCTATGTTCAGTCAATTGTTCAAGCTCGAAATTATTTCTTGATCTGTAGGTACCATCTTCGTTTCTAACCGGTCCATATATTTTTCGAAGTATTTTACGCTCAAATATTCCCAGTTGTCTACAATCTGCAGTTTTAAGCGTCCATGTTTCACATCCATAAGTTAGAACCGGTCTGATTAATGTTTTGTATAATTTTAGCTTTGTATTTCTCGACAACAGCCTGGATTTCATAAGTCTGGAGTATGTATAGTAACATCTACTTGCAGCTTGTATTTTTTCCCGTATTGCCACAGCGGTGTCTTCACTTTTACTGTATACAACTCCCAGATACTTAAACTGATGAACACCTTCGAACTTATAATCATTAATATTCAAATCTTGCGTTGGCATATGAGATTTGCTTTTTACGAAGTATTTAGTTTTGGGTTCATTTATTATCAGTCCCACTTTTCTAGCATCAGTTTCCAAACGTGTAAATGTTTCTTTTAGCTCTCTTAAATTCTTAGCAATTATTACAATATCATCGGCGAAAGCGCATATTTGTATGGATTTTATAAATATAGTTCCTTGAGGATCTATCTCTTTTACGACATAATGAAGAACTAGGTTAAATAGTAATGTTGATAGAGCATCACCCTGCTTAACTCCCGATTCTATTCTAAAAGATTCAGTGAACACCCCTTGAATTTTGACTCTTGCAGATGTGTTTGTCAGGGTTAGACATGCTAATCTTGTTAACTTTTCTGGAATGCCAAGTCTATTAAGAATACCACTAATTTTAGTTCTGTCTATGCTATCAAAAGCTTTCTGGAAATCTATGAACAGACAGTGTATATCTCTTGCGTATTCATTATATTTCTCAAATATCTGACTCAGAGTAAAGCATTGGTCCATAGTTGATCTGTTTACTCTAAAACCACATTGATAGTCACAAATAATTGTTTCGGCTATAGTGTCAATACGACTATGTAGTATGTTAGAGAATATTTTGTATGCTATATTGAGCAGAGATATTCCACGATAATTATTGCAGTCTTTTTTTTTTTTTTTTTTTTTTTTTTTTGTTTCCCTTTTTATGTATTGGGATAATAACACTTTTTTGCCAGGCTTCTGGAATGTTTTCTGTACGCCATATAATTTTTATTAGGTCGTGGTATTTCTTATACAGTTCCCTTCCGCCGTATTTTACCAATTCAGATATTATAGTATCCTCCCCACTTGCTTTTCCATTTTTAAGTTTCTTAATAGCATTGATCACTTCCTCTAGAGTTGGTTCTTGAATTTCATTTTCAACTGAATATATTGGCTCCATTTGGCTTGTATTGCTCCTTACTTGTTCATTATTCAGTAATTCGTCAAAATACTCCTGCCACCTTTCTAGTATTTGTTGTTGTTCGTTGAGTAGAATCTTTTATATTTTATTTTATTATATTATTCTATAAAATACGATAAGTTATCGATGAATAAATATTAATTTATAAACAACGATACCCTTTATTATAACGGCAATGCACACTTTATTTAATTACTCCTTGAGAACTAGCTTAGAAACTAACGAAAGCAAACTTGTAGAATATTTGATACTTCAACATACAAATAACTTGGGATGGGAAGTTATTTATAACAACTTATTATTATTTCATCTGATTAAATAAAATTATTCCAACTAATTGATTACTTTTTGTAATTAAATTTAATTACATTTTGTAACTAATTTTTGTAATCCTTTATTATCCGTTGTAAGTAATTGTAAACTATATTAAATATGAAGTTATAGAAAATAATTTTAACTATATGATAATTATATACTGGTAATTCAAATCAAGTCATTATGTTTAATTACAATTTAATTATTTCATGACCTTACTCAATTATACGATTTAATTTTTGATTTTTTTTTTTTTTTGTAATTTAAAAACTCACTTCATAACAATTTGTTATTTTTTTATTATAAAAAATCGGCACAATAATATATAAATATATTGGTAAAACTGGAAATATTCCCAATATATCCCAAAAAAAATGTGAACCATATGAATATATTTCTGATGGCATTGTTATTATTGAATTAGCTGATAATTGACTAGCAATTAATGATATTGCAATTGGTAATGTTTTCATATTTTTACTACCCATTAAATATTCATCTGTTGTATTTTCTTGTTTTTTTATAAAACCAAAATAAACACCAATTGCAGTTGAAATAACTAACATTAATATAATAACTGCATAATCAATATGAGTTAATAGAAATTTTGAATAATCAAATGATACTTTTGCTATTGTAATAGCGGTTGTAGTGATAGAATTTTCAGTTGTTGTTGTTGTTGTTAAATTTAAAAAATTTGAAGTACTCATATCAATTGTTGTTGTTATAATTGATGATATTGTTTTTGTTGTTGTTTCTAAAATTGTTGGTAATACCGTTGTAATTGTCGATTGTATAATATCATCACTATTCTCATCACTTTTAATAGTTGTCATTTCATCTGTTATTATATTTGACATTGTTGTTGTAGTTGTCATTTCATTATTCATTTTTTAATTAAAATAACCGTTTTTTTTTTTATTAATTATGTACCGTTTTTTTTTAAATTAATTTTAAATTAAAATTAAAAAAATATTTAATTAATTTGTTTTTAAAAAGCGACAAATAAAATTTCCACTTAAAATACTGACAAAATGGTAAATCTCTTAATTATTTTTTTTTTTATTTTAATCTATTTAAACATATATATATATATATAATATGTACTTATTTTAAATTATATTTTATTTATTTTTTTTTATGATTTTTTTTTGTAATCAGCGACTTGTGCTTTCGTCGGCTTATAACGCGAAACTAAAATTGAAATTTTAATTTAGCGTATAAATGTTATAGGTGTTTTATTATAATTTGTTTTTTTATTCTTATTTTTATTTTTAATATTTTTTCAAAAAAGTGTGCCAAATTGGTTGGGTAGAGGATCGGAACGTCATTCCACTGTTAAAGAGTTATTGAGTTTTAGATTGACAACTATAAGAATGCATTTAATGGAAATTGAAATGCAGGTATTAAAATGTTAAAGAAAACATATAGATACTATGTAGAGATTATAAATTTTAATTATTTCGATGTAATTAGAAAATGTTAAGACGGTATGTTGATTCGAGCTGTTTGATCCCAGCATATTTTTTTTTAATTTTTAAATTTGGGTAAATTAAATACCTCATTTCCAGATCGTAAATGGCTGGTAATGGCTTGAAATAAAGGAGGAATACAAAATATTTTTCATTCGAAAATATAATTAATATATGAAACTTATAATTCATTAGATTTGTCCAACACTTCTCCTTTGTGTAACACTGACATTGTCATCCAAATCTCACATCCGATATATTTCATTTGAAATTGATTGATCTAAGACTTCTGAATCGCGTTTACATCTAAATCCGTAAGCTTGTTTGAACAATGTCATGCCTTTTTACATCTAAATCCGCTACAATGTCATGCCATTATAATGATTCGAGAGGCAGATAAAAAATTAGACAAAGAATGTTTTTTTAATCTATATGTTTTGCATCAATTGACTTTAAATCCATAAAACCGAATTTATTTGGGAAACAAAATAACGGTTTTGTTTATCTTTGTCTGAAAGAGGATTAAAAAGTTTTTTTTTAACTTACATTGTAAATCGAAGGTCGTTCAAGTTGCTTCTTATTAACCTTTCAAGATTAAACTCAATTTTATTCGAAACTTTATAACTTTTAATGCATAGACGTTCTGTATAAGGTCTATCTATAGATTAACTTTTATTATCTTTTACTTTGCATTTCTTCTTAATAAAAAAATATTAAAAATAAAAATAAAACAAAACAATCAAATTATTTTATACCACTTTTTTTTTTTGCAATTAAAATTGATGACATTTTTGCAATTAAAAAACAATGAAATAAAAATGCCATTAACCTTTTAAATCTCGAAAAGTAATCTCCGAATAATATTTGTTCAGAAAAACACTTTCAAGATTGACTAAACTCTTTATTCAATAATTTTCAATGATCACAATATATTTAAATGTTTATCAAGATCCATGAGTTATATTAAAAGAGCTTTGAACTCATTTCATATTATGAGAAAATGGTTTCGAATTTAGAAAAGATTTCACTTTTTAATTGAATCACAGTAAGTTAATTTTAATGCCAACAGGTAATTGACTTCAAAAATTTAGTGTGTCACCAGTAGGTCATAAAATATTTATTCAAATCTATTTTTAACAAGTAGTGTAACTCACAAATGCCATAAAGGTATAATGTATGATTTGATTTTGTGATTTACAATAATTTCGAAAATATACGAAAGTCTACCACTAATAACTAATTACTAAGTATGTTTCAATATACTAATTAATAACTACTACCGCCATTTCTTCAAAAACCAAAAAATTTACAAGTAAAGGTAAAAACACAATTCCGACCACCGACGAAATATTCACGGCGAAAATTTTAAAACATATGGGTTCATATGTATTTGCACATAATTGTGACGATCGTCGCCAAACCAAATTTTCGTCGTCGGCGAAATAGGTTTATTTGTTATTTTTTCGCTGTAGTCGAGTTTGACAACACTTTTAAACGTTAAAAATAAAATTTTTTGAATTTGACAGAATTTTTAAACAATTTTATTTATAAGTTTTTGTAAACAAAGAACAAGCTCTTTTATTTTAAACATTTAATAATGAGTTCAATTAAACTATGAAGAATTTTTCACAAAGCCTAAACTCATCTCGAGTTAAATTTCTTCAAGTACCAACCATCTCCTTCTTCTACGATTTCAAATTCTGTAAACAATCTATATGCCCTAAATACCTTATGAACAATTTATACAATTCGTACAATTTTTAAACTTTAAATTTTTGATATTTTTTTTTTATATTTTTTATTTTTCGCTTCACTACAATTATGTTTCTTCTGACAAAAAATAGTTGAGCGGAGCGAATTTAGCTGGTAGTCGGTGGTCGGAATTGTGTTTTTACCTTAAATTTAATAAATAATTTTAATTCATCAATATATATCACAGATACCATATTATATAAATATGCATGTATATATATTATGTATAATTAAAACAAGATTTATTTTCAAATAAATTCGTTCCGAAACACAGTATTAAGGATCTAATTATTATTTAATTAGTTATTCTAATTTGAAATGTATTTCGAAATTCTTTTAAGTAACAGGTGTTATAAACGCTATTCTTTCAATGCAAATAAAATTTTATTAAATTTAAATCACCTGAGCAAACAGGTAACTACTCTTTTAATTTATTTATCAGAATTATGTATTTAAACAATTTATAATAAAAACAACAACAAACAAACTAAACAAAAACCCAACACGGGTTTTGAATCGCAAACAAAATTGATCATGAGAAGAGGAATATTATGTTGTTATTATTTTTTTTTTCTCTTTTTTATTAATTTGTTTTTAATTTAGTTTCCGATTATTGAAAAAAAATTTCGTTGAATAATTATATAATATATAAATTATAATTGTATCAAAACAGTTTTTAATGTGATTTACATAAAAAACAAAAGATATAATGATAATTGAAATCTATTTCATTTTCATTTATTTATTTAATTTCTCTTTAAGAGACCCAGGCCTCGTACAGAGTTCCTATAGGTTTTCTTATAATATAAGTAGTTAATTTAATTTGGGGGTCATATTATATTCGTGTTATTAGAATTGGTGTTATTGAATTCCACATAAAATTTAAACATGAGATAGTACGCCTTATAACATGTAGAAACGTCTTAGATTTTCAATATTTACTATTCAATTTTTTGTTTATATTGTAATATTTTGTATTTGAGTTATATTGTTATATTACTGTATTTTTTATTAAAGATAAATAATTATTAATTATTAAGTTATTAATTTCAACCCAATGGCGAATGGTAGCTGAGTCGAGTCGAAAATCAGAAATTTTTTTTTCCTTTCACTAGAATTCGAACCCTGGCCTTCGGCATGAAAGGTCGGCACTCAACCACTGTGCCACCCAGCCATTTAAGTGCAATTTTCAATAATTCAAGCAATTTATGGTATAACAATAAATATATATATATATATGTATATATATAATATGTAATGACTACCTACATTATATGGCAATGGCTACATCAAATGATATTTTACGCTATTAAATATTGACTCCAGGCCCTGAAGGTTGGGGCTGGCAACTGTCCTAATGTGATGGGCAGAACGCGTGTTGTATTCTTGAACTTCGTTTATTGGTTGTTACTTCAGTGTTCGACTTTATGTTGTTTGTATTCATGTTATGGATGTGTAATGTTTGTGTATAGCGAATTAGATCTTCAATTTTAAGGATTTCATATTCTTTATGCATTGAATTTGTTGAAGTACAAATTGGTATGTTATAGAGATTTTTTAAGGTTCTATTTTAAATTTTTTTCAGATTTTTTATATTATTGTTGAATGTAGTTCGCCGTACTCCTATACCATAGAAATTTATACGGTGAAATAGAGTATAGTATACTGATTTTTTAAGACAATGTGGAAGTCGTCTTACTAGTTTTTTAGTAATACGATTTTGAAAAAATGTTATAAATATTTCATCCATATACATATACATAATATAATAATAATCAACTTTTGATTTTAATTTTGATTTTGTACCAATTTATTATTCAATCCATTATTGGTATCGAAATACAGTTGTTATCCGATTTTAAGTAAGTTAATTAAAATAAATTTCGTTTTTACTTGTAAAATTTTTTGAAAGAAAGTTGTATTTTATAGATTCTTCTGTAAACTGTAGAACGGATGAAAACCTAAAAGTTTTACTTCATCCATTAAAGTATTAGGAATATAATGCAAATGCATTATCGAATTAAAATTTATTACCAGAAGAATTTGATTTTGAATATATATAATTATGATTTTTATGATGTATTAAAAATGTGGTAAGGAATTTTAAGAGAGCAGGTATGGTGCTTTGATTCTATATGGTAAACCTGTCTTTTTATTCCAACACAACTGAATAACTTTTACTAATAAATTTTTGTGATTGATGAAATTTGATTCTTTATCTTTTTCTTGAAACTAATTTAAATAATTAATTTGTATTTTTCTTAAATTTTGGGTGTTTTAATAAATTATTTTAATATGCAGGCGTTTTCCTACCCATCTTTATGTTGCAATTACGTATTGTGACATTGAAAGATTACCATGTATGACACAATTTTCATAATAGTATTGTGAATTGTATTTATAGTAATTGTTCAAAATGATAAATTACACATTTTAATTAGAATGATTGCAATTATTACCAAGATCATTACTTAAAACATTTACTATTAAGTATTAACATTTAATCTATTATGCCAATTTCACCGCACTCAAAAGCTTAAAGTCACAATCGTTCCACTTTGTAAGACAATTAAAAGGCTAAATTATTGGAGTTAAACAACAATAGCTGGCAATTACACGAACTTGAATGTTTAGTTGTTATTGCAATTATAATATTAATGAGCTGACAAAGTGACAGATGCAGGTATTCAAATGTCAAAAATGTCGCTCCTATATTTTTTAATAAATAATGTAAAAATTAAATGCATTTTTTTAATCACTTTATTTCTCACTTTGTTGTTATTATAATTTAATTGTTAAAAATTACAATTAACACACTTAACACTAATTAATTATTTGTAATTTATGTCATTATTTTACTCTATACTTAAAGTGGATATAGGACTTTGATAGGGTGTTTGTAACCATCAAAAGAAACCAAGACGATATTAACAGGAAGATACATTTTTTGCTCAGCGTCATCTCCTGAGTCGATTTAGTAATGTCCTTCCGTCTCATATAAACCAAACAAAAAATTTTGATAAAATTTGTACTGTAGGTAACCGTAGTAACAAGAGTGCGGCAAGATTTAAAATAGGCGAGATCAAGCCATGGGTTCTGATTCTGAAAGTTTTCAATGGAGAAAAGGGGAACAAGCGTATCGCCGAGGACAATAAAGATAAAACATTAAAATTTGGTACTAGGTAGGTTTTCTTAATGTTTCCCTTATGTCCATCCAGTTTGGGGTGAATTAGAGTGTTGGTTCATCCACCTTTGACAAATCTCCAAAGACTTAACAAGCATATTTGTGAAATTCATTAAGATAGAAACCTGAAATTTGGTACAAGTGTTCTGTTCAATTTTTGTTTTTGAATCACTACCAAACGAATTCTTTAAATTTAAATCGAATTATTCAGGTATAGGTCATTACTAAGTTGGTTGCTTCGTTTTACTTGTTTTTTAACTAATTTAAGAGAATAAATGTTATTTTTTATTGATATAAAGTGCACTTAAAATTAAAAAATAAAATAATTGAAAATTAAATTGCCATTCATCCATAACGTCTAAATTAGGTGAATTACTAGCTACTGATTAATTAAACTTTGTATAAAGTTTTACTATTTTTTTAGAAAATAGTTTACTTTGATTTAAGTTGTAAGTTTGAATAATTTTCTAGTTGCGATGTCACGTTTTTATTTGTTTTTTACCCTTTAAAATAATGTCATTAAATTGCATGCATAGGATAAATATGCATTCAAATAATGAAACGAAAATAAGGGTTACCTTGTGCATGTTTTAGTAATAAACATTTCTTAAAATAATAAATTAAGATTCTTTAAATAGAAACATAGATATATATTTAAGTTCTTCAACAATATTTTTTTTTGTTTTTTTTTAAGCGCTAACTGTTCAACTGTTAGTCTAATAAGCCTGTTTATACCATGGATACATGTTGGAACAGGGGGTCATTTAATATTCGTGTTATCAGAATTGGTCTTAATGAATTCCACATACAATTTAAACATGAGATAGTCCCAGGCCTTATAACATGTAGAAACGTCTTAGATTTTCAAAAGATACAATTCTATTTTTGTTCTATATTGTTATATTTTGTATTTGAGTTATATGGTATTCTGTATCAGTGAGTTATATTATTCAATTAAATTATTTGTTTATATTGTTTATATAATTATTAATTATTGATAATGCCATTAATTTGAACCCAAAGGCGAATGGTAGCTGAGTCGGGTCGAAAACCAGAAAAGTTTTTTCAATTTTCACTAAAATTCGAAACCGGGCCTTTCCGCATGAAAGGTCAGCACTCAACCACTGTGCCACCCAGCCGTTAAAGTTAGTTCAAAGGGATATTAATGAAACCCAGATAGATGAGACGTTTCAAAATCATAACATTGAGATTGAAACGATTTGCGTTATTTTAGTTGAACGTTTAGTAACACTCAAAGGATTTCAAGTGATTAAACTTTCTGGGAATTAAATTTGACTTTAAATTGACTGGTACACTAGTAATACTAACTAATACATATTTGGTGTAGCTTAAAACTCAGATACATATTCAAGATTCTTTTATGGCTCAAGCTTTATAAAACGTATATAAAAATAAAAAGGAAGGTTGGTTCACGTCAACTTAGGTGCCGCAGTCAGTGATATTATATCATAGTACTTTTCAAAACAAAGTTTTTCAAATTTTACAAACCATTTCAGTGCTACCTCACTTCCACCCGGCCTTTGCCAAATAACTAGATGTATTGCTTTAGATACATAAGAGGGACGAATATCTGTTCTATTAATGAATTTAAAGTTAACACACGTAGAACTTTTTGTAACACAGAAACAATGTAAGTAAAATATATTATTTAAAAGAAAACCCTACCGTGTTATATAAAAATTTTATTGAATTATTTTATTAAAATTTTAATTTAATTTTATTTCAAGTTAATTTCAAATACTAATGTTATGTTGTACATACACGGTTCAATAAATGTATATTGATTTAATATGTTATGTACTAGAATTAAATGTTTCGTTATAAAATCGTTAAAACACTAATATAGTAGAAATTTATATATAAAAATTATATTTTTTTATGAACCTTCTACGTATGTGCAAGCAATGATGCATAAAACATGTGTTCAAAAATTTAAAAAGTTAGTAATATACAGAAAATAATACTCCAAAAAGTTTTTTTAAACGCTTGGGAAGAATATGAAATATTTTATGCTTTTTTTAATTTTTGCCTCTCATCGATTTGAAACTTTTAATTAAAATTTATTTAATAGTTAAATAATAAATTAAACTATGCAAAAATGATGACAAGTTATGCAAATCATATAGGCATAAAATATGAGTAATACAGGGTGGTTAGAGTGTCAAGTGAAAGTGAAAAAGCTATCTGCTTTTCGACTCGACTCAGCTTCCATTCGCTATTGGGTTCAAATTAATGATTTAATCAATAATTTATAATTTTATATCCTTAAAAAAAAATTCATTAATATAACAATATAAAAAACATAATTTAATTACGTAATATAACTCACAGATATAGAATCCCGTATAACTTAAATACAAAATTATTACAATATAAACAAAACAGAACTGTATTTATTGAAAATCTAAGATTTTCTACATATTTTAAGGAGTAGTTCTATCTTATGTAAATTGTATGTGGAATTCATTTGATCTGTTATAATAGGAATATTTTTCCACCTGTTCCAAACAGCTAGCATGTAGAGGTGCCAGTAAATAAAAAAGGATTGGTCAAAACGAACTAAAAGTTGGTTCTAAAAGTGCTTTTGTTAAGATTTTAGAAACCTTATAATATTTTCTTCCCTGTGCAATATGGAATATTTTTATATAATATAATATATATAATATAACTACGGACAAATGAACAAAGTTAAATCATTCAATCCATTACAAACGGAGAAATAGTTCCCGAACTATTGTTCTCACTGGTAAAAAAAATCCAAATTTATTGTCAACGTGATTATAATTTGAGAATTTATTTACTCTAGTACTTCTTTGTATTCGGAAAGGTCATATTTAAAACAATGTACTCTATTTAAATATCTAAACCTGTAGCAACACTAAAGAGCATTGGAACATTACCTTTTAAAATTTTTATTTAAAAAGTTTTTAATATATGTTTAAGTATAATATTAAAATCGTCATATAAATAAAATATAAAATTAGCTAATTACTTTAGAGAAGTTTGAATAATTTTACGGTTACTTGAAAGATTTAATTATAATTGTAATTTAATATACATAAAATAAACTTCAAATTATTTTTAAATAATTAAGATCATAGATACTTATACTATACTTATTTTGCAATCTATATTTTCTCTTTTATTAACATGAGGTTAAGCTTTAATGATCTTTTAATGATAAGATCTTATAAATTAAGCTTTAATGATTTTAAAATTATTAAATTGGTCAATTTCTATGTTTTAACCTTTGGAAAGTAAAGAATGTCACATTATTTATTTTTATAGGGTTCAAACAAGTGTGTGGTTGCATTAAAAAATGACATTCTTGATTTAAAATATGGTTTACATTCAAATCATATTAAATTTTTAATTAGAAAATAAAAAAAAATGCACAGCAAACTCCTTGACTGATTGAATCGTACTAATACTTACTAAACAAAAAGGAAATAAAAAGCATAAAACAAAATGAAGTGTAGAAACAGTGTAGCTCAAGATTAATTTTTCAGCTAAAAAATTTTATGCTAAATTGTGTAGCGGATTTTAATTGACGTTTATGTGTTTTCATTTTAATGTAAAAAGTGTTTGTTTGCAAGATTTCTTGAGAATTTTTTGTAGTGCAGCATTTCTTTTAAAATTAAAAATATAAATTGATTAAAACATATAAGATTAATTTTAAAAATTTGTATTTTTAAAATGGAATAGATGGAATAGAACAATTGGAATGTTTATGAAGGCAATAGAAACTCTCTATTGTGTCCCAAATTAAAATAATTTTAATAAAATAAAAACATAGCAAAAGTTACTCAAAATCAAATGTCATTTAATTTTGCTGCAAATAGTTCAGTACAAAAATGTAGCGCTATATGTTACACCGCTTCAATCTATTGTAGCCGCTAGATTCCAATGTACGCGATTATTGTTTTTGTAATTATAAACGAAAGTTTAATTCCGGAAAAAAATTTGAGTATTAGTGCCTAGTAACTGTTAGGATATCTTTGGACGTGTGGTAGTTTCAATCTATATGTATATATATATATATGATCAAAACAAAATTTAGACCTTTTAACCCAGACCCATTTGAAAATAGTCAAGAAATCAAAATATAAAAATTAAAAAAAAATATTAAAATTAATCTATGATCAGCTTACAAATTAAATATTTTTAATCTCCACTTATTTTAATTTAATTAAAATATGTACATACATATATTATGTTACATTATTATTATGTAATATAAGATACAATTCAACGGTTAATCATGATTCAACCATATTTTCACATGCTAATTTTAAACGGAATTACAAACATATTAAATATCTAAATAATTGTACACAATATGACATGAATGATCAATCAATAAACAATGTACTTGAACTTGAATATGAATCTGATGTACCACAAAAAACAAAAAAAAACAAGTGATGAAAAAAACCAAGGGTTTTTAAAAAAGCACATTTTCAAAATAATATAGTGTTTCATACTAAGTATTTTATCGGAATATAATGTTGAAGCTTCAATATTAATGTTTAATTTAGGAAATATATAAGTCAGTGACTAAGTTACTGCTTACTTATAAAAACAGTAAGTTTTTAATTTTCAAGCCATATTAGCCCCTCTATATGGAATGTTGCTAAATTTCTCAAGGATATAATCCTCACTACTCCCCATCCCACAAACTTTTTTAGGTTCTAGTAATTAAATTGTGAATTCCACCAAAATTTGAAATATTACTTAGAATTTTACTATTTAAGCAAAAATGGTAAAAACTGAGAGACACTTTCTTCAATTTAAAGAACCCCTTTTAAATTTAAAAAAGTCTTTTAACATATGTTAAAATATAATGTTGGACCTTTAAATTTTGTATATTAAGGAAAAAATATTTAAACAGGTATTCAAGTTACAGGTGTTTAAAAATAGCAAAATTTCATTTTTCGAGCCCTTATAGCTCCTGAACATGGGGCTTGACAAAAAAATTTTGTTGACCGACTCCTACTAATTTCTAAGGATCTAACTCCTCCCAAAATTTCAGAACCCTAGCTGGTACCGTTTAGAAGATATGCAGGGCCAAAAATTTTGCAAAAATTGAGTTTTGCATAATGGTAAATGTTGGTACGGTATGGCAACCTTATACTACTTAGCGATATATTTCTGTAAAGTTTATAAAAGCAGCTCTGTTCTACCGTTTTTCGATTGAAAATAAACCTAACAGAACTCTTGTTATATCAATTTAAATATAGGGCTTTTTTGGAATTTCCAGGGGCTGTAGCTCCGTCATCCTTCAAAATTAAGAAAAACCTTTGATACATGTTGAAATATAATTATAGAGCTTTGAATTTTGTATATCACTAAAAAAAAATTTAGACAGGCATTCAAGTTACAGGTGTTTAAAAATAGCAAAATTTCAATTTTCGGGACCTTATAGCTGCAAAACATGGGACGTGACAAAAAAATTTTGTTCACCGACTCCTACTAAATTTTAAGGATCTAACTCCTCCCAAAATTTCAAGACCCTAGATTGAATCGTTCAGAAGATATGTCTGGCCAAAAATTTTGTAAAAATTGAGCTTTGCGTAATGTTAAATTTTTGTACCGTATGGCAACCCTAAACATTTGCCTTTTAAAAATTTATAAAGTTTATAAAACCAGCTATCGTTTGCCGTTTTCAGATTTAAAATACATTCAGCAGAACTCTTGTTATAACAATTTAAATATAGGGCTTTTTCCAACTTTAGGGTGCTGCAGTTCCGTAACAGGTGGGGCTACGGAAAAAAATTCTTCCACGAAATTATTTTTTTTGTAATACCTACTCGTGGTTAAAATTTCTTTTCTCTATTTCAAACGATGTAAAAGTTTTTGTAAACATACGGACAGACAGACAGACAGACAGACAGACGGACGGACAGAGTGAAACTATATAGGCACATTTTTACAAAATTTTTTGAAAATGTGCTAAAAACAATAACAATACATACATACAAAATAAAGCTAAACTTTTTAAATATAAAACTTACCTTGTGCAAATGACAGTGATGGGACAAATATATAAACCGGTATCATTAAATAAATTTTAAATAAAAATGCAAATGTTATTAAAGTTCTTGTCTTCTTATCAAATCTCATTTCTAAATACTGTTGAATATTTTAATACGTTGTTTAAATGATTTAAAAGATTAAAAAATAAAATAAAATTTAAATTAATTAATTATTTAATTTGTTGATTAATTTTCAATTACAGTAGAGTCATGAGATAATTAACACTTAATTTGAATCAATTTGAAATATCAGATGTTGATAGATATCTAAGATATTGAATATTTTGATTTATTGGATTGGAGGAAAATAACTATGTCATGACTTTGCTGGATAACAACGTAATCGTTTATGTGTGACGTCAGTAAAAGTATTGTAAACGAAAGCAACTAGAATCAAAACCATTATTAGGTATAGTTAATTATGTAAGTTTTACTTTGTATCAAAATTTAGTTTTAATTATTATGTAATGTATCAAAAATATAGTTTTAAATCAGATTTTTTTTTGTAGAGTACGGGAACCGAAAGTGATTATTTTTTTTAACGGAATATTTTATCTATATATATAAAAGCGAAAGTTTGTTTATTTGTTTGTTTGTATGTTTGTTTGTTTGTTTGTATGTAGCGAATAGACTCCTAAACTGCCCAGCCGATTTTCATGAAAATTTGTATATAGAGGTTTTTGGGTACGGAAAGAAATCGTGGCCCAAAAATTTTGCTCTAACGGACCGCCAAGTTGGAGCTGTGGTGTAAGTATTTAAACTTCTTTGTTCTAAAATGAAAACGGTTTGACCGATTGACTTCAAATTTTGTATACGTGATGCTCTTTGAGAATTGAGTTGACACTATTAACAGTTTTGGAATTTGTTAATCCATGTCGGGCCGACGGGTGGTCAAAAAAAATTTTAGGTCCAAATTATGTCCGATTTTCCGAAATTCTGCTTTGGCTTAAAAAAAAGCCCTGAAAAAATTTTTGTTGAGTTCCTTTAACCCATTGCGGCCCAACAGCTTTTTATATGTTTTTTTAATACTTTACTCTAAATTCGAAACGGTTTAACCGATTTTCTTCAAATTTTGTATATGTGTTCCGTTTTGAGAATGAAATTAACTCTTTTAACAGACTTGCAATTGGTTAACCCATGCCGGCCCGATGATTGACAAAAAAAAGATTAATTAATTAAACCTCCATTGAGAGGCGCAGCAACGCGCACCGGGTATTAGCTAGTATTATATAAAATATTAATTAATAATTATTAATAATGCTTTACATTATATTATAATCACTAGTAATACAGTATTAAGAACTTATTACTTCCGTTAGTTCTTAAGCAATTATGTTACAATACAGTTTAATTATTTCATGACTTCACTCACTCAATTAAAGGATTTTATTTTTTAACAACTCACTTCATAACAATTTGTTATATTATTATTATAAAAAACCGGCACAATAATATATAAGTATATTGGTAAAACTGGAAATATTCCCAATATACACCATAAAAAATGTAAACCAAATGAATATATTTCAGATGGCATTGTTATTATTGAATTAGCTGATAATTGACTAGCAATTAATGATATTGCTATTGGTAATGTTTTCATATTTTTACTACCCATTAAATATTCATCTGTTGTATTTTCTTGTTTTTTTATAAAACCAAAATAAACACCAATTGCAGTTGAAATGACTAACATTAATATAATAACACCATAATCAATATAAGTTAATAAAAATTTTGAATAATCAAATGATACTGATGCTATTGTTAAAGCTGTTGCAGTTGAAGAATTTTCAGTTGTTGAAGTACTCATATCAATAATTGATGATATCGTTTTTGTTGTTGTTTCAAAAATTGTAGATAATACCGTTGTTATTGTTGATTGTATAATACCATCACTATTCTCATCACTATTAAAAGTTGTCATTTCATCTGTCATTGTATTTGACATTGTTGTAGTTGTCATTTCATTATTCATTTTTTATTTATTAACCGTTTTTCTTTTTTATTTGTTTACCGCTTTTTTTTTTTTAAATTAAATATAAATATAAAATATTTAATTTATTTGTTTTTAGAAAGCGATGAATATAATTACCACTTAAAAAAAATCAGTAAAAATTTAAATTATATACCTAACGTATTTTTTAAAATAATAAATTGACAATAAAACTGACAATTTTTTTTTTTTATTACTGATTGTATATTTTATTTCATTTGATTTTTTTTCCCCGATCTGTGACTTGTGAATTCGTCGGCTTATGAAGCGAAACTAAAATTGAAATTTTAATTTAGCGTGTATGTTAAAGGTGTTTTTAAAAAATATTTTTTTTATTCTTATTTTTTTTCATATTTGAGAAAAAGTGTGCCAAATTAGTTGTGTAGGGGGTTGTCGTTGAACTGTTAAAAAGTTATTGAGTTTTAGATTGACAACTATAAGATCAAATTACTGGAAATTGAAGAGTAAAATTCTTCAATTTTAAGTAGCCTCAATAAACGAATCTTACAATTTACATGCTTTTTCCAGCACTGCACTACTCCTTTACCAAACACGCACAATTTCTTCCAAACCCAACGTCCAATATATCAGATTTAAATATGTTTTGAATGTTTAATAGATTTTTAAATTTATTTGTATTTTTTATTTTTATTTCAGAATTTTGTGAAGAAAACTTGGACAATTGGAAATGGAACAGTACACAACAGAAAAGCGATAAAAAATTACGAAAAGTTATTGAATATGTACTGAAAAGAGCACGAATGTTCAAAGCCGATAATGGTCACCACTTGCGGGATATAATTTTTCTACTTGAGCTAAAAATATTACCCATTAATATACTGTATAACAAAAACATAATAATAATAATTAGCCATTAAATAAAAAAGTTATTAAACATTCAAACCATTTCGGTCGTTTTATGCCACCCTATAACATATATTTTACTTTATATATTTGGTTGCCATGGCGATTTGTAAAGAAAAATAATTTTAATACCCACTACACCACCGAGGCCCTTAGTAAAAATTAAAGTTTATAGAAATTAAATCACTTGAGCAATGACGTAGGACTCTTTAATTTATAATACAGAATTATGGATTTAAACAAATTAAAAAAAAAAAACAACCAACAAAATAAACAAAAACCCAACACAGGTTTTGAATCGCAAACAAAATTGATTATGCGAATAGGAGTATTATGTTTTTATTATTTTTCTTTTTTATTAATTTTTTTTTAATTTAGTTTCCGATTATTGAAAAAATTTCGTTGAATCATTATATAATATATATATATATATATCTTATAATATTATCAAAACAATTTTTAATGTGATTTACATGAAAACAAAAGATAAAATGATAATTGAAATCAATTTAAATATTCCATTCATCTACCTTATACATAATATAATTATGGTCGTCAACTTTTGTTTTTAACTTTGATTTTTTACCAATTTATTATTTAATCCATTATTGGTATCGAAATTCAGTTGTTATTTGATGTTAAGTAAGTTAATTAAAATAAATTTCGTTTTTACTTGTAAAATTTTTTTGAAAGAAAGTTGTATTTTATAAATTCTTCTGTAAACTGTAGAACGGAAGAAAACCTTAAAGTGTTACCTCATCCATTAAGGTGTTAAGGTATAGTTACAATGCAAATGCATAACCGAATTAAAATTTATTACCAAAAGAATTTGATTCTGAATATGTATATAATGATTTTTGTGCATTAAAAATGCCGTGAAAAATTTTAAGGAAGTAGGTATGGTGCTTGGTCTCTATACGTTTAACTTGTCTTTTTATTCCGGCGCAACTGAATAACTTTTACAAATAAATTTTGATTTTAAATTGATGAACTTTGATTCTTTATCTACTTTGATTCTTTGATGTTCATTAAAGTATATGGAATTTTATTTATAGTAATTATTTCAAATTATAAATTACAAAATTTAATTAGAATGATTGTAATTATTAGCAATATCATTATTTAAAATATTTACTACTTACATTTAATCAAATATTCAGATTCCTTAACATTCAAACGTTAATTGTCACCATTTGACAGTGCATAGCTGACAAAATGACAGCTGCAGACATTCAAATGTCAAATATGTCGCTTCTGTGTGTCTTATAAGTTTTAACAAATAACGTAAAAAGTAAATGTATTTTTTTTACTCACTTTATGTGGAAATGTTTCATTATAATTTAATTGTTTACTTAAAGTTACAAACCTGACACGTTCTTTTAATTTAATTGTTTTTTATATCATTATTTTTATACCCGTATGACTATATAGTCCAAGGGTATAATAAATTTGCCATTACGTTTGTGACGCAGAGAAGGAGGGGGGGGGTAGATATAGACTCAAGTGTATGAATCGGTTCAGAATCGAAAAATAAATCGATTTAGCTATGTATGTCCGTCCGTCCGTCCGTCATCACGATAACTCAAAAAGTAAAGGAGCTAGTATTATGAAATTTTCACAAATTCGTTTTTATGCAAAAAACGGAATCGAGTTTTAAATTCAGCCATTTTGGTCCACGGGTTCGAGTACCTGCCATACAACTTCTAATTTTATAAGAGCATTACTCTATACCTATGGAAGCTGCGTGTCTGAAATTTTGCCAAAAGTAGTTTAGTGTAATGGCCAAAGTTACTGCAAAATTTAGTTGGTCTACTGCTGAGGGTTCGAGTAGCTGCCATACAACTCCTTCTTTTATATGAGGATTACACTACACCAAATGAAGCTGGGTGTCTGAAATTTTGCCAAAAATAGTTTAGTGTAATGGCCAAAGTTACTGCAAAATTTGGTTGGTCTACTGCAAAGGGTTCGAGTAGCTGCCATACAACTCCTTCTTTTATATGAGCATTACTCTACACCTAATAAAGCTGAATGTTTGAAATTTTGCCAAAAATAATCAACCGGATGATAATGTATGTGTTACGGTCATACGGGTATCCCAGAGTTGACACAGTCTACTCTACTACACTTTTCCTCGTTTTAACTAATTTAAGAAAATTATTGTTTGTTTTATTGATATGAGATGCACTTTAAATTAAAAAAAAAAAATTTTAAATTCCCATTCATTCATAACGTCTAAATTAGGTGAATTACTATTGTCTACTTAGTATAGCTACTAATTAATTAAATTTTTTATACCTAAAGAATTTTACTATATTTTAGTTGTCACGTTTTCAGGTGTTTTTTTTTTTACACTATAAAATTATGTGATTAAGTTGCATGCATAAGAGTTACAAAATAATGAAAAAACAAAAAAAAAACTAATATATAAATCTATTACAGAAGCTAATAAGTATTATATTATGCATGTTTTAATAATGATTTAGAATCTTTAATTATTAAAAAATAAAATTAAGATTCTGTAGAAAGATCGATATATATTTTAGTTCTTCAACAATGTCACTTGATCACTTGAACCTTGGAATCCATTGAAAAATTCATTAACGAACTCAACCCAGGATGAAAGAATTTAAAATTTCAAACATTTTTGTTTTTAACTGTTGTTAGACTAATAAGACTGTACATGTTGAAACAGGGGAGACATATTATATTCTTATTATTGATCTAAATGAATTCCACATCTAATTTAAACATGTGGAAAGTTCTTAGAATTTCAATGGATACATTCGTATAGATTCTATTTGTTGTGTATTGTAATAATTTTATATTGGATTATGGAAGGTATTTGTATGTGAGTTATAATATTAAATTAAACTATGTATTTGTTTTTATTTCATATTTATTTTAATATTAATGTATTTATACTATTAATATATTTAACATGGTGTTCAGTCAGGCGTAAGAATGCTGAATATTGTTGGAAGTTGGAGAGAAGCTGCCCAAGACAGAAACCAATGGAGGAAGGCTTTGGACTAGGCTCAAAAATAATAATTTGTTATGTCGATAAAGTAAAAGTAAGTATATAATTATTAATTATTGGTGATGCCAACTATTTGAACCCAATGGTGAAAAGTAGCTGAGTTGATTTGATTTTTTTTCACTTTTACCGAGATTTAAATGATTTTCGTGTTGGAAAAGTATTCCAAATCCTCATCTCGTTATTTCAGTTAGACCTTTTTAGCATTCAAAAGACTTCAACTTTCTGAACATCGAGTTAAACTTTAAATTGATCAGATTGGTAAAACTTAAGATGCAGGTGTATTCCAAAATTCTTGTATTCTTCTACAACAAAACTTGTGCGCCCCACTCAGCACCTGGATATTATAAACCGAACAGAGCTATTCAATCAGTGTTACCTCAACTTATTTGATATTTCCTGCATATATTGATGTCTTACCTTAGAGTCCTAAGAGGGACTAATACCTGTTATTTAGAAATAAAACTCTGAAATGAAATACGGTTAATCCACGAAGAACCTGTTGAAATACAGAAACGCTATGGATGTAAAAAAGGCTAATAGACAGGAAAAGCCCTCCAGACTCTCTAACAATGCTATTGAATTGAAATTTAATTAAGTTTTAAATTAATTTTATTAGAAGTTAATTTCATAAACATATGTTATGTTGTACTTACACGGTTCAATAAATGTATTTTGTTATGTTATGTACTAGAATTAAATGTTTCGTTATAAAATCGTTAAAACACTAATATAGTAGAAATTTATATATAAAATTATATTTTTTATGAACCTACTACGTATGTGTACGCAATGATGCATAAAACATGTGTTTAAAAATTTAAAAAGTTAGTAATACTCAAAAAATAGTACTTTAAAATATTTTATGAAACGCTTGGGAAGAATATGAAATATTTTATGCTTTTTTAAATTTTTGCCTCTCATCAATTTTTACCTCTCATGAATCTTTAATTAAAATTTAAAATCTAAATATTAATTTAACCTATGCAAAAATGATGACAAGTTATGCAAATCAAATAGGTATAAATTTTGAATATAATATTTCTATAAATACAGGGTGTTTGAAAGTATATAAGGTTATTAAGGAAAGAAGCGATAGGAGAAGTCAAGACATCACAAAAGTTGTTCCTGAATGGTATCTGCTACTGGATTCCGATTTAATTACCGTTAATGCACTTTTGTTAAGGTCTTAAAAACCTAATAACCGACGCTGTGCAATATTCTTTGTATAATTATGGGCAGGCGGACGAATACAGCTAAATCAATTTACTTTTCGATGCTGTTGCCGTCATGTCCAGGTCAATGCGTTACAAACGGAGAAGTAGCTCCCAGACTATTGTTCGCACTGGTAAAAAAATCCAAATTGATTGGCAAACGTGTCATTACATATAGAATTGATCTACTCTAAAAATTTTTATTTTTTACTCTACATCGACGTTCCGTCGCACTGCTTCTCGACTGCTTTTGTATTTCGTAAAGCCATACTGTAATCAATATATGGTATTTAAATATCTAAAATTGTAGCGGCGCTAAGGAGCATTTAAATATAATTTTTAATACATGTATATCCATATTTCAGAATAATTACCGTATGTTCTAGTATAATATCGACATATAAATCAAATATAAAGTTAGCTAATTACTTTAGAATATACTGAGTAATTTTACGGTTATTTGAATTTCAAATTATTTTTAAAAACTAATGAAAATTTATATATTAGACTTTAATTGACATTAAATTCATTGTTATCAATTTAAGTCTTTGTATTAAGCATTCATTTAACTTTGAAAAAGTTTTTAATAAAAGCTTTCAATATTTCATCTTGAATTTTAATTATATAATGAACTATTTGCGGTTTTTTAACAAAAGTTGAAATTACATTTTAAGTAAAATATTAAATGTTTTTATATTAATACCCAATACCTTAAATAATGTAGGGTACAACCAGTACGAAAATTACAGATCTCAGACATGCCGAACTGAGACGACCGGTCAGGTGTATGAAGTATCTAATGTATGGTAATAACACCTGACTAACTTTAAGCCCAATAAACAATAAGTTATAGATATTAAAAAATAATTGCCCTTGAATGAAAGATCATCTGAGAACAGAAGCGAATTGAGCATTAAGAAAAATGAACAGAGGGGACAACCATATAGTATGTTGAAAAACGAAAGGGAAATGGTGATGAATAGATCAGGTTCTGCCAAATGACACCTGCCAGAGAAAAATTATAATTTAGTTGAACTCAGTATGTATATTTGAAAAGAACAAAAACAACTGGACTCTACAGAGTTGATCAGCAATGCTTTGTGCAGACAATGAATTCCAAAGAGGTATAAGGGAAAGAAAGAAATATATACATAGAAAGGAGCTAGAAATCTTTGAAGCCCTAAGAAAATAATTCTAAAAATTCGGTAGCCGAAACAGAAAACAATTATTTAAAATAATATTGGTTACAATTAATTACAGATCTTCATTAGCCATTTATTACTATTGAAGCTAATAGTAAACTATGACTTCATATATATTAAAACTTTAACTCTTTAATAGAAGATAATTTTTAAATATCGGTTTGATTAATGTTTTATTAATTTTATTTTATGATTTGTATTTCTGTTTCTATTTTTGTCTATTTCTGTTTATAATTTTTAATAAATTTTGTTAATGAACTTGAACTCTAGATTGAAATTAGATAAGTTAAAAGCAAACCGGATATTAATTAATTTAGAGAATTTAAAATTTTTTTGTGGATACCTTTTTTTTTAAATTGGTTTCTTTTACATATTTTTATTTTGCCAATCTCGCAGTCTTCTGCTCTTCCATTGCTTTGCATCCTTTTGTTTTCAATGGTTGTCTGCGACGATTCAATTTTGGATTCTTCGTCATATATATTTACATTCAAAACTCTTTTTTGATGTAATGTTTCGGGATTTTTTTTAAATAATATAGGAAGTTCCCAAATTTTGGAACCTTTCCGAACTAGAACATTAAATTTTGTACATTGACTTATTCTGCCATGCTTGTTCCACGAGGCAAGAAGGCTATACCCTGAATACTTTCGAAAATTAAATGGTTCGAAGAAGACTTTTTTTTATGAGGGAAGTAAAAAGCTTGAAAAGCCGCTATTGATACTGTGCGTAATTTTAATAGGTAGTGGGCAGCTTCAACACACCAAAACTTTTAACCTTTGTGAACCAAACTTTATGGTGTGACCTGTGATACAAGTATACAGCTTAGTTTTGAGAATGGGAATTTGAAAGGATTTTTGGGATTTTTGGGAATTTAGGAAATTTTGAATAGAAAAAATTGGATGGGACTTGTAACTAATTCAAGCTTATATTATTGACTCTTATCAAAACTCTTTATATTTACTTTTTTTAGATGCTATATTTGAATTCGAAATTTATTATTAAATTTTTGAAGTCTTGCAATTTCGAAACAGTTTGGAAAAAAACATTTTTATAATAAAGACTGAAAGTTTCCCAAAGAACACCTGCCTATATACACTAAAAAACTGTTGTCTGTAACTAATAATTTTATTTTTATTAAACGTTTAGTTATTTTAGATTTATTTTCAGAATTATTTTAATTCAACCCTAGTTTAGGTGCTTGAACAAACCAAATTAAAGTTTTAATTACAAAATAATTACTTTTATGATCTAATGCCCGTAATTAAAGTTTATCAACACTCTAGAACTGAATTTTAAATTATTTTTTCAAAAAATAAAAACGCCATTTATTTTATAAATAATTATTTTAATCTACATTTTACACACAAATATTAATCTTTTTGTATAATAGTTTCCATTTCAAAATCTTTTTGTGTTAAATCCATTAACATTGTTTCTGGTATCCATTTACTAACTAAATATGATATCAACATTGGATTAATTTTTTTTAAATTTTTTTTATAACTCATTAATTTACTCCACGGCATACCCAAAAACCATATTATAAATGCTGCTATAAATGAATACCAATAAAATGATATTTTAAATAGAGGCCCAGCTTCATCTTCATACGAATAGTCTTTGATCTTATTAATTATAGTTATATTGTACTCGGTACAATCTTCTGTACTCATTGGTAAAGTTGAATCATGTAAAAGTCCAGTATTTTTTTGTAATAAATTTCCAAATTGTATTAGTACTAATATGCATATACTAAAGTATGTGGCTCTGAAAGCAGCCTATATATATATAAGAAAGAAATAGAATATAAAACAGATACCGAATAACTATTTTAAATGTATAGAGTACTTACATCACCAATACCTTTCGGATATAAAATACCAAATAGAAATAAACCTGCAAATATACATTGTGTTACACCGGATGCTGTCATTACAATTTTTATAATCCAATTGAAATTTGCAATGAGTATACCACCAAGTATTGAATAGATACCGGTAACAATTATTATTGTTCTCATAATAAAATTTGAACGTTTTTCATTATTCTGATGTTGTTTTTGATTATTTAAATTCATTGAATCATCAATTTTAGTAAAATAATGACAATATATTATACCAGATATATTATTTAAATTTGAAGACATTGTACTAATAAATAATTAAAATTTTTTAATTAAATCTAATACTGAATATAATAAATTTTAATAGTAGATAAAAATAAATACCTCATAGCTGCACAGAACAAACATCCTATATATAAAGCTGGAATAATTCTATAATTTTCAATTAAATCTTCAATAAAGAGAGCTATTAAATCATTTGTAATCTGAAATCATTTAAAAATAGAGTAAGTTTGGACACAAACCAATAAAACACAGTTACCCCAGCTTTTAAGGGATCACATTGATAAAATCTTGAATACATAGAAATGCCAATAAAATAAAGCATTAAAGAAAATATTGTTGACCCAATTCCAAATATAACAAGAGATCTAAAAAATTTATTTAATTAATAATCTGGTAAAGTTGACTTAGACTTACGTAAAGTTGACTTAAGCTTACGTACAGTTGACTTTAACGTACATAAAGTTACACGTAAAATTACTTACGTTCTTGCATCTTTAATAGATTTTACACATGATATTCTCTGTATTGAAATCGGTTGAAATCCAAAGAAACTAAACCAACCAAAACTACCACCAATCAATGTATTCCAAAATGTTGAACGTGTTGTTAAATCAAGTGTGAAACTATATAAAAATTATTATTTAAATTATTTAAATATTTTTTTAATGAATTAACTAGTAAGTAAGTTTTGAAAGAAAGCAGTACTGCGAATCATTATGAATAATTTCGAGTATTAACTACAATTATAAATAACTAAAGGTTGAGTAAAATAATTAAGGGCTAGAATCAAACAAGGATGCCAGCTTTCCCCAATTCTTACCCACATCCACAGAAATATGCTGCGAAAAATCGATTCAGTAAACGCAGAAGCACAAAGGGTTCGACTCACAATAAACGTAGCAAACACAAAGTTGGTAAAACTAAGTGCTAACAATTCTAACCCGTTAATAATAAATAATGTAAATATTGAAAATGTGGTAAGTTTCAATTACTTTGGCAGTATTCCTCCCACAAACGTAGGAGCTGAAGAAGATATTAAAACCGTATAAAATTAGCAAACAATGAAAAATTGCTACTAAAACACTCAATAACAAACAAGCTTCAACTATTTGAAAATAAATGCTTCCGGACAAAACATATATTAGATGGCCTAGAAGGATAACGAATTAGGAATTTAAACTTAATTTGAATTTACCAAGGCGAAAACCCATACTCTGTCAAATACGAATAAAAAATTGGAAATTGATATACCATATACTTTGGAAACTAACGGAAAAAGGAATGGGCAATTCAAAAATAACTTGGAACGATCAATTGCAAAGGAAATTGAAAGCTGGGGGAAAATATGGACAGAAATCATAAGAGATAAGATATATGATAAAGAAGCTTTGTGAAAGCTCTCACCTCTTATGCCCTTACAGGGAGTGAAACAGAAAAGAAAGAAACGGCATGTTGTGAAAAAGGGAACTAGAAGTTTCTTTGGAGCAATAAAATAATTAATATTACAATTATAGTTAACCATGCTAATGCTAGTTTTAGGTTTAACATAGCAATTAAACTTAGTTAAATAAAGCGCATTAACTTAAAAAATACGATGATGTAAGCTTCAAACAAAAAGTTGGCAAATTCAATGTTAAATAGGCTAACCTAATCTATACAATTTAACCTAAATTAATTTAAAATATTTAAGATATTTTATTAATTTATATAAAGGTAATTTAAATATAGTAAATAATAAAATTAACCATAGCATAATCAAAAAATTATCTTAACTTTTAAAATAAAGAATTTAAATACATTAATAAACTCAAAACTAAATTCAAAGATACTCTTTTTAAAAATTGCATATTTTTAGGCCGAACTTATTCTTAAATTGAGTGTTTTTGATAGATGTTCTTCTTTAAAGTTTTAAAAAATATATTTTTGATGGAATGTCAATTAACAAACAATATTAAATATACAAAATATACAAGGTCATATTTTATATTTTATTTTAAACTTACTTGGTTGCATATAATCTTCCACCATTATTTGCCCTTTTAAAAATCTCTCCAACATCATTTTTTATAAAAATCAATACAATAATAACAAATATTGTTATAAAAATGATTAAACCTTGAATTACTTGAGTCCAAATAACAGCTTTAACACCACCCTACATTAAATTTAAATAAATATTCACAAAAAAAAAACAAAATGAATAATTAAAAAAAAAAACAAATTTCAATTTTAACTCATTTTAATCTCAATTCAACATTTGAGGTAAAAATGTAAAATTTGTATAAAAATTAAAAATAAAAATGTATTGAAATAATGGTAATCAAAGGTAAGCAAGAGTTATAAGAGACAAATAAAATGAATATATAAAAATCTTACCAGCATTGTATAAAGTACACAAATACAGCAAACAACTCCATTAATTATATGAATGTTAATGTTAGTTACTTTAAAACGTGCGGAAGAAAGAGAAAAAAAATAATTAAATACAAAAAAATAAATAAATTAATGTAAAAAAAAAAATAATGGAATTAACATTAGTTAAATCTTAAATTTGTTTTATTTAAAAATTTTATTTAAATGTCTATATAACAATTAAAATACGAAGGATGGTCCAAAAAAATAGTTTAGCTTAAAAGTTTAATGCCTGGCTTGGATGAATTAAAAATAAAATACGAGCTATAAGACAAGATAAATGCTAAGATTATGAGTATTATTATATAATATGTACTCGATAATTTTGAATTACTTATGAATACTAATAACTTTTTAAAAGTAATCTTGTATGTTTTCCTAATAAATTTATATTTTACTTAAGATAGTGCACATAACATATTAGCATTATCTTTAATTCCAGACTTTTCTACATCTAATTCTCTATAATACTTCAACATTTATAGGTTGAACAATAGTTAGGGTTCCAATATATTTAGTGTAGGTGTTACAATGAATTTCTGTTAACATTTATTTAGAGAAGAATCTATAGCAAACTTTTAACGAGTATGGAAAAGTGTTTAAATAGAGTGTTTATTGACCAAAATGCTCTAATAAAGAACTCAAATCTTTGAACTCGAAACAGAATGACGAAAGGCGGGATGACGACGCCCAAACATAAGTTGGAGTAATAAAACATCGAAAGATATAACATAAGTACAGTCTTCCTACTCTAATTATGAAAAAACTTCTCAAAACTACACTAAAAACTACCCTACTAAACTACTGTAATCATAATAATCTAAGCTAATAATAACCAGGGTACCATTGTATCTATATTTAAGCTTATATTTTGCTTTTAAATTTGTATTTATATGAAAACTTAAGATAACTATTGACAGTTTATCACGCTTAATACTACCATAAGTTCGCAAATACACAGACATCTAGTTTACATGTAATATTGTTGCAAGCACTTTTGTTTTTATATAACAGATCTTTTACAAAAGTCATAAGTAAGCGCAAAATTTAAGTGTTGATTTGATCGTGTGTTTGAACTCGAATACTATTATATTCTTTAAAGTTTAATATTGAAAAATTTTATAATTAAAAATACCATTAAATTAAAATCAAATATTAATTAAAAATTTTTTTAAATATTTTTAAGAACTTATCAACTTTCCTTCGTATTCAAGTACATTTTACAATTGAATTTTAAAGCAATGTCAGACAATTTTAATGTATTTACGTTTATATATATACATATATATATATATTTTGTTTTATATATAAATATTTAATATAGTATGTATGTATCTATACAACTTAATATACTTATATATACATATATATATACACAAAATATACTTACGTTGTGAGAAAATTAAAGATGGTATAAATAATAAAATTGGTAACATTAAATAAACTTTTATTATGAAAGCTCCAGTTACCAAATTTCTTGTATTCCTGTTGAATCTTCTTTCCAAATACTTAAAAAAAAAAAAAAAAAGAACAGTTATACAGAAGGTGTTAAATTGGTGTGATTATTTAATTATTTCAATTGGTTGTTTAATGGTTGGTTAAGTGATGGATGAAGGGATACAGGAGATGAATTCAATTTAAATGATAAATGATGGTATTTCATGGAAATATTAACAGTTTGTATAAAACAATTAATTTTTAATGTGATTAGACAAAAATAATTGTAGAAATTATTGTTAAAAAATAACTATTTTTCTTTTAAACAAATATTTATGATTTTCAATTTTAATTTTGATGGATATTTCAATTATAGAATTAGCACTCAAAACAATTGGTTTTGGGGTTAATTTACAAAAAAAAAAAAATTGAAATGACATTTAAATGGGGCTAAAAATATTTTGTAATAATTATATTTATCTAATCGATATTATTTAAAAATTATGGAAAAAATTAATTGATTAAATAAATGCGTTAAAGGTCCCAATTCGGTTTGAAAATATTTAATTTATTACTTTAAATGATCTAAATTTATATTGAATTAAATTGGGCCATTAAAATTACCATGACTGTAATTTTACAAAATAACAAGTGCTAATCTTAAAGTGATTTGAAATGAATATAATTGAATTGTAGATTATCAAAATATCTATTGTAATTAGTAGTAGATAGTATACGGAAATTAAGTGTAGGTTTTAATTTATAGTAAATGATTATAAAATTTTAAGATAAGTGATTTTTAAACAAAAGGTTGCCAGCCTATACAAATTTGGAAATTTTAATTTTTTGATTTATTTTTTAAAATGTTTTTGGCTTCATTTTATTTTATTGCTTTCCCAGTCCCTTAGGAAGTATAAGACATTTGCCAAGCCTAGTCTAAATGTGGCTTCAGTTTCTTTAATCGTTATATTCACTGAGCCGTTAGTTACTCGACTGTAGCTATTGTACAAGATTATGCGTAAAAACATATTAATTTTGCGCGCCATCTATTATCATATATAAGAGTTATATATATTTGATATTTAATCTTGTTTTATATTACTATATTAACTATTACGATAAAATCACACAATTTTTACGATATTGTTTTTATTAGATATGATCTGAACGGGGTTTGAACCCGAGATCTACCAAGCTCGGTTTCCTTACCACCACGCCAATCGTCAGATAGACTTTATTAGAAGGTTAATTCAAATATAAATAGGTTAAGTTATGTGTTAGAATAAATTGATTGTAAATTGGGAACATTTGAATTAAAATGGTAATTCTATTGGTGTGTTGGAATGAGAATTATTAGAAAGTTGCTATATGATAATAATAAAATGTATGAAATAAAACAAAAGTTATATTTTAACTTACCTCAAAACAATTCCATATACCATTATCATAAAATATTGGTATAATTATAAATGATATTATTGGTAAAACTAAATATAATGCTAAATTTGTCCATATTTCATGTAATCCAAAACGATAAATTTCAACAGGTAATGTTAAAATTGTTATTACAGATATTTGACTAAAAAAAAGATTGTATAAAAATATTTAATTGTGCTCTTATATTTATATATATATTGTATGTTTGTATTAGTTTATATTAAAAATCAATCAGACCAGTATATTTCAAGTTTCAGTAAAATTACCAGTACTTTTAATTGATACTCATTAATTTTTTTGCAAAATACTTGAATACTTGAAAAAAAATTGAATTCTTAATACTTAA
Source organism: Dolichopus griseipennis (assembly GCA_963082915.1). Classification (NCBI taxonomy): domain Eukaryota; kingdom Metazoa; phylum Arthropoda; class Insecta; order Diptera; family Dolichopodidae; genus Dolichopus; species Dolichopus griseipennis. The sequence goes on along the minus strand of OY720442.1, from coordinate 31,546,822 downwards.
GTATTTCTTGGTACTTAATTACTCGAAAATACTCAAGTGTCAAAAAAAAAATTACAAAAGTAATTTAACTCAAAATGTAATTACTTTTTAAGAATTACCAGTACTTTTACTTGTTTATAAGTTTAAATTTTGTAAGTATCGAAATACTGGATATTACGTAACAAAGTAATGAGTATCAGGTAATGGTACTCATAACTGTACTTAAGTACCATTATCAACTGTACTTAAGTTCAATTTTACTCAAAATTATATAGATCAAATATCTATTATGTGGTTTATTAATTTTCTCTTAGATTGGCTTTGTCCGTTCGTTAATCAGTCTCTTTACAAGACTCTTTACAAAATTTCCAAACGAATTGAAATGAAGCGACACAATTTTAATCATACATAGATTGTATAAATAAATTAAAGCAAGTTTTTAAGATTTCCGAACAAGAAAATCATGTATCAGATGTAGCAGATGAGTATTTGATTAACTTTAGTATAAAAAAGTTCAACTTTCAAGCTAGTACTTAAAAAAAAGCGGCAACACTAGATGCCACATTAAAAGATTACTTTTATTATATTTTATTTTTTGTTTTAAATTTTCTAGGTTTTTTAAAATTGCATCCTTCATATCCTAGTCCCCAAGATACGGGCGGTTTTTTTCTGCCGTTGAAAAAAAACATTTAGCATAAAAAAAAATATTACACTTTAAAACAAAAAACTTGCACTTAAATCGAAAAATCTTTTTAATAAAGTCAAAAAGAGATGAATAGCACTAGAGTTCGTTATCTGACTTTATTGCACAAATCTCTTATCTTATCACTATTATCAAATTTAAAAAGCCATTTTTTAAAAAGTTTTACCAATAACTTGATAAAAACTCTTATAAGTAAAAAACACTCAATTATTTAAAAAAGATGAGTATTTGATTAGCGATAAGTGGTTGGTTCAATAATCTAGTGAGTACACACATATATAAAGGTTCACACCTTATGTATTGTGCATTTATTTAATTGAAATATTTTATTTAATTCATTCACATTAAACTACAAGTGATTTGATGTCTTAACTTAAAAAAACTTTAGATAATTAAATCTTACCTAGTAATTAATGAAATCGAAACTGGTATCACATTTATTTTACCATTGCCACACAGATATTCATTTAATGTATTTGAACCATTTTTTAATTTAATTCCAAAATAAGTTCCAATTACCAAAAATATTAACAATAATCCAATTAGGAATATATAATCTAATGCGCTAAAAATTAATTTCATTTTAAATAATTTAAAAAATACTTAAGATACGAGTACTAATATTTGTTTAAAGACTTTTTTACAAATGAATTGTAAATTTCATTCAAATTCGAGATTAGTTGAATGAACAATTCAGTACTCATATAATATGATGAAATTTAGTATCTGATTGCATTTATCATGCAATTTTTTTTTTTTTATATTTTTCTGTATATATTAATAAATAAATTATATTTTAATTATGCAAATATTCCATTACTTTTTAATTTTTTAATAAATTAATTACGTGTCTGTTTTTAAATTATTCAAGACAACAACCATTTCGTTTTCTAGATTTTGTTACTATTTTTAACACTTTATAATTTTAATTTAATATTTTGTATGTATATACGATGCACTTTATATTTGTATATATATATATATGATGCACTTTATTATTCAAAATTAACTATGATAATAATTTGTATGTATTGATTTGTTATTTAAAATTTTGATTTCAAGTCATTAACTAAGTTTTTAATTATACTTAACTGATATAAACCGTATTTCTTAAGATTTAAACTCCAATATTTAAAAGTTAACTAAAATTTTACAAAAAATATTTTTTTTAGTTAACTATATTTTATTTCTTAGTTTTTTTTTATTTTAAACTTTATTATATTTTAGTTTACATCTAATTAGTATAAAAGATTAGAAATCTTATCAATTCAAAAAAAAAAAAGACTCATTCTTTTACTCATTGAAATCTTATCAAAAAACGTAATAAGTTTTTTTTTACAGTACTCATTATTTTATTAGTTTATTCAGTTTCGTACCCTATTTAGTTAATTTTTGGTTATTTTGTTTATAGTTCTGTATTATCTAATGTAATTATAGATTAATAAAATACATAGTTATATTATTATCAACCATTTTTAGGAGTATACTCGTATATTAATTGTGACTTCAATTTCTCACTTATCTTTCAAAAAACAATTTATTATACCGGTATGACTAAATAGTCAAAGGGTATAATAAATTTGCCATTACGTTTGTGACGCAGAGAAGGAGGGGGGTAGATATAAACTCAAGTGTATGGATCGGATCAGAATCGAAAAATAAATTGATTTAGCTATATATGTCCATCCGTCCGTCTGTCCGTCCATCTGTCCGTCCGTCTGCCCGTCCATCTGTCCGTCCGTCTATCCGTCCGTTTGTCCGCCGTCCTTCACCACGATAACTCAAAAACTAAAGGAGCTAAGATCTTGAAATTTTCCCAAATCCGTTTTTTTGCAATAGCCGTCATCGCTATTTAAATCCAGCTATTTTGGTTCATGGGTTCGGGTAGCTGCCATACAACTTCTTTTTTTATATGAGTATTACTCTGTACCTATTACAGCAGCGTGTCTGAAATTTTGCCAAAAGTAATTTAGTTTTATGGCCAAAGTTTCTGCAAAATTTGGTTGGTCTACTGCAGTGGGTTCGAGTAGCTGCATACAACTTCTTATTTTATATGAGCATTACTCTATACCTATTGAAGCTGGGTGTCTGAAATTTTGCTAACAGTTTAGTGTAATGGCCAAAATTTCTGCAAAATTTGGTTGGTCTACTGCAGAGAGTTCGCGTAGCTGCCATACAACTCCTTCTTTTATATGAGCATTATACTGCACCTGTCTGAAATTTTGCCAAAAATATTTTAGTGTAATGGCAAAAGTTACTGCAAAATTTTGTTGGTCTACTGCAGAGGGTTCGAGTAGCTGCCATACAACTCCTTATTTTATATGAGCATTAAACTACACCTAATAAAGCTTTATGTTTGAAATTTTGCCAAAAGTAATTAATGTTTCAAAATGATATAATGTTTATATTACGGTCATACGGGTATCCCAGAGTTGACACAGTCTACTCTACCACACTATTCCTCGTTTTTTATTGTTTTATAGATGTTTAACCTGTAAATAGTGAATAATTGTTGACTAAATGAGAATTAGATAAAAATAAAATTTAATTAAATTATAAAATCATTTTATTTAATTAATTATAATAATTATTAAAAAAAAACATTCAATATAAATATTATATTTAAAGTTGGGGAAAAGTTTGAAATAGTTTAAAAGTAATGATGAATTTAAGAATTGTGAGTCAATTTTTATATATTGCTTAAACGGTAGATAAAATGACAGAGGGGTGGAAATAAGTCGAACGAAATAAAGTCTAACGGAAAAAACCAAAAATGAAACCAAAAATAATAGAAATATAGTAGAATTAGCAGTTTTATCATCTTTATTTTTTGATTTTCTAAAATGACTCAATTGTAAGTTTTGAAACAATATTAATGAGTGAGAAAAGATTACGATAAGAAGAGCTGTCATAAATGTCAAAATATGCATATGTACTTATTTTCAATGGATTCCGAATTTTTGGTATTAGATCCTATTTGTCTGTTCTACAGTTTTTAAAATTTCTATACCACCTAAGTTTTGGTAGATATGGACTTTACCTGGAAAAATTAACTTAGTTTGAGGTCTACAAGATCAATACCATTTAAAGAAAGAATAAATTTATGCATAGAATTACAAATCTTAATTTATCGGAGCTTACGCTATAACATTTTATATAGAGTATAGATATTCTGAAAAGGAAGGCTGAATCACTCATTTATTATATTGTATGTGGTAGGGGATTGAACATAAATAAAATAAAATTTGAACCTTTTTTTTATCAAAAAATAACCATATATCTTAATGGTTACGATTAATTCTAATACGCCATATTTCCCCATATTTGTTTCTTTAGAATCTCATAATAGCCCGTTGTTCTGTTCACATGGAACTTCAACAAATTTTTCAGAAGTTGAGATTGTTTCCAAAAGGGATCGAAACGTGGAGATGATAGAGCGGGCTCAGACGAATAAAAATTGTCCAATAAGAGGTGGGGAGGGGGCATTAGTAACGGTTTTCGAGATAACAGTCTTTAAAGGAATTTCGTTAAACATCCTGAAAAAGGTAAGATATATGAGAAAAATGTGAGGCTTTAATTTGAAGTTGAAGAATAGCGGAACATTTTTTTTGGTTTTAAGTCTTTGTTATTCTTCAACTATTAAAGACAATATTAAGTTTAGATTTGATTATGGAAGCAATTATTAAATAGAACCCCTGTTGTGGAACAATTTTCTTTTCGTCTCGCCTGAACCTTCTCTACCATCTCCAGGTTCATGAATCACTGAACCTGGACACTCTGTAAATAAATGAAAAGAAAATTCAAGTAGTATTTTTGAATTTGATATTTTCTCTTACCCTACTTAAATAACATAGAATGATTGGCCTAATAGATCTTGACATAGTATTTTATTTAGAGCTTGGGTATAAAAATGTTTTAAGAACGATGTCCAACAAACTTTCTGGTTCAGCAATGCCAATAAAGGTGTAATTCTTTCGGAATGTGAATTTAGAATATATTACTATATTAAAATATATTACTTAAGCTGAAGTAGCTAGCATTAATTACGGACAGATTGATTTGATAAAAATTAAAATTTCAAAAGATGCTTCATTTAAATAAGAATTTTCTTAATTTGCCAACAAATTTTAAGCTTTAAATTTGCAATTATAAACATGTATATATATATATATTTTATTTACCCTTAAGATTTCATACTATTAACAAACGATGAACCTACGACATTTTCAAATCCTAAATATAGAATTATAAATTTAAAGAATGTTTCATTTATTTTATAATTATAATATGTATATAAATACCAAGACGGATTGTTAAGATGTTTTTCATCATTAAGATGATATATTAAATTGTGTATGTTCTTAGGCAGTTGTAAGAATTATTTAATACAGATCCACAAAAAAATTAAATTTCCTCGAAAACGTGAATTAAATTTTGTCCATAAATATTTCTTACAATTATCAAATAAGAAATACATGATTAGCCTAAAGATATAAGGGTATTTTATCCTTCACTTGGATTCTATAAAATTTATTTATAAAAATATTTGAAAAATATTTTAATTTAAATATTTAAAATTAGAATTTTATAGTGAATTAGTAAAGTGTACTTGCATTACAAGCTAATGTTTTGAAAAATTACTGTATAACTTATCTTTATTGGATTTTGGGAAGAAAAACTATACCTACATATACATTCACCGAGCCTAAGATCCTTTGACGATCTCAATAGAAAATATATTTTTATCTTTAATATTAAGGGATTATAAATTGACACGACATGAAACCAAGGTCTAAAAAGCTTCTTTTGAAATCAATGCTTTTACATTTCACCATAAGTAACTTGGCAGATCTACGATTGCTCTATCTCTTTATACCCGTTTGACTATAGGTCAAAGGATATAATAAATTTGCCATTACGTTTGTGACGCAGAGAAAGAGGAGGAGCGATAGCTCAAAAACTAAAGGAGCTAGGATCTTGAAATTTTCGCCAATTCGTTTTTTTATATAACAATCTTACGGGTATCCCAGAGTTGACAGAGTCTACTCTACTATACTCTTCCTCGTTTTATATATGAAGTAATTTAAAGCATTTCTAAGAACAAGCTTTTTCTAAGGACAAAGCATTTCTAAGGACAAGTTAACAATATATATGTATGTATGTAATATTATTAATATTAATTTATTTAAATTCTACTTAATAAAATATGTATTAGAAAATAAAAGTATTAAACAAAATAAAATATTTAAAAGTGAATAGAAGCCCTTATTTAAATTCAAAATTTAAACAGTTTTTACATTTCATACAGAAAATAAAAAAAATTTTCCAACCGCAAACGCACACAAACACAAAATTTCCATGAATCGTTTTCAAAGTACGTTAATTGAATTTTTTTCCAACTTGTTAAGAAGTGAAAAGGAAATACAGTTATCTTTTACTTTGAACGTTTTAATAATCAAACTTATCATTTGTAAATTGATAAAAGTAACGGTACACATGGGTATTATTTATAACTGTATATAATTTAACTTTAAATTTTTTTTTTTTTCTAATAGCGCCTACATTTTTTTTTACAGTTAATTTTCAAAATGAAAAAAAAATCAAATAATAAATCGAAACTTTTACAGTTATTTTTTTTTTTTGTTTTTCATTTTCTCCAATACTGGGTTGTAACTCTTCTGAAAAAACAAGTGTTGGTGTAATGTGGTGTATTTGTTATTTTGTTGTTATTATTTTTATATGTATATACAAAATTTTTTTTATTCAGGTGAAATTATCTTAAGATACTATTATCAAATCAATATATACATTCTCATATATGTAGTATAACTGTATATACATGTTAAATAACTGTGTATAACTGTATGCATACAAACTAAAAAAGTGTGACGTCAAAAAGGCGGGTTTTATGAATTTAATGAATGAAAAATTTTTTGATTTTACACGTGTGGGCTGTTTACAGACTGGACTTGTCTGCAAATTCTGTAAAGTATATATATATATATGTACATAAAATATATAAATATATATAAATGTTTTTTTCTTTAAATAATAACAGTTATTGTGTGTTAAGTGTGGTGAATATAATGATGTCATATTAAAAATTTAAATAAATAGTTTGTATAGTTTTGTATATGTATTTGTTAAAATTTGATTTGTTTTTTTTTTGGATTTATTAATGGGATTTGTTTTTTGTAAATATTTTCTGGCAAAGTTATGACGTCAGAACATTTTATTATTGTTTTGAAGTTTTGAAAATTGTTGTATAGATTGCATTTGAGTTTAGAGATTACTTTTATTTAATTAAAAAAACTATATATACATATTAAATAAAAATGAACCTAAGGAAACGTTTTTGCATTTTAATAAGGTTAAAATAAAAACGTGGAAGCAAGGACTAAAAAGTTGTATGTAAAATAAAATATAAAAAAAATTCAGTAAGGACGAAAATAAATACTTTTCAATTTAATTTTAAAATTTAACAATATTTATAATTTTAATTTAAAACACGAGTCAGCAGTTAATTCTAAAGTTTACAACGTTTAAATTTAATAATGAATAATTTTTTATTGTATAACTTCTAGGTAACTTTTAATGGAAAAGTTTAGGTACTTGTGATATTAATTAAAAATTTAAATTAATAAAAATAGTTTTGAAATAATTTTTCAGTGATGAATTATAATGTTTTTATATAGGTTTAGTATATATTGTATTTTATTCCACTATTGATTTGTATTTATTATTTCCAGAGCTGATGTTTTTCAAGTACCGCCGTCGATACTGAAACAAATACTCAATTAAATTTAAATACTTATTACTGATACTGGAACAAATATGAGTTACAGTAAAAATACTGGAACTGACACAGCAGTATTTTAACAGTATATTTTTACTAAAAATATATGAAAAAAAAAATATTCAGAAAGTGATTGTCTAAAAATTCAAAGTGTAAATACTAAATAAGTACTTAATAAATTCACTCCAGTACTCCGGATTTTATTATGTACTGTTTTATACAGAAATTTATATTATGCAGTACTGATAAGTGGTTAGTACTGAAAAGTACTGGTTGATACTGATAAGTACAAATTTAGTGTTGGAAAATTAACTGGCGGATTCTAGTACCAGTGTTCTTACGGTAGGTTTAGGTTTTCCAGTACGAGTACTATTTTTTTAATTTTGCTGAGTATTTTTTCCAATATGGGTACTGGTCTTTGTTGTTTATTTAAATATCAAAATAATTTAAAATCACTAGCACAGATTATTTAGTTCCATAAGTCCCTACTTTAATGCAATAGAGTTTAGCTGGAGTATATGCAGGGAAACAGCCTAAAATTTTAGAGTATTTTTTTTTTAAAAACTTAAGAGTTTACTTTTAGACACACTTAGAAACGTGTTTTGCGTTATAAAGTAATAGCAACATAATTAAGAATTATCATATTCCTAAGGACGAAATTTAAATATTTTATTTAAAGCACAAAAATCTTTCGATGTTATTGTAAATATTTTTAAAATGAAAAATTGATATTCCAAGAGGTTTTCCCCCACTTTGTATTTAAATAATCGGCATTGGTATAACAAATTTCAATTAAAATTTTATTATTTACCATTGAGTAAACTTAAACTTTTATATCATTGCAGTTCTCCTGAACAGAAGATTTTGATTCAAAAATTGAGATTATAAGGGATTAGGCTATTTTAATTGTATACATTCTGGTCCTATTATTAAATAAAACAAAGTAATTGCTTGTTCGAATTTGAATCTAATAGACCTTGGTTTTGATAAGAAATCATTAGAATTTCAATGATAAAATTCATTTGGAAATATTTCAAATGAATTTTGTAACCTCAAGGAATTAAAGAGTCAATTAAGTAAAATATTATTTTATACCTTGAAAGCAATTAAAATGACCAATTAGAATGAGAGGAATTTGATGAATATTATGAAGGTTGATTGATCAGATTGCAGGTTAAAGGTTTTTTTTCCGGATTTTCTGTGAAATTTCAATAAAAAATTTGATATTTAAAAAATGTGGAATAATAATTAAGTAAATTGGTTCTTAAATCTAGGATTTTACATAGAAATTTGGAAAAAATAACTCTTACGATATCAATTGAATGATTAAAACTGGATAGTTTTTTTTATTTAGAGGTATTTTAAAGATTCCTAAAAAATAACTTTTTTTATTTTAGACCATTTTTAATCGTTTGAGATTTGTTTGTATTTTTAGAATGTAAAGGATGTACAGGATATCGAATTGCTTCAACATAAAAGAAGTATTTGTACTTTGTATTGATATAAAAAGTTTCTAATCATTAATTGGTATTAAGAATTCACGATTAATTGTAAAATTAAATCTGCATGTGTATTCAGTGTATTTTTTGTATTTTAAATAAAATTTTGTCATATAAATCCGTTTTACACTACTTGTGGAGCGGTACGAAGCCTCCAACTAGTTGGATGCTACCCTTATATTTTTTTACCAATTTAAATTTAGATTTTCAGATTTGAATTTTGCCACCAAAAATTTTTTAATATATTAAAGTTTTGAGAACTTCCGCATCTTGGAAATCAGATAGTAGGAGAATTTAAATGTAGTAGTAAAATTTGAAGAGCTCTTCATCGGACAAATTTGAAGAGTTCTTCATTCTGATTCACAAGATATGGAAACTTCGTTTTGTTCCTTTCACCTACCAATGATTTAATGTTAGTTTAAAATGGAATTGCAATAGGTTAAAGTTAAATAAATTGTTTAGTAGTTTGGAATTTAAACCAATTAAGTTTTTTGAAGGACCTCGGTAGATTAGTAGGTAATCATTTGGCTTACTAATCGAGAGAGTGCGGGTTCGATTTCTGTAGTGGTCATGAATTGATTTTATAACATGAAATTATTTTTTTTGAATTTATTTTATTTGATTTTATAACATGAAATTATTTTTCTTTACAAATCCCCATGGTGACCAAATATAATTTAAATATACAAATTTATAATATAATCAAAATAATTCATATTGTATAATTATAAATAAATCGAAATTATTTAATTTAAGAAGCCCAAATGCCAAATAAAAATTGTAACGAGGTTCGAAGTAAGATTACATTAAATATTTTTAAAATCTTATTTTCTTCGGGCTTCTACAATACTTCTATATCGTACTCTGTAATGGGCCAGTTGCTCGATTTCTGCCCATGTTTTCCCATTGCTTTCAATGTCTTTTGCAATTGATATTCTCCAAGTTATTTTTGGTCTACTCATACCTTTTTTTTCTGCGGGTTCCAATCACGCGCCTGTCGCGCAATGGCTACTGTTGGTTTCAAAATTATATGGCCTATTCATATCCATTTTGGCACATTTTCAAAAAATTTTGTAAAAATGTGCCTATATAATTTCACTCTATTTGTCCGTCTGCCTGTCCATCTGTCCGTATTTTTACAAAAACTTTTACATCGTTTGAAATAGATAAAAAAAATTTTAACCATGGGGAGGTATTAAAAACAAAATACTTTCATGGAAAAACCTTTTTCTGTAGTCCCAGCTGTTAGGCAAAGGCCGAAAAACCCTATATTTAAATTGTTATAACAACAGTTCTGTTAGGTATATTTTCAATCTGAAGATAAAAGATAGCTGTTTTTATAAAACTTTTAAATTTTTAAAAGACCAATTTATAGGGTTGCCATACGGTACTAAAATTTACCTAAAATTTTTCGTCCAACATATCTTCTAAACGGTTTAAGTTAGAGACTTAAAATTTTGGGAAAAGTTAGATCCTTAGGAATTAATAGGAGTCGATTAGAAATATTTTTAGTCACGCTCCCTGTTTAAGAGATATGAGGGCTCGAAAATTGAAATTTCTCTATTTTTAAACACCCTAATTTGACAGAATATGATTTTTTACCTATTCTTATTTGACATATTTCAACCTTCTGTAAGGGTGTGTTCACAATGGTTAACGTACAATTTTGTTACTCGTTGCCACGTTACAATGTTGCAACTTACTGTAAATTCCCATATTAATTTAAAAATTTTAAGATTTATTTATTATTTATAAATTTTATTTCATTATTTTTTGAATATTGTTATATTCACATTGTAATTTAATAAAATAGAATCATCAAACAAATAAAATTGCCTTCATAATTCACTAAATTATAATTTGGTTTTTATTATTTACACCTGAAATGAAAAACAAAAATATTTACAACTTAAATTTTTTTTATTGTATTTTTATTGTGGAAATTACCTCACTTTACCTTTATTTTACTGTTTCTGTATGGAATCTCTAAAATATAAATCTAATTTGAAAATACCTGAATTTAAAAATAAAAAAAAACCGTGACAATAACAAAAGAAAATCCCCAAAAGAAAGAAAAGGTTCCTGGCGTGAACAATTTCTATCGTTTCAAGGAAATTAAAAACTTTTTTAAATACATAATAATAAAAGTAAAAGTAGAATTGGAAATAAACTGTTCATAGCAGAAAATTAACATTTTAAATAAAACACAACAAAAAATAAATTAACGCCTCTATCGAAAATGAATAAAGCTATACAAAAAATTAAGCTCATGAAAAGCCGAGTCACATAATGTTACAGTTAGATGTTAAATTTAATAATTTAATTCATTTGTTAATCGTTGTTCAGAGGGCAGTGTTTAATAATATTGTATTGTGTCTTACATGCCCTTTTATTCACCTTTCATGTTGATCTCACAGCTGGCTCAAAGGCGCCTTAGTCTAAAGAATTTAAATTTGCTTTGATTTTAAAGGGTTAATTGCTTGGTGGTGCAGTGGTGCACAAAGAGTGTTAACCTTTCATTCGAGAGGTTCGGGTTCAAATCTTAGGAATGTGAAAAAGTCCTTATCTGGTTTTGAACTCAACTCAACTACCATTCATAACCATATAAACAAATATAAAATATAAACAAAAAATTTAACTGAGTAATATAACTCGCAGATTCAGAAACACGTTATCATTCAAATATAAAATTTTTACATTATTTAACAAAAAGAATTATGTATCTATTAAAAATCTAAGACGTTTCTACATGTTATTAGGTCTAGTACTGTCTTATGTTTGGTTGTGTTTTCATTAATATGAATTCTAATAATAAAAATATAATATGTCACTGCTGTTCCAACATTTATAAATGGTGGTGCTTACAAGCTTATTAGCAGTTAGCTTTAAAAAAAAACCTTTCTATTTTAGCAAATCCGTTAATTAATCGATTGCATTTGAAGTGCTTCTCAAGTAAATCACTTGATTCAAGAATTATTACTTTAAAATATATTACGATATCTGCAACTACGATATATGACGTCTTAACTATTCATTCATTGATGCGATAAAATAATCCTCTGTCAATCCTCTGTCAGATGTCAAATAAGTGATATATCAGTGACATATGTGATATGACATATTAAATCAAACATTTCAGTGTCAAAGAGTAGCACTATATATTATAAAATTTTTAATATTTATTTTAATTTAGTACCATAAGGAATAGCAATATAAATATTTGACAGTCGTATGACAGTATTCCAGATTTTTTACACGTTAGATCAAATAAAATTTTGAGCAACAACTGCTCTTATAATATTTCACTCGACTAATGCTTTCGCTTTAATTTATGTTTCTCGCTCACTTAAGCTTTTTAGTTGAACTTGCTGCTCTTTAGCTTCTTATTAAAGATGAGTTTTTAACAAATAGATAAATGGTTAAAAATCTAAAGTTCTGGGTTTTTCTTCCGAAACTTTTAACAAAACAGGACAATTAATAGAATTCCTTAAACTAAATTGAACCTAATATTAAAACTTATATTTTTAGTATAACCGACAATCGAAAAATAAAATAGTGGTCAAATATTTTAAATAGCATAAAATTTACAAAGCCAATAAAAGTAATTTTTTATTACTCGTTTTTTAAAAGTTTACGAAATAAACATAATTGTCCTTTTTTGTATTACGACAATAACAACAGCAATAAAAAACAAAGCAATGTACATCCTATTGTCCTTTTTAAATTTTATTTTAAAACAACAACAACAAAAAAAAAAAAACCTGAAAATAAATCAAATATTCGAATTTAAAGTAAAAAAAAAAACATAGATACATTGCTATATTTCTCATACTACAAAAGTATATATAAATTGTACTAAGTTTCAATGAGATGATAAAAGTATCCTCTTTAACAGTTATAAAAATTGAAACGTAAGAAAGAGAAAACAATATACAGAGAAAATTGGTTTGAAATAAAATATAGTGATAATGTTACATATACAATGTGAATATTTATTTTTATTGTGAATTCTTTGACAAGCTCTTTTTAAAATCTTTTACGATTCACAATGGCAATACACCTAAGGTGAATAGAAACAAAAGAATAAGAAATTCAATATGAAGGTAAAATTGTGATTATGATCATTACCTAGTTTTTCTTATTTTGATTTTGTTTATTTTTATAAAAATTTTCAATCCAAAAAAATGAAAACAGAAATTTACCAACACATATAAATAGGTTGTGTCATTTATTCATTTTTATTTACTTAAGGAATGCAATGCAAGTAATGAAAAGGATGCTGAAAGTTAAGATATGTTTACACAAGCAATAAAATATGGTTGGTAGTAGTTTAAGTAAATGCAAAACTGTTGCAAATTTAAGATTTAAACATAAAATTATATTCGATATTACAATTATTTAAAATTTAATTTTAGAAAAAAATTTTTAAAATTAAATTTTTTAATATAAAAAGTATAAAAGGAATATTAATGAAATGGTACAAATAGAATTAAATAAAAATAACATCAATTTTAAAACAGATACAAATAGTTTAAAAACATTTTATAAAGGGCTATCTACAAAAACATTAAATGGCAACACTAATTTTTATTAATTATTAAAAAATAAAGACAACTGATTAATTAGTTGTATATATTCATAAAAAGTTTATTGTGATATTTTTAGTGACATTAAATTTTTTAGTTTTCAATTAATATATTTAAAAATTTTTTTGAACCTTAAAGTATGCAATTTTTGACAGACATATATTTTTTTTTTTAGCTAAAAACTAACTTTATTTATAATTAATTCTATATTAAGCTCTCTATACAATTAATCTGAGTTATTAAATCTTTTGCAAATCAATACAATACATATCATTAATGGTATAAATGAAATCATATTTTTTTTTTCACTGTGAAATATGCAATTTTTTGTTGTAAATTATTTTTTATTTGGTAAAAATTGAAATTTTTTAAAATTATCTTTATAGTAAGTTGTATAGAATTTTTCTGAACTATTAAGTCTTAAAATTAATCAAAAATTAATAACTAATATTTACGAAAGAAATATTATAAAAACGCTTGCACTTTAAAGTATGCAATTTTTGTAATGTAATTTTACAAAGGGTTATTACATAACAACAAAAACATCAAATGGCAACACTAAGTTTTAATAATTATTAAAAAATAAAGAACAGCTAATTATTTAGTTATAAATATTCATACAAAGTTTATTGTGATATTTTTTCGTGAAAGTTTTTTATACATGAAAATTTTAATTTATTTATTTATTTAAAATGTATTTATACATTAAAATGCTTGTAATTTGTTCCATTTTTTAATTAAAATTTTTCTAATTGTTTGTCTAAAATATTGTAACGTAGAAGTAAGTTTTTAAGATTTTCTATCAATTCAAAAAGTTCTAATATTAGTATAATATAATTTATAGTCCTGAGGAAGTCTTAAATGAAGACGAAACTTTGGTGAAGAGGTAAAAAATAAACTCCTAATACCAAATACTAAAATAAAAAAATCATAAGAACACTAAATTTTTTATTTTATCATATTTTTTTTTAAACGAATAAAAGTGGAATTTTTTAATTTCATTTCAATCTAATTTAATGAGTTTTAAATATTTATGCTCCGAGGCCTACAAATATAAATAAATAATAAAGAGTTTCAATGCTGTAGTCTATTTTGAGATGGAACGTTTGCTATGGAACCGTACCTAAAATTTTAAAAAACTCAAAGAATTTATCCATTTTTTCGATCAAATAACCATTATTAGAAATACTTCAAATGTTCCGATGTCCATTCTGTAAAAGTTCTTAAAATCTAACGGTGACGATAACCGTATTTCATTTAACAAAATATGACAAAACGTTTTGTATCTCTTTAAAGACCAATCAGTAGGTCCCAGTTTATGATTATTTTCTATCGGACGCATTTTTATTTATTTCGAATCATAAATTAAAACTGAAGTTCGGCCGAACATGTTACGTCGTATATTTACCCCATAGCAGATTAGCAGGCAAATTTTTTAATCGTTCTTTAAAAATTCTATCACAATATCGGCTTTTAGTAGAAGAACGAAATTTATCTTAAAATTCTTATAAACATTTACCATGTGGTAATTAGGGAGTACTTGAACCTATATTTAATGGTAAAATTTATTAAAAAAAAATTTTACCGAATTTTGAATATGGAGTACCAATGTAAACGGCTCTTAATATAAAAAATTTATATTTTCAAATAATGTATGTAATGTAATTAAAACACCTGAGTAGTAAAAATAAAAGATATCATAGGTATGCATTTTATTAATGTTATTTACTTTGAATATAAATTACTTAAACTTATTTTCTTTTCATTATTTTATATGTAACGTGTACATTACAAGTGCATAAGTTTACTTTAAAATTTTAAAAGGGGTTTTTCCCTATAAAGTTTTTTACTTAGTTATTTTTTGGCAAAAAATAATGTGGTGAATTATCCAAATTAAAAGTGTACTGAATTAATGTAATTCATAATCAGAGTTGTTAAATTTTAATTTTAAGATACTTTTTACGAAAATTATATTTAGTTTTATTTATTTTGTTGTGGATGCATTTTTTTAATTTCTTTTGTTTTTAGTTTTCATAAATTTAAGGAAGTTTTTATTTAATACATTCTCATGCTAGAAATAAAATTTAGAATGTTGATCTTTTGATTTTTAACAGTTTAATGAAATTAACATTTACAATTTTTGGGGTCATTCATTATTTTTGTATAAGTACTTTGTGAAATGGTTTTTAAATGTTGAAAAATAATCCTTCAGTTCAGAACCTCATTTCCGGTTGGTTAAACACATAAAGGTTAGAACTAGTGAGAAATAATATAAAAATGAGAAAAAATACATATTTTATTTAAGAGGCAGCTGTATCACATTTTAAATATTTGCTTATTCTTTAATTATTAAAAAAAAAAAAAATTAAGTGAATTTTGTAAATTTAACTTTTGATATTTCTTAAGATTAAAAGATTGTAAAAATTATCAAAGGTTATTTATACAATTTATAAAACTTATTCTGAAAAAACTATTTAAAATGTTTGTGTGTAATTGTGTGTCGACCACAAGATAGATGACATTTATATATTTATGACCTAAATTAAAAATATAAATTAAACTAAATTGGGATAGGCATTATGAATTTGTAAATTGATTTATTTTATACTAATTCAAATTTATTTATATATATATATTTATTTTAAGCATATGTTGTGCTTAGAGTAGATCAAGCCTTAAAAGATCTTTCTGAAATATAGAATCTTCAATTGATATACTTTAAAATTTTTTGAACCTTAAAGTATGCAATTTTTGACAGTAAAATATTTTTGTTTTTCGTTAAAAACTGACTTTATTTGTATTTATTTTTATATTAAGCATTATTTAGGATTAATCTGAATTATTAACTTTCTTATAAATCATTGCAATAGATATCATTCATGGTATAAATGAAATCGTATTTCTTGCACCTTGAAGTATGCAATTTTTTGTTCAATATTTTTTTGTATTTTGTAAAAACTGAATTTATTTATAATTATTTTTATAATAAGTTGTATTGATTTTTTCTGGATTATTAACTCTAAAAATACATTTATAATTAACATTTATGGATGAAATATTATAAAAATGTTTGCACCTTAAAGTATGCAATTTTTTGCAGTAATGTACTTTTTATTCTATAGAAGCTGAAATTATTTTGGAAACAAATATTTGATTTATATTCTCAATGCTCGTGTTATCTATCTGCCAGATTTTAAACACTTCAAGAAAGTTTACAATCTAATAGCAAACAAGTATAAGTTCAATTGTATTTCGCCGTTGTATAGCTTGTGCTCTTCATTATAAAATCAGTTATATACTTATTATAAGTATTATAATGATTAAACAATATTTTAAAATTTATTTATGTTGTGTTAAGTTTAAAAATTTCAAGGGTAAAGGTCAAGGGCAATTTTTTATTTTTAATAACAGAACACAAATCACAAAACTCTTTCCTTTTCAATTAGTCAAATTTTAAGAGTATGTTTATTTTCTTGGAATCTCCCTACTAATACCTACAGTTTATAAATAATCGCCAATTTACTTGTAACACATATTATCCGTTTAATATATAATTTGAATATTTTTGGTCTCAGTACTTTTGGACCTAATGTATATCATTTTTGAAATTATTGGAAGACACGTGTATATAACAAATTTTTACCTATCTTAATACAATTCATTATAAAATTAATTCAATTTTTAAAAATTTAATTTAAAATTAATAAAAATATCTTTTGAATTGTTATTTCTTTTAAAATTTTTATTAAATGCCTTTTATTATTAATTTAAATTCGATGATTTTTTGAAAATCTAATTCATAACAAAAATTTCAAAAACATTTCCTTAAAAATTTGGATTGAAAAGTAGAGAACAAATAAATAAATATTTGCATAAAGAAAAATAAACAGCCAAATATGATACAAAAAAAAAATTGCATAAATTTCCATAATTTATAACTTTTTTTTTTGAAAAATATTTCCCAGCTTTTTTCCTCATCTCTAGGCAGTATCCAATCCAAATGAAGTTTCCCTGATGCATAAAAGTGAAAAAAAAACTTATGATATAAAATAGAATATTTTGAATATCAATTTTTTGATATTTTTAAATTAAAGTTATTAAGTGGGGACGAATCGAAGAAAATTTTCCAATTATTTACAAGTAAATTTATTTTTAAAAAATATATATAAAACTTATAAAATTAATTTAAATGAAAACTTAAAAATAATAAACCTTGAAAAGTTTCTTTTTATTAAAAGCAGTTTTTTTAAAAAATTTGTAGGAGAAAAATGAGTATTAAAATTGTTTGAAAAAAGCTCATGGCTTCCATGCGTTGAACGCGTATTTTCAGGTATTCAACTTTATTTTCGAACATAAAATAAATTTGGCTCAGAAAATACAACGGTTTAACGGAAAACACTCAGTTGAACCGCTTCAAATTTTCTGTCCAAAGTCAAACATACACTGTCTATAAAAAAAAGTTGTTCTACCAATCATCGGGCGCATATGGGTTAATAAAATTGCCGGTTAATGTTACAGTCGACAGCACTATTAAGGACTAGCAAAATATACACGAACGTTTAAAGGTGCTTGACTGTAACATATAAGATTGGAAAACGCAAATCGTTCGGATTCAAAAACTTTGTTACATTTTTCGTTTTGTCTAGAACTGTAGAAATACTAAATTTGAAGTCAATCAGTCGAAACATTTAGGAATAAGAACTTCTGAAGAAGATGAAGAACAGATTATAATGTCCTTAGTATTAATTTGTCTTCAGTAATGTCCTCGTTTTCAAACGTAAACCAAACGCTTTCTTCATCAATAGTAAGGATAAGTTCGTGGGCCAAAACAAACGAAGAGATTGCGAGGTTCTCATACAAAAACCCCAGACTTTTGAAAAAGTTTATAGAAGATAAAATAAAATATAGAACTCATTACTAGTACACTGCTAATAAAACAACCAATTGAAGGTCAACAATTTGGATCAATTTAATTATTTAAACTCATTTCATGGAGATCAGATTCAAAGAATCGAAATTAAAAAATGAAAAAAATTTTAAAATCTTCAAGTTTAACATTTTGTTGGAGCTTATAAAGCTATCATAAAAAACTTAGACATAAATCCAAGATGAATAAGCTTTTCTTCTTGCATAATGTGGTTTGCATTGATCCCATGGTTCAATTATTAGAAATTGACATTTCCGAAACTACTTCAATCTCTCGAACCCATGATACTAGAATCAATTCATCAAAGCTGCTTTTAGTTTCCTGGGTTCACACCAATAGTCTATTTACCAAATTTAAAATCATTTCGGCGGTTAGAACTCGAGATTTTTTCAAAAGTCTGGATGTAATAGAGCCTCCCAATCCCTTCGTTCGATTTGGCCCACAAACTTATTCTTACTATTGACGAAGAAAGCGTTTGTGGAGACAGAAGAGAATACTACTGAAGAAAAATTTTTACTGAGGACATTATGACCTGTTCTTGTATAGTACTATAGTACTTCTATGACACTGGAACAAAGATAAAACTATAGTTGCATTAAATATCTTGTACTTTTTTATGCGTCGTTTGATATTTGGGCAAGAGATTCTTATAATTTTTTAATTTTAAAATTTTCTTCTTATGTCTTGTATGAACCTTAAAAATTTAATTCCTTTGGATCTAATAAACAATGAACTCAACAATCGTTGATTCCAAGATTCTAAACATTCCAAAGGTTTTTAAAGCTAATTTATTTTAAATATAAATTCATGTACGATTATACAATATACAGAGTCTAATATAAACCTACAAAATGAATTTTATATATATACATACTTTATTCCCACAATGTATCTATTTACTTAGTCTCTCTTTTGATTTAAAAGGTCATCTTCAAAAAAAAAAAAAAAACCAGTTAACCAACAATTTTAGAAAAGAAATGAGGAAATCAGAAATGATTTTATGGTACAGGATACTTCCAAGTCTTAGCACAAATGTATTCTATTCTATTGTACATTGTTTTAAAAATTTCCTTCTAAAAAAAGTCCTGACACACAGCACTCATTTTTAGGATAAAAGAAATATATATATATAATTTGCATATATTCAATGAAAATTTAATACTGAAAATTGCTTTTTTTCAATATGAAAGCGTTTTTTTTGCTTTAAATTTTGCATTATTGTGTGCCACAAGTAATTTTAAACAAATATTTGATACTAAATTTAAAAAAATTTAAATAATATTATTTTATATAGCATTTAAAATGGATTTAAATGAAAATTATTTCGGAAAATAACACATATAATTTGGTATTCATCAAAAGAAGAAAATTTAAAATATAAATTGAAATTTTGAAAAAAAAAAATATTTATCAATTTTTTTTAAAAATGTTTAAGATATTTTTCTTAATAGCTTCAAAATTAAAACCCTGGGTTTCATTTAAACTTTATTTCCATTTATAGTTCCAGAATCTAATAGTTTCCATATTTATTAAAATTCTTAAAATTACTTTTTTAAAACAATGGTATCAGTTTAATTAACAGCTTCTCAATATACTTTTATCTTATAGATACTTTGGATATTCTCAGATAATTTAAATAAAATATGACACGTGCTTCAAATGATTTAATGCAACATGGACATGGGTAGACAACATTCATTGGAGTTTGTTGTTGACTCGAGTATACTACGTACAGTTCATAAATGATTGCACTAGATAATCCTACGTTCTTCAGTTTTGAGGCAGAGCGAAGATACGCAGGTTCTTTAAATCTAAAATTAATTCGCATTGCAACCAAAAGTAAGGCAGCATATGAAATATTTCTCCATGCATTCCTTTATTCCGTTTATTTACCTAACTCTCATCCTTTTTTCAAATCTCTTTAATTTTTTCTAAAATATTTATGTTTATTTAATTATGTGGCTCCTTATAAAACTTCATACCATATTCATCTATAAGATCTCCAAACCATCGCCACTCTGATTGATCTCTCACCTTGTGTAATTTGTATCAAGTGAAGGCAAAAAATATTAAGCTTTATATCCAAGAAACATCGTTCTCTGACTCAAATTCCTGAAACCAAAATTTACATTATAAATAAAGACCATATTTTTTAGTTTGGTTTTGGGCAGGTAAAACTCAACACTGCCTCAAAGAATCTTGAGTGGTTACTTCATATGTCAATCAATGTGTTCTTCCCACTGTCGTAAAATGCAACCAAATACAAATCATCAGGTTGTCATTCTCAAATTAATTAGACCTTTTAACTTTGAGAATTAGAAATGCTTTTAAAAAATAATTGCATACCTACCTACTCATGCAACATTCAACAATAGAAGGAAACTAGTGCGTTGGTTAAAATGTTTTTATATTGTAATAATAAACCTTTTTATTTTGAATCGAACAAATCAGTTCAGATAATAATTTTGACGCACAGTAACAACTTTTTAAATAAAAAATGGAAACCTACAAGCAATATTTACCATAGTGTTATTTTTTTTTAATAAATGGTAATATTAAAAAAAATAACACAATAATAAAAACTAATGTACGTCAAATATTATAATCAAACATCAGCATTATAATAATTTTTTTAATTCTGTAAATTTTTTTTAAATTTTTACTTTTCTGTAAAAAAAAACATACAACACATCACATAAACATATTACACACCACACATCAAATACATATATCAAATAGAAATTCACCACACTTTATTCGGAATCAAACCAAATATTATTATAATTGCGTTTGTTTAATACAAAAAACAATAATGTTGTAATAAAACTGAAATCAAACATGTTTGAAACCTTCTGTTATACTATCTTCTTCAACTTCTTTAAATGCTTCAAACATCTTGTATATACAATCATTTTTATTTCCCGTTATAAAATTTTTTGTACTTTCTTTTTCTATTCATTCATTCATTAGTTTTTTTTTAAATATTGTTATACATACATAAATTTTACCGTTATAAATAATATGACAGAAGAAGAATTAAAAAAAAAATAAATATAGGTATATATATCATCCAACAGTTGGTTGTATTCAGAGTCAGAAATATTTTTTCATTTAATAAATTTGAATTTTTATTTTTATTTTTTTTGGTATAAGACACTCATACATACACATACATATGTAAAATTTATATATTTTATTATTATTAATATTTTATGTTATATACTTATAGTTGAATATATTTTTTTTTGTATAAAATTAAAATCCGTTATTTCTTAACATAAAGTATTAATATTATAGGTATAGGTATATACATATTTTATCTTACAACACAACTAACTATGTTGAATAGTGTGAGTGTTTTATTAACCCACGTTGTATTTTGTATACTGTATGAGAGTTTATATTTTTTATCATATGAAGTTCGTTTGTTCGGTAAAAATTTTTTGTTTTTATTTTTTTTTTGTTTTTAATTTGCCGTTATTTCACTTTCATTAAAACTATGGTGTAAGAAAAATTTTTTGATCAGTTGTTGCATATCTTTCGGCGAATACAGAACACAGTTTTTCTTTTCAATATTTGAATTGAAATTGAAAAAATTGTGAAAGTAAAATTTTAAAAGAATTTTTTGAGTTTTATTTTTTTGGAAAAAATTAATTAATTTTGAAAAAAAAAGAGTGAAAAATTTAACGGTAAAATTGAAAAGAAAATATTAATTGTGAAAATTAATTAAATTAAAAAAAAATATATAGTATTTAAATTAAAAATTCAAATAAAATATATTAATTAAATAAATTTTAAAAAATTATTTTTGGTGTTTAAAAAAAAAAAAAAAAAAAACAACCGTTACTTTTTGTGAAGAAATATATTTAATTTTTTTAATTTAAATGCATAATAATTTTTTGAATTAAAAATTATTTCGTAAAATTAAATTAAATTAAAATTTTTTAAAATAATTTTTATTTTCTGATACAGGTAAGAAAATATTTTTGAATTTTTTAAAATTAAAATTAAAAATAAAAGCAAAAAAAAAAATAATAAATTATCCAGGTGAATGAAAATACCTTTTGTCACCTTAATGAATATATTAATTTTTTTTGTTTTGTTGTTCTTAATAAATTTTTTAATGTGTTTTTTTTTTTTTTTTGAGATTTTTAAGAAAAGATTTCATGGTTCTTTTCTTTTAATTTGTCTAAAAAGATAAAGAAAAAGTAATGTAAGGATACACTTATTATTATTATCCTTTATTTTATTATCCTTTAAAACAATACATATTTAAAAATCACGGTGTACAAATTAAGTCATTATAAACAAGACCTTTCTCCTCTTTCTATTGTTGTGTGTTGTAGGCTTTAAATGAAAACCTATAATGAATGATAAGTTTTCTTTAAAACAATGTTTTTTTGTTTTTTTTTTTTGTTTTTTGTCTCAAATAACCCCAAAAATTGTTTATTTTTTTTTTTTTTGTTTAGTAGAAGACCTTTAATCTATTCCATACTTAATTCTTAGGTTCAGATTACTTTATAAAATCAGTTGTTTTTTAAATGACGATGCAATTGTTTTTGTTTTGTCATTTTTTTTGTGTATTATTAAAAGCATTGTTTTTTTGTTTTTTGTTTTATTTGGGAGCTGGGACTAATTAAAAAACTTTTGTTTTTTTTTTTATTTTTGAGATTCCCACGAAAAATCCTCAAAAAAAAAAGGATTTTTGTACTTGCCATTGCTATTAATAATTTCGTCCTTTGAAAAACAAAAATTAACAATCAAATAATCCAAAAAATTATGTCATAATGCCCAATGTTAAAATTTTTTATGAATTTTCATTAACAAAAATTCGGTTGAGTAAAATGGAAGGACGAGGAGGGGGGAGAAGGGGCATGTAATATGAATTGTCAATGTAGCAAAAAAGGTCAAAGTAAAGATTTGATTAGAATGCGTAAGTTTTGTGTAAATTACAGAATGAATTTTACAAAAAATTTAAGGGATATAATTCAAGGGATTGAGATTTAGAATTTTAGATTTTGGAAATTGTGTAATATGTATACAATACAAATATATTTGAATATTTCAAATCAATTCATAAAACCTTTCCAAGATCGTTTTTTTTTTTGGTTTTAGTTTTCGCGCAATTTTATTACAAGGCATTTTATGAGTATACTCTTAATAAAGGTATTCCCGCGCCACTTTGCTGTTTCAGCGCGATTTTCTTTAATTCATTTGAAATTAAATAAATGTTTGTAATTATAGGGTCCTTATATTATTACTAAAGATTTTTATTTTAATTTAAATACAGAATTTTACCTATATATCAATTAACTGTGGGACATATCAATTAACTGTGAGAACTTATCAATTCACTGTAACTTCTTAACAATTCACATTAATACTCTGAAATACACTTTAATACACTTTAATAGCTGAAACGAAACAAAAATAATTTAATTCTTCAAAATTTAAAGGAAATTATTAGTTTTGAGGGAACACCCGATTACAATAATTCATTATTTTTATTACTACTTTAAAATACATAGTCCTAAAGAAATATAGGTGGAACTGTTAAAACTATTTACGGTAATGTTCTATATATATTTCAAAAAATGTATAAAATCAAATAATATAAACTGATCTTTCTACTTTCGATCTTTTAATTTTTTATATATTTCATTAAAAATTCATATTGAACTTAACTAAGCTATAAGAGCGTTTCATAATAGAGCTTCGAGGAGCATTGAAACGGAGTTCAAAAACTGTTCTAATTAAGGGAACGGTTTAAAGTAATCTTGTCTGTAATTTATGTGCGTGTCCATTTCTAGATCAAATTCAATTATATTTTATAATTTAAAGAATAATCAAGAATGGGTCAAATTGAAAATTTTGTTTTTAAATTCTTCTTAAATAAATCGTCTTTAAAATTTTGAAAAAATTTGTTTTTAAATACACCTGGATTTTTGATCCTATGCAAATTCTACGCCGCTATAATTAAATATCATTTTCTATAAGGATCACATTCATTTTTTGTCTTCTGTTTTAAAAAATGAGACATCATTTGGAGATTTATAAAACTAGGATATTTAATACTATTAATTTTTTTAATATGTTACTTGTTAATGTTACATATTTGTTCCCAACTCACCAAAAAGATTTGATGATTCAAAATAACTATTTTAATCATTTATCTTCCTAATCAATATTATTGCGATCTAAGGAAGATTTGGTTGCGAACTCTCGATTAA
This sequence comes from Dolichopus griseipennis, assembly GCA_963082915.1. Classification (NCBI taxonomy): domain Eukaryota; kingdom Metazoa; phylum Arthropoda; class Insecta; order Diptera; family Dolichopodidae; genus Dolichopus; species Dolichopus griseipennis. Next base: position 31,522,102 of record OY720442.1, on the reverse strand, counting down.
TAAGTTTACAAATCTAAACTGAGATTACAAATATAACACATAATTTAAATTTATAAATTTTCACTGTCGTTGAATAAGATCTATAAATAAATTTGGGTTGGTTTATTTTATATAAAGTATAATTGGGCTTCCATCTAATGCAAAGGGACAAATAATTTAATGACTTTGAAATTAATTTTAATTACTTATAAAATATTAATCTTTACACTCAACACTTACTTCTTTTAATTAAATTAAAAGTCATATATCATAGATATATCAACCGATGGCTAAATGGTTAAAGTGGCGTAGTAAAAGTGGAAGTTAAAACAAAAAGTCTTGAGTGGAAACCCTGGTCATATTATATCTAATAAAAAAAATATAGTGTTGGCAAATAGGCAAAGGCCTACTATAATATCAGGCAATATTTGCAATTGTCTGGTACTAAAAATGAATAAACAAATATCTCATATCTATGAGTACAACTACTAAATCTCTCTGTAATCACGTCCTATTTCGAAATTCTACTATTTTTTCAAAATTTTTTACCTCATATTTATAAAACCGAAGTTAATAAAACCGAAAACACACAAATTTTTATGTATTACAATCAATTTAAATGTGTTCAAAAGATCAGAGATACCGTCTGAAAAAGTCTTTGCCTTAAGTTATTCTTTATGTAATTGAACTCATATCTTTAAATAATACACACAGATTTTCCAGGAAAAAAAAATTGACTAATCAATTTGCTTAGGGATTTTAAAAGAAACAATAACTTTAAAAATTATTTTCACTTATTTTTTATTTTGATTTTAAATTTTTTATTAAATCACAGTAGGCAGAATCTGAGTACGAAAACAATTCACTAAGTACCTTTATATTCTATCTGTAGTTTCCTTTAACCGTGAGATCAAAATATTTTTTTCATATTGACTTAATATTACCTTTGTTTTAAGCCCCAAAGGAACTTAAAGTTTTCCTTTGCTTGAATATTAAAACAGAAGGAATCAAAAAAAAAAAACAGATAATACAAATTTTATTTTTTCAACTTGTTTCATTTATTCCAAGAAATTCCGATGAAAAGTGTAACCAAAACAAAAACAATGATGATGTTGTCTCTTTCCTTTTTAAAAAAAAAATAAAAAAAAAAACACTAAAGAATTTACATTATTTCTATCTTAAATACAATCATAGTAGTTAGTAATATCAGTAAGTAAATATTAAGGTAAGGATATAACAAAGAAAATGATGATTTAATAGTTTAATGGTTGCTTCTTTTACAACAGTAAATATAACGGTAAATATAAGCGTTATTTTAACGGTAAATAAGGATCAAAAGAACAAAATAAAATTGTATATGGAGTTTTCCAAAAAAAAAACAGGAAATCTAAAATTGAGAAAAAAAAAAAAAAATTCAAATTTTAATTTAACATTTTGTGGTGATAAGAATAAATTAAATTTAAAAGACCTTGTATGAGGTCCTGATTTATTTTGTCAAATAAAAATAAAAATTTATTTTGTGAAATGAAGGGCTAATATCACCAATACTTAATTTTTAAGAAATAACTTATCTAGGTTTTATTTCTATAGGTATTGTAGAAAGAGAACCTAGATTTTTTAGAGTAAAATTTTTTTAAACGTTTTCACTGCTGTTAGTGAGTGTATAGGGTATTCATCAAGTTATTAAGACCAGGCTTCAGTTTCTTTAATCATTATATTCACTAAACCGTTGATTACTCGTTGATTATTAGGCAAATTATTAATATACAAATGCTAAATTATGTGCACCATCTATTATATTACACATAAGAGTTATATATATATATATATATATATATATATATTTGCTATATAATTTTATTTTATATTATGATATAAACTGATACCGATATAAACTGTTATAATATAATTATTCAATTTTGACGGTAATTTTTTTATAGCATATAGGATCTGACGTCATTGGTTAGATCCCTTAGAGTACTATTATAGTTTTAGCGTTTTTTATCAAGCTACTGTATGTTTCAACTTTTTATATCAATATCAACATTTAACTTATTTTGAAGTTTTTCTATTTAAAAAGTCTAGAAAAAACTACTGATATCCAAAATACGAATATCAAATTATTGAAACACACTAATCAAAGGCTTTAAAGATCATAAAGGTTGATTTTTATTCAAGCGATTTATCCACGAAAATTTCTTAAAAAGAAAATGTTATAAAAATATCGTGCAATTAGTTTTAATTCTGCTGAATATAGTTCATAAATTGTTTACAGAAGTATTTTTGGCTTAATTTTATTGCTTACATTCTCTGTGGTATCTTGGCACTCTCCTGTACACTAACGTTCTCTGATTTCCAGTAACATTCCCTGTACCCGTACTATGTATTCTGATTCTTTCCAATAGCGGCGAAATGTCGTCGGCTGTTTTTTTTATGAACAAAATATTTTAAGCTAACAAGTATATTAATTGATAATATATAGGTCTTAGCCTCATATTTATCTTTTGACAAAAATTACCGTAGGGTATAGTTACAGTACTTTTTTAAATGAATTTCAAATATATTCCTACAAACTGTTCAGATACCGCAGAAGTGTTTATCGCCGATATTGAGTTCGACGGAAACCTTCAGTTCATGTTAAGGAAAATACTTTTTTTTGGAATACATCCGTCTAATAAAGCAATACTCTATTTAATGCAGACCTGTATAATACTGAGTGAAATGGTACTTAAGTATAGTTGTAGGTACAGGTTAAGTACAGTATAATGAATACTCATGTTATCATGCACTTGTATCACTTAGATTTTGATAATTACAAAATTTAAGTATAAGTAAACGGATCAAGTAAAAATACTTGCAATTCTCATAAAGTAATTACATTTTGAGTTTTATTTCTTGTGTAATTATTTTTTGTACTTAGGTATTTTCGAGTAATTAAGTACCAAGAAATACTTAAGTATTAAGAATTCGTAAAATTAAGTGTTGTCTGTTGCACACTCCACTTTCAATATGTTATTACAATTCTACTAATTTGTAAGTAATATATTTTATTTATGTTATATATTTTATATTTAAATAATATTTGTTTACCAAGGTGATTTTCTGAATCGAATCTACACCCCCTCCTATATAATAAGCCAAATGTTTACCCACTACACTATCGAGGACCCTCGAAAATCCTTAAGTATCATAACATAATTATACTCATTAGTAATTAAACTTAAAACTTAATTACTTTCTGGGAATTACAAGTATTTTAACTTCTTTTACTTGTACTTAAATTTTGTAAGTATCGAAATCTGAGTAATACTGGCACTTGACAAAGTAATGACTATCAAGTAAAGGTATTACTAATTGTACTGGTACTTGAAATATACAGGTGTGATTTAATTTATTTTACAAAATATCCAACATAAAAAGACAAATTTTTATACATACCTTATAGCCCCCTTTTAAAATTAAATAAAATACCAGTTCCCTAGACTGTAGAGATATAGGTAAAATAAAAATACTCAATAGTATTCAAAAGTCAACTCTTTAATTGTTAAATTAAATTTCAAAATTATCACTTAAATACTTTTACTTTAATCTTATTGTATATATAAGATACTTTATTTACTTTGTATTCACTTTTATACTAAAAATATCTTGAAATATCTTTAAAAATTTATCTTAAAGTATTTCCTGGTCAAAATTTAAATGGAAAAGTATCAATCAATCGAAAAACTTTGAATAATTATGCAAATTTAAAATCTATATTTACTTTTTTCAAAAAATCAAAATTATTTTAATTAGTAGTTATATATGTTGATAGAATAATCAAACTTAAATATTTTTATAAATATATATATTATATTATATAGTTAACAGACTCCAATTAAGAAATTTTAGAGAAAAATAAATATATATATATAAAAGATATCTGAATAATTAATCGTAGTTTATTTGAATATTTTAGAATAAAAGTTCAATGAATTTAAAAAAAATCAAGGAATAAAAAAAATTTAAAACCGAACCGATTGAGATTAATTTGAATATTATCATCTGCTGATGAAGGAAGCATCGATCAAAATTTAATCCCCATATTAATTAATAGCGGCTTAATAACACAATATGCCGACGTCCTTTCTGACGATTCTTGTTACCTGAAGAGTTCTGACTCGAATCCAAGGGAAAATGAATAATTGTTAATTAAACTATGGCCTTGTTGAAAACCCTATTTTGCCAAATCAATGGTAAAATAGTAGCTAAGAGAATTATTTCAAAAAAAAACTGTTACCATAATTAAAATAATATGCTTTTATACTTGTACACAGGGAGTGCAGAATTCAAAAGTCATAAAAAAGTGATAAAAAATTCATAACAAACCAAAAATGATTTTAAAGGGAAGGGTTTATTTCCAACAGTTTTCAAAATAAAAGCCTTTAAAGTAATTTCGTAGACTTTTAATAGGAGTAACAACATCTTGGCCCCAAAACTTGATATGTAAAAGTTTTATTTAATTTTTCAATACTATTTCTCAACTTCTCCTGAAAATAAAGTATCCTAACATGTTTCCACCATTCAAAATGAATTCATATTCCAAATGAACCTATAGTGTAGCTAGACAGATTTGTTAGTCTAAAAGTTGAAAAATTAGCAAGTAAAACTTCGATAAAACATAAATATACCGACGGTCTAACACTATTAGTTACAGCGGTTCTTACTAATAATGAAATGTGAATTCTAAATAAAATATCTGAGTCGATCTTCAACGCTATGCAAAGTCCAAACTCTAGAAAAAAAAAGAATTCTCTTACATAAAATTGTTGAAAGTATATTCAAATGTTTCGGAAAGGGGAAGTGGACTTCGAGAAGTGTAGAATCTAAGATTAAATTTGGAAGGTTAGCTGAAAACGAATTTTAATAGTTTTTTTTTGATAAGTAGTAAAATTGTTAGATAAACCATTTTTATCAGAAAGCAGTACATTTCATGGAATCGATTTTCAAATTTTTGTCTAGGGTCCCCAAGGAATGGGTTACCATTACTAACTACTCCTTATATCTAAACTATCAAGAAATTTCCACAGCCTACCAATGATTATTAAAAGCCTTTTTATTATTGCGCTGGTACTGTTTAAAGGGAGCGAGTAAATTCATCAGAACAAGAAGCGTATTAAGACTATTTCGAAATTTTCTAAACTATCCTGAAATTTACACAGCACACCAATACACGTTTAAAGCCTCAAGTATTGCGCTGATACTGTTTTAAGGATGTGAGTAAATTCAGTAGTACAAGATCTCAGATCCACGAATATTTTGAATTTTCCTAAACTCCCTAAAAATTTCCCCAACATATCAATGATTATTTAAAGCATTTTTCGTATTGCGTTGGTACTGTTTTAAAATTTTAAAACAGAGAGAGTAAACTCAATGAAACAAGAACCATATCAAAGATCCTAAATCCAAGATCTAAGATTATCTAGAAATTTTCACACCACACCACTAAAAATTTAAGCTCCTTTAGCGCTGCGTTTGGATTTGAATGAACGGAGGAAGTCGTTTTAATAAAACAAGATCCATTTCCAAGATTTCATTTCCAAGATCCAAGAATATACTTGGTTATTAACTTGTCGTCACAAAATCCAAATTTAGTCAAATCTAATATTAGTAATATATTCTAATATTTAATAAATATTTCTTAATTTCAAATAACTTATTTAAAATAAAACCTTTCCGATTTCATTAAATGTTCTTGATAGTGTTAATTAACCACCACCTCATTAATTAGTATCAGCATGTACAATAAACATATTAATACAAAATGAAATCAATATATTATGCTGAATATTATTAAAAAAATACCACAACCATTTGAATATTTTAGTTCGTTATGGCTTATATACCCAATATACTCAATATCTCTATTATAAATTCCAGTCATATTTTTTCAGTATGAATTGTGTTAAGTAAATAACTGAAATAAAAATTTAGTATATTCAAAGGATATTTTCAAAGGATATTCTCAAAGGATATTCAAAAAAAAAGAAAAGATGATTAGAAATAAAATAAATTTGTTACTCCTGTTCTCCCTGGCTTGTAATTTGATAATTTCCCAGGTATTGTATGGAAAAAAAATGTTCATTCTTTTATTGTGATAAGTTTTTATGCAAATAAAAGAGGACATTCAATCTTTTATTAAACTTTGTTATTAACTTTTTGAATAAAATTCTATTTTTGGTATAAAACTTAAAAAAAAAAAAAAACCGAAAGCCATTTTAATTTGGACACCTTCTAATTATTATTTGTTTAAAATTTAACTTTTAAGAAAGTTATAAAGTTACTTGAAGTCAAAATTTATTTTTAAATTAAAATAAAAAAGTTTTAAAAATTTCATTACGTGTTTTTGGATTAAATGTAATTAAAAAGATAGTATTCATCTTCTATTAAAGATTTTTACAATACTTTTGAGGATTGCATATAATTTCATCTGTGTTGTGGGTTAAATCCTGCTGCTCAGTTGCAATATGGATTTCGGTAGTAAATATCAACTATTAGTAATGAACTAAGTTTTAATCTACACCTGGGAAATTCAATTAAAATTTAAATCCGTAAGTTTCTTTATAGATTTGGGAGATATATTCGTTTGGCCTTGGTTAGATCAAAAGATTCCGGGATTCGACCACATGAACATCTCCAGGATAACTGATTTGTAATCCCCACTTATCTTTCGTCATTAGTAGCCTACAATATAAATTTCAATAAGATAGTATCATTATATTTTGAGTTATTCGGATTACGGACGAACGGACATCCGTAAATCGTTAGAATCTTCGAGTAAAAGTTTCCTAGGTCCAGTTGCACAAACCTTTTATCATTAAGTGCATCGTTTGGCCTTGGTTCGATCAAAAGATTCCGGGATTCGACCCCATGAACATCCGTTTCCCAGGATAACTGATTTGTAATCCCCGCTTATTTTTCATCTTTAGATACCTAAAATAGAAGTTTCATCAGGATATCATCACAAAATTAGTTATTCAGCATACGGACTGTAGGACATGGCTAAATCGTTAGAATCTCCGAGTAAAAGTTTCCTAGGGCCAGTTGCATAAACCCTTTATCACTAAGTGCATCGTTTGGCCTTGGTTCAATCAAAAGACTCTGGAATCCGACCTCATGAAGCTCCTTTCCCCAAGATTAGATTTTATTCTACTAAAACCAAGAATGGTAATAACCCTCGCATTTACTTACCAAAGAAATGATAAGAAAATTTGGACAATAGGTACCAGGAAACTTCTGCCTTAGATGTTATCCTGTATAAATAACAAATGATTATTTAATTTTGTTCTACCATTTCTAATCATTCTAATTTTAGTCTGATTAAGAATATTTTTTTTCATAGGGTTGGTTCAACATCTTTTAGTCACCACAGACTTTACATATTGATTTTTCTTTCTAAATTAATTATCTTGTATTGGGGCTACAGTTTTTTATTTATTTCTGTGCCTCTAACTGCGATGAATATTAACAGGACTAAAGGATCTACGTAGGACTTTGCTTCAAAAAAAAAAAAATAAAATAAAAATTAAATAAAAATTCAATTTAGGGTAGTAATTGGGTAGGAGACTTGTTTTGAAAATCATTTAAAATTTAAAAGTGCTTTTTATAGTCTAATATATATTTAAGAAAAATTAAATTTAAGGCATTAAATATTATTTATTATTTTTTTCTATACTCTGATATAAAATTGTTTTAATTTAGAAACATTTTCCATGAGCAAAAATTCATAATTTAATTAATTAGTGTTAGAAATAAACGTCCAAAAATTTAATTGACTTTAATGAAAATTTGTTAAATAACATTTTATTAATAATTTTTAATAATTAAATTTTGATTAAATTTTACAATTAAATAAATCAATTATATTGTAATGTGTTAAAAAATTATGGTATTATTGATATTTATTAGAACTTTATTGTTGTTTTTACAACTCTAAATATTAATAATTGTTAAGTTATACTAAAGTTATTTTGTTGTATGTACAAAATTGAGATTTTGAAGAATTTCATCTTTTCTGATTATTTTTCAAACTTATTAATAACTTATTAATTAGTTGCGTGGTTTTTTATAAAATTATATCAATAATAAAAACGAGGAAGAGTGTAGTAGAGTAGACTGTGTTAACCCTGGGATAGAGGCTTAATATAAAGCTTCATAAGGTTCAATAAGGTTCTTTATTATATAGTGGAATTTTATATTAAACTGGTAGAAGAAAAGTAAATACATACATTATATTAAGATTGTATTAACAATTATATTAATACACATTTTCCATTTTATTTAAATACTAAAATGTTGAGATCAAATATTAAGAATCAGAATATCAGCTGTTTCCAAAATCTCTATACATGTAAATATTCTGGAAAAAAGGTCAAACTTTGTAGCTCAGTGTAAAATCCCTTGGAAAAAATACATATATTGAATGACTTTTGAAATCAACTAGAATAAAATGCCAAAAGTGACCGTGGACATAGATGAAGCGCGGAGTAGGTCATCTACGTTATAAAGAAAAGGATTGTTCGAAGACAAGAGCATGATGACCAAATGCTTAACTAGAAATATAAAATTGTTTGAACCCTGTTGAAAATATTCTATTTTTACAGTCGGGTAAAAATTTGGAATTCGAATAATAAAATAATACACGATTTCTAAAGTTAAATACAGCCTATAGGTTTGAATACTTCTTGAAATGATTTTAATTCTCATCGGAATTTCACGAATTATGCCTTATTTCTCAACTTATCTATGAAATAAGACCAAGAGGATTTATTGATATAGGCTTTATTTCCTTCTGCCAACTTTAAAGTAAAGTATACGTATAACTATTATACTTATTATATACATTTGTTATGAGTATATATTTTTTTATAATTTCAACTAAAAACATGATTTCTGGACATAAGCGATTTTTGTTTACCATGATACAAATAAATTTCATATAATGTTAATTAGTTTTTGATTCTATTTGAAATGACGACGTGTTACAATGTTAATTAAATATTCAATTTCAAATCTATTTACATCTTCTTTGAATAAGTAATTTAATATCTTAAGATTGGCGACAAATTATTATTTTAATATAATTATTAAATACCTTGTTCCTGATATTGGATAATTTATTAATTGTTTGATTGCTATCGTCAATTATTTTAGTAAGTTTTAATAGTTTTTTAATTCTGGAACTTGGTTGGAGAGAGTTCATATACTCTAGTGCTGAAGCATTTCTTTAAGATAATTTAGACCTCTATAAATCAATGAATAAAATTATCTAACTATCTAAAGAGCCTATTAGAACTATATAGCCAGGACTTATGAAATATGAATAATCGGGCTTGGACAAGAAGACAATTGAAAAGTTTAAAACTTAGGAGATCTTCTGAGTTCCCAAGAATATTTTTAAAAAATGTTAAAAATTAAATCATAGAAGCACATAATAATAAACTAATTAATCAATCATATATAAGATATTTTAAAAACATATGGTTTAGGAAGCGAAGTAAATGTCACTTCTACAAGTTCTAAATGGTAGAAAAATCAAAAAGCTGCTTACAGCATATTCATAGTTTGAGGGGGCAGTGATCTTCTAAACGAAGTAAATCATTTTTAGTTACAGTTTGTAAGTTCAAATCTAGGAAATAAAGCAGTTAACCTACCTGTGAACATAAGGGTTGCTTTTTTTAGGATGAATTAAAAAACATATTGGTTAAAGCATCGTAACATATACCATATAGTGTTTGTATTAATTAGGACTTGGGTTATTACTTTATAGTGTCAGTTTGAGTATAACTTTAATATCTTTAAATTTACTAGAATTTTAAAATTTACATAAAACTTAAACATAATTCAAAATTAAAATATATTTTAGTTGTTTGCAATCAATCATGAACCACATCGTTACCTTTTTAAAAATTTTAAATGTCATAATTGATACTATTTAAAAAACTATTCACACGTTTATTCAATCGTTAACAATTTATTCCTATACCCTCATAATATACCACCACCTACATAATATATTTTTTTTGAACTCTTTAACAAATTTCAATCATATTATTTTTAAAAAACCACTCTTTATACCTTACACCTAAAAAAGGTTTAGTATAGGGCTACATTAACTTAGGTACGGTGTTTTTAACCACCGAAAGGACGAAAGTTGTATATGGAAAAGTATATATTAAATTATTGGTTCAAAGATAGAAACTTTAAATTTGGAAAAAGGGAGCTTTTTTCGTATTTTACCAGTGGTTCGGGTACCTCTCACAAACCTCTGAAGACTTAAAAGCTTATCTTCAAAATTAAAAAGAATTGTAATTTGAAATTTGATACAAGAGTGTTTTGACCTTTTCCTTTATGTTTCTAAGATCTGAGAGGAATTAAGGGATTGATTCGAAAAGCTGTTGAAGTTGAAAAAGGTTGGAGCTTGAAATATGATATGTTTGGTTTTTTTTTATGTTTCTAAATTGAAGTACGGGTTTTTGTAATTCTAAAGCGCCTCCCAATAATAATAAAAACTTAATCCTATTTCCTAAGGTTCCCTATTTAAGATAACTTACCGACTCAATTTTAAATTAAATTTTCCAGATGTAAGGTATTAAACAAATCGGTTGCATCGACTTACCGTTGTTTCCTTACTTGTTAATTGTTATATTCTTCCTTTAAATCTCCTAATTTTTTTTTGTGGATCTTCGTATTTCCAATTTTGCATCATATTTTCACTTTATCTAAATTACCGTTAAAAAATTTTTAACAATTCACAATTCATTAAATGAAATGTGATAAAAAAGAGTTTGTTTTTTTTTTTTCAAACTTTTTACAATTTTACAATTTAATACGACAATTTAAATTTAATGCAGTTCTTGGTCTTTATTTTTTAACAATAAAATTAACATTAAAAAAAAAAAAAATAAACAAACAAACATTGAAAAACTTTACTTTTATTTATTCTGTGACATTCAAAATGATGCCAAGTGCCCTTAAAGCAGATGAGGTAAAAAAAAAAAAAAAAATCACACAAGTGATGCGCCTTAAAGTAGACTAAAAATAAACCTTTTTTTATTTTTTACAATTCTTTATCGTTTTTCAGTTGTTTGAAAATCTTTTTAATTTTGCAAGCGCAAGGATAACTTTATTTATATATATATATATATATATATATATATTTGTATATGTATATAATTATATGTGTTTGCAAGTTTTTTATGAATATATATTGGGTATATTTAAAAGTACACATATGAGAGCAATTTTTTATTTATATCGCGTTATATTTTTTCTTTTTTCCATTTTTTTTTTTAGAAATTTTCCATTATTTGTCAACTCGTATCCTTAAAAACATTGTGTTAAGTTTTTTACTGTTTTTTTTTCACATTCCATATGAGATTGTGAAGGGTCCAGGCTTTTTTTTTTTTTAATTTTATTTTGCATTTGAGTATATAGGTACAAGGGACGTGTGCTTCATACATTGAACGGAATAAGTGCTTCCCTTGTTATTTGAACAAAACTCCATTGTTTGTTGTTATGTTCGATTATTTGAAAAATTACAACAGAAAAATAAGAGATTAATGAATGAATGTTTCAAGTAAAGAATTTTTTTCTGATTTATTTAAGAGCATAATTAATCAAATACTTCTTGAACTGGACAATAGATTTAGTTCTTTATCTAATTTGAATTTTTAAAATTTTCAGATACTACCAAATATGCAGAATATGAAAAAAGCTTTCCAGAAAATCATATATCTAATTTACAAAGCTCTTATACAGGCTTTTTTGATATTTTCAGGATTAAAAATTGAACTAAAAGTAGTTTTCAAAGACAGTAATTTCAAAAGTAAAAAAAAAACGAGGAAGAGTGTAGTAGAGTAGACTGTGTCAACTCTGGGATACCCGTATGACCGTAACATATACATTATATCATCCGGTTAATTACTTTTGGCAAAATTTCAAACATTCAGCTTTATTAGGTGTAGAGTAATGCTCATATAAAAGAAGGAGTTGTATGGCAGCTACTCGAACCCTTTGCAGTAGACCAACCAAATTTTGCAGTAACTTTGGCCATTACACTAAACTATTTTTGGCAAAATTTCAGACACCCAGCTTCATTTGGTGTAGTGTAATCCTCATATAAAATTAGAAGTTGTATGGCAGGTACTCGAACCCGTGGACCAAAATGGCTGAATTTAAAACTCGATTCCGTTTTTTGCATAAAAGCGAATTTGTGAAAATTTCATAATCCTAGCTCCTTTACTTTTTGAGTTATCGTGATGACGGACGGACGGACGGACATACATAGCTAAATCGATTTATTTTTCGATTCTGATCCGATCCATACACTTGAGTCTATATCTACCCCTATCCTTCTCTGCGTCACAAACGTAATGGCAAATTTATTATACCCTTGGACTATATAGTCATACGGGTATAATTATTAAATAAATTGTTCTGTTTTTCATTGAAACAGAGTTAAAGACGTCATTTTTCGAATTTTTAAAATTATTGAAGCTAATGCTAACCTTTCCTAATTCAACAGTATCGTTTTCGTGTTCGTGTTTAAAACGGATTAAAAACTTTCTAAGAAATAGGTGCTCGCAATTGCGTCTTTCAAATTTAGCCTTAATTTCTATAGAAAAGGAATTGCTTTAAAACATAAAACGAACAAATAACTTTTATGATAGGGCATTAGATCATTTTGCTTTGAAAGAACGTTGCATAGAACTAAAACTTAAAAATTAGAATATTTTTCTTTTTCCTTTTACTTAATAAATTGGTTTTATTCATTTTTATTTATTAGTTTAAAGGATGGGTGTGGTTTAGTCGGTAAAAATCAGGCATCCAATGTCTAGCTTCGAGGCTCATTAACATAACAGCTTATTGGATCTTTTGAAGATTCCCTTCGTAAAAAGAACAAAACTTTGTGTACTTCCTTTCTTAAAAATGTCACGCCTCGTCACTGATAGGTACCTACCATCTCATATTATCATGATGTTAAAGATTATATTATGTACATGTTAAATTGTACTTTAATAAAATGTACATAAATAAAATTCATATACATGTGATTTGTAAAAATTTATTTTGAAGGGGATTTACCGTTATAAATATTAGTTTTTATTTTTTTAAACTCAAAGTAAACGAAATTTTCACGATTTTATTGTAAACTCCAGGCACTATTTTAAATATAAGTATATAAAAAAAAGTTTCACTTGTTGATTATTTATTAGTAAAAGAAATAAATATATGAAAAATTCGTAGACTGAGGGCTAAAAGAGTTCTATAAAATTTTTGAAAAGAATTAAAACCTGCTGGTATGTATTACTTATGTGAAATTTAATTTAAAACTTGTTGGAGTAAGAGTTTGCTTAGGAAAATTTAAAACTTTGTAAGTAAATAAACCAAAAATAAATTTGCAGAAAATTATACAGAATAAGAAAAAAGTATTAAAAGGATTTGAGATGAAATTAAAATTAGAGTTGGGTTCGGAGTGTAGGAGTATTATATTAAAATTTCAATGATAAATACATGTAGACAATGTAGGCATATGATAAATAATAAGTATAAATTTTTTTTTACATCTTGAATGTATCTTATTAATTGAAAATAATTGCAGAAAATTTTTTGTAATTATAATTAATTATCTTTTAAAATACATTCGAAATAATTTTTTTGATTTATTTTGATTAATTATTTTACATAAAATATACAGGTGACTACATATTACAAATATGGGAGAGCTGATCATATATAATTGAGATAAACTTATCATTAAAATCATATAAGATTATTAAAAATAAGGATGTTGTTAAGGTATATTTTATTAAATTTATAAGTAAAAAAATTGTGAAAAATAAAGAGATACATTCTAAAATTGAAAGAATACTTAGGAACGCAGTGGTGATAAGCTCTCCTTTCTACTTACAAAAAAGGCATAATAAATTAAGGATTTTGAAATGAATTATTCAAGAATTGTGTCCACTTTCATAAACTATGGAAGCTAACTGTAATATTGAATTCTAGTAAAACAAAATATGCAATGCTCACCACAGAATCAATCGCTCTTACAGGAAAATCATAATAAAAATTTTTTAAAAAACCTAAAAATTATTCTTAAGAAGTGATATTAACAGCAAAATTTTATTTATGAAATTTAAAGACATTCTGATCAACAAACTACACACTTGCGCACAGACAGACTGACAGACCGACAAACAGATGGATATCACAAACAATAAAAACACGTTTTTTCGGTTTCTAAGTACCGGAGTAATGCGTTAATGCAATAATCACAGATTCCAATTTATGGTGTGCAAACAATACCTACCGGTCATTATATTTCATATATAACGGTTGTAATAAATTTGCCATTACGTTTGTGACGCAGAGAAGGAGGGAGGGGGGGGTACATATAAACTCAAGTGTATGGATCGGATCAGAATCGAAAAAAAAATCGATTTATCTATGTATGTCCGTCCGTCCGTCCGCACGATAACTCAAAAACTAAAGGAGCTAAGATCTTGAAATTTTCGTAAATTCGTTTTTTTGCAATAGCGGTCAACGCTATTTAAATCCAGCCATTTTGGTCTGTGAGTTCGGGTGGCTGTCATACAACTTCTTTTTTTATATGAGTATTTCTCTGTACCTATTACAGCTACGTGTCTGAAATTTTGGCATAAACAGTAGTTTAGTTTGATGATCAAAGTTTCTGCAAAATTTGATTGGTCTGTTGCAGTGAGTTCGATTAGTTGTCATACAACTTCCTCTTTTATATGAGCATTACTCTATACCTATTAAAGCTGGGTGTCTGAAATTTTTCCAAAAATAGTTTAGTGTAATGGCCAAAGTTACTGCAAAATTTGGTTGGTCTACTGCAAAGGGTTCGAGTAGCTGCCATACAACTTCTTATTTTATATGAGCATTACACTACACCTAATAAAACTAGTATGTTTGAAATTTTGCCAAAAGTAATTAATGTTTATAATAATAATGACATAATGTTTATATAACGGTCATACGGGTATCCTAGAGTTGACACAGTCTACTCTACTACACTCTTCCTCGTTTTGTAATAATATTATATACACACTCGCTCACATATATATTTACTAAGGTAATATATGCACACAATCATTGCCCAAAACATATTTTATTTATGACGTATAAGGCTATCTCAAATTAAATATATAGTTCAAATTGATTCATATGAGGTATAGGTAAATAAAGTCCTGAATACACTAAATACAATTTTATCTAAAGAACTAATTCTTCTATATTGCAATTTGGATGCTGAACCTGTTGCAATACCTTATTGTAAGAATAGTTTACATTTACGGATAATAAAAGACATAATAAAAAAATCAATCTACTGGTAGTCTCATGTAAAATTAAATTATAAATCAATTTTTAAAATTAAATTTATTGTATTTTATTGTAAATTAAAATTTTTATTTAATTTCAACTTCCTCAAAAAAAAAACTGAATTTTTTTTTTTATTACTTAAAAAGAATTATTTTATTTTTTAGTAAATTTTATTTTTTTTTTTAATTGAATTTGATTGATTTAATTCAAATTCTTTTATGTAAAAATTTAATTTTATTTCTCTTTTACTCTGCCTTTTATTTTGCATCTCTTATAAAATGATTTAAAGTAAACAGTTATTTATTTATTTTCATTCACAATATTTTTATTTAATTCAATTTTTTTTATAATTCAATTATTCTTTTTTTATTTTTTTATTTTACTATAAACTATAAACCACTATACAAACAACAACTATACACATATATATATTTTGTACACATAAACTTCATAATAATGAAATTTCTATA
This sequence comes from Dolichopus griseipennis, assembly GCA_963082915.1. Taxonomy (NCBI): domain Eukaryota; kingdom Metazoa; phylum Arthropoda; class Insecta; order Diptera; family Dolichopodidae; genus Dolichopus; species Dolichopus griseipennis. The sequence continues at coordinate 31,506,266 of OY720442.1, read as the reverse complement.
TGAAAACAAATTCAATTATGACAATTATAATACCGTTAATTTCCTATGATGACAGCTAGTATGTTTTACTATATTTACTGAATTACTATGAAATAAATGTATATAACAATATTTTAAAATTGTGAATGGTTGATATCTACCTAAATGTTTATATTACGACTGCAGAAGCAACAGAGAAAGGATAACAGTGAATTATTTTATTTGCATATGTATTTTAAGGATTAAAAATTCACAGGACAAAAACATAAAAATAAATATCAAAAAAAAAAAAAAAAAAAACACACAAAATATATTTATTTCTTTTATATTTGGTGTTAGCTTAATAGCAATTTGTAAATTGTATTATATATACATTGTATTATATACTCTATATACATTGTATTAGTAAATAAAACTATATACAATTGAGATTAGGGTTGGATTGTTTTTAGAATGTATAGGGAATATAGTAAGACCAACTTTTAGATAGGATATTACTGCGGGTTACGAATTGACATTATATTGAAATTTGACAGGTGTTAAAATTTTAAAATTTCGAGCTATGAAATAAAGAGCAAAGTTTATCATTTTTTGCACTACAATACATGAACCATTTAATACAAACATTGGTTCAATGATTTGATATTTTCTAAATAACTGAATTTAGCTGCTTAATTTTAATTAATATATTAAAACCTATTTTTATAATTTCCCGCATTGGTTATTATTTTTCTTGAACTGCTGATTCGTAATTTTGCATAATGAAAACAAAAAATTGTTCAAATGCGACGTGTGATTCTTTTCCAATCCATTTCAATTTGCAGTTGAAATCTGATACAATCTAACCTCAAAATTATATCAGTTAATTTCGATCTTTTCTTTTCGATTTTAAATTATTTCTGTATCCATTCCATGAAAGATATAAAACAGAGGCCTCAGATACCTCATTTCGCAAATTGGTGTTTGATTATTAAAATTGAAGCCGTAATTTTACTGTAGCATATATTATAACTATTTTTTCTGTATTAAATAATAACTTGATTGGCCTGTACGAGTAATCGCGTAATCAACTGCATATGATCATTCTTTAAGTTATATATCGATAGATCTCAAAAAGTGGTAGCTCTACAGACACGCTTATTTTCCCGATTCCAGATCATCTCAACCAAATATTTAAACTTTTTGGTTCTGAAATAAAAACGGTTTAACTGATTGACTCCAAATTTTGTAAACGTGTTGCCGTTTGACATTGGAATTGATTCTATTAACAGACTTCGAATTTGTTAACTCATATTGGAATGTTGATTTGTCAAAACAAAATTTCTAATATACTCCTTTGAACCAAAAGAAAGTCTCTTGAAAGTTTTTGTAGAGTTCCGTTAACCTATTGCGACATAATTTACCATGTTTAATTGTCATTTACAAGATGTGCCATTTTTTTTTAAATAACATCAACTTCAACTAAAAACTCATTGAGTGGCACACTAACGCGCAACGGACTTTATCCAGTTATTTCTAAATTTAATTGTAATTATTACAATCAATATGCCAACTTTAGTCCAAACATACTTTAGTTAACGTAAATTTTAATCCTCAATCCGTCCCTGTCTGAATTTATAAAAAACCTTACTATAAATCTTTTAGTTTGACTCTATCCCATATCTATCTCACTCTTTCTCTCTCTTTTTAATAAATATTATTTTTGGAATTTAGTGTTGGGATGTTTTAGTTTTATCTCTTTATTATCTTTGGATATCTGTTGGGTTTTTGTGGTTGTTGAAATTGTGGTAACAGTATGGTTAAAATAAAATATTCAGTTATTTAAAATATTAACACAAAAATGAATCTACTATGCAGTATATTAAAATAAAATAATAATAAAATAATAATAAATTCTATTCTTTTAAAGATTATTATATTTTAAATTTTTAACAGGTTTATTTTTTGAATAAGAGGAGATTTTCAGTATAGTACAGTTCTATTTTCCAGGAAGTCCAAATTTTTCTATTTAATATTCTGACTTTTCTTTAGAAGAAAATAAAATTTAATTCAAATTGTTTTTTATAACATCCTGCAGGTATTATAATATGAAATATAGGAAGTGTTAAATGGAAAGTGATGCTCTAATATTCTTTGGACAGGAAATAATTTTTATAATATAAATTTATAAGATGTGATTTTAACATATTCATGATGTCTTAAGTTGTAATTATAGAAATAGGGTTTGTAATTTAAAAAAAAAAAGGTTTATATTCTCAACCAGATCTCATTTTTGATGTTAAATATATACCAACTTCTTCAGTTATACTTCCAACTTTAATGGCTTCAAAATAGATTTGAATCTCTTTAAAGAATATGGTTAGGTTTATTTAACATTTAACAAGATTTCATTAAGTAAAAGATTTGATAATCCTCCAGGAAGGCTTGGGAAACCTAGAAAACTTTAACATAATCACTATAATATGGGGAAATATAGGGATATAAATGATAAATACTTAAGAACCTATTTCAAAGATTGTAATAATAAACGGAACTGATGCAGATTTTGTGACTGCTGTTATACCAATTTAAGATTCAATCTACTATGGTGTTTAATGGAAAGTTCTGTTTTAAATAGTAGTTCCAGCTAAATAGTAGCCATTTAATTCAGATTCAACAAAGGTAAAATTATATAATTGCCTATAGATTTTTTAATAGAGTGAGTAATTATCAAATTTAAATTTCAGAATTTATGAATAATTTGAAATTTTCAATTTCAAAGAAAGTAATTTTGAAAATTACCATATTGAAATCTCTTTCAAAAGTTGATGCTTGTGTATTATGCAATTTTTTTTGAAATTTAAAAAAAATGTTGGAAGTATTTAATATGGTATAAATTGGTCTTTATCTTACTTATCATAATAAAAATTTAATTTTAGTTTTAAAACTTAAAAATTTCGAATTTTAGATGAGAATATGAAAGATGAAAAATTGCATAAAAATTTAAAATGTATAAAAGTAAATTTTGTTTAATTAAAGTCTGTACTGTAAAAAATTGAATATTAAAGCATTTTGTTTGTAAATTAATTTTATAAGAGTCTGCAATTCATTCTGGGTCTTTTTATTTACTTAAGGGACCAGAAGGGACTTTGATAGTATGATAGTATTATCTATATGTTTAAGCGTTATTCTTAAATAAATACATCCAGCCAATGGCGCAGTGGTTGTGGCGCCGTCCTTTCATGCGAAAGGTCCCGGGTTTAATCCCTGGCTGAACGTAATTAATAAATAAATAAATAAAAAAATTAAATAAATAAACTAATTAATTTGAAGTTGAATTAAAATATGTATTAAATCCATATAAATATTCCCTAATTTTGAATGCAATTTTATATTACTTTCGAATTAGAATACAATATGACACTTCATTTTTGAATTGCAGATAAATAGAAATATTAAGCATATTCAATTTACTTCTTATGACACAGTTTCTAATTAGAAAAATTAAATAAAACTAAAAGGCCAAATGGCCTTATTTCATTTGGCTTTATTGCATGTACCAAAATTGTTGTCAGTGTTAAATAGGTTTTACAAATTCCTCTATCTCCTACAATTCACTATTCATCATTATTAGAATTATCTTCCTCAAGTGCCGAATGCCAAATGCACTGCATCCATAGTAGTGTCAAATGCATTGCAATTCAGCAACCAAAAGTAGAATAGGAGAAACTGGAACATTCCCACAGAAAATTTCTAAAGATGATTTCAATTTTGAGTGCAATATAGAGTTCAATAAAATTCTTCGGATTTCTTTTAACCTTATAAAGGAAAAAACTAGAAGATAACAATTATATGTAACTTATTTTCCGAAAAAATATAAAAAGAGTTAGCTCTATGTTGCGTATCTCTTGAATTATTTCGAAAAAACTTAAAAATATCTCAATAATATTACCCCTGAGATATAAGTAATAATATCTTATATATTCAAAGTTTATTCTATTGTACATAATTGTACGTAATTATTTCTAATAATGTCTCTCATACCTTCGACAAAAGCCAAAGGTTTTAACTATACATACTTTGTTTTCTGTTTTTCTTTATTAGGTTATTAATTTCCCACGTTTTTTAATAATTTATTTTTTTTTTCTACTCTTTCTCTAACCTCTTCTCATCCAAGAAGACGGGTTGGACAAACAAATTAGTAATATTGAAATACTATAATTAAATATTTAGACACATTAGCTTGGTAAAGCTTTCAATTACTAGATTTACTAAGTTCCTCGCAGATAAGGAACTCCGAACTGATTTATTAAACTCCGAATTGAGTAGTTCCTAATCAATACATTAAAAGAAATAGATATTCTTAAATTAAATATTTATTAAAATAACATTTTGGGTACAATTCTCCCAAAAATCAATTTAAATATTTATATTTAATCCCACAAATATTTACTTTTAATATGATCCTATCACCTTATTAAATTTATTTCCAATTTAACACCTGTTGATTTAATAATATTTATAATAACACCTACTAAAAAACTTAATTTTTACTTTAATTTTAATTTTGTAATATGTTTACTTTGAACATTGAATTAATTTTTAATCTAAAACCGGAAACACAGCATTTTAATGATTTAAACTATTCCTAAATTTATTCCGAAATTCTTAAAAAATTGAACTTAAAAAAAAATCCTAAAAAAACAAATAAAATTTCAACAGAATCAATGAAAATAGTTTTAATATTAAATTTCATTGAATACATCATCACCTTACAGAAGTGAACATATCAAATTTAGATCTCTGATGAATGGTTTTTGTGGAAATACAAAAAAGGGATCAAAGAATAAAAAAAATTTTGCAGAAAAATAGAAAAAGTACATTAGATTCTAACAATGTTAGAAAAATGAGACAAAACTGACCTGACCTTTGTGTATAAATATGGGTTGAGTGAACTTCTATGAAGATAGAACCAATAACTATTCGGTTTACTTGAATTTTACACTCCATACGAACAATTGGTGTAACTATAAAAGGACATTTCAAAAATCTACAGAATAAAAAAAAAGACATGCAATCATTTTTTAAAGGTTCTCTAAGGAATTTTAAGGATAATGTGTATCGATATTTAGTATAGATTTTTTTTTTTTAGAGTGAAGGATATTTAAGGAAATACCATCAAATACCATCATATAGTCAAACAAAATATGTTGTTAAGTATAATCGTTAAAGGAATGTGTTTTCATAAGAGACAAAGTGTTTTTTTTTAGAAATGATTTAAGGAGGCCTTGTGTACTATAAGGAAATGCGATTAAAGAAATATTTGTTCAAAATTTAAAACAAATAGATACAAATAAAGGTAAAGAAAAATATATAATAGTAGATATTAAATGGTTTATGATTGTTTAAATGCTGTAATCAGTAGTAGACAGTGTCTCTACTTGAATGCTGTAATCAGTACAGTGTAGAAACACTGTCCTACAAAAAAAAAAAACATATTGAAGTTAATTTATTTAATCGATAAAAGATTTCTTAAGGTGTGCAAGTTTAAGATGATCTGAAATCAGAGTATCAGAGTTATTCATTTATATAATCTCCATTCAGATTTAACAAAATATTACTATACTCAACTATACTGAATAAGTTCCAAAAGATATTCTTATTGTTTGTCTTAAGGAATGTTATGGAAACTAATCAGATTCTTTGTTCATCTTACGATTATAGATTCTTTCTCTATTGTTAGTCTTAGTTCAATACGTCAAATCTGACCGCCATATGATTTCCTTAGGTATTAGCGAACAAGATTTAGAAAAAAGAATCAATTAAGATTTGTAGAATGTTTTACTATGTAATGGCCTTCTATAGATTATTGAGGGTTTGGCGGTATTAAGTGAGAAAACTCACGGTCGAAACTTTTCAAAATAATTCTTAGCAAACTATCACTATAGAAAATTGTTTTTACGCAAATTAAGTGATGATTGAATTAAAAGTTTCTGATATTTTAATTGATTGTATATAATGACTTTTATTTTAGCTAAAGCTTTTGTTTTTAACACGCCTTGACACTTGATTACCAAAAAATCAAAATTAAATATCAAATTACATTACTTTTTGGATAATGCTGAATACTAAAACTGTTTTATTATACCCGTATGACTATATAGTCAAAGGGTATAATAAATTTGCCATTACGTTTGTGACGTAGAGAAGAAGGGGGAAATCGATTTAGCTATGTATGTCCGTCTGTCCGTCTGCACGTCCGCCCGTCCGTCCGTCCGCACGATACCTCAAAAACTAAAGGAGCTAGGACCTTGAAATTTTCGCAAATCCGTTGTTTTGCAATAGCAGTCATCGCTATTTCAATCCAGCCATTTTGGTTCCATAACTTCTTTTTTTATATGAGCATTTCTCTGTACCTATTACAGCTGCGTGTCTGAAATTTTGCCAAAAGTAGTTTAGTTTTATGGCTAAAGTTTCTGCAAAATTTGGTTGGTCTATTGTAGAGGGTTCGAGTAGCTGCTATACAACTCCTTCTTTTATATGAGCATTACACTACACCTAATGAAGCTGGGTGTCTGAAATTTTGCCAAAAATAGTTTAGTGTAATGGCCAAAGTTACAGCAAAATTAGGTTGGTCTACTGCACTGCAGAGGGTTCGGTAGCTGCCATAAAACTCCTTTGTTTATATGAGCATTACACTACACTTAATAAAGCTGTATGTTTGGAAATTTTGCCAAAAGTAATTAACCGGATGATATACTGTATATGTTACGGTCATTACGGGTGTTCCAGAGTTGACACAGTCTACTCTACTACAGTCTTCCTCGTTTTTATGTAAAATTTTGCATAGTATATGAAAACAAAATTTAATAATTTTAGAGTTGCCAATGATAAAAAAAAAAATTTTGATAAAAAAAACAAACAGCAAAATCGAATGGGATTTCGCATTCGCTTCGGATTATCAATTTAAATTAAATCATAATAGAATTGATTGAGCAAAACTCAATTTGGTGAATAAGTATGTAATTAATCTGTATAGCTTATACAGTTACACAGCTTTTTAATGGGTTTAATATTACTTTACTTTAAATCAAAAACGGTTTGACCGATTGACTTCAAATTTCTATACTTGAACACTTCTTGAGAACTAAATTTGCACTATTAACAGCTTTGAATTTGTAAGTGCATTTCGGCCGGACGATTGGTAAAAAAAATTTTGATTGGAAATTAGTCCAACTTTGCAAAGTTCTGCTTTGGCCAAAAAGAAAGCGGCACAACAACTTTTATACAGATATTTTCTTACTTAATTCTAAATAAGAAACGGTTTGGTCGATTGAGTTTAAATTTTGTATGTGTGAAGATCCTTATCATTAATTGTCCTATACGTGGTGCTCTTTGACGATCGAGTTCAGGATGGTGGGTTTCTGGCAAATAATGTCAAGTGAATTAATATTTCCGCGCATTATTAATACTAATGAAAAATTTAAAGTGAATAATCCTAGGAAAATCGTTTTCGAAATTATTATATATTTTAAAATTAACATTTACCCCATATGTAATTTTTGTGTTAATTTTTTTTAATAACATAAACTTACATTTAACCTCCATTGAGAAGCGCAGCAACACGCACCTTGTATTAGCTAGTTAATTATAAAAATCCTTTATTAATTTTCCTTTTTAAAATTAATTAAACATGGCAACACTTTTAAATTCAAAAACTATTTTAAGTTATAAAAGAACAAAAACACAATTTTTTTTTAGGTTCAGGATCAAATCCATTTAAAATAAAAATTGGTTTATTTTATATATAAATATATATATGTTTGTTGCTCTTTTGTTTTAATTTGATCCCTTACCTTTTTGTTCCTTTATTTTGTTTTTGTTTTTGTTTTCCAATTGGATTACCTAATTTGGGGACTTAAAAACAAAATAAACACATTCTTTTTGTTGTCTCTCTTCATCTATTATATTGCAATTAAATTATTAGAAAATATCCGGTTTTTTGTTAATATGTGATACAAATGACATGTGTGATACAAATACATTTAAATACATATAATATAAGTATTCCCTAATGAGTAATTTTCGAGAATTTTAGTAGTATGGGAATTTTAAGGTAAGCTTTTAAAGTAGAATTTTTTAAAAATTGTGATTAAAAAATCAAAAACAACAAAACTTGTTGTTTTTTTTAATTTAAACTTTTTTTTTTATAAATTGTTGTCGTATTGGGAAAAACTCATTTTGATATAAATTATAAAACAACAACAACAATTAAATATAAATGACAAAATTTGAGAGTTTTAAAGGATGTTTTGATTTTTACAAAAGGTCCTTATGTACACTGTTCTAAGGGTATACTGAATTTGGAAATGCGCTTACAACATAAACATAGAATCAAAGGTACGGATAGGGTCAGAATCAATAAGTAAGTCGATCTAGCTATGTGTGTTGTCTAGCTACTCATCCGTACGTTAACTTAAAAACTAAAAGACGTTTTTATACAAAGGCCATTTTGGTTTTTTTTTTTACCAGCTAGTCAAATTCTTGGAACGAATTCCTAATAGATAAAGAGAGTTAGGAGGTAGATTAAAAACTAAGTTATATATGTTCTTTATAAAACGTTGTAAATTGTATAATGGTATATTTCTATAAGAGGGAATCACATTGGATTTTTCATATTCTAGCAATTCCACACAAAAAGGAGTTTCCATAACCAGTTTTAAACCATCTAGGAATTTTCTAGTTGTACAAATGAGCACTTGATGCCTTTCTAGTGTTATGCTGGAATTGTTTGAAGGGAGTAATTATTGATTTCAATCCAATTGAGAAAGTATAAATACGTACAAGGTATCAATAAAAAAAAGTCAACTCCAATATTTTGACGAGTACTAAGAGGAGTGAAATTATCCTGAACCGCGGGGTCATCAATTAAACCTAAGGCGGTATTTTTGAATTTGTTCTGACAACTTAGCAAAGTTTGAGGAGTGGGCTGTCATATTGGCTGTCATGTGAGAATTATACTTCATTTTAGACCGTTTGTAGTCTTTACAGTTATTGGAAAGATCGCTAGGAAAAAAATATACTTTAGAGTAAGAGAGAAAATCCAAAACTAAACCCACATTTCTTAAACATTTTTTGATTGAGCTGCCTTCCTAAGATGTTTAGGCTTTTAGACTACTGTATGAATTCTTCATGAAAGCTCAGAATTACTATTGAAGTTTTTCAGGTTGCTCAACAAGTTCAAATAGCTGATATTTATTTATATTATATTATTTAAATAAAATAAAACTGAATATTTGAAATTTTGCCTAAAGTATCCCAAAGTTCGCACAGTATACTCTATTGCCTTTCTAGTTGATTTTTCAGAAAAAAATTAATGTTCAGGATACTTGAGTATTTTTTGTATGCTTTAAGCTTTAAAATATGTTATTTTTATTTAAAACTTTTTTTGCACAAAACTTGAAAAAAATGTCATTTAAGGAGTTTTTAAAAGTTACGCAGAACAATTTAAGTTCGGTACAAAAAATTCAGATGTCCAAAAAACAAAGATATTAAACCAAAGTTTTTAAGTTAAATTTTAAAAAATTTGTAAATTAATCAATGAGGAGGTAACCAACTTTTATTGTTGTTTTTTCAAATGAGTAAATTGAAATTTTTGAATATGGGTTATCTTTTGTCCAAAAATGGTAATTAGATTAGTGCGGTACATTAATTATGTTGAAAAATGAGATACGACTATTTTAATTAAGTTAGTCAGCAAACCTTTGCTATCAATGTTTCAAGCCGAACATCTTTGCCTTTCAGTGCTTATTTTAAAAGAAATTGTTGTAAAATAACATTGTGAAAAATTAATTTGTAAAGTTTAGATGACACGTTGTAATTTGTTTAAATTTTAATGTAAGCAATATAATTGGGTTCCCTTTAAAAGTTTAATAAAATGCAAATGGCAAAAGCGATAACATTTCTTTAAAGTAGTGATGGTAACATTCAAAAGGCATCAGAAAATATAAACCGCTTAGTAGTGTAAGACTTCTACTCACAAAACCTAAAGTCTCCCGTAGTCGAAATGCTGAGTTAAAAATTCGAACTGTAGGCACGTACAGGACAATCGTTGGCAGAAGCAAGGATGCGGCATAGGCATAGGAAGGGATATTATTGAACAGGGAATTTAGAAAAAATAAATTAACCGCCGTCCATTTTGTGTCCTACAATTTGATGATTCAATTTATCAAAATTTTTTATATATTTCAGAGTGTGGATATGGGTTCTATGACTAGACTTTCTTGTAATTGGCAATAATAAAAACGGAAATTAATGAAGAAATTATTTTAGGGCTATAACTTTAAAGGAATTTGGTTAACCATATGTTTGGTTAACTATATTTTTTTAAATCAAATGAATGAAAAATCACTTAAACCAAAGTTACTTTTAAATTTCCAATTGTAAAAAATATTCTTTTCACATGAACATTCTCCATTTTCAAATCAATGTGGCCTTTTCTCAAATTAAATTGACCGTAAGTTTTCAAATGAAATTGGTCTTTTGCCAAAAAATGGCTTCACTATACTATTGATTAGTACTTTTTCAAATATGTTGATCTTAATACTGGATTCGAAGAAGCAGGGCTAATTAAAACAAGTAAGGAAAAAAACTAAGGGTTTTTAAAAAGCTCATTTTCAAAATTACATACGGTTTCTTACTGAATATTTCATCATTTATTTATAAAAATATATATAAAAATAAATGATAATATTAATTTAGTTATTTCATTAATTTATTAATTATATGATTAATAGGGAAATTCTTAGAATATAACCTCAATGCACTCAAGGAAACTTGTTAATAAGTGCGGAAAATAATGTTGCAGCTTCAATGTAATTTTGGAAAAAACTTACACTGGTGAATAAGTTACTGTTTTATATAAACATAAAAGTTTTAATTTTTAAGACCTAGTAGCCCTTCAATGGGGAAGGTTTGCAAATTTTTGCTTAGCAAACTTATGATGGATCTGCCCACCCCTCTCCTGTCCTCACCCTTAAATTTTTTTAGGGGAAATCAATTTTGAACTCCACCAAAATTTGGAATTTTACCTAAAATTTTATTATCTAACCAAAAATAGTTAAAACTAGGAGACAATTTCTTCAATTTAAAGAACCCCTTTCAAATTTAAGAAAAACCTTTAACAAATGTTGAAACATAATGCTGCAGCTGTAAATTTTGTATATTTGTAAAAAAAAATTTGAACAGGTTTTCAAGTTACAGGTGTTTAAAAATAGCAAAATTTCAATTTTCGAGCCCTTATAGCTCCTAAATAGGGGACGTGACAAAAAAATTTTGTTAACTGACTCCTACTAGTTTCTAAAGGTCTAACTTCTCCCAAAATTTCAAGACTCTAGTTTGAGCCGTTTAGAAGATATGTGGGGCCAAAAATTTTTCAAAAATTTAGTTTTGCATAATGGTAAATTTTAGTACCGTATGGCAACCCTATACATTTTAACTTTATAGTTTTGTCAAGCCCATAAAAGCAGCTCTCTTTTTCTGTTTTTAGATTGAAAATAAATTTAGCAGAACTCTTGTTATACTAATCTAAATATAGGGCTTTTTTGAAATTTTCGGAAGCTGTAACTTCGGCACCTTTCAATATTAAGAAAAACCTTTGACACATGTTGAAATATAATTATAGATCTTTCAATTTACCGTATTACTAAAAAAAAATTTTAACAGGTATTCAAGCTACAGGTGTTTGAAAATAGCAAAATTTCAATTTTCGAGCCCTTATAGCTCCTAAATAAGGGACGTGACAAAAAAATTTTGTTAACTGACTCCTACTAATTTCTAAAGGTCTAACTTCTCCCAAAATTTCAAGACCCTAGCTTGAACCGTTTAGAAGATATGTGGGCCAAAAATTTTTCAAAAATTGAGTTTTGCATAATTGTATATTTTAGTACCGTATGGCAACCCTAAACACTTGCTTTTAATTATTTATAAAGCTTATAAAACCAGCTATCTTTTTCCGTTTTTAGATTGAAAATATACCCAACAGAACTCTTGTTATAATAATTTAAAAATAGGGCTTTTTCCAAATTTGGGGGGCTGTAACTCCGTAACGGGTGGGGCTACAGAAAAAAATTCTTCTACGAAATTATTTTTTTCGTAATATATACCCGTGGTTAAAATTTCTTATTTCTATTTCAAACGGTGTAAAAGTTTTTGTAAACATACGGACAGACAGACGGACAGACAGACGGACGGACGGACAGAGTGAAACTATATAGGCACATTTTTACAAAATTTTTTGAAAATGTGCTAAAAAGACCAACTAAATTTAAAAATGTTGGACTATTTGTTTATGAAAAGGACCAAATTCATGTGGAAAAAGTATAAATCAAAATATATATATACATATATATATATATATAATTCTACCATATAATGAAGACTAGGGACACCAACAATATGATATGAGATAATCCAATTAAATGATTCGTTAATTAAGAATTATCGGCATTAAATATATTATAGTTGAAAAAAAGTTGAAAAAAAGCTCTTTTAATTAATTAAACTTTATTTAAGGAATTTTTAGAAAAACTTTGGAAGCTGATAATTGTTATATCATATTTTCCTAACTTTTTATACCCGTATGACCAGTGTTGTCATGAACTTCAAGTCAAAAGTCGCTACGCGTAGCTCCAAATACTACAATTTGTCGCTACGCAATGGATCAAATGTCGCTACAAAAAAAAACTGATTTTTATCAAAATATAAGAAAACATTTTTTGATTATTAAGAAAAATATTGCAAAATATATTAAGAACGAGGAAGAGTGTAGTAGAGTAGACTGTGTCAACTCTGGGATACCCGTATGACCGTTATATAAACATCTTATATTATATTATATATATATATATCGTTATATTATATATATCCTTATTATTATAAATATTAATTACTTTTGGCAAAATTTCAAACATACCAGCTTTATTAGGTGAAATATAATGCTCATATAAAAGAAGGATTTGTATGGCAGGTACTCGAACCCTCTGCAGTAGACCAACCAAATCTTGCAGTAACTTTGGCCATTACACTAAACTATTTTTGGCAAAATTTCAGACACCCAACTTCAATACGTATAGAGTAATGCTCATATAAAATAAGAAGTTGTATGGCAGCTACTCGAACCCCTTGCAGTAGACCAACCAAATTTTGCAGTAACTTTGGCCATTACACTAAACTATTTTTGGCCAAATTTCAGACACGCAACTTCAATAGGTATAGAGTAATGCTCATATAAAATAAGAAGTTGTATGGCAGCTACTCGAACCCTTTGCAGTAGACCAACCAAATTTTGCAGTAACTTTGGCCATTACACTAAACTACTTTTGCCAAAATTTCAGACACGTAGCTGTAATAGGTACAGAGAAATACTCACATAAAAAAAGAAGTTGTATGGCAGCCACCCGAACCCATGGACCAAAATGGCTGGATTTAAATAGCGATGACGGCTATTGCAAAAAAACGAATTTGCGAAAATTTCAAGATCCTAGCTCCTTTAGTTTTTGAGTTATCGTGCGGACGGACAGACGGACGGACGGACGGACGGACGGACAGACGGACAGACGGACGGACGGACGGACATACATAGCTAAATCGATTTTTTTTTCGATTCTGAACCGATCCATACACTTGAGTCTATATCTACCCCTCCTCCTTCTCTGCGTCACAAACGTAATGGCAAATTTATTATACCCTTTGACTATATAGTCATACGGGTATAAAAATACAGTAAATTATATAACATTTCATTTATATATCAGAAAATAAAAAACAGAACAATTCAAAAAATTCCTATTAAAAAACAAAAACATAAACTTTTAATTAATAATATTAATATCTAATTATAATAATAATATTAAATATATTTAATTTATTAGAAATTCATCCTCATCCTCGTCTGATGAAATTAAATCATCAGATTTGTAAAGTTGTTGAGTATTAAAAAGTTCCAGCATATTTTTAGATATTTCAAAATTGTGAGCATTCCAGGCAGAATCCCTCATTTTAATTTTAATGCGAAGTAAAGATGATAATGTTTTTATGTTTAATTTATTTCTTTTTTTAGTTTTTAAGTCTGTGCACATAGAAAATACTCTTTCTACCAAAGCATTCGAATGTGGTAGAACTAAAACTAAGTATGCTAACTTTGAAATATTTTCAAAAATTAAATTATCTGATAAATCTTTAATTTCAGATATTTTTCGCCAGTACTCTACTTCTGGTAGTTTTTCCAAATATTTTATTTCTGATTCCGAGAAATAAAAAGGCAGTTTATTATATTCTACAATTACTTTTTCTGAATTTATAAATTTTTGAAACTTTGAAATTACAACGTCTATTGCTACTCGATCAGTTTTGTTTAATGAAATTTTAGGAATCACAAACTGAAATTGCGTAATTAATTTGTCATAAATTGGCAGTCTTTTTAAACATCCACTCATTGCAGCTTTATAAAATTTTAAACATTTATCCTTAAAAATTTAGGTTTTTAAAAATATTAAATTTTGCAAAGAATTTTAAAATTTTTTTAAAGTTTTTGCTACTTTAAAAAGTCGCTACAAAAGCCACAATTTTTGACAAAAAGTCGCTACCTAAAATATGAGGCTAAAAGTCGCTACGGTAGCGACAAGTCGCTACAAATGACAACACTGCGTATGACTATAAGTTTGAAGGGTATATTTACCATTTCGTTTGTGACGCAGAGAAGGATGGGTTTAGATATAGATTCAAAGGCATGGATCGAATCAGAATCAAAAACTTAATCGAATTAGCTAATTGTGTCCGTCCGTCTGTCCATCCATTCGTCCGCACGATCACTCACAAATCCATTTTTATGCAATAGCCGTCAGCCATTTTGGTCCATGGGTTCGGGTAGCTGCCATACAACTTCTTTTTTATATGAGCATTACTCTACATCTAATGAATAAAGGGTAACCCAGAGTTGACACAGTCAGCTCTACCACACTCTTCAATTTTCTTAAAAAGCTTTTCATTAATTTTGTTTTCAATACGATTTTCAGCAATTGTTTCCTTAATAAAATTCTGGTTAAATTGTATGTTAGATAAAAAAATTACAGATCCATTAGAGCAAAAACATTTTTCTAGAAAATATATATATGTTTCGTTTTTCAAATTAAGTTAAAGAATAGACCCACGTAAGGTTGTGGGTCAGCATATGGTTTATTTCCCGCAGTCATTCCTTAGAAACGAATATATGAAAACTATAAAATTTCAAGTAATTTATTTAAAAATATCTTCAATTTTCTTAAAAAGCTTTTCATTAATTTTGTTTTCAATACGATTTTCAGCAATTGTTTCCTTAATAAATATCTGGTTAAATTGTATGTTAGATAAAAGAGTTATAGATCCATTAGAGCAATGCTTTTCATTATTGATGTTAGCGGCAATAATGCCTTTTAAATAATATCGTTCTCCTGATGAAACATTTTTCTTTACTACAAGTCCTCCACCAGAATCACCCCTACAAGGAGTCGAATTTGAACCTAATGCGCAAATCATATCAACATTCATATAACGTGCGTGAGTTGGTTTACGTCTCTTGCATTCTGCATTTGTCATAGTTGTTAAATTAGCAATTATTAATTCTTCGGTAGTTTCTTCCTCACTGTTTGTGACACCCCAACCTGCAATATATCCTGTTAAAACATTTTTTATACTGTAATCCAAACTGTCTGTGAAATCTAAACAAATTGGCCTGATATGGGATGAAAATGGTAAATGTTCTTCCAAAATCAAAATTGAAATTGTTTGAGTCAAAAATTTATATTCAAAACTAAAAAAAAAAATTGATAACAATGTTAATAAATTTGGGATTCTGCAATTTCTTTTACCTTTTCGGTACACGTATTTCTTTAATTGTAGAATAAAATTCATATTTTTCTAATGTTTTAAAGCTACGGTAAGTTTTTCCTGCCCCCACTAAAATGTGAGAGGTATCATTAAATGTGTTATATTCCATATTATAAACGCATCGTGCAAGTGAAATTACAATGTTTGAATGAATTATGGTACCAGCACAGGTATATGTAAATAAGTTTGAAGTCATAGTAGAATTTGAATAAATTCCTACATGCCATGGTGCTGAAGTTATATCTGCCTTTTTCCCATTATATATTAATGGACTTTGAAATTTTATATAATTTTCATCGATTTTCCCGCAAACATCCTCATTTCTAATTCTTAATTTCGCTTTCGAAATATCGCAACCATTATTTTCATTTTTAAAAATTTTATTATTTATTGAAATTAAATTTTCATTTCTTATTTTTGTAATTTTGTCTTCAATAAAACTCTTATAAAATTGCACATTAGTAAATAGGGTTGTAAAGCCATCAGAACAGTATTTGATTTCATTTATACCAAAACTAATAATTCCTAATAAAAAGTGACGTTCTACATTATCAATTTTCTTTTTAATTACAAAACCGCCACCACTATCACCTCCACAAGCATTTGCGTTATTTGTTTCATTTATCGCGCAAAATTTATCACCAAGGACACTTGACTTATATTTCGGACCAACGATTTTTTTACATTCATCATTTGTTACAGTTGTTAAACTTGTCACATGCAATTTATCACTTTTGATGCGTTTATTAGATGTGTGACCCCAACCAGTTATGTTTCCAGTAATTCCTTCTGAAATATTATTATCATCATAGCCTACATTAAAATCCATGCATACGGGTTTGATACGGGATGAAAACTCCAAATTATCTTTTAGAATTAAAATAGCGATATCATTTGCATAATCAATTGGATTGTAACTAAAAATAAAATAAAATAAAAAAAAATATTTATTTCAATATATACATTTATTAAAATAGTACTAACCCCCTAAAATGTAGAAAATAAAAAATTGAAGGTAGATTTTGGGAATTTGTTACTTTTTATACCCGTATGACTATATAGTCCAAGGGTATAATAAATTTGCCATTACGTTTGTGACGCAGAGAAGGAGGGGGGGTAGATATAGACTCAAGTGTATGGATCGGATCAGAATCGAAAAATAAATCGATTTAGCGATGTATGTCCGTCCGTCCGTCCGTCCGTCATCACGATAACTCAAAAAGTAAAGGAGCTAGGATTATGAAATTTTCACAAATTCGTTTTTATGCAAAAACCGGAATCGAGTTTTAAATTCAGCCATTTTGGTCCACGGGTTCGAGTACCTGCCATACAACTTCTAATTTTATATGAGCATTACTCTATACCTATGGAAGCTGCGTGTCTGAAATTTTGCCAAAGGTAGTTTAGTATAATGGCTAAAGTTACTGCAAAATTTGGTTGGTCTACTGCAGAGGGTTCGAGTAGCTGCCATACAACTCTTTCTTTTATATGAGCTTTACACTACACCTGATGAAGCTGGGTGTCTGAAATTTTGCAAAAAATAGTTTAGTGTAATGGCCAAAGTTACTGCAAAATTTAGTTGGTCTACTGCTGAGTGTTCGAGTAGCTGCCATACAACTCCTTCTTTTATATGAGGATTACACTACACCAAATGAAGCTGGGTGTCTGAAATTTTGCCAAAAATAGTTTAGTGTAATGGCCAAAGTTACTGCAAAATTTGGTTGGTCTACTGCAAAGGGTTCGAGTAGCTGCCATACAACTCCTTCTTTTATATGAGCATTACTCTACACCTAATAAAGCTGATTGTTTGAAATTTTGCCAAAAGTAATTAACCGGATGATATAATGTATATGTTACGGTCATACGGGTATCCCAGAGTTGACACAGTCTACTCTACTACACTCTTCCTCGTTTAATATAAAAGTAAATTGCTGAAATAAGAGACAGTACCATTTTCAGTTAATGTTAATCCACTTAAATATTTTGACAATTTCCAAATTGTATTCAATTCATTAATAGTTATAATCGATTTATCTATTAGCTAATCATAAATTATTAAAATATGTCTTCTAGTAAATTTATCTTAATTAATTTAAATTTTATAAATAGGGATAAAAATATCACTAAAAAGCATTATAAGTACCTACTTGATAAAATCTTTAACTAACTATCTAGTTTTCAAAATTGTTTTATATTTATTAGTATTTTATTATACCCATTTTATTATACACAAGGTTTGCTATATAATGAATCAAGCACTTATATGAAGGTTCAAAATGTTGCGGCCCCATACAAAGTTGAACATCACAAAAGAGTAAAGTTGGACATCACTCGAATTTTTAGGGTCGGTCTTTTTTTTTTTTTTTTTTGTTAGTTTTGTTTTTTTTTTTTTTAAAGCTAAAATTGTGGGATAATGAATTAAATTTGTTTTAACTACTTTCCTTTTTATCACATTTTCAAAAAATTTTGAAAAAATTTGCCTATATAGCTTCACTCTGTCCGTATGTTTACACAATTTTTACACCGTTTGAAATAGAGTAAAGAAATTTTAACCACGGGTAGATATTACAAAAAAAATAATTTCGTAAAAAAATTTTTTTCTGTAGCCCCACCCGTTACGGAGCTTCAGCCCCCCAAAGTTGGAAAAAGCCCTATTTTTAAATTGTATAACAAGAATTCTGTTAAGTGAATTTTCAATCTGAAAACGGCAAGAGATAGCTGGTTTTATAAGATTTATAAATTTTTAAAAGGCAAATGTTAAGGGTTGCCATACGGTACCAAAATTTACTATTATGCAAAACCTATTTTTTTGCAAAATTTTTGGCCCCACATATCTTCTAAACGGTTCAAGCTAGGGTCTTGAAATTTTAGGAGAAGTTAGACCTTCAGAAATTAGTAGGAGTCAGTTAATAAAATTTTTTTGTCACAATTATTTTTGCTTAGATAATAAAATTAGGGATGAAATTCCAAATTTTGATGGAGTTCACAATTGATTTCCTAGAACCTAAAAAAATGGAAGGGTGAGGACAGGAGGAGGATAGGCAGATCAATTATCAGTTTGCTAAGCAAAAATTTGGGAACCTTCCTCATTGAAGGGCTACTAGGTCTTAAAAATTAAAGCTTTTATGCTTTTTTATAAAAATAAATGATCAAATACTCAGTAAGAAACCCTATATAATTTTGAAAACGTGCTTTTTAAAAACCCTTGGCTTTTTTCCTCACATGTTTAAATTTTTTTTGTAATAACAGCTTAAGGGAACAAATAACGATTTATTTTATTTCATCATCATAGTGGGTCTGCACGGGTATCTAAAAGTTAACACGGGCAACTATAATCTTCTTCGTTTTTTTTTAATTAAGTAACCTACTTGTTTAAATTTTAAATTAATAAACCAAAACTGTACGGACTAACTTTAAAAAAAAACTTAATATTTTTATATGAAAATTATCGCCTATATAATTATTAAGTCTATGTTTTTACATTACTAAAGTGAAGTATTTTTATTGTTAAAGTTTCAAATTTGTTAAGAAACTATCCAAAAAAATTAATTTTATTTGTAATTTTTTTTATTAGTTCTGTTTAAATTTTTATTTAAAAAAAAAGAAAAAATTATCTTGTAACAAGGATCGAACTCATTTCAGTTTACACCAGAAGCCACTTCGTTATCTACTGCACCATACAATTGTTATTAATTTATGGTCAGATTTCTAATATTAATTTGTATTACAGACATAATGAAAAATAAACCTATAGACACAAGCAAGTTCATATAAAAGTATATAATAAGAATATATTAATTAAATATATATAGAAAATTATACAAATTTTTAATTACGTACTTTCGAGGAATGTGTATTTTACTTATTTCTGAATAGAAAGCATCTTCTGCTGCAAAAAATTTTTGATAAGTTTTTCCTGCAGCAACATAAAACATGGATTCATCATATAATCGGTCATTAGATTTATCATAAAAACAATGTGCAGCGGATATCACAATATTTGACTGAATTATTGTTCCCCCACATTTATGGTTAAAAGTATTTGAAACTTCGGTATCTTTATCGTAAACTCCTACGTGCCATGGTGCTGATGTTATATGTGTTTCTTTTCCACGAAATGCTAATCCAATTATATCAAAATCGGAATCAATTACTCCACATGTTAAATCGCAACCATTATCTTCATATTGCCATGATCCTTTAGCACATCCGCTTACATAATCATTTCTATTTGAATTTATATACTGATAACCAATTTTGCATCGTCTTGTGATAAATTCAGAAACTTCTAAACAATCAGTTTGAATTAGTTGTTTTTTAGAAATTTCATCTTCTTTCGAAGTTTCTTTTAAACACACTGTTTCAACTTTTGCATCTCTATTTAGAGGTACAATACATTCATTGGCAAAATTTTCTGGCATATCTTAATGAAATTAAAATTATTTTCTTTTAAATATTATGTCAATTGAAGAAAGTTTGAAATTTATTAAAAGAAACCACTTACTTTTACGACAGATATCAACTAATTTCGTGATTGAAGAAAACCTTTTTACATGTGCGCAAATTGGTTTTACATCTTTTCCGAATTCTATGAAATCCTGATGAGACAGTTTAACAACGCAAAATTTATCTGCCGCTTCTAGTTTTTCTAGTTCTTCTGATTCATCTCTTAAAATTTAAATAAATTTTTATTAATATTTTTCATTAAGTTTTATGTAAGTTTTGCAAAGACAATTTTGGCCCTTTGTCCAGAATATGCATGTACTCGTTAATGCAAAATATTGATTTAGAAACAATTTTAAAGTTTGTTACGCAGCCAGCCCAAAACTCGATGTTATATGATTTAACATATTTCTATAAAGGTTAAAAATAATTAATTATT
This sequence comes from Dolichopus griseipennis, assembly GCA_963082915.1. NCBI lineage: Eukaryota > Metazoa > Arthropoda > Insecta > Diptera > Dolichopodidae > Dolichopus > Dolichopus griseipennis. The sequence goes on along the minus strand of OY720442.1, from coordinate 31,485,502 downwards.
TTAATACTGAGTTTTTAATTTTTTAGTTTATAAAGTGACAAGTTTCCGAGGAACTTTTGCTCACTCATCGGAGTTATACTTCCGGAGTTCTAGAGAAGCGCTAATTCGCTCATTGCAGTTATAAGCTTCTAGGGACTTTTAGCTTATTTTTTGAGTCCATATGTCGCTGGAGGACCGTTGACTTCGGGAATTTTGTCATGAAATCTATTTGACAAAAGTATTAAAATTCAATTTTAAAATTTGAACAGAAAAAATTTTGGCACATAGATTTTTATACCAAAGCGTACATTGGACCTTCACCATCAATTCCGTATTTTACTGAAAATAATGAAGACTTACTGCAGAAATATTCCTGTAAAGAATAGTCTTAATTTTTGATATCAAAATGTTTTACTATTTATATAAAATTTCCAGAAAATATACTGTGAGTTTTAAAAACTGTAATGAACTGTTTCATAAACATTTAAAATAATTTAAATTCATTAAAAATATTAGTTTTTTTTTGTTTTTTTGTATTTTTTTGGCCTGCTTATGATAATTTATGATATTTTATTTTCTAAAATAAAGCACATCCAACAAAACATTAATATTTTATTTTTTTATAATTTAACACATCTAACAAAACACATTTAATTGAATGAGTTTGTTACACCTCATTTCCTGAACAAATATATTAATAATAATAATAATAATAATAAATGTTTTAAATAGAAATTGAATAACTTACACATCATCTCTGCTGTAGCATCTGATATAATTAATTGTGTGCTCTGTAAATTTTGATTCGTTATTATAAATTTTAACTATATATTTTGTTGTAAATTCTTTTGTTATAAGAAAATCCGTTTCATTTGAAATTTTAAAGTATTTTTCTAATGTTAAAACTAAGTTTTCATTTAAAATGATCGCTGGGATTTTATGTTCTTGTCCATCGACTTGCGATTTCCGTATAATTTCAGCATACCATTCTTTGGATTTCAAATTATTATTATTTTCTACTATTTCATTGACATTTGGTGGTTGGACACATTCCGGTATACAATCTATAATTTCTTCTGACCATTTGCCTTCGTTATAGCATTTTAAAGTTTGCGCAGTTACACTTTGTAAGTTATAATAACCATTTTCACATTGAACATGGGCTTTTACAACACCAGAAAGACTTCCATAACAATTAACTTGATTTCTATTTTTCAAAACACACGAAAGTCTTACTCCAAAATATGGAAATATATTAGGACAATTTATTGATTTTATAAAATTTGGAAATAAAACTGTAATTATTAATATAATATTAAATATTACTTTAAAATAATTAACCATTTTATAAATTTTTTACTCAAAATCTACTTTATATAATATATTAATACTTTTATTTTAATAAATTTTGTTTTCAATATTTTGCATTACAACGCTTATAAAAATACGAGCTTTTTAATACTAGAGATAATACTTTTAAGATTAAAATTAGATTTAGTAACTTCCAAAACTTGAGCTTTAAACTTTGACATAATCTTTTTTAAAAACAAGATTAATTATTATACCCATGCTTAAATTAGATTATGGGTGTATTAAAATTGCTCCTCCATTTGTAACACATCGATCAAGTCATATTAGATATAGACTTCAAGTTTGTAAATTGGATATGCACGAGAAAGTTAAATGATCTCGCCATGAATATCTGTCTGTCTCTCAGCACCATAACTTAACCACTGAAAGAACTACAGTCTTACAATCCGCCAAAACTTTTTTCAAAAAAATGTGTGTAGACAAGTTGTTTCATACAATTTTGGTTTTAATCAGACCACGACTTCGGGACCTGCAAAAATAATTTTTAGAACAATACTTACAGTACACACTGTTTAGGAGAGGGGGTAGATATAGACTTAAGGGTATGGATCGGGTCAGAATTGAAAAATAAATCGATTTAGCTATGTATGTCCGTCCACCTGTCCCCTCGATAGGATCTTGAAATTTTCGCAAATTCGTTTTATTGCAATAGCCGTCATCGCTATTTAAATCCAGCCATTTTGGTCCATGGGTTCGGGTAACTGCCATACAACTTCTTTTTTTATATGAGTACTACTTTGTATCTATTATAGCTGCGTGTCTGAAATTTTACCAAAAGTAGTTCAGTTTTATGGTCAAAGTTTTTGCAAAATTTGGTTGGTCTACTGCAGTGGGTTCGAGGAGCTGCCATACAACTTCTTATTTTATATGAGCATTACACTACACCTAATGAAGCTGGGTGTCTGAAATTTTTACCAAAACTAATTAATAGGGTTCGAGTAGCTTCCATACAACTCCTACTTTTATATGAGCATTACTCTACACCTGATAAAGCTGAATGTTTTAAATTTTGCCAAAAACAATTAACCTGATGATATAATGTTTATATAAGTGTCATACGGGTATCCCAGAGTTGACACAGTCTGAATAAAAAATACATTAAAAAAAGTTAACATGCTAATCTAGTAGGTAGGGACTGTAAAACTTTTTTTGTTATTTATTAACATAAATAACTCTATAGATTAAAAATATAATTATTTATAATTCTTCATTCTTTTTAATATTTCTAACATTTCTACTACTAAAAATAAAATTTTTTAAGAAAATATAAAAAAAAAAAAAATTTGGTAAAATAGTGAATATGTTTAATAATTTTTATATCCGTATGACTATTAGTAAAAAGGGTATTTTAAATTGCCATTATGTTTGTCACGAAGAGAAGGAGGCGGGGTGGATATAGACTCATGTGTATGGATCGGATCAGAATCGAAAAATAAATCAATTTAGCAATGTGTGTCCGTCCTTCCGCACGATAACTCAAAAAAAATTCGGAGCTAGGGTTTTAAGATTTTCTCAAATTGGTTTTTTGAATAGCCGTCATCGCTTTTGAAATCCAGTCATTTTGATCCTACAAGTTCGATTTTATATGAGCATTACTCTATACCTATTAAAGCTGGGTGTCTGAAATTTTGTGCAAAAGTTTGTGCAAAATTAGGTTGATTTACTGAAGTGGGTTCGAGTACCTGCCATGCAACTTCTTCTTTTGTATGAGTATTACTCTACACTTAATGAATGAAGGGTATCTCAGAGTTAACACAGTCAACTCTACCACACTCTTCCACGTTTTCTTTTTAGATTTTTACACTTTTTTTTAGCAAAACTTGTTTTCAGAAAATATATCAGTTTCGTTTTTCAAATAAAGTTTAAGAATAGACCCACGTAAGGTTGTGGGTCAGCCTATGGCTTATCAAACGATGAATAAGTAGTTTATTTCCCGCAGTCATCCCTTAGATACGAATATCTAAAAATTATAAAAAATTTCAAGTAATTTATTTGAAAATATCTTCAATTTTCTTAAAAAGCTTTTCATTAATTTTGTTTTCAATACGATTTTCGGCAACTGTTTCCTTAATAAATATCTGGTTAAATTGTATGTTAGATAAAAGAGTTATAGATCCATTAGAGCAATGCTTTTCATTATTGATGTTAGCGGCAATAATGCCTTTTAAATAATATCGTTCTCCTGATGAAACATTTTTCTTTACTACAAGTCCTCCACCAGAATCACCCCTACAAGGAGTCGAATTTGAACCTAATGCGCAAATCATATCAACATTCATATAACGTGCGTGAGTTGGTTTACGTCTCTTGCATTCTGCATTTGTAATAGTTGTTAAATTAGCTATTATTAATTCTTCGGTAGTTTCTTCTTCACTGTTTGTGACACCCCAACCTGCAATATATCCTGTTAAAACGTTTGTTATAATGTAATCCAAACTGTCTGTGAAATCTAAACAAACTGGCCTGATATGCGATGAAAATGGTAAATGTTCTTCCAAAATCAAAATTGAAATTGCTTGGTTAAACATAAAATCATTTTCAAAACTAAAAAAAAAAAATTGATAACAATATTAATAAATTTGGGATTCTGCAACTTCTTTTACCTTTTCGGTACACGTATTTCTTTAATTGTAGAATAAAATTCATATTTTTCTAATGTTTTAAAGCTACGGTAAGTTTTTCCTGCCCCCACTAAAATGTGAGAGGTATCATTAAATGTGTTATATTCCATATTATAAACGCATCGTGCAAGTGAAATTACAATATTTGAATGAATTATAGTACCAGCACAGGTATATGTAAATAAGTTTGAAGTCATAGTAGAATTTGAATAAATTCCTACATGCCATGGTGCTGAAGTTATATCTGCCTTTTTCCCATTATATATTAATGGACTTTGAAATTTTATATAATTTTCATCGATTTTCCCGCAAACATCCTCATTTCTAATTCTTAATTTCGCTTTCGAAATATCGCAACCATTATTTTCATTTTTAAAAATTTTATTATTTATTGAAATTAAATTTTCATTTCTTATTTTTCTAATTTTGTCTTCAATAAAACTCTTATAAAATTGCACATTAGTAAATAAGAATGTAAATCCATCAGAACAGTATTTGATTCCATCTATGCCAGTACTAATAATTCCTAATAAAAAGTGACGTTCTACATTATCAATTTTCTTTTTAATTACAAAACCGCCACCACTATCACCTCCACAAGCAGTTGCATTATTTATTTCATTTATGGCGCAAAATTTATCACCAACAACACTTGACATATATTTCGGATCAACAAGGTTTTTACATTCATCATTTGTTACAGTTGTTAAACTTGCAACTAGCAATTTCTCACTTTTAATGCCTTCATTAGATGTGTCACCCCAACCAGTTATGTTTCCAGTAATTCCTTCTGAAATACTATAATCATCATAGCCTACATTAAAATCCATGCATACGGGTTTGATACGGGATGAAAACTCCAAATTTTCTTTTAGAATTAAAATAGCGATATCATTTGCATAATCAATTGGATTGTAACTGAAAGTAAAAAAAAATTTAAGTAAAAATAAGAATATATTAATTAAATAATTAAAGAAAATTATACAAATCTTTAATTACTTTCGAGGAATGTGTATTTGATTTATTTCTGAATAGGAAGCATCTTCTGCTGCATACAATTTTTGATAAGTTTTTCCTGCAGCAACATAAAACATGGATTCATCATATAATTGGTCATTAGATTTATCATAAAAGCAATGTGCAGCGGATATCACAATATTTGACTGAATTATTGTTCCCCCACATTTATGGCTAAAAGTTTTGGAAACTTCGGTATCTTTTTCGTAAATTCCGACGTGCCATGGTGCTGATGTTATATCTGTTTCTTCTCCTCGAAAAGCCAATCCAATTATATCAAATGCAGAATTAATTACTCCACATTTTAATTCGCAACCATTATCTTCATATTGCCATGATCCTTTAACACATCCGCTTATATAATCATTTCTACTTGAATTTGTATACTGATAACCAATTTTGCATCTTCTTGTGATAAATTCAGAAACTTCTAAACAATCAGTTTGAATTAGTTGTTTTTTAGAATTTTCATCTTCTTTCGAAGTTTCTTTTAAACACACTGTTTCAACTTTTGCATCACTATTTGAAGGTACGCTACATTCATTGGCAAAATTTTGTAGCATATCTTAATAAAATTAAATAATAATTTTATTTAATTATTTTCTTTTTTAATATTATTTCAATTGAAGAAATTTTGAAATTTATTAAAAGAAACCACTTACTTTTACGACAGATATCAACTAATTTCGTGATTGAAGAAAACCTTTTTACATGTGCGCAAATTGGTTTTACATCTTTTCCGAATTCTATGAAATCCTGATGAGACAGTTTAACAACGCAAAATTTATCCGACGCTTCTAGTTTTTCTAGATCTTCTGATTCATCTCTTAAAATTTAAATAAATTTTTATTAATATTTTTGATTAAGTTTTCTTAAATTGATTTTTTCTTAACTCACAGAATATTTTGTTAAAAATGTATATAAGTATTTCATGATAAGGAAATGTTAATCTATAACTATCCTTACGCCGATATAAGACAAGAATTCTTTGGACCATAAGACACAGTTTCCTAATATATTTTTAGAGACGTGATTAAGTTTTAAACTACTTTTTTCTTCTCTTAAAATAAAAACATCTTCACTTAAAATAGACATGTCTTCAGGAAATGATTACATTAGAGTTTATTGCAAAGGCAAGTTTGGCCATTTGTCCAGAACTTTCATGTACTCGTTAATGCAAAATATTGATTTAGAAGCAATTTTAAAGTTGGTTACGCAGCCAGCTCAATACTCAAAGCTTTGTTTTACTCATTGCATTTATAAACCTCTGATGTCTTTTAGAGCTTATTTTTGGAGTCATTCGGGAATTTTGTCATATCGCCTTACATATTCATTTCTGTAGTAAAACTCAATATGAAATCGAATAACTGATAAGATGAGGTAAGATATAAGAAAACTTTTCTTTGCAAATTTTTGTATTTCTAAAGAGATTTCGAAGTCAAATTACAATTTTAGAAAAATTACAACACTATGTACTATCTACAGTTGGGTATCTTAAATTTTTCGATATTTTTTCAACTCAGACAATAAAAATCAAGAAAATATAAAAGTTCGCAAAATATATCTTAAATATAATTTTCCCGGCTAAAGGTCTGAGTTTTTTACCAAATAAACATTCGAAGCGTGGCGTTCCATGTGATCGCACATATATAACTTAAAATAAAACCAGCTGAATGACCGATTGTAAAGAACTCTGATTGTAATGTTTTATTATATTAAACTAGCTGTTGGCCCGTCACAGAATGACGGAAGGTCAATTGAAAGAAGAACTTTTTCTAACTAAGAACTATTTGTAATTTCATTATGTACATTATGTTAAAAGTATGTTAAATAAAATTGCAACCGTTACATTTTGTATAACGCGTGTTATGCTTCAATTCTAGTAATAGATACACAAAAAATAAATAAATGACTCATATAATTTCTTGTTGTATCTTCAAAACTTGATGACGAATAAGTTAGGTAGTCTCCTTTTTGTATGTTTCGTATTTTAAAAAATGTTGGGGTCGTTAGTTCAAATCCCTTCTTGATATAATTTTTTGTTTTAATTTCAATTAATATTTTTTTTTTTTAAATGCGCTCTTGCTTAAATTAAATAAATTAATAAAAGATTTTAAAATTTTTTTAAAGGTTTATTTTGTTTCAATAATGATCTATTTTTCCATCTATTAATGTTTTGTATATATATTTTTAATGTTGTTATACATTCTATATTGTTTCCTTTGTTTAGATTCAAATCAAAATACTTGTTTGAAGGCTAACGTTCTATAATGTACCTAACTCAATGTATCTATTTATATGTACGTAAAATTGTATTAAATAAATGTTGATTTTTGAATTGAGTTTTGCATTATCAAATGCAAATTATAAATTTTATTTGAAATTTTTTTAATATAACTAACCTAACTTGGTTTAAATAAAATTTATTTTGTTTGGTTTCTATGGTGCATTGAACTTTATTGTATACCCGAATCCACCTTCCCAACCGTTAGTCGTTACATAATTATACCCGTGCATACATATATGACATCGGGTATATTAAAATTGGGTATATTAAAATTGCTCCTCCGTTTTTTTCCATTTTTAACTTTTTTTAAATAGATAAGTAATTAAAAGGTTATGAAGGAAGGGATGAGGAATGGATAAGAGAGAGTTGAGAGCGAGATGAGGGGAAACTTTGAAATTACTTTAATACATTGCCTGGTTTATTTCCTTAAGCAAACCAAGCACTGCATCAAAGCGTAAATTGGGCTTTCGCCCTTATTTCAGATTTTCACTGAAAATTATTAAGACTTACTACACATATGTTCCTGTGAAGCAATGTCTTCTTAATTTTTATTTATAAAATGTCTTACTATTTATTTAAAATTTCCAGAAAATCTTCTGTGATTTTTAAAACTGAAATGAAATTATTCATAAGCTAATAAATAAATTTTATTTCAAAAAACATTTTTTTTTATTAAAAATAAATAAAACTTTTTTGGCCTGCTTATGATAATTTATGATATTTTATTTTCTAAAATAAAGCACATCCAACAAAACATTAATTATTTATTTTTTTATAATTGAACACATCCAACAAAACACATTTAATTGAATGAGTTTGTTACACCTCATTCTAGACAAATATATTAATAAATAATTATATGTGTATATGTTTTTGTAAATATCGTTTTAAATAAAAATGAAAAACTTACACATCATCTCTGCTGTAGCATCTGATATAATTAATTGTGTGCTCTGTAAATTTTGATTCGTTATTATAAATTTTAACTACATATTTTGTTGTAAATTCTTTTGTTAAAAGAAAATCCGTTTCATTTGAAATTTTAAAGTATTTTTCTAATGTTAAAACTAAGTTTTCATTTAAAATGATCGCTGGGATTTTATGTTCTTGTCCATCGACTTGCGATTTCCGTATAATTTCAGCATACCATGCTTTGGATTTCAAATTATTATTATTTTCTACTATTTCATTGACATTTGGTGGTTGGACACATTCCGGTATACAATCTATAATTTCTTCTGACCATTTGCCTTCATTGTTGCATTTTAAAGTTTGCACAGTTACATTTTGTAAATTATAATAACCATTTTCACATTGAACATGGGCTTTTACAACACCAGAAAGACTTCCATAACAATTAACTTGATTTCTATTTTTTAATACACACGATAGTCTTACTCCAAAATATGGAAATATATTAGGACAATTTATTGATTTTATAAAATTTGGAAATAAAACTGTAATTATTAATATAATATTAAATATTACTTTAAAATAATTATCCATTTTATACACAAATTTTTTACTCAAAATCCACTTTATATAATATGTTAATACTTTTATTTTAATAAATTTTGTTTTAAATATTTTGAACTACGATGTTTATTAAAATACGAGCTTTTTAATACTAGATAAGATTAAAATTAGATGCAGTATCTTGGAAAACTTGAGCTTTTAAATCTGACTCAATTTTTTGCCAAACCAGTTTAATTATTATACACGTGGGGACATTAGATTATTGCTCCTCCATTTGTAACTCATTAATCTAGGCGTATTAGATATAGACTTCAATTGTATCATTCTAAAGAATCTTTTTTTTTTAAGGAGTATAGGGCATTCACCAAGTTTTTATTTTAAACTAGGCTTCAGTTTCTTTAATCATAATATTCACTAAGCCGTTGATTACTCGGCTGTAGCTATTGTATAAGGTTATGAAATATGAATTCACAAATGTTAACTTTGTGCGCCATCTATAATCTTACCCAAGAATTATTTATATATTTTTATTAAATCTGATTTTATATTACGATGTAAACTATTACGATATAATTAAACAATTTTACGATATTTTTTTATTGGATATGATCTGACCGGGGTTTGAACCCTAGACCTTCCACATGAAAGGCGGCGTCTTTACCACTACGCCATTGGTCAGATCTAAAGAATCTTTATATGAACCTTAACAATTGAAAGGGTGTTAGGACTTAAAAATTAAAACTTGCCTATTTTCATAAATTAGTAACTTATTCACCCAGTGTACGCTTTTCCAAAATTAAAGGTTAACATTGATGCTCCAACATTATATTTTGCAATTGTTAATAGGTTTTCTTGAGTGCATTGGGATTATATTCTAATTATTGATTTCATTATTATTCATAATTATTAATGAATTGATGAAATAACTAAATTATAACATTAACATTTATTTTAAGATAAATGATAAAATACTCAGTACGAAACACTATATAAATTTTCAACACTTGTTTATTTTTTAATATTATTCTATAAAACAGCTTTTGAAAAATTTTTAACTAACACGAATATTATAATTTTATTTGATTCTGTAATCATTCTGTGCTGTGGAAATTTGTTGTTTGATGTTTTTTGGTATTATTTTTTTAAATCATATGTATTGTCATTAAATCATGTGTCAATTATTGCACGATCTTTCAACCACGAGTATAATTTCAATAAAAGCTGTTAATAATAAATCTTGAAATTATTATAGATAAATAAATTTATATTACTTATCATATTATTTTTAAACTTTTAAGTCTTTGGATTATTCATCACTCATATTTGTCATTCTTGTGAATAAAATATATAATATGTAAATACAATAATAATAAACAGGGTGTTTAACGAGTAAACTGGAATACAGCAGAAGTATATCTTCAATATTCAGAAATATTGTGGTCCCAGAATTCAGAATAAAAACTGTACTTTTCTTTCAACCTTCATCAACAATTAAAAAATTAGTGACAATTAAAATTGTCACATACAGGGCGTCCAATAAATAAGCAGGGGTTTGTTAAATTGTATTACACTTATAAAAAAAATTGAAAAAACAAAAATTTTCTCCAAAATCTAGTTATTCAAGCTAGCCCCAAAACAGAAATTTTCGTATCCAACACAGAAATCTAAAAATGGTATGTTAATTCGGCAAACTTATTTCATAAAAACTAACTAAATTGCTAATATTTTATATAAAATGTAACCAAATTGATTAAAATTATTTAAATTTGATATCTTGAGCAGCAGCGGGGTTCGGAAAATTAAAATAATGGTATGCTAAACTCAGAATTTATTTCATTCAAAATATAATACCAACTAATTCATAAGCTTGAACATATTATTAAGAAATTTTGAAAAATGCGGCAACTCTGCTTTTGAATCGAACTCAAAAAATAATCCAAATGCACAATGTGATAATACATTTTGTAGAAGACAAATAATGAAGAATGTCCCCTTGTAAAAGTTGTTAAGGGTTTATTTGTAGAAGTTTTTAAGTCACATATATATATATCATATATTTCCATTAAGCTTTTATATTGTAATTTGTTGTTGAGCCAGTTCCTTAATTTCTGTCCATGTATTTTCACAGATTTCAATTTCTTTTGTAACTGATCTAGTCCAAGTTATTTTTGATCTACCCACACCTCCTTTTCTTTGTGGGCTCCAAAACAAGTGCCAAAACGTGGAATTTTTTCCTATTGATTTTTGAAGTGTTTGGCCGGGTTTTATTTCATTCTTCTTATTTGATTTCTCTTATACGTTTTTTTTAATTTTGGCAGATTTCCGGTTAATCTCTACAGTAAGTTACTTTATTATTAAACACCCTATACATCTATATACATCTAAAGATTAAATTTCAAAATAAATGAATTTGCTATAATATCTTCATTATACTAGTCATTATTTTGTAAAGATAATTGATTTTTGAACCAAAAATAGCTTAATTTTCAGATTTTTAATAGAATTTTGGGAAATGGTCCATAATTGTCTTTTTTTGTTTGGTTTTTCTGTTTTTTTTTTTTCTTTTTTTATTAATTAACTTTATTAATCCAAAATTCATTATGGCCGTTTATACAAATAATTTTCAAATTAGAAACAATTAAGAATTTTTATTTTAATTTCACTTTCTTTGGTTAAAAATTTTCAATATGGTCCTTCCTGTTTTCCTCCTTCATTCATCTGATCTGATTCATCTGACTTTTCTTAAATATTTGTTTCCCTAATATTCTGTTCAATATTTTCCGAAGGAATAAAATAAAACAAAAGATTCAAAAATAGTCTTTAACTCTATACATTTTATCCTCCATTATCATAAGTTTTCTTTTCTAATTATAATCATTGCAACCATAAGTCATATATTTAAATAATATATAATTTTATATATATATATATATTATTTATTTATACATATAAGTTATATTTAACTATATACACAATTATATTGTATCTGAAGGATAAAAAGCATATTTCTTTAAACAAATATTTCTACTTCTATGTATATATATATATATATAAAAAATAGGATCACAGTGTAAATATTTCGTCTCACACAAAATGAATACAGGAAGCAAAGTTCAAACTGTAAGTTGTGACTCGATGTTCTCATTGACTGATTTTGTTTTGTTTTTTTATTAATATAGAATAGTAAATTTGCTTACTATACTGTAGTATTAAAATTATTGTGTTGAAAAGCATTTCGGTATATAACTACACTTAGAATAATAAATTTGTATTCATTTAGAAAAACTTGAGAAGCGTATGATTTTTAGAATTATACTATAGAATTTTTTTCTAAACTGCTAACTGATCTGATATTTTTATATTAATGTATATTTTATTAATAGTTGAAGGTCTCAGATGCTAATACTATTATAGTAGTTATGTATAATGGGAAATTAATTTTAGTTAATTATTAATTTTTGGTTACGCCATTAATTTAAACCCAATGGCAAATTGTAGTTGAGTCAATTTCAAAAAGGTTTTTGCAAAAAGACAATCACTTTTACCAAGAAATGAACCGGGCTTTTCAAATGAAAGATCCGCATTCTAATAACTGTGTCACTCTAACGTTAAAATTCAAATTAGATATTTTTTTATGCATAATATATTGTATTTAGAGAGAGTTCAGATTCGAGATTCGATAGATTTTTTGAACTACAAACATGACTTCTTATGCCTTGATTAAAAAAAGTTTATTGATTAATGTAACATGTACATAACCTTATGTTGGTTGAGATAATTATCTTTCAGAATTTCACATTTATTAAAACAGTATAGTATTTATTTTCCGTTGTATAAGTGTGAGTTGAAAATTAAACTAATATTTGTTTTAACTATTTTTTTATAAAATCACATAATAGGGACTTAGTTTCATAAATTCTTATTTTTACTTAAAAGCTATTTACTCCACTTTTGTACAAGATTATGCAATAATTATTAAGATTTTATATAATAATCATGTATTTTATAATACTTAACATTCTATCACTATATAAATGAAATTTGATATGGAATAAAATTGTTTTCGAATCCGGATTGTTCGATTGAAATTATAACCATTTACATTTTGTGTCTATTGAAATGCAGTCAGCATTTCAATGTCCTGGTGGTCAGACAATCAGATAATATGATTATCAAATTTTTTCATTTTAGTTAATGCAATGCTTTTACATTTTGTATTCAAATTAATTAATTCGACATTTCTCTTATACCTACTTTTAGATTTTCATTATAATATTCAAAAGCTGTACGTAAATTTATGATACCAATTGTAATTATAAACATTTCTAAATATTTGTTGAATACTTATATTTTATCCTATAATAATAAATATATTTATTCAAGTATATGTAAATGTGTATATTTTTTTTAAGGAATATAAATGGATGTGTATGTATATGTATATACCAATAAAACCATCGTTTTAATGAAAAACAAACCGATCTGTCAATTTATATAAAACGGGTTACTCTTGTTAAAAAAAAAAAATTTATTTATATATATTATACCTATGTATATATTTTTTTTTAGACAATATACTAAGCTGTTTATATACCGTTATAAGATAATTTAATAAAAAAAAAAAAATTAAATCAAAAAAACAAAACAGGCACTAATAAAAATAATAAGAAAAATCTTATATAATTTATTCAAACAATTAGTTAAAGAATCTCTCATCCCTTCAAGGCGTTTAAATATCTTTAAGATGTTAAATAAGACCAAAAAATGGAAAAACAGTAAAATAGCAAGTAGCAATTGAAAATGTAATTATATGTATCTATATATTAATGTATATATATATATATATATATATTAAAGTATATGTCAAAGAATGGAATGTGTACTTAAAGTAAAATAGTATCAGTTGTTTTGTAGTATAAAGAAGCTTAGGGATATTTTAGTTACTATATATATATATGTAAAAATATATAAATATACATATATGTGTATTTATTAGATACAAAATAAAATTTAAATTCTCTTTATAAATATCTATGTGTATGTGTATTTTGTAAGTAAAGAGTAAAGTAGGTACATTTAAAATATACTGATTAGAAAAACAAAAATTATAGAGAAACAAGTAATCCAAGGGATTTTAAAAAGCACATTTTCGCAATTATATACTTAGTATATATATATAAGTTCTTACTGAGTATTTTATCATTTATTTTTATAAAAATATATATAAAAATAAATGATAATATTTAGTTATTTCATAAATTTATTAATTATGAATAATAATGAAATCAATACTTAGAATATAATCCCAGTGCACTCAAGAAAACCTGTTAACAATTGCAAAAGATGTTGGAGCTTCAAAGTTAACGTTTAATTTCGGAAAAACATACACTGTTGAATAAGTTACTGTTTATAAAAAAAAGGAAAGTTTGCATTTTTTAAGGCCTAATAGCTCTTCAATGGGGAAGGTTCCCAAATTTGTGCTCAGCAAACTTATGATGATTCTCGAGGATCTACCACCCTCCTTTCGCGGAGAGGGCAAGATCGCAACCCTATACATTTTGGCTATATATTTTTGTAAAGTCTATAAAATCAGCTCTCTTTTACAAATTGACAATAAACCCTATCGAACTCTAGTTATATCAATTTAAATATAGGGTTTTTTTGGAATTTTAGGGGGCTGTAGTTTCGTTACCCTTCAAAATTAAGAAAAAATCTTTGACATATGTTGAAATATAATTAAAGAGCTTTTAATTTTATATATCACTAAAAACAAATTTGAACAGGTATTCAAGTTACAGGTGTTTAAAAAGAGCAAAATATCAATTTTCGAGCCCTTATAGTTCCTAAATAGAGGGCTTCTACGAAATTATTTTTTTTTGCAATACCTATCCATAGTTAAAATTTCTTTACTCTATTTTAAACGGTGTAAAAGTTTTTGCAAACATACGGACGAACGGACGGACCGACGGACAGAATCAAGTTATATAAGGCACATTTTTACAAAATTTAATTGGTGTTGTATTTCGTTTTTTTTTTTTTTTTTAATAATTGTTTTTAAAAGTAATTAGTACCCTTGAAAACTATTATTAAAGTATGATTAAAGTAATAGATATTAGAGTAAATAATTTGTTTAGGTTGAGAGATCCTTGAAATTATATAAATCTTTGAAATGTTTCCTTATCTTTTGGAATTTCTAAATATCATAACCTTCCTATTTTTGAGAGGTTAATGATTAGAGAGTGTCAAAATGACGCCTGATGTATTTTAATCACAATTTAAAAATAAATTATAGAACTTTAACGTGACGTAACGACAATTTTTCTTTTTTGGCCACCTGCAATGATAATTGAAATTTATGAGATAATTTGTATAACAATTAAATACATAATTAATATTTTTTAATTCAAAATAAAAATTTAAGCTAAAATGAGAAGTAGTGTAGAATATAGCAACTCTGGGATGTCTGCAATAACATAATATGAACTTTTATAATAGCACTCGGTTTAAGGAAGCACTTGACGAGCCACATTTTATGTAAATTTTATATGTGTTTCATTAAACATCCAAGTTTTAAATTTTTTTCATAAGAGCTAAAGAGATGTTTTCATATGTTTATGTGTTTGTCTCTATATGCATATGTGTCTGTGAACACAATAACTCTCGTAAATTTCAACGATTCGATTATAATGAAATTTTGTATGAATGCTTTATTCGCCAAAAGTAAGATTAAGTTTGTTAAGTTTGTAAATGAGCCAAATCGGACCACGTGATTGAGAGGCTCCGACACAAAAACACAAAATCACCATTTTAAAGAATCTCGAATACTAACGGAAAAAGTTCAAATTTGGTACAAAAAACTATTAGTGGGTACTCATTAAGAGTAGCTTTCATAAATTGATTCTAGATGAATACGTTTCCTGTCAATAGAAAGAAAAATTGTGTCATAAAACTTAAATAGTTTTGTTAAGTTTCAGATACTTGGTTTTATCCATTTTTCAATTTGAATACAGCTCTAAAACCTCATCTAAAATGTTTCAAAAAATGAGGACTGCTTGCTTCCCGCTAAAAGATCAAGCAATTGTTCATTTATAAAAATTCTGATATTTCTATTTAGAATCTCGTAATTAATTTAAATAAGACTTGATTTAATTATATAAGGATGACCCCCAAGTGCACGCCAATGAATAGATACTAGAGTAGAACAACTTCCAACACTTAATAAAACTAGGGTTGAGACAACACGAACATTGACTTGAACAATATATTAAATTTTCAATTGTACTAAATTTAAGGCATAAGCTTTAAGACAAGACAATTGTATAAATTTTATATTCTTTTGCAAAACATTTCAGATTAAATATTTTTTCCTTTTTTTATTAAATATTTATTAGAAAATTTATTAATTCAAAGAGAAAATTGTATTTTTCAATTGTTATTTTCAATTTATATTTATTTAAATTTCTAACTGAATGCTAAAAATAATTTTAAATTTTTTTCCAAAACAAATACAATCATCCGGTCTCTTAAGGTTTTGAATAATAGAAATTGTTTTTATGAATAAATCATTGAATAAATTTTTAAAGTAAGTTTAGGATTTTTTTTTAGATATTTATAGTTCAAAATTAAAATTGAAAAGGTTTTTAATTGTTTTTTGTAAAAATATTCATTATCCCACCTATCCATTTTTATCAATCAAAAGGAATTATGAAACAATCTTAATTCCAAGATGAGTAATTTAATACTTAGTAAATAATCTTTGGAGGAAGTGTTAATTAACTACCGACAATCCGACCAAAAATCACTCCTAATTAAGTCATCTACCAAATAACAATCTTTAGCAAAAACCAACAGCAATGCTTTAGCAATTTTAGACTGGAAACATTTTTAAGGAAATTTTGAGGAGTTCTGTAATATATTTCATTATTTAGGCTATTTCAAAAATAAAAGCCATTATTTCGAGATAGGAGAGTTAATAATAAGTATAAGGTGTAATATTTTTTAGTTAATATCCCCGGGATTGAATTCCTTATGGTGTTTTATTTTCTAAAATGTAGGCTGCATGAATAAGGTGTTATATATGAATTCATTTATCATTTTTGGAAACTTAATAAATTATCTATTTAATACTGCATTCAATGGGACATTGAGGTTATAGGTGAATAAACGCTTCAGTTTATTACAGCTGGGTGGCACAGTGGTTGAGTGCCGACCTTTCATGCGGAAGGGCCCGGGTTCGAATTCTAGTGAAAGTGAAAAAAAACTTTTCTGGTTTTCGACTTGACTCAGCTACCATTCGCCATTGGGTTCAAATTAATGGCATAATTATAAATCTTTAATAAAAAATAATTTAATATAAAAATATAAACATAATGCAAAATATAAGCAAATAATTTAATTAAATAATATAACTCGCAGATATAGAATACCATATAAGTACAATATAAAATATATAAGCAAAAAATAGAATTGTAAATATTGATAATCTAAGACGTTTCCAATTCTAATAACACGAATATAATATGACCCTCTGTTCCAACATGTACCTATGGTATATAGACAGGCTTATTAGCGCTTAAAAAAAAAGTTTCAAATATTTCAAAAAAGAAATCTATCTCCGAGAACTGTCAATTGAGAAGTCACTTTGTTACTATGTGCATCAAAATCTGATCTAATAATCTCATTTTTCTTAGTGAAAATGTGACTATAAGATAATATTTTGATACTAAAAGAAGGTATTAAATACCAGATCGTAACTCAAGTCTCACCTGTTAGAATTAATAAATTTAATACTTTTATTTATTTTAATTATATTTTATTTAATAAGAACTTCAATATTAACTTTAACCTTATAACTAGGAAATATTACAATTTTTATAAATCTATTAAATCATTTGAATTGATTTCATCAAGTCCATTAAATTCAATAAAACTGTTACCCATATCATCTTTTTCAAATTTCATCCATAATATTTCAATGTCACCAACTAATAATAATATTCCTTTTTGATAATCTGTCATTGTAATATGAAATTCATCACTTCCCGGATGATAATTTCTTAAATGTTCTGAATGATTCAATTCACAATGTTCTACAATTTTATTTGATTTTCCAGTCCATTGACAATTTTCTATACGACATTTTGTATTAAAAACTTTTGTTGTTTCTTCCAATTCCAAATTTTCTAATTGTTGATCTGTATCTTGTCCTTGATAATATTTTTTGAATAATAATAAAGCTCGACTTAATGCCATTATAATTTTGGATTTATTACGTTAATTATATTTAAATAATAGTATTGCAGTGACTTTACTGAAATGTAAATGACTTTTGAATTGATTTAAAAGTTTGTGTTGTATTTATATACAAAAATTTTTGCATCTATACTACATATTTAGTTTATAATAGGTAAATTACAGTGACATTTGAAAAGGTTTAAGACTGGATTTATTTAATATTTTCTAAAATTTTGTTAAAGATTTTATTATAGTATAATAAATATATTAAGTTGGACCTTATGCCTTTTAAAAAAGAGAACTACACCTTATACTATAGGTATACATAATATTTTTTAACTACCTGAAGGAATTCAACTAATTGATTATTATCAAGTTATGGTTAAAATTATTTTTCAAGACTTTCGTATGATTATATAATATTATAAGTGATTGTTACCATATCCAGTACCTACTCTCTGTTGTAAAACTTTTGATTTACCTAGGTATAATAAACCTTTTATTGAAAATGTATATTAGTTTTCTAAGAACCCATATTTAGATTTGGTTAATATTAAATTTAAAAAAAATATAATTTATTTGTTGTAGGAATTTTAATTTTTATAAACATATGTCCAATATTAAATTTTATGTATATGTAATTGTATCTTAAAATGAATTGACAAATTTTAATTATACATTATGATAATTTTACAATTTTTAATTATAGAATGGATTTTTATATTGTATGTTATAAACCTGTTAACTAAATAACAAACTTTACACTCCGGTATAAAATTCTTGGTAAAATTCCTTTCAGAAACTACAACGAGATTTATAGTTGTTTTTGAACGAGATTTATCGGAGATTGAGGCTAAAAACTATTAAGTTTTGTCAAGCAAAATATTGAAGTTTTTTTTTTTAAATATAGTGGTAATAACATCACGATTTTTTTGTAGTGCCTCTTCTTCTCTTTTTCTCCAAGAATAATACCATTTATTTAGCTCAAGAATTATAAAAGTTTTAAGATAGATCTTTATGAATCGGTATAAATTCCCTGGAAAACAATTTCGAAATTTTTCTTATTCAACGGCCCATTTTTCAACATCAATAACTTAGTCCCTGTGAATACTTTTACAAGATTAAGTGATAATAGGGTAGCTCTAATATTTTGACAGATGGGGCACAGGGTTTATACATTTTATGAAGTATGCTTTTCATTATAATTCATAAAATATATTGCCACATGGCAAATTATTAATCGATTTTTATAATATTATTTAAAAAATTATGGATATTCAATACGAATCCCCGACATTTTAAAAATTTTTCCGGAATTTTCCAATTTTTGTTTTTAGCAATGTAAATTTACATAAATACTGATAAATTGTTTTTTTTCCTCGAATTTCGAGGTGCTGGGACATATCAGTATTATTATAAATTTATTTTTTATCAACTTTTTTTCCCAAAAACCTATTATGGAACATTGTGTAGTTTTGGAAGTGTGGTTAAATAAAAACTTTCGCTTTTATAGTTACTTGTTTTGCTTCTTAGGTTGAAAATTTCTAGGTCGTTGTGATCTCACTTAGTTATTTATTAATTAGCAGATTATCCGTTATAGGGCAGCAAGGGCAAGTAAAATTTACCAATTAATTATTAATACCACAAAATTTTTGTAAAGGAAGCCCCCTCGTTCCCTTTTCTGGTACCATTTTTGAGAAATTGGGGACACCCTATACAAATAATGTATAAAATAAGAAGGCTTCTTACAATTTTAATATTATCAATCTATGAATTGGTATATATATCATAAGTAGTATCCTGCTAACCTGCTAGCAAACCAAATCCTATTTATTATTTTAAAATTCCCGTCTAGGATTCATAAGTTTAAAACCCAAAGAAAGTCGAATATAAAATGAAATAAGTTAAAATTTTAAAAATTTTAAATTCAACTGAACACAATTTATAGAAGTGTGGTACACATTAAATGATTTATGAACAACATTTGACTTTTATTTTGTTTTTGTCTCTTTCTTTCTTTTTGTTATGTTTTATTGTAGTATTGATTACCGTTATTTATTATTTGGTATCTTTATAAAAACAAAGAAAATTTGAAAAGTTCTTAAAGAAAATTTTTGGAGAGAAGAAACATAAGAAAATTTCATGGTTTTTTGATTATTTGTGGAAATAAATTGTTTTTAAAATTATTTTAAATTTGATATCATTATATTTTGTGATA
Source organism: Dolichopus griseipennis (assembly GCA_963082915.1). Lineage (NCBI taxonomy): Eukaryota > Metazoa > Arthropoda > Insecta > Diptera > Dolichopodidae > Dolichopus > Dolichopus griseipennis. Next base: position 31,465,299 of record OY720442.1, on the reverse strand, counting down.
TTGGAATTATTATCTTTGTATTAACACCCAATAAAAATGCAAAAATAAAAAATTGATATTTATTTATTATCGATTTTATTTTATATCGATATTTTATTTTATATCGATTTTTTTTTGGAAGAGAAGAGATGATTTTTTATAGCTTTGCATAACAATAATTTATTTTTATCCTCTAGAGTGTATAGGTGCTCCATATAGATTTGGTCCACGGCTATTATTCTTACATTCGCCTAAAATATGTTGCTTTTAATTAATTCAAAAGAAATTATTAGGAGTCAGATTTTATTTTACTGACAGCGTCTTCTAATGCATCGAAAATTCCCTCTGGGGTATATAAAGCATCACTAAAAACACACCGGTTTGCAACTATTATTCTGGAATTCTCGAAGTGTATGTTGGTTTTATTTAATTCAAAAGGAATTATTCAGCGTTGGATGTTATTTGACTGAACGCGTCTTGTAGTGCCCGACATATTTCACTAAGTCCCTTGGCAACTTCTTCCGGCACTTAATTTTGTGGTTTATTCTACATACACTTTTTCACTCCAAATTAGAAGATAGATTGTGGTGGCCTACGATAGATTAGTCAACAATTATGCGGAGCATGTTGGTTCTCATAATCAATTTCTGGTATCTCCATAGTATTAATGTTAATTAGAATAAGAATAGCATCTATAAATGAAGAGGTTTTTAGAATTTACATTCATTACATTCATTGGATCCATCATTCAACTTTGACTTAAACTCTGCAGGATTATAAGCCAAAGCTATCATAATATACTCTGCAGGATTTAGGGGCTTTACTATTATAGAAATATTATTAACCTACTGAATCCGAAAAAAAATACAGTACCATAAGTACCAACTATTTGGAATTTCGTTATATGGATTCAATATCTGTCAATTGCAACTAAAGTTCTAAAAAATACAATATTATAACTAATACAACCTTCTTAATATTTAAAGTCGTACAAAATCTGTAAGAACATTTTTTTCTGAAAATTTAATATCAAAAAATTTGAATGTTCTAGAAAATTTGCTAGAAAAACGACAAAAATTTTATGATTTATCATAATATTACTTGGCAGAATAATAAATTTGCATAAATACATAATATGTTATACAGCAGTCTTTGTACTTAATTATGAATGTGAATAATATTAAAATTGTCCTTGAGATAGTTCATGGTTTCATTTTGTAATGAAAATAAAACTGTATTAATTTCTCACAAGTTTTGGAAAACACAACAAATTAAAAATTCTTGTAAAATACGTGTAGGATATGTTAGATGTAATATTGGTTCTCTGAAATAAAACCAAATGAAATAATGCTAATTGACACTATTTCTTGCCATGTTTGAAGTAAAGTGAAAAACGAATATATTTAATATTTTCAACGTTTCATATTGAAATAAAACCATTTTAATTTAATTTCAAATTGCAAATATTTTTTAAGTGCGAATAATAGAATCGATATTTTCCAGAAATTTTGTGAAAAATAAATTTGTTATTAATTGTTGTATACGACTGCAGGATTATACGCTTTTTCCAGAATATTTTATACATATGTATACGTGGGATTCTAAGTTAGAATGGATTTTGGAGTTGAATTCAAAATCAGGGTTCCCGATTTTTCCAGAATATTTGTATATATGTTTATGTGGAATTCCAAAATAGGAGGGATTTTAAAGTTTGATTTGAAATTCACTTTTCCAGAATAATAAAACAATTGATTAATATTAAAATATAATTTCAACCAACTTCAAGTTAAATCAAAATTCGAGTTAAAGTTAAATCAAAATTCTGCGGCTCAAGGAAATATCCTGATTTTGAACCCCACTCTAAAATTTCCGTAATTTAGAATATAAGATATATAAATATAATATTCGGTAATAGACGAAAAAATTTAATCCTAATTTATAATCTCACAAATACATACATATATATATAAAATATTTAAAATTAAAGTTAATTTCAAAGTCGGAGTTATAAACCTTTTATTGGCATAATTTTATTTTTAAAAAATTAAATAAAGACAAAATGGAAATTTTATTATTTGATAAAATTTATTGTTTATTTGATAATATTTGATATTTAAAAAGAGTGCATTTTGATTTTATTTCATTTGGCTTTATTTGAGGGAACCAACTTAATTATACATTTATATATTATTAAATAAGCTTTGTTTATTTAGTATTACATTTATATTATACTGGGAATATCTAAGTAAATTTGAGAAAAAGTGTAATTGTAAATTTCTTTTAATTATTAAATTTTATCTACTGCTAAAAATGCGTTTATGTGCGTAACTGTAATAAGAGATATAATTGCCAACGAGAACAACTTATATCTAAAACATGTATATAATTTTCTAAGTTATACTATTATTGATTATAATATTGGAACTCCAATATAATCGCATCTTTATGCATCATTCCGTTCATATTTCTTAATAGTCACAGGCATTCATTAATATATAGCGCTACACGAGATTGTAGCGGTTATGCATCTAGCGCTATATTGTTGTACTTAATGATTTGCAGCAAAATTAAATGGCATTTGATTTTGAGTGACTTTTGCTTATATTTTTATTTAAGTTATTTTAATTATGAACACAATAGAGAACTTCTATGGCCTTAAAAAACATTTCGGTACAATTTTATCGAACGCTGCAATCTTCTTGTAGCAACTGAACGCGACCATTGAAAGTTGGTTATATTGTGTTTGAACATTAAATTATATTGTGGTATAATTGAAAATTAATAGCCATGCCTTAATTAAAAACTGTATTATTATTATCATATTCTGTCAAACCTATCATAAAGTGTTTTTACTACATATATGCACTTGTATATATGTATGTATATAAAAAAACAAATAGTTTTTAAATAAGATGTAATTTAATTGATTTTTTACCTGTTTATTAGCTTAAATTGTTAATTATGTCTTGAAAAATTTTGTAATTCATCATTCACTTGAGTTACACGTATTAAAAATGTGACTAATTTTTATTTAAAATATATACAATTAAATATGACTATTATGGAAATAGGATTTATATACTTAGACATCCAACTATTATTTATTTGCAAAAAGTATATATACTTTTAAAAATTTAGGTGTTATTTAATTTCACCTCTTGCTTACAACTATATATATAAATCAATTATCAACTAAAGTGATAAGTAGGGCAAATAAAAATATGCTCTAAGATAATTAAAAACAACGTGCTCTAAGATAATTAAAAAAAAAGTGCAATATTTTAATCAAATGTATTTGATTCGAATATACTTAAAAATAATTTTTAATTATTTTCAATTATACATCAACTTTTATTTTATTTTATGTTTTATGTTTGTTTTTATTTTTATTTGAAATTTTGCCATTTTTGATTTTTATTTAAATTAGATTAAAATTTGAATATATTCCCATGTATGGAATCTAACTTTGAAAAACCATTTTATTAATTCACTTCAATTTATGAAGTTTATTAGCACTTAAATTTTCTAATATCAACAAAAGTATAATATAAATTTAATTAATTAATTATTATTATTAATACAAACTATCTACTTATTATATAGTATAAAAGTATTAATTTATTTACAAATTAAAAAATTGCCACCAACTAGTTATGTACACAAAACGTTATTTAATACAGAAATGTTTTGAAATGTCAATTTGTATATTTTATTAGGGCAATCCATTTTTTACAAAGAAATATTTATGTGACCTTTGGTATTCTACCAAATTATAGATGATTCACATATAATTGAAAAGAAGTAATGGTATTTTTGAATATTAGTTTTTTTGTTTTGCAAACTTTTTTTAGATATAAATAAGTAATAAAATTTATAAAATATTTTGTTATTAAAATAAACTATGTACTACATGTAAATATAAATTAGTGTAGTCATTTTCTAAGCTTTCGTAACATCTAGATTGAATTAAATTAAGTTAAATCCCTATGATAACGTAGATATTTATGATATTTCAAAATGCAATAGAATAAATTCAGTGTTGACAAATATTTAATTCTTATAATGCAGATAATTAAGAAGTCGCATAAATTATTAAAATAAATGTTATTTATGAGATTAAATATTGTTTAAAACATGCAGCTTATAAACAACCTTTATGTTAGTCTACTGCTGTAAAAAACTGAAGTTGAGTTTAATGAAAAGAATGTGTAGAATGAAATATCCGGTATAAACTCGAAAAAAATTTAAGAAAATTGAAATAAGTATTAAGCTTCCAGAAAAATTATGGTTTATTTCTTAAATTAATTAAATTTCAAAGTTAAAATTTAATATTAAAATTTTTTTAACAAGCATAAAAAATGTGGAAAAAAAAGTCACATTAGTAAAGAAAAATTCCAATTCGATTTTCGTTTATAAAATTAATAAACAAACAAGATTGCTCCAAATAATTTATGTTGATATAAATATAAAAATGGTAGAAATATCGAGTTGAACAGTTTTATTGAAAATTATTTATATAAAAAATAAAAATAGTTAAAATTGAAATTACTTTAATAAAATAATTAAGTCATAGAATGATTGAAGCTAAATATAATTTAATGTATTTCTAAAACCAAAATGGTAACCAAAATTTTGTGTTTTGATATTCAATGATTATTTATTTTTGTTTGACAATTTTAATAGTATTTGATGGATGAAATAATTTAATAAAATTTTTAACTGGAGCGTAGGTTTTTCTTATTTTCATTTATTATATACGTATTTTAAAAATAGGGATATGTATTTTGTTCCGTTGTGCAAAAGAGTAGCTAGGAGTAGTTTGTAAATGGAAAGCTTATTCTTGTTTCAGGAACAGTAATTGTCAAAATAACTATATCACATATTCACATATTTGACATTTTAAAACTATCTGTCATTTGAGGAGTTAATTATTTTAAATACACAGCTTTATTAGGTATAGGGTTATGATCATATAAAAGATGAAGTTGAATGATAGCTACTTGAATCCACTTCTGTAGACTATCCAAATTTTGCATAAACTTTGGACATAAAACTAAACTATTTTTGGTAAAATTTCAGACACCTAGTTTCAATAGGTATAAAGTAATGCTCATATAAAAAAAGAAGTTGTATGACAAGTTCTCGAACCCACAGACGGACGGGCGGACACACATAGCTAGATCGATTTACTTTTCGATTCTCATCCGATCCATACCTTTGGGTCTATATCTACCTCCTTCTCTGCATCACAAACATAATGGCATATTTAGTATACCCCTTTAACTAAAAACATATATAAAAAATTTTAAAATGGAAGAAGAAAGAGTTTAATGACTAATAAACAATATGATTTAAAATAACCTATATTCAAATGAAAATTATTCTATTAAGAAATATTTAAATTAAAGCAATCTATCGGAAATTTCTGGTGTAAGGGCTGTTGTACCTGGGAGTAGCAAAGTGTAGCTACAATTTAGTTAACATATGATAAAGGAATACGAATATTATAAATATTTATTTATTTATTATAGTAGTCAGAACGGGGCTTGTTAAAAAAATGGTCTTTCAATCTGTTCAGCTTTTGAACTCACCTCTTTAATTTGATAAATCTAAGCCTAGATTAACAGTTTTAGATTTAATCTAAATTTAGCTTAGTTTTAAATTATTTTTTATCAGAGTCATCTATTGCCAAATTTGATTTTTTTACTGAAAAAAATCTTCTTTTATTTTAGTAGCGACATCTATCGAGATTTTAAAAACTACATTTAAGCTAAGATTTTAAATTTTGGTGTAATTTTTTTTTTTAATTTTATTATAACCTTGCTGCTGATAAATTTGGATTTTAGACTTCTTGGAAAAATTAAAGTTTGAAAACTTAAACTTTTTAATTTTTAATCCAGTTTTTGTTTTTTTGGAATTTGTAAACGTCAATGGAAATTAGACTAATGGGATGAAATTCAATAGATAACAGACAATGATACAAAACCCAAAACCCTTTTAATATTAAATCGATACTAAAGATTCTTTAAATCTAACAATTTTTGTAATAAAAAATTCTTAAAATTTTAACATTGATAAATTAAAGTTATATTTTAATTTAATTTGCGGAAAGAACTAATAATTTATTAATAATATGTAAATTTATTATTATTGTCATAAGGTTGTGGTTAATTTTATTTCAAAAAAACTATTTTTACTTTAATATAATTTGCTTTAGCAGAATATATATATATATATATATATATATATATATAGATTTGGTAGACCTCTGGGAATGTCAAATAACTAAGAAATAAAGTTTATGAATTGAATTAAAATTTTAATTATAATGATAAATTTTAATTGGAAATGTGATAGGTGATTAGAATTTTAAAAATATACGTTTTATTTAAAAGTTTTATTAGGTATACCTGAGTTAAATTGAACACCGGTAATGAGAAGATAAGTAGTCTGTTTTACTAAATGCTAACATCAACTAATTTCAATTTGTTAGTTTCAGATACGCTCGATATAATTAAGCAGCGTTTCCAATAAAGGTCGTTTATTCGCATATCTCAACTAAGCTTTTCGAGGCCAATTAGACCCCTTATTTTGTTTCTAATTATTAGAAATATGTAAGGATCGTTTTGCCTTTTCGAAACTATTAGACTTAAGAAATTGCAGTATAGGAATTGTATAGACAACAACTATTTTAATTTTTAATATGTCCTAATACTTAAATGAAATTTTCAGAACTTCATCTGTGAGTTATTAGAACAAATCGAAAATTTTTTACTGCTTTAAATTATTGCTGGGAAAAGAGGGTGTTTGGAGGACATTTGGCGTGCAATTTGGAAACAAATCTGAAAAGGGTCTTTTTAGGAAACTGGTAAATTATTACATGCACCATTTCTATCAGAGGGGTAAAACATTAGATTAAAGGACATTCTCTACTTAAGCGCTTCTCAAAATGATTGAGTTCCCATAACATTTAAAACATTTCTATTAATAATTGATTAAAATTCAATAGAGCAAATGTCGTTACTTACAAGATATGTTTAAAGGGAATGAAAATAATTGAAATCTTAAAATATGCCAAGAACCTGGTCTATGATTAAACACCTAATCAAGTTATCATAAAACTCTTACCAAGTACATCATACCAAGAGATGTAAGAAAGGTACAGGACTTCAAATTATATTAAATCTTCTTTTTAAGTTTTGTTATTAAAGCAGAAGTCAGTAATATTCTTTCGACACATATTAGACCTTAAAAAATTTGAGTTACAGTTTTAAAAAATATTTTCCATTCATCAACTACCGCGGTTTTCTTGTCGATTTTCTGATTGTGATGTCATCATTCGAAATATTTTCCAAAATTTTAAATCATCCTCAAGAATCCTTTTTATTAGGATACTTTTTGAATATTTTATATAAATACCTTTAATATTATCTACTGCCTAGGATTGTAGTAATTAAATTGGATTAGGGTTCAAGTTTTTAATATTCATTTAACAGCTTATAAAGGATATTTTTTTTTTGGGTCTTATTAAAAAAGAGACCTTCACAAACAAAATATTTAGGAAATAAATAGTGCTTCAAAAAAACCATTATCCGGGATAATAAGTTTTTTGACATAAGTTTCTTAATATAGTGTAAGAAAACCGAAATAAGTCTTTGTTTGTGTGCATTTTTATGAAAAACTTTATACCAGAAATGAATTCCATAAATATAATATACTAGCTAATACCGGCTACGCGTTGTTGCACATTTCCACCAATTCTCTTGTGAACACCAAATATGTGTCAGCATATTTACACCAATTTTCATACACATGGTGTAAATGACTATTACATAAGGTAAATTGTGCCGCAATATGTTAAAGCAACTCTTTTGAGTCAAAGCAATACTACATAAAACTGAACGATATTAGCTTAGGCAAAATAATTAGCCCAGAAACATCCTTCGTGCCCAAAAATCTTTATAACAAACTTTCATTATAATCGGCTGATCAAATTAGGAGATCTTTTAAATGTATAGAAAATATATAGATTATTAAATGTTCCTAAAACTAATTTGGTATTGGCTTATAACTAAAACAGTAAGTTCATTTTTGTAAATTTAATATTATATTGAAGAGTCAGAGTCGGGATCTGAACCGGATTTAAAGGTGAAGTCTTAGTCGGAAAAGTCGGAGTCGTAGTGAATTCGGTAATTTAGATTTCTGACTCTGCAGCGTTGAGTTCATGTCAATATTGTTTTGGGTTTACGTTTTCTCGAACTTTCTTATCTATAATGAGGATCAGAAGTCAAAGTATTCATTTAATTTTAAGGTCATTTCCTTGCATATTGGTGATTCCTTCACTTAGCAAAGTCAAAAGAAAAATCCGTCTCCACTTTGTATTTTTTCCGGGTTTAAGGTGGAAAAACTTAACGTCTTGTCGTATGGCCATTTTTCCGTCATTTGATTATTAAAGATCAGACAACCTCCTGTAGCTTTATCTCGTAGATATGAAGCTTGAGTAGCATAATCTTCACAAAACAATGCCCGATTTGCATTGCACGATTTGCGTTTCTTAATTAGAAATTTATTTTCTAAAATATGAAAGTATAATGCACTTATTAGTAAAGCTGCTTTAATATCTTATGAACAGTAGGTATCGCACATTTAAATGTGACTTCAAACGCCTAAATTCATTTTTTTATAGTAATATCCCCTTGATGAAGCAGCCCAACATTTTTCTGCTTATAATATTGAAAATTGGTTTATAAATTATGCTTAGCAGTAAGAAATAATGTGACATTCAAAAAATAATTTAATTCCAAATAATAATAGTCCTAAATTGTGTACATCAGGTTAAAGAAGTGGTGGAGACAATTAAGGTATGCTTTTTCAAAACTGTTGGTTCACAAAAGAATTGAAATTTCTTAGTACTTGTGAACAACCATTTAGTTTTAAATGGATAACTATTTAAAATTTATTTAGCAAGTGACCTTTATAGGCCATTATATCCATATTAACTTTAAATGCCACACTATTACATGGTAATCCGTTCGTAAGCTATTTTTGTCCTACAAACTATGGAAAAAAAATTGGATTTTTTTAAAAGAATTCTTATAATATATAATCTACAATCTAAAGATTTGAAATTAAATATTCTAATACTTTCTCTTATTTATAAATATCAATGAATACAATTCCATATATTTGAATATCTTTTTAAGTTTAGGTTTTTAAATTAAAGGCTCTATGTTGTTCCCATTATATTTTTCATAAATTTTTTATATTAAAAACCAGAAGGAAATTTAAAATCGATTTACTTTTTAAAAATTAATAAAAACAAAATAGAAAGAAAAGAATCCATAGGTTTATTCAAAAATTTGAAAGAGACGTGAAATAAAATAGTTTTTCTACATTCCATTTAAATCCACCTAAAATATCACGAAATCCTATTTTTATTTTTTCAACACACGTTCATTTCCTATTCTCTTCCCAATGGAATTTCTTTTAAAACGACATGATAACAAAATAGGATTCATATACTATTTATATGCATGAAAGGGTGTCTCACACACAGATTCAAATTTTATATGGCTTTTATTTTTTAAAATTTTTTTCTCATGATTATTGCTCCGAAAGTGAGGAATGGAGCTTCACTATACATATCTATCTCAAAATTAGCTCAGCTACTGTTTTTGAGTTCTTCCTTTCGAGGTTCCATTGACTAAATTCAGCTAATTTTAGCAGTTTTGATGTTCTACTGGGACACTGGAATCTTTTCCTACTTTGAGACTGCCCCTTCAAGCACATACGGCTTATCACAATTTGCCCAACTACCGGTTTAAGTCAGATCGAAGAAAATTTAAGGTAGCCTTGATGGAATTCAGCTTTTATGGGCTGATTTCATCCTCCACAAGAACACTCTTCTTCTACCTAAAATACTCCTCTGCAAGCCCGTACGGCGTACGTTTATACCTTATAATTTTCCCAACTGCTGTTTTTTGAAGTCTCCCATAAAGCTGCATTGATTTAATCAGGCTATTATGTGCGTTTCATGCTTTGCAAGAATAATCACATTTTCTCGAATTTTGAAAGCTCCACCCTAAGCTCATGCGACTAATGTTATTGAGGTTTTCTTTCATATATTGTAGCATTTTTAAATCCATTTTTTCATACTTTGTTACCTCAGTATGGGATCCTCTCTCTTAAGTCTTTTTTAGGATTTTTTATGGATTTTTTCATTCTCTGCAATGATACTCGTATCATCTCCTACCTTCAGAGCTCCACACTAAGCCTATGCAACTTATATTTTTGAGGTTTCTTTCATATGTTGTAACATATTCAAACCCATTTTTTAATCCTTTGATATCTTAGTATTTGATCCTCTCAATTCAGTTTCTTCAAATTTTTGTAATCTATTAATACTTTCGATATTTCGAGAACACTTTCATTTTTCACTAACAGGGCATCGTTCATAGAAACAAAAATTTGCAAAGCATGACTATGATTTTTGTTTTGGTGGTTTTGACTCACGTTTATGTCGCATGCTTCTTGTTTTGTTCTTCTCTTAATATCCAGAATTTTAAATTATCTAACTCTATATCTTTATTTATTTTGAATTACATTCTAAGATCTACAAATCTTCGGTATATCTTTCTGGGTTAAAACTATTTAAGAGCTTACGTTGGGTTATTTTACAAAATCCAAAATATACCTGCTGTTTCGTCTAATATTTTTCAATCTTTTGAATTTTTAATTTTACCCTAAATACATATGTTAGGTTTTAGTTTTATTTTTTATATTTTTAGTATAAAATTAACACTTTAATAAAATTTAACTGATAATTCACCTGGTGAACTTAAAATTAAACATTTACCTTTAATAGAATAGAATGAAAATTAAGGAAAACTTTTTTATTAAAAAATTCAAAATTGAAAAATTTATAAAGTTTTTGTTTTGGTAAATTTGATTGTTGATTTTGAATTTCAGTATTTAAACAGTCAATCAATGGACATTGTTATTATAAAGCTTTATAACTTCGAAGATTTTTTCTAATTCTACAAAATTATATTTTGGAGAAAATTAGTTCTTTGCTTCATTCTTATGTTATTTAAGCGCTAGTCAAACTGTAGAATCGAATTCTTCTATACATAACTATCTGAAAAATATAGGCTTGGCTATTAGGCAAAGGACTTAGAAGGAAAATAGTATAGAAGAGGAGATCTGGTGTGAAAGTTCATGGATAGGTTCGTAGATTTTTATCGGGGGGACGAACGCATTGAGTGGAAGCATGTTCCATTTTGTTTCCATAACCAATTTTGAACCAACTAGGAATTTCCACAGTGCTTGACCCTTTCCTGGTGTTTCACTGAAATTGTTTAGAGGGAGACTCTATTGAATTGATTTCTACGAGTCATATTTCGATGAGTGCTAAAAAGAATTAAAGAAGCCTTGACGGAAGGGTCGCTAACTAGACGTAAGGCGCGATTTTGGATTTTGTGAGTTTGGTAATTAGAAGTTAACAACATCTTCTGAAAAAAAATTCTTAGTGAAGACCACAAATTTATTCAATGTTTCACTTTAAAAACTATTTCAGGAGATTTTTTAGAGTTGTAATTTTAAAAAACTATTTTCTAATTATTATAAACCAATCTTATAGTCATCCATTTTCCAACACTATTAGAGATTGAATTATAAGATTTGAAGCATTTTTCAATTCAAAAGACAAAGTGTGTAAATAATACTTACCAATTTAAAATTGGTAGAAGGTTTAAAACTCAATATATATGCAATCAATTTATATACTTCAGGAGAATATAAAATTGTAATTATTTCATCATATGCAATTTTCTCAAGTTAATTAATTTTATGACAAAGATAAAATGAAATTGATTCATTATAAATGAAAAATAAATAAGAACTTTTATTTTTATAAAACATTCATTGGAAAAAAATTGATGATATGAAAATAAAATACATTTCCTTTTAAATAAAATTTAAATAATTTTCGAACCCGAAAAAAGGATTCGTAATATAACTAGAAATAAAGCTTGCGTATTTCACACTGGATTTCCATCCCGACCTTCACACCAAACATACTATCCATACCAATTTTCCTTACCGCCAAAATCTTTTTAAAATATGAAATTGAGGCATTGACAATGCGTTTTCCAAATGGTTTTCATATAGGTTTATATAAATATTTTTCTTTTGAATGAGACTTAATAATTCATTTTTTGTCTACTTATCTTTCATTTTGTGATTTTGTTACATTTGATTTACAAAAACAATAAATCAAACAATTGTAGGTCAGTGCAATACCCTACACCTGAAAAAATCAATTTAAGTTTGAAGAGTTACTTAATTCACCACTCCAATTCATATCAAAATTGAGGAATATTAAAGAAACAAAAGAGAGATTATATTGCATCTAATTTAAAGTTTTTATCTTTAGTAATTTCGAACATATGTTGGAAAGTGCCAGGGAGAGTGTAAGTGCAGCTATCCGGACAACTATTCCAACTCCTTTCATATTCCAGAAACATAAAGAAAAAAGTATAGAACAAAAGCCCTTGCACAAAATTTCAGGTTTTTGTCTTTATTAAATGCAAAATCTTGAAAGGTATTTGGAGTTATTCGTAACAATAGTCCAATCATTTAAAAAGTTAAGTCACATGAGGGAAACTTAATAAATATTCTTGTAATAATGGATGTTTTATTCTAGTGGTTTTGGAGATTTATTCGTTTGCTCTTAGATTATTCGGCAGCTTCCAGAATCCAAACCCATTTTTCGATTTCACAAATTTTCAACCTTTCGTCATTGGTAGTCTAAAGTTCTAGTACTTGATGCAAAGTAATACCAATGCACGGACAGTCACGGGCATCACTAAATTGACTCAGGAGATGACGCTAATCAAAAAAATATATCGATTCCATATCAAACACGGTACCAAAGCCATTATGCTACTGTATTCTATTTTATGTATTGGGTATAATAAATAAAGGTTTTCCAAATTATCATTTACATATTATTTTCTTCAATCATATCAGTCAATAAAAACAGACATATGGATTGTACATCTTTGTATCTGCATATTATATAGACAATGCTTATATTTTTTTAATAAAACTGTATTTACTAAAGTTTTGCTTCATTCAAGCACATAGTTTTTCAAAACAAACCATTTTGGAATCTGGAGTAACAATTCTACTTCTACGAAGAATATAGGAGTACCACAAAGTCACATTAGACTATACCTTCTTTTCGTTGAATCATAATTTTTTCTAACCCTTTAATTACACGGTTTAAGCTATTGAACCCAAATCGCTACCCTATTGCTCACATAAAGAAAAATATATTTAGTACGGTTTTTGTAACCACCAAAAGGAAACAACCTAGATATGGAAAAGTATATATATATTTTTGATTAGCGTCATCTCAAGTGGACCTCAAATCAAATCGGCTCAAGATTTAACGCTAGCCATCCGCAATTGAAAATAGAGATAAAACTTTCAAATTTTGTACAAGGAAAGTTTTCCCTATTCCACTTTTATTCTTTAAATTTGTGATCGATTGGAGTGGTGGTTCAATTATCAAACACACATCTCCCAAGACTTAAAAGCATATCTTTAAAATTAAAGCAGATAGTAAATTGAAATTTGTACAAGAGTCTTTTGAACTGTTCCTTTATGTTTATGAAATTTGAGTGGAATTAAAGAACTGTTGAATTTGCTAAAGTTAGGAACTTGAAATTTGAAAAAAAGGTTGTTCTGTTTGGTTTTCTTAATTTTTCTGGAATTTGAAATGAATTGAAGTGTTGGTTCGTGTAACTGTTACCCTATAATATAAATAAATACTTTTTATATTTTCATTGGATCCTATTAAAAGTAACTTACAAATTAACACCTATATTGCATTCTCCAAGTGTACGGTACTATGAGTTAGTTCCATCGACTTCCTGTTGTTTTAATACTTGTTCAATATTAAATTCGTTTATTAAGATTCATAATACCATTCAAAAAACAAATAATAAACTTTTATATTGTCTTTTATATTGCAAAAAAAAATTGAATTGATAATATTCTAGGGTCCAAATCTTTTATTAAGAATCCATTAATAAAATACTAAATTTTTAAATGATTTCTGGAATTAATAATAAAATTTTATATACTGTAGCCCGCCACAAATATTATTCAGAATTAATTTCGGAAATAAAATAATATTAATTTATATCTTTAATATTTTCATTTTTTAAATTTAAAAGAAGTCTTTAAGAAGAATTTAAAGAAAAACTGAGACCACAGAATTGTGATCAAAAATTTTAATTTTTTCCAGTAAATTAAATTGTCATTTAATTTAAACCCATTAAATTGTGGAATGTGGTCTGAACAATTTAAATTCAAATATTATCTTTACATGTGTTACATTATTTTTTAAATTTTCATAAAAAATTTCCCCAATAAATTTTATTTAGACCTTGAAATTTAATTTCCAAGGATAAGAAAAAAATTTTAAATTGTTAAATAAAAGTTGTGGACAACAATTTTGGCCAGTTGGGAATTGACTTTCATAATATCAGTTTACACATGTATGGTAAGATTTTTTAATTTTAAAATAATGGAATTGCAACTTAAGTTAAAGTTTTTATTATTATTCTGACAAAATCTTCCTAACAGAATTTAAAGTTTCAGAATAAAAGTTTTTAGTTAATTTAAATGTTATAAAATTTTAATATGAAATTAATGGTTGATATTGGGTCCCTAAATTAAATGTTTTAAGTTTTTTTTTTTTAAATATATGGTGTTAATTAAAATAATATTTAAACTTCTGTGTTAAAAGTTTTATATTCTTGTACAATTTGACATTTTTACTATACTATGGTGTATTTAAAGTTTCAGATTTATGTGAGGAGTTTTACTATGACAAAAGAAGAGAATAGAGCGTATTTAAACTATAAGGAATTAAATTAATTTTTTTAAATAAAAGTTTATTATACATTTGTACTTTAACCATGGTTAATTAAATTTTTTAAACTATTTTATTTCTGAATATGAAAAAATTTTTGATGGTTAAATTCTCCCACAAAGGTTAAAAATTGAAGCAACTACTCTGAACTAAAAGACGACCTATTTAGACGACTCTCACAGGAAAATTTACAAACAAAGCCAGATAGTTGGTCGTAACCATTCTGAATGAATGTATATCAAAGACGCATTCCCTCGATATATACGCTTTGTACTGCGCTATTGACAAGCCTTAGCAATTCGGTATTTATAAAATGAACACACTATTACATTTATTGCATACATTTAGGCGGGTGTTTTATTTTGTTTTTTTATTTTATAAATGAGTAATATAATCTTTGGTTAAAAATCCTAACTCCCTGCCATGCGGTTATTTAAAATACAAGCTTTTCGTGGAAATTATAGGTTGTGATCCTCCTCTCAATATTGTTTCAACTAAGTTTAGTTAAATGGCATGACCTAGGAAACTAAAATTTTTGAAGGAGAGTTTTTTTCAGAAATAAAGTCCTTTTTATTTAAACCGAATCAGACCAACAAATTGAGTATCATACAATACAAATGTAAAAGACCAAGTATGACTTTTTGGGTTCCTTTTCTGAAAAAATTCCTAAACCTATTTAAATGATTCTTGATACACAAGGAAGATGAAGTTGGGAAGTATCGATCAAGTCCTTTTTAAATTTAATGGAGATTTCTTTATCAATATGTCCAATTTGATAAAGTAGGATATTATTGAAAGGGTTTTGCCGAGCTCTGCAACTTTTGGTTGAGGCACATAGTTTGAGAACTTCCTGTTTTATTCCTGATCCTGTTTTTGTTACAATTTTCCATTACTATCTAAAGAAACAATTTATGTATCGACACAAATAGACCAATAATATTTATTTTTTGTATATTTTATAGTCGACTAAAAGACTTCTATTAAAGGACTTTCAAAGCTGGGCTTGTAAAAAATATGAAAAAAAAAATAAATTATTATATTTAAAGCACATATCTTAACACTTTTTAATCCAGATAAGAATTTTTTTCGAACACACATATTATTATTTATTTTTAGAAATTTGATTAATTTTCTAAATTATTCATTTTGAAAATAAAATAAGTCCTATTAACTTTAATATCCCTTTAAGCGATTTAACCCATGATAAGAAATATATTCCCCTTGTATGTTATCTCGAACTCATGAATCTTATTTTATTAATTCTTTAATTTTGTCAAAAAAATTATTTTAAAAGAAGAGAGAAACTTAAATATAAAACCTTAAGTTTACTTAGAGGGGCCAGTATTCCTGTATATTTAAAATTTTTTTTATGGCTCTTTATTTTAAAATGCTACAAAAGAGGCTGATACAAAAAATCTAATTGAAAAATTATGTTGAATTGATGATAAATGGGAGTTCGAAGATTAATATATGAACAATATATTAAGAAAGGATTCTAATAAGACGAGTGTTCAGGGAGGTGAAAGTATTATTCGCCGTAGAGTTATAAAAAAAACTCAATTTTGTAAATTAGGCTCAGAACCGGTCATTAAAAAGATTTAAAAATGAGGGAGAATCAATAAGATTCAAAGAAATTGAAATTGAATTAATTATACCCATATTAAATAGTCAATAGATGCCTTAAAGAGAAATGCAATTTGCAATTTAAAAACAACCTATGCATGCTACAGTACTTTTCACTGCATCAAATTTCTGATCATTATACCCGTATGACTATATAGTCAAAGGGTATAATAAATTTGCCATTACGTTTGTGACGCAGAGAAGGAGGGGGGTAGATATAGACTCAAGTGTATGGATCGGATCAGAATCGAAAAATAAATCGATTTAGCTATGTATGTCCGTCCGTCCGCACGATAACTCAAAAACTAAAAGAGCTAGAATCTTGAAATTTTCGCAAATTCGTTTTTTCCAATAGCCGTCATCGCTATTTAAATCCAGCCATTTTGGTCCATGGGTTCGGGTAGCTGCCATACAACTCCTTTTTTTATATGAGTATTACTCTGTACCTATTACAGCTGCGTGTCTGAAATTTTGCCAAAAGTAGTTTAGTCTCATGGCCAAAGAGCCTGCAAAATTTGGTTGGTGTAGTGGAGTGGGTTCGAGTAGCTGCCATACAACTTCTTATTTTATATGAGCATTACTCTCCACCTAATTAAGCTGGGTGTCTGAAATTTTGCTAAAACTAGTTTAATGTAATGGCCTAAGTTTCTGCAAAATTTGGTTAGTCTACTGAAGAGGGTTCGAGTAGCTGCCATACAACTCCTTATTTTATATGAGCATTACACTACAACCTAATGAAGCTGGGTGTCTGAAATTTTGCCAAAAATAGTTTAGTGTAATGGCCAAAGTTACAAGAAAATTTGGTTGGTCTACTGCAGAGGGTTCGAGTAGCTGCCATACAACTTCTTCTTTTATATGAGTATTCCACTAAACTTAATAAAGTATGTTTGAAATTTTGCCAAAAGTAATTAACCGGATGATATAATGTATATGTTACGGTCATACGGGTATCCCAGAGTTGACACAGTCTACTCTACTACACTCTTCCTAGTTTTCAATTATTTCTACATTTAAGTACCCAAAATCTCTGGATCCTCAGACTTATTTATTAATGTTGAATATCAATTTCTTTTCTAGTTTTCAATAATACCTGATATGAATATCTTATAATTTAGTTTCTAATAGTATATGATTTTAGTATTTTATTATACTTCAACCTGACAAACTCAATTTAAGCTAGATTCTCTTGGACTATGTTAGTTAGATATAGCTTTGCTATATCAGAGGCCAGGTTAATTTGAATCATATATAAAATTTTTTATAAAAAATCGATAATATTATTTACATTCATTAAAAATTCTTTAAAGCAATATTAGATTATATAAGCATGTCTAAAATATAATACAGGCCATGATAAATTTTTTAATAATCAATATTCATAATAAAAATCATTAAAATCTTAAATTAATTTTTAAATATAAATGGTCACTTTAATTTCATAATTATTGACCTTGTTTTGCCAACTTTAAAATATACATATAGATATAAATATATATATAGATATTTAAAAATTTGTATAAAATTTATTTTAAAATTAAACTCTTTTTTGATGATCCTTTAAATTATCCTAAAAAATAATTTTCAGATAATAAAGAAAATCAACTTTTCTTAATAAATTTTAATTCTGTTTGTTCTTGAAAAACCATTTTTATTTGTTTTTCTTTTCCAAAGGGTTAATTTTTAAAGACAATAAAATTTTTTTAAAATGAATAAAACAGAAGTGCCCTTTTATCTATTTAATTGGTTTATTATAAATATTCAAAGATCAAAAACTCAAACTTTGACTGATATTTAGACATTAACTTCTTGGTCTAAGACAAGAAAAATTTCAATAAAGAATGAAAACAATGAAACTTGAAAATAATCGTTAAATAATTTTTGTTTTTTTTTGAAAATATCCTTAAAAAACTCTTGAAAATTTTCAGGGTAATTTATTTTTTGTTTCATTCACTCCATTCTCCTTTTTTTTATCCTTGTTTGTTTTCTTTTATATTTTTTGTGTCTTCTACTTTCTGCCCTTTTTTTAAAATATTCTAAAAAAAACTTTTAGTTAAATTTTGTATTCGTTATTCTTTTGATTATCTTGTATTCCTCAATTTATAAGTCATAAATTTTATAATAAACTAAATTAAGATTAAAATTGCCCAATTTAATTTAAATTGACAGTTTAGTCGATTAAGCTTTGTCTTAGCCAATACGAAGGCCAATAAGTTTTCCAAAATGGACTAACATTGAAATATAAATGATATAAACCCATAATTTTTATTTATTAATTTAGATTCATTAAAAATTCCTTTAGAAATATTGGTAAATTACAAAAGCATGACTGGAAATTAATTCAGGCCGTGATCAATTTCTTATAATTCGAATTTTCATAATAAAAGTTGTTATAATAATCTGTAACATGTAAGATATTAGTTTTGGCAAACGAAGCAACTATTACATATTCCTTTATACATATTATTTATCAATAAAAATAATTGGTGTCTGATGTGAGAGCTAGAATTGTGTTTCTTCGGTGACTTAAGTGTGAGAGTTTAAAAGAACATGTTTTATGGAAAATTAATATTTGAGTAGTGCAGACAGAGTTTCAGCCTCTTATTTTCTAAAAATTTGCTTTTTAATTATTTATTAAAATTATTATTACATTATCATAAATTATAGTGCATTATTTTAAAACCAACTTTTATTGAGGCCATTATAGGTTGTGGATGCTATTATTAGATTATAACCAATACTGTTTATTTTATTTATACTTTTATACTATTTTTATATTTGATTATAAGAAGAAATTGTAATATAAATTTCTGCTGCCACTAAGGCCCCTCCAATTTCAAAAATATTAGAAAACAACAAATAAAGTTGATTGAAATTATTGCATACTTTTAGGTTAATATAAATTTATTAAAAATTAAATAAACTAAACTACCTACTACAATTGATTTTACGATATAAAATTTAACATTTTCTTTACCGCCTACTGACAATGTCAGTTCATAGTTTGATTTTTTGAATTTCTGACTATTAAAGACAAGTAAATAACACAGTTAATACTTAAAGGTTCATAAGAAGAGTTAAATGATTCCAAAAAATGATAATAACAATGTTATTTAAAAGAAAGAGGTGTGGTATAAGTTGAAAAGAGCTATATAGAAATAATTAAGTAGCCTTTGGCGTTAAAATTATGATTTCATCAAGGATAAAAAAAAAAAAAAACAGTTAACATTGGGGACATAATTTTATACTTTCTCAATTACCATATTATAACATAATTTTATAGTAATATACTTTCGACATTATACTTAACTTGTTTGTTAACATTTGTAAAAAAAATGAAATAAAAAATGCAAAATAAAATATAAAAAATTGGATGGAAGAAAGTTTTTCAGTGAAAAGGTCCAAATTGTAGCAAAAAAAATTTTAAAGTACTTTATAAAGAAGAGGGCATTAAGCAAAGAGAGTTTTTCAGGAATTTTGAATTCAAGAAAATTTTATTATTAACAATTAACTAGCTTTGTGTACATGTATTTAAAAAGCAAGATTTCATTCCCCTTTTGAGGAGGGGTAGATAATAGGATATTAAAAAATAAGTTCTGCACATATTACTTTAATATTATTCTAAAAAATTTATTTTAAACGTTGTTTAATATCAGACAAGATATTCAGGCACATCATTTCCCCTTTTTTGCCGAAGCTTTTACCAAGCATTTAACGGAGCATTACCCCAATTATTATATTTTAGTCATGGAAAGAAGCATTGAATGGAGTAGTGGAAAAAAACAATTTAATACAAAGAAAGTTGTATAACTAAATTATAATTTTAAATCCTAGAATAAGTAACTACCAAAATAAGTAATTAAAATCACATGTCACAATCAAGACAAGTTCAAATTTTAAACTAATTCAAGTAATTTAAGTGCAGGACTTCAAAATAATTTAGGGACAGGTTAAATATAACAATTTTAATTGAATCCTCGTAAGTAGTTAGCGATCAAATCTGAGGAAATGGAAGAATTTCAGACTTGCTGTCATTGAACAATAGAGTTCTCCAAATTACGCTTTAAGTGATTAATAAAAAACAGATTAAAAGTAGTCTGTACTCCTTAAAAGGTAGATGGAATATATCAAGCCACGGCATAATTCTTAAAATATTTTCAAGTATTAAACTAGGACCTCCGTAACTCCAATGCAGATATATTTTTAAATAGCTCTAAGTTCAATTCATTGTCTGAAGCACGGCTTGTTAATTTACATTATAATGCAAAAAATTCAATTATCATAATTAAAGTTTAATAAGTAGTAATTTACAAGACAGAGTACAGAAATTTATGATTATTAATTTTTCATTTTAATAAAAATTAAATAACCGACTCTTTCTTTTATTTTTTAAATATTTCGCAATTATTATTAAAAACCTAATGGACAATTAATTATGTCCCACCGTGTACTTTAACTTTTTTTTCATCCAATAAGTTTATTAGCCTTTTACCGGCATGTAAATAAGTTTATGTTATACTTTCGAAATAAGTTAATAAAACACTTTCCAGAACTTTTTAGCTATTTGTTTTTTTAACTTAATAAATGGAAATATATATGTATATATGTATGTCGAATGCCTTAAATATTTTTATTATATACTTTTTTATGTATGAATTTCAATGAGCTTTTCAAAATATTCTTAATATTTTCATAATTTAAAAAAAAAAAATTGGCGATACGATAAATATCCCGGAGTCAAATGTCCCCCCGGAACTTATGACTCAAAAAATAAACCAAAAGTCGACTAGAAAATGAGATATGGACATAATTCCGAAATTAATTTTGAAAAATAAGGATAAACTGCACTTTGAAAAGAAATAAAGCCGAAGTTGAAAAGCACGTAAAGTCGAATTTTATTTTTATTATCCAAAATTTTTAAAATTCTATTCTGATCTTTGTAATTTAAGTATGATAACATAAAATGGAGCTAAATAAGACCCCGGGTGTTATTTTTTATTGCAATTGATATACAATTCCCCCAGGAGGAAAGGAAATTTCTCGTTGAATTATTGAATTATTTTTCTTTAAATGATAAATAACACCGCAGAGTGTTATTTCTCTATCAATTTGATCATCAACTGCTTGAGAAATGAAGCCTTGGGTTGTTTTTTTTTTTTCTTTTAAAAAAGTCCCGAAGTGTTAATATGTAGATTGTAGATAATATTCTGAAGGATCTAAGAGCCAAAATAAAAAAAATCGTTGTTATTCCCTCTTCTCATAAAAATCTCATTTAATTCTGAATCTCACCTGTAATATAAATAAGATTTTTTTCAAAAAGTCGGAAGTTAAATTGAAAGAGAAATAACATCCCGTGATCTGGTTTCTTAAATTTTGTGGTGTTATTTCTTATGAAAAATGAAGCCCTGGGGTATTTATGCTTTATATCGTTGGGCCTTATTTCATGGCTCCCATCAAAATGTATAAGAGAAATAATAGATCTAAAGCAATAAGTATTTATACATTTAATCTCCTCGGAGATTTTCGCTCACTTATTCGTGTTATAACCTCCCGGAACTTTTGACTTATTTTTCGTGTTACAAGTCTTTGGAGGACTTTTGGAACCGGGACTTCTTTCATATCGCCAGAAAATATACAAGACATAAAAATTTGTCCTAAAATGAAAGTTTCTGTGAAATTCTGTGAGATGTGACCAGTAAATTCTATTTAGAAAAAAAGTCTTAAAAATACAAACAAAAACCTAAAATAATTTAATTAAGTTTTATTTTTTCTACCTTAGAAAACTTGTAATTATGACATAAAAACAACAAGTATTATAAATTTTTTTTTTTATTAATTTTAGCTTTCACCGGTAAAATTTATACACTTTTTTTTTTTATTTTAATTAATAAATTTTAAAAACTTTTCTTTTTTTACCGCATTTTACTTCCTGGATAATTAAATGTGTTTTTTTGGTCAACGTTGATTTTTCATTTTAAAAAATGTCCACCTACATTAAAAGCCATAATGGTACTTAAAATTTGTAAATATTTGCATCATTTATAACATTTTCTTCTACGGAATCATAGTACATCATTAAATATTAATTAATTTTGGTTTGTTTTTTTTTTTTATTTTAATTTAGTGAAATGTAAACTTGGGGTTTAAGTAATTGATTTATTATATTATGTGGAAAGCAGCAGAGATTCTTTATGTACTAAACTTAAATGGTAACAGCCGAGAGACTCGAATGTGTGCGCTGTTGAAATTTCTAAATATTTCAGAACTCGCTATTGAATCACGTTTGTTATGAAAGAAGATGTGGAGCTACCTTGTTCTGGGGGCTTATAGCTTATTTACTACCCATACTTTGCATAAAAGAATTCGTTTCTTTTAAAAAAGAAAAATATAAGGAGTATCTAAATATCGATAATGGCTGGTCATTTTAATGTCATTATAAAATTTCATCTAATTTCGGATTTCATATGCAATAAATTGATATGAAGTTATATTACCCATTATAAGGAAGCAAGTTAGATCATACATCTCCTTAAAGGTCGATTTAAGGATATCCGTTCTTCTGTTAGTTCAGATGAAAACTCAAAAAGTAGTGAAGGTGCTTGAAGCAATTTATAAAGTAGGTAACTAAATTTATACAGTAGAAGATTACCAAAGAAAAGTGGGTGGAAAGTTGAGTAAATGGTGGGAAAGTTGAGTAAAATTGAACTATGGGCCTTCCCTTCCAATACCAAACAAGCATATCTCTAATACTAATAATGCTAAAATCTTAAAATTTTTATACTAAAAATGATTCAAAAATCTGAACAAATGTGTTCTGCCATATCACAGATTTTTAGTCCATATCTGATGCTACTGAAAATTGATTTAAATAGAATTTCTACTTCGGGTAACTTCTACCTTCAAAGCAAATAACTACCCAAAAATATAAAAACTTTAAATTTGGTACAACGACTTTTCTCCCTGTTTCGCTTGTGCTCCATAATATTGGAATAAATTGGAATGGTAGTTCGGATACCTCTCACATTAAATACTTGTCAAGACCTTCCAAGGAAATACACGAAATTAGTTTCCATTATGTTTTTGAATTGTGAAATAAATTAAAGTGATGTTTTCGGTACCTATGGATACGTTTCACAAGACTGAATAATTATACCTTCTAAATTGGTAGAATTACATACTTGGTATTTTGTGCAAGAGTATTCTAGCCTGGTTTCTTTTTTTTTCTGAGAGGATATGAATTTATGAATATGAAATGAATTAAGATTCGGATAGCTTCGGATAAAGGCATTCCTAGATCTAACCAGGATATAAGCTTTTCGGAACTAATTGTGCCATATTTTTACTTAATGTCCATGAAATCTGAGATGAGTTGAAAGGGGGGAGGGGGGTTTAAGGTGTTGAGTGTTATTAAGTCTGTAGCATATTACCTTTGTTTCATTACTTCTTTTATTAAAACATCGCTATTGACGACTGTTATGCTTAGAAACTCAATAAACCCTTTTTACCTCATTTACTGCTATATTCATAAAACTTTTACTCTAACAGATATTGTGAACAATTGTTTTCGTAATTTTGTGGGAATGAAATCAAATTGTATACTTTTGTCCTCTTATTGTTTTAAAAAAGCTCAGTAGGTAGAGCTCTTCTTCTATTCAAATGTTTTTAACATCATCAATTTAAAAAAACTTTAAAATTATACAAAAAGAAGGACAAAGTTATACTAAATATAATCCCAATAATTAAAAACTTGTTACTAGCGCAAATTAAAAGCCTAGCTTTACATTTTTAATTCTCATGTATTAAATGTGATTTGGTTTTGTTTGGTTATTTTCAATTCTTTCAATGATTCAATTTCTCAATTTGCCTTATTTACATGTTGTTCTCTTTAATTCAATTTGATTCTTCTTTTTCTTCTTCTTAAATTCATCCATTCCATCATTCATTCATTAAGTTTTGTTTTTTGTGTTAATTTTGTTTTTATTTTTTTACATTTTAAGTCTCCTGTTTTTTTTTTATATGTTTGTCATAGTATAAATAAAAAATTCTGTAAATCCCTGCTGAGAAATTTTTTTCAATGGAAATTATGGAATGACAAAAAAAAAAAAATAGAAATTAAAATGAAAGGGAAAGTAAAAGTGCTTTATATATATTACAATTGTAAAGTTACAGTGAAAACTTTTGTATTTAAATAAAATATATGCCGTAAAGTATGCAATTTCAAAGATTGTCCTTTTAGTACATTTTCAAAAAATTGCATAATGGCCTATGTAGTCGAGGGAAATACTGGTATTGCTTAAGTACCTTTTTTGTAATATTAGAATTTACATAAGATATCGCAAAAAAAATTAATTTCATAGTGCAACTATTTTCTGTAGTCCCACCCGTTTCAGAGTTAAACCCTCCAAAATTACCGAAGAGCCTTATAATTGAATTGTTATAATAAAAGTTCTATAAGAATTATTTTCATTGGACCCTAACCGACAGCTTCTAATATAAGCTTTATATGTAAAATAAAAATGTAGAGTTGACATAACATAACATAAAGTAGTTGCATCATATTTAAACATCTTTTAAGAGTTTTTCCTTAGTTAAAAAGGGTTTCCTTAAAATTGAAAAAAGTGTTTCTTCATTTAGTACAAATTTTGATTATAAATAACGAAAGTTATAAAAAAAGTTATGAGAATTTAATACAAAATTATTTTTAAAGTCTATTATTCAATTAATCAAATTTTGTTAATTAAATACATTTGACATATTGTTTAGCAACAACCATTGCAGGGCTGAACACAAATTGTAAGCTTATGTCACAGCATTAATGTAAGGTTTTTGTTTTCTATAAGAGTTGGCCTTCAAGTTGTCTTTGCCATTGTATTACTGTCAGATATAAGTTTAAAAGATGTTTTTACAAATATATCCCAATTTTCTGATTTTAAGAAAGCCAAATCCAAAGTTTTTTTTAGAATCAGTTTATGTTCCGTATAATATTGCATAAAATTTAGCCCCACTTAAAAATTTATTATTCGTTTCCTTAAACTTAGAAAATAAATCAGGGGTTCATAGTTATTCGACTAGCTCCAAGAATGTTATAAATTGATTATTGCTAATGGAAATAGACGATATTATCAGGTACAATTTTCTGAATAATTTTAAATTTTGTAAAAATTCGCTCAGTGGTTCATATACATATTCGCTCAATTCGTTATAGTTTACATTAAATTTTTCGATAATTTAAAATATGATGGAAATGAAACATTATTCCACTAAATTTTTAAATAATAATCAAAAAGTGGGGTTCTTATTTCAGAAAAAATTGGTCCTAAAGTTTCTAAACGTAGACGTACTCTAACCATCATAAAAGTTGTAAATTTTTTAATATTAAAGCACTTTAAGTGATTCACAAAATTTGAAATCCAAAGTGTCTCAGTATTAGCTATTCAATTGAGTATCGAGAGAAACTAGATGTTCAGCGAGAAGCAAGAGGTTGGATTATAGAAACGGTCGGCCTTCCTAAGAAATGATCAAAAACTTATCTGTGATCCGAACTAAATCCTCTAAAAAAAATTTAAAATTGGCAAACAGACATATTTAAAAATTTACAGTAAAACACATTACATATATATATATAAAATAATTCATAACGGTTAATGGCAAACAAAAAAAAACAAAAACACAATTTTATAACAGTTCATTACCATTAATAACTTTATTTTTGTTTTGTTTTTTCTCTTTTTTATCTTATATTTGTCGTATTCTTTACACCTTTGGTTAAAATAATTCCATTTTATTCTATTTTTTTTTTTGTTTTAATTCATTTTGTTTCGTTTCGTTCTGTTTTTTTTTTGTAATAATTTTAATGAAAATTTGTTTGTTTGAAATTTTTTTGTTTTTCGTGGTGAAAAAATGAAATAAAAAAAAAACAAAAAACTTGTCAAAGCATTAAAGAACTTTTAAATTTTCTTTCTCTTTCTTTCTTGTTTTCAGTTTTGTTTTTGTTTTGAATTTAAAAAAAAAATGGCAATTTTTTAATCCACATTAACTCTTTTACATAAATATACCATGTATTTTAATAAATTAGGAGTGGGATTTTTTTTTTTAAGGTATAATGTAATTTAAGAATTAACTGATGTACGCTGTATGTAAATATGTATATATACATATATGTGCGACTTTATGCATATGTATACCTATGTAATTAAAATGATATTCACCGGAAAATAATGCAATATTTAGGTTTCATTATACAAAGTATACTTTCGAAGTTTTGTTTTAATTCCATAAAAAACATAGTAAGTAGATTTTGAAAAACATTCTTTTAATACAGAATGGAACAATAGAAAAAAGTTGGAATTATGAAATTTATTTTATTTAGAAAAAAACACTTTTTTTTTATAAGGAAATTAAAAAAATAAGACAAAATCTACTGTTTTTTAAACTAATTTAAATAAAGTGGAAAGTTTTAAAACAAAAACTTTCTATTCATTTGAAAAGTTTATTACAATACAAGTGAACTTAAAGGATTTAAATTGAATGACTTTTGAAGTTTATTATTGAATACAGAAACTATGAATGAATTTTGTTCAAAAACTTTTATGCTCATTTTCAAATATTGAGAATAAAAATGAGAAAAATAACTGACAATTTTTGAAATGAAATAGCTGACATTTCAGTGATTTAGCTAGCATTGGAATGAATTGTCTAACAATCATTAAGAACTTCTAGTTCAATAATAAATGGAAATTAGAGCTTAATCACATGAAATATTTAAATAATTATTACTAGATTATATAGTAAATTCTGCAACTTGCAAAATTATCTAAAGTATAAATAAAAAAATAATAATTACAAAATATAAATAAATAATTAAGTTCAAAAATATAGCTCACATATACATAACACGTTTTATGTCAAATATAAAAAATTAGGGGAAAGCCTGTCGTACGACAGGTGTAAGTGCAAAAATCAAATTTTGTTTTTCTAAATCAATAAGAACCTTAGCGGAAAATACATTATGTTTAATGAATTTAATCGCATTTACAAAACAAAAATCTAAATACAAAACTGATGTGGATTTGAATTAAACCCTACAACTTAAACATTAATATATTTCGTAATCCCCGCTCAAACCATCCAACTTATACTTATACTTTCCTTGCACAGTGTTAATTTTGTAAAAAAAAATTAACATTTAAATAATGTTTTTTTTTGGTTAAGGTATGCATGTAAATATTACATTAGAAATTCATAAATGTTAGAAATAACTTTTAAACATTTTGATTGTTTTTTTCCTATTAATTGAAACACTAAAGAATTAAGGAAAAAAAATAGTATGTTACGTGTATAAATAACACTTAACACAACATTGGACACGCAGTTTGTCTTTTATTATATTTAGATTATTACAATTGTTGTCCAAGACATTTAAAGAATGTTGAATCTACCTCTGAATCTAGCCTTACAGTTGCATAATTAACACATAATATAAAATAAAATTTTTAAGCGGGCTCAGTGGTATAGTGAGTAAGCATCAATTCTCAATACATGTCATGAAATATTTAACTGAAAAGTAATCTTTCCTTAAAAAACCCCCTGATGGACAAATATATAAAGTAAAATATCAAATATGATATAAACGAAATAAATAGTGTTATGTAATTATAAAATTAAAAAAAAAGTGTATATATGAAACGCTTGAAAAGGAAAGGCATACTTCACTTCCTTATAACATTGTTTATAAAATCGGGTCTGCTTAAAAATAAATAAAATTCTTAAGAGCACGAGCACAGTTCATAAATAAAGCAAATTTAGCTTATATTAAAAATGAAGTAATGAAAAAACAAAGGTTTTTTAAAAAGCACATTTTACAAATTAAACAATTTAGTTATGGATAACAAGTATATATACGCTAAAAAGTTTTCTTATAAAACTCTTAAGAATTAATTTTTGCGAATTACATACTTATTTTTTTTGAGTCTAAATTCTATCAAAAATTCGAGTTTCTAACTCAAGCGGTGGGGAAGATATAAGAAGTTAGTTGAATGTTTTTCAAACTTGTGGGGACTGTAGCTACAGTAACATTTGGAGCTTCAGAAAACAGTTCATCTATGAAATTATTTTTTTTGCAATACCTACTCGTACTTAAAATTTCTTTTCATTATTTCAAACTGTGTTAAAGTTGTGAACACTTGAGGGTTAATATTAAATCAATTTTGAACACTTTAGGGTTAAAATTAAACAAAAAAAACTACTAGTTTTACTAAGTTTGTTGAAAGATTATTATCAATATATGAATTAAAGAATAACATGAATATATGATAACAGCCAAGTATTAAATTAACTGAGTTTTACCTACTTTAATTTTATTTTATTAAATTTTAAAATATTTTATTAAATGTGCTGCCATTTCATTTAATTGACCTACTTAACCTTTTGAGAATTCTTTAAGACAGTCTTTTAATCAATAATTAAATTACATTCTGAGAAGTTTCCATCATTTTATATCGTTCATTATATTCTTGTCATCCAGCTGTCAAAATTCTTTCTAAATTATAGAATTTTTTTTTCAACATTTTTATTAAATATGTACATATATATTTTTATGTTAATGTAATTATTACCCCCTTTTTAACATAAATAAAAGGTATTTATGTATCAGTTACAGGGAGGGGAAATAAATATTTTTAAAAATGTTGTTATTTTTCTAAGAATTTTTCAAGTAAGTTCATTTTAATTTATTTTAATTTTTTTTTGAAAAATAAAAAAGTGTTGCCAGACCCAGAAAATTTATAATACCTTCTTTACAATATTACTAAATGTTTTTAGCCAAATATAAAAATTATTATATGAAAAATTCAGGAGCGTGTCATATGCCTGTACATTATTTCGCATTTGCTTTGTATTTTAATTTTCCTGTATTACTTTTGCCTGTGTTTTATAAAAGCAGGGCTATACGCTTTTTATGAGAGATTCTGAGTTAGGAGAGATTTCCGAGTTGCTCACAAATTCAGAGTTTCAATAATTTGTTTAGCGGGAGTTTCGGAAGAATTTCCACTAATTTTTGAAAATACAGAATCAATGTCAAAAATATCAAGAAGAAATTTTATAGTTGGTTACAAAATCTGTATTATACGCTTTTTCCAGAATATTAATATACATGAATACAGGCAAATGATTATCTAGGCAAGTGAAGTACAGCCAAAATAAATGCAGACTTGTGGTAATAATCCAGCCATTTACCTCTCCATATCTGTTACCTTTCAGTTGAGTAACTTCAACTCATACTCATCCGTTTTTTGAAATTTAATTTTGAACAGGCCTACACAACGTAGCGTGTAAAGGATTTCAACTCTTAATTCTTCTTGTGTGCTCCATTCTTGTGATTGTCGAGCAATTTTTTTGTGTGCAAATCAATCCTTAAGGTATATTTTTATTAATCATAACTGTTCGTTACTTATTCTTTTTTCCTAGAAAATTTTGCAGATGCACCTTAAACATTTATCTTAGAACACCTGATTTTATTAATATTGTTTTACCTGTTTGTTAGGCATATTAATTGGCAACACTCTATTCTTTAGTATCCTGAATTTTGTTTTTATTGTATATTTAATAAAAAAAATTCTTACCTAATGTATAACCAAATACAAATATGGTACATACATACATATTTATTTGGCTTTTTTAAATACATTTTTTTGTTATTGAATATTTACTCAAAAGCTAAGAGTTTGTCATTTCATTTGTATAATTTAATATAATCAGGCAAACCATCACAAAAATAAATATTTACATAAATTGATGGAACAAATTCTACATCCTACCTCCGTTCTCTGTCTAAAAACAAAAGAATTTTAAAAAATTCAGGTTCAAAAATTTTTTTTTTTAAATACAACTTTTTTTGCATACATCAAGGCGCAGTAATAAAAATACCAAAAGTTTTGTTTTTTTGGTTTTCCATTTTAATTTTACTCAAATATCACTAATGAAAACGAACACTATGATTCTAATTTTGTTTTTATACAAAGTAACATTTATTATAGCCAAGTAAAATGTTTTTTTTTTGTATTTTCACCCCTACTAATAATGACATTATTATGATATACAACATAACTTTTAACATATATCGTATCTTTTGCAAAAAAAAAATGGGGGTGGAAATAAAATAAAAGTTAACAGTTATCAGATTCTAACGGTAACTTCAATGATCTCAACAAAAAACCTGGAAAAAAACGAGAATAAGTGCAGAGAAAATTATATGTCAACTATAAGATATCCGCATGAACGTAATATATATCATATATATATTATATCATATATATACACCATAAATGCACAACTTATTAAACTCTGAGTGCTGTATTAAGGAAAATATAAGTTGTATGGCAGCTCTTCGAATCTTATATGCAATACCAATTATATTTTGTGCAGAAGTTGGCTTAAAAGTTAATTACTTTTGCCAAAATTACAGAAAGCAGCTTTATTATATTATTATTGATTATTACCGTATTAGAAGTTGAATAGACTAAAGAGAGCTTGGCCCGCCTTTGCTGAACTACGTTTAATATCGGAAAATAGTCGAGTAACTAGGAAAAACCAAATCAGAATATTCAAAACATGCGTAATGTCTCCACTTCTATATAGCAGCGAAACTTAGATGATTACTAATAAGCAGAAACTGCAGGTTTTTCAATCATGAGTCAAAGAAGAATACAAAAAATATTCTGACAAAATACTTTCAGTAACAAAGACTTATGGCAGTTAACAGGCGCAAAGACAGTAACGAGCCAAATGCCGAAAATGGAGATGGATATGCTACACTCTGAAGAAAGATTCAGAAAATATAATAAGAATGGTCTTAAAATGGGACTCCCAAGAAAGCGAAGAGAAGATTGATCCACAAACCTGGTAACAATCAAAAACAGCTGAAATAGCAAAAATCCGAAAAACTTGGAAGGAAAAAAGTAATCAGAGGAGTGAAAAAGAAGATAAACAAGATAGTACTTTAACATCTTTCTTTTAAATTTCCCATACAAGATGGAAATTCATCGCCCATAATCTCAGAATCCTATATTTCCCAAACCCAATTCCAAATCCTCCTTTCACAGCCTTATACCAAGAATTAACCTATGCATTTGTATCACAGGTCCCTTTTTTAAGATCGATTTTATAAAGGGTTGTGGTTTAATGTGTTAAAATCGCAAACTAATTTTTGGTAACTACGAACAGTTCCGATAGGTGGCTTTCAAAGTTTTCCATGTCCCTCGTAAAAAAAAAACAGAATTTCAACTATTCAATTCCACTGCAATACTAACCAATTTGTCCTAGCTCCTTTAGTTTTTACCCGCATCTCTTTAGTTTTTGAACTATCGTGTTTAGAGCTTCTTTAGTTTTAAAGCTGTGGACGGACTCATTTAGTTGAGTCCTAATCCGATTCGTACCTTTGAATCTATATCTACCTTCATCACCTTCACTACGTCACAAACATAATGGGAAATTAAATATACCCTTTAACCTAAGTACATCATACGGGTATAAAAAGTTTGAAATATTTCAACAAACAAATGGATAATTTCGTTTCGCTTTACAAAGAAATGTTAACTATGTGTATTTAGGAATGAATGAATTTGAATGGATTTCCTTACATGCATATACACACATTTTGTAGATTGAAAAAAAAAAATGTAAACGAATTGTTCATATTCAAATACAGATGGCGTATATAAATTTTAATTTTATGCAAAAATGAGAAAAAAAACATTTATTTTTTTTTCCTAGTGGAGAAAAAATTGAATTGAAAAAAAAAAACTTTTCATTGTCAATTTAATAAAGTTAGCATCAACATGATATTGGTATCTATATATATATATAGATATTTGTCATTCATATTTATTTAAGTTTTTCATTTGATTTATACACATTAATATTTACACAACCCTGATATATTTTTTTTTCATTTTTCATTTTAAAAAAATAATAAATATAAATATTACATATTATACAAGAGGTACAATTCATACATTTGCCCAACCAAAACATCATACCCCATATATATTTGAATAAGGGGTTATTCAGATGTGGTTTTTTTTTCTGACGATTGTGTTTACGGAGAAATGATTTTGAATTGAAATTGCTTACAAGAGTGAAAGTTTTTTTTTGCAACATTTGGTGTGGGTTTAAAAATTCGAAAATTAAACTCGGATTAATCCGAAAATCTTTTTTTTTCCAAATTGCTAAACTTGAAACTTTAATTTGATCAGTTAAGACGTCTTCAAAATTCCAAATACTAATATTTGTAGAATAGTTTCAGCATTACCAAATTAGACCCTGGTCACGCAGAAGTCAGACAATTTTTTTGTAAAAAAATGGCTGCACAATTTTCCAACCCGCTTATTGCTTTTCTGTAAGTCCCCTTGTTTCAAAACTAATATGAAAATATTTTTAAAAACTCGCTTGCAAAAAAAAGGTTGTCCCCCGCTTTCTGTGTGGTCATGGCTTTAGATTCTAAAACTTGTAGATAATTTGACAAAATATGCACGGTATTAAGGACATCATATATAAAATATTCCAATAATTAACACTTACACAACGTTTTTTTTCAAAATGGAATAATGAACTGTCAAAGTCAGCTGTCATTACTTTTAAGGAGTTGTACACCCCTGTAAATATTAAATTATTATTCATATTTAAAATCTATATGATTTAGAGTTCTAAACGGCTCTTAATAGATTTATGGGGACAATTTATTAGTACAGTTGTCGCAACTACATTCGTAAAGCTAAAAATCCCGTAACAGGGTTTAAAAGCTTAGAAAAAAACTGTCTCGAAGACGCATACAATGTTACATAAGAAAAGAGACGTAACTTAAAACCATAGTGAGTTTTCTGAAACTTAATCGGACCGACATAGCATTTATCACGTGATCTAAGATAACTGTTCGTAAAGTTTAAAAAAGATCTGACAATATATACTTTAAGTAAAGTGTAACAAAAAAGTCATATTTTTAAAATATATATATATATATAGTTCGTTAGCTAAATTAATAATTTGAACTAATATTGAATTGCCATATGATGATAAAAGTCTTTGAAATTGAATAGAAAATATTTTTGAATATAATAATATGTTGCTCAACCCTATCAAAAAATCGAAATATTATTTTAAATTGTACTTCCCTTTAAATGTCAATATTATATCGAAATTGAAATTTTTTTAATTTTATTAATTAAATCGATATTTTAAGCTTATTAAATTGATATTGCTTAGGAAAATATTATTATTTATTTACTAAATTCATTATAAAAAAGTAAATAAAATTAATAAAATTAACTCCGGTATGAACATTTATTCTCTTAATTCAATTTTATTAAAAAGTCAAAAAACATCATATACAATTTAGAAATCTGTTATTTACTAGAGTCCATTTATAGATTTATTTTTATTTAAATTTTTTGCCCTCTGGCATTTGTTAAAAATATTTTGGTTGTTTTTAACAAATATCAAAACCTGAGGCCTTTCATAAGATATTTAATTCGATTTAAGATAATTTTTATTTTAATAGGTCTAAGTTCATCATTAATAACTAAGAAAACCCATACTAAAGTGGTATTTACACAATAAGCTGACTAAAATTTTAACTTAAATAAGTAATTATATCCTTAATAACACAAATTTAGGATAAAAATTTTTTAAAAGCTGGCAATACCAATTATTTTTAAGATATAGTCCATTGGCTGTACGTTGTACCAGCGAAGAAGAGCCAAAATTACAAATACATCGACAGATATAACGGTTACTTTGAATTGTTTTTACTTAAAGAATAAGGATGCGTCATTAAGGAAATATATTTTTTGAAAACTGGTAATACCATAAGTGCAGGGTCATAAGTCCTAGGCTAATAAGTCCCAGGATCATAAGTCCCTGGGAGTTTTGACTCAGCGGTGTGGGTCATAACTCCCTTATACGGTTCTCAGCTGAGAGGTTATTAGTAATATTAAAAAAAATATTAATTTTAATTATATAATATCAGTGGTGGGTCATAACTCCCTTAAACAGTTCTCAGCTGAGAGGTTATTAGTAATATTAAAAAAAAATATTAATTTTAATTATATAATATCAGTGATGGGTACACATTTTGGGGTTGGATTCGAAATCAGAGTATTCCCTTTTTCCAAAACTAACAACAATACTTAACAACAATAATTTTACATTTAAACTACATTTTGAAAAGCTATTTTGAAAAAAGGGTAATCCTGATTTTGTAACCAAAGTCTCGCATACATGAATTCATAAATACTTTTGAAAAAAGGTCAACTCTATAAAGGGACTTATGACCCTGGGAGTTCTACCATCTATCTTTGAGATATGATCATTTGAACCTACGCGACTACAACAAACGCTTTAGAATCCCCGTAAGTTTATATTGTATTTATTTCCTCTGCTTAACTATCTGCGATATATAAAAGTCGACTTAAATTTTATTATGTGAAGTTAATTATATACTCTTTGATTCTTATTTGAAATGAACAATATTAAGATCTTTATCAAACAAATCTAGAGCTAATAGATACGCTTTATTGAAAAATAACAGTCTTTATCCTGACGATTTTAGTTTTCTTTTATTCTGCCATGAGAATTTAATACTGGTAGAGAAGTCCTCTTATATTACTAAAGCAAATGCATTAATAATAACACTAAATAAATATTTAAATTTTATTTTGAGGGTGAACTGTTTTAAGGAGAGGAGATACTATAAATTCTTTACATTTATAAATAGAAATTATCTTTTAAGATAAACGAAGGAATTTCACAAAAGGCAATTAGATATAAAAAGGGTAACTTAAGACAATATAATCCTCGATGAACTTTTTAATACATACTTATATTTTATATTTGAAATAAGTTATATTTATATTCGTGCAATATACTAACTATCTTGTTAAAGTCCCAAATCTTCTTTAAATTACAAACCTACTTAAAAATTTTCTAAGAATTTATTTTGATATGCTTTAGGATTGATGGACCTTTTGAGCATTACTATATGAGTATTAGGGAAAATGCACAAAGGGTTGAATTTATGATAAAAATAACTGTTGTAGAGTCCTTCTTATATGTTGGAGATTTTCTACGATTTAGAAAATCTTTTATATAAAGAAAATCCAAGTATATAAAATAAAAGTTAAATATGGTAAAATTTAATTGCTTCTTTATGAATTTCTGAGCATCTCCTATATATAAAAAAATTTAAATTAAAAATATTTATTCAACTTTTTTTATTTCTTTCATTAAATAAATTATTTTAAGTAGGTCCTGAAACGCTTCAGTGTATAATTATTAATATTAAATTTAATAATTGTAAAAATTTAAAATTAAAAATTTTAATCAATCAAAAATGAATGCCCTGAAGAATTTTATAAATCTCTAATCAAGGTTTAAATTATTTTCTTAACGCGATGGTTTTTTTTTAAAAATATTTAAATACCCCGACAATAAAACTTAATAACCTCAATTTATTAAAATTTGAATTGGTTGGATTAAATGTAGGTATCAAAAATTAATTTTCCAACAATATCCGATTCTGTTCCTTAAAAATTAATAATTAATTAGTTTATCGCATTTTTAATAAGACCTGGCGGTTAGTTCAAATATAAAAGTCTTAATTAATTAAATGAAAACTTTAGAAAATGTGAGAGTGCTAATCCCAACTAAAAAATTTCTAGAAAACAAAGGAAAAGTTATATTGTTAGGAGGAAAAGGGAGAAATGGAGAATTGGAGGGTAGATCAGAGACGACTCTATATAAGTTCTATTTATAACATTTCAAATTGTAAAATTGTGAATTTCTATCGGAGGGGAATACATTGGATGAAGGCATGTTCCACATCTTAACAGTTCTTACAATAAATGAGTTTCAATTACTATTTTTTGAAATATCTATAATTTTCCATATTGAGGAATGCGTACTTGAAGCAACTCTGGTGTTACGTTGGAACTGTTTAAAAGGTTGCATTATTTATTTTAATTCAATGGAACAAGTGTCATTATCTACAAGATATCTTTGAAAAAGAATTAATACACTAATATTTCGACAAGTACTAAAAAGAAAGTTCTGAACGGCAGGGTCGCAAATTAGGTGTCAGACGCTATTTCGGATTTTTTCTAGGTAACTCAGAGAAATTTTGGAAGCGTCGCCAATTAGGTGTAAGGAATGATTTCGGATTTCGTCCAGGTAACTCAGAGAAGTTTGGGAAGCGGAAGCCCATAATTGTGTATTATACTTTATCTTAAGCGTATGTAAACCCCAAAGATATTGGATATATCGCTGATAGAAAAATTGATTGTAAAGCCTATTGAAAAAACTCAAACATTTAACCATGCAATCAATGATCCAAGTGAAGCATAGTATTCACTAAAATGACAAAATATTGCTAATGCACCAATCGGGGTAACGATCACGGAAACCGGACGAGCCACTTAAATCCTCGATCTGGTGCGAAGAAACTTTAATAATCTATCTGAGTCCGAACTGTAATATATTATTAAGTGTGATATAGACTCGTTTTCATCCTCTGCAGTTTGTATATTCAAACTTCAAGTGCTTTCATTAAGCATCTATATTTACTACTAAAACCAAGTGCAATGTTTGGGCTAACCTTCTTGGAAGAACTACTTCCTAGCAAACTATTGCATTAATTGGCATTAATTCCAATTTATATTTTGATATTAGGACCAAACAGACTTTCTTCCATCTATTTTCAAAATTTAAATTAAAAGTTTTTTATTAATTTTATGTCGAAGCTTATTTTAAACCTTGAAAATGTTGTATTCATAGTTAAAAAGTAATGATGGAAAATTTCTAGAATCAGACACTACAAAAAAAAATGTTGTTTTTCTTTCATGTTTTCTATTAAACTTTTCCAAATTTCATTTAAGAAAATCCTATCCAATGTTTTTAAATTCTGTTTTTTTTTTCCTCAGGATTACAAATAATTGCTATTACCGTGATGGTTAGATTTTTCCAAGAATTGTTTGGTTAAAAATGTAAACGTAAATTCAATTAAAAATTAATTACAAAAAATACAAACGGACACAATATAATTGAAATCATAAAGCCTTTGTTTTTATCCTCGAAGTAATTTTTAATTTTTTCCTGGAATTGAAAATAAATGAAAATTTAAAATCTCATGAAAATTAGTTACCAAAGAGCGATTTTTTAAAAACATGAAGCTGTGAATTAAAAAGTTTTTTTTAGGCGCGATTTTAAAATTTATAATTGTTGCGTCTGGGGATAGGCAGTTCGTTGTTTTTAGAACAGTCTGCGGACAAACCTTCACCACCGTGCTGAGTGGTTCTGAGCCACTATTTCCTCCCCTAGACTTAAGCAATATTAAATTTCTGATTAGTTCAGAGTAATTAGATCTCTGTCCTAAGTATCTGCAGGAAGAAAAATTACTTCGAATCTAACATTATGTACTTGCTAAGTACTTTAAATCCAATAATTTCATTTTCATAATAATTTTCTATTAAAAATAAGAAATGAAGCCGCACGTGCGTATGCCTGTAATGAATTACAACAATTGCAATATTTTGTCTACAAAGAAATATTTATGGATTTAGGATTGAAAGAAATTAAAAATTTAGATAGTTCCTTAAGATTTTAATGTATTATTAAAAGAAAGGGTTTTTCTTTTATTTAAAATTAATATTTTATTAATAAAACAAACAATATGGATATAATTAAAATTAATTTTAAAATAATTTCCATAAGGTTGCTTTTCATCCCATTTTTTAAATCAAAACAAAATTGTTTTTTTATAAACAGAATATTTAAATCAAGTAAAATTTAAAATTTCCTAGATAAATACATGGTTCTATTTAATTTGAAAGCGGGTTCATTAAGCTCCATAGGAATGAAGTTACACACTAAGAACTGTAATTGTTTTTAAGACTCTTGACAAAAATGAACTTGAGATGGTACTTGATAGATATCGAGTATGTTATTATGCATCTAGAGTCGAGAAACACCTGATTGACAACAGCTGATCAGAAAGTAAAATAAAAATAAATTTATAAATTCACTCAATCTGTAAAAAATAACCAACTTCCGAAAATGTCGGAAAATATATGAAACATGTAAGGGACATTTAAAATCATTAACTCTTGAAGCAATCTGGAATGTCTCTAATAACTTTAATACTCTAATTATTATATGTAAGTCACTTTAGTTTGATTCTAAATCTAAAAAAAAGAAATAACCAATTTCGTAATAATTTTTCGAAAATATCGTAAAATACTTAAAACATAGTAGGGGTATTTAAAAACCTTACCTATGGATTAAATCGCGAACGTCTCATT
The DNA here is from genome assembly GCA_963082915.1 of Dolichopus griseipennis. NCBI lineage: Eukaryota > Metazoa > Arthropoda > Insecta > Diptera > Dolichopodidae > Dolichopus > Dolichopus griseipennis. The sequence continues at coordinate 31,426,413 of OY720442.1, read as the reverse complement.
AGACCTTTAAAATTTTTTCAAAAGGGATAACGTAATTTAACTTTTAAACATTTTGTTCCTTTTTTAATTTTAAAATCGAAAAAAAGGAATAACCAATTTCGTAATTATTTTTCGAAAATGTTGTAAAATACTCAAAACATAGTAGGGTCACTTAAGAATCTTAGCTCTGGAAACAATCGGGTACATCGCTTCGAATCTTCGTAATTATTTTATGTTAGTCATCTCAGTTCATAAAATCTAAAAAAAAAAAAAAAATAACCAATTTCGTAATAATTTTTCGAAAATGTCGTAAAATATCTAAAAAATATAAAAACCTTAACTCTAGAAATAATCCAGAGTTCATTGTAAATTTTTTGACCATATCTAATGTAAATTACCTAAGTTCACAAAATTTATTCAGAAAAAAATCAAAAATTCGTAAAATAACTTTCGAAAAAGTAGTAAAAATACATAAATTTCTAAACCGTTGAACAAATTATGTGAAATCATCTTTGAAATAAAACGAATAAAATTAAAATTATTTAATTTTATTTAACATTTTAATAGGAGGTCAACGGATGGCCAAGTATTCAATTTCAACTAAAGTTTCCGAATCGTTCGAAAAAGTTCAGAAAGAAGTTAAATATTAAATTTAGTTAAATTTTTCTAAATCTTTTCTAATTCCTTAAAATTTTTTTAAATTCAACTTATTGTATTTATAAAAACTTTTTAATTTATTTTGTATATAATTTTTCCTAAATATTGACAGTTTTCAATAAAAAGTTTTTTAATTGTTATGGGAATTAAGAATCCCACCTACTAATTTTTTCAATATAAAAAAATTAAACGGGAAAAATTCCGGAAAACATTTTCCACGAAAGATTTTCCCAACTCTTATCAAATATATTCTGATCAAAAACCAATTTCGAAGTGCCTACCATCTTGATAATGAAATAGAGCGGAACAACTTTGCAATATAAAATATAGAACACCACATTTGACTTTTGATTCTCCTTCTTCACCTAAACGACTTCCTTTTTTATTTTTAACCATTTAACAAATTCTTCATGTGGTCTCAAAACCTCAACCAATTCCCCTCTTCGAATTCCTAAACAACACATAACTGACTTAATTTCCTAATGATATTATCTGAAACCACTAAAAAACAAAAAAATAAAGAGAAGATAAAATAAAATAAATCAACAGGGATAACGTAATTTAACTTTTTAACATTTTTTTTCTTTTTTTTATTTTACTTTCAAATTACTAAAAACTGGGTAATGGTTTTTTTTTTTGTTCGTATTTTGTTACGAATTTATTGGAGGGATGGGAAGGTGTTATTTGTTTTTTGTCTTTTGAATTTGTTACTCTCCAGTCTCTCACAGTCATTTGAGTTCACAGCCGTTTTCTATCTGATATGGAATTTATTTTGAAAATTATAATATGGAATCTTTGAATTCTGTTTTCAAGAGTACCAGCCAGTATTTGTTTTTTGTTTTATCAACGAAAATTTAATAAATAACGACTCATTTATTTAACTACGATTATAATGGAAATGACTAGTTCGTTTTTTTTTCTTGTATAATTTTTTTATTTTTATTTAATTTATTGTTGAAATCATTTTAAAAGATAACTAAATGAAAAAACAAAAAGGAATAACGAGAATTTAATTTGAATAGTTGATAATGGTTATTGTAGGATATTCATTGGTAAAGATTGTTATTGGATTCGGCATAAAAATCTGGGGCTCCTAATTCGATTCATAGAATCAAAGAATCAGTTAAAGTTAGGCTAACTCGGTTACAATTCTTCAAATGCTTCCGTTGAATTTAATAATATCTTTTCTTCGGTTCATATCAGAATCGCAGTCTATTTCCAAGTCTATATACTCTAGATTCTAGACTATCTCTAGGCTTTCACTTTGTCCTTTTAAATCTAAACAACCAAGCTCAAACTTCGTCCATTGGTTCTATGATGAATTTCCGAACACATATTGTCAATTTGACTGAACCATAATTATCGGACGATTGCTAAGATCTAGTATTAGGCTTATTTTTAATATCAGCTAGGCAAAACTCTTGGCAGATGAGCCGATACAATCGGTTATCGTCATCATTTAAATTAGTTAGTAATTTGTTTAATAGGAGACTAGCAATTACAATATGGACTATACGCTTGTAAAGAATAATAAAAACAATAACATTACAGAATAAAAATAGTTAGTATGGTGGTTAGCAGAGAAAAACCGGCGGAATAAGAAATAAGGAAGAAAATGAAAGGGGTCTGACCATGGATTATAGATCATACTACAGGTTCCTCTAAATAGACTAAAAAACCACCAAATTTTTTATCTCTTCTGAACTGATTCAATTCGCGATATATTAACTTTCTCGGTGGGGAGATCAAATTTGACAGACATGATTCCAAATTGATCGTATTAAGCCAAATGCTTCACATTTCCTAATAGTTTAAAACTCTTATTTTTATGTTCATCAAACTGCATTCAAATACTTTTATACTCTTCTAGGTTCTAAATCTTCATGCGGTTAAAATGGTTGAAATTTCTATATCGAAAAACCTTTATTTTAAAAAAGTGATATAAAAATAGACTTTTTTTCTTTCCACGACTTTATTAGACCCGTTCAAGCCCGAGTATCAAAATTCTTCATTATATAGACTCAATTTTCCCACATATATTATTAAAAGTTTAAAAGTACTGCCAGTTAACGCTTTAAATTTGCTAATCAATTGAAATAATTTGATTTTCCTTAACACATTTGTACGACTTCGTGCAACGACAGGGGTTCTACATTCATACTTCCATTTCAAACCTTCTATTATGAAGATTTATTATATAATACAGATTATTTTAACTGATCTCTTTTAATTGATTTTTTGAATCCCTTACAAACATAAATTCAGGAACTGAATACCCATCCAAAAAATCATATAAAGAATATTTAAAAAAAAATCGCAACAAGTTGTTTAAACGTTTCTTGAGGCTTTACACTTTGGATCAGGTTTTTTCGTGAGGTGAGTGAAAAACATTTAGATACAAATAAATAACGGGATAATTTTTGTTATCTTATGTTGTTAGATCTTTCTAAAATGCCTGTAAAAAAGCGGTGTTATCATTTATAAATAGAAAAGTTAAAAATTAGACATAAAAAATGTAGAAAGTCCTAATGAAATTATGAAGTACTTATTAGAATGAGGAAAAATCAAGAAAATTTAATAATTATTTAAAAAAGAATTTATTAGTTGTTTTTTGTTGAAATATTATTAAATAAATTTTAGAACCATAATTTTATTATTTTTGAAAAAAAAAGATTTGGTAATAAACAGTTTTAAACATTTTTATATTCACTTATAAAAAAAAGTATTCGTAATTGCGTGGGCATTTAAATTTAAATTCAATGGAATAGGATTCACATCTTAGAAATTATAGTAGCACACTTACTATAGCCCAGAGCAGATGTCTGAGCATTATATGTAGGATATTCTGAGCACGGAGAATTTCAAACCAAAATCTGTGGAAAATGACAAAAGGTCAGCATGGAAAGAAAGTATAAATAGATTGGCCACGCGCTAAAAAAAATATATTATAAGAAAAGAATTTGAAGAAGCAGAAAAACGTTGGCGCTAATCAACGCGGTAGCACAAAGTAAACTAATACAGAGGCTTTGTGGAAGTTATATGGGAGTAAGGAAGGAAAATTTAAAAACATGGCAGTTAAAGGGTTATAAAAATTTAGTTCGTGAATCTTGCTTAAGCTCTGCCTATAAGGGTTTTATCCTAAAGAGTTCAAGAATTTTTTCATAAAAAATTAATATTAAGTTGAACTTGAGTTTTTACCATTTAATATAAAGTATTTTTGGGGGCTCTAAGTCGCAACTCTTTTACTTTGTTCTGTAGAATTTCTTTTGGTGAGTAGAACATACTGTTCATACAGATCTGTTCCAAATGTATAAAACTTACATTCGGCGCAAGCTTAATCTGGTTTGCTGGAGCGCAGCTCTTCATCAATATCATCAAAATCAATATCCTCAACAATCACTTTGCCGTAATATTTGCTTAGCAGCTCAATCTAAATTTATATGGCTTTCTCAATCGAATTATAACTCTGAAGTAAAGGAAGTGCTTAGTCAATCGCCCCTGCAAATGGTGAAACAAATTATTACCTTAAGTACTTCCCAATTTTTATGATTTAGAAACATTCAAACGAAAATTTAACTTATTCATTCAGGGTTTCCTTTTTAAATCTTAATATACCCCTCACTACCGTTTTCTAATCCAGACTCACTGTCCATTATACAGTAGAAGCAATTCATTTCTTAGGTACTTATCTATACTTAGAGCATGTAGAGTTACATAGGTAGTTATCTAATTATACTGGCTATGGAAGACCTAGTTTATGTGAGAATAAATCTCGCACTGCCAAATATACTTTATCAGATGTCTTCTAACAAATTTATTTTAAAACTTAGAAAATAGTCAATTAAACGCCTATTAAATTGAAAAAAGAATACTTATTCTTTTATTTTTCTTAAAGACTATTTTTTCCTGTAAATGCCTAGTATTCCTTAACAAAATTCCAAAGTCACAAAAATTATGATTTATTTCTACAGCAAATGTCAACTAACAAAAAAAAATTCTAATAATTTTCTGTCTTTAAGTCAACAAGTTCTGATCTCTCATTATCATTTCTCAAACAATATTTTAAAAAATTCATAATTCTTACCAATAACAAAATAACTGACCACACAAAAGGAATTCTAATATTGTTTGGATTTCATCATAATAATCTCAAGTTAGTTCAAAATTCATGTCAGGGATCCAGAACGAAACGATATTAGAGCAAAACAATTTTTTTTAAATCTTGTTCCAGGGGGGAAAAAAAGTTTTGAAATAAAATTTTATTCGGAACAACTCCGATTCAAAATTGAAATTATATTCCAGCCCTCGTATCTATAGAACCACAAGTCGGAAGAAGACTTTAATTAATCATTCTAGTCCGCGATTCTGTAATACACACTAAAAGAAATTGGAAAGGCCCCAAAAAGTGGCACCAAAATTTTTGATTACCATTTGTTGGGGTAAGCTTATGGGTTGAACTCTTTAAATTTTTCTTGCTGCATTTAAATTTTTCTTAAAAAACAACGATTACCTTTTTAACTTATGTCGGTCCGGCTAACGAGTCCCGAGAAAGACTTTTAATTTCTTGGTTTTTCAAAAATTGCAAAAACGTAAAGAACTGTCACCGAAATTTTAGTTTTGGATTTTATGATTAGAGTTCCAAAAAGAACGTTGTATAAATTTAATTTGGATAAAGTTCCGGAACGATATTTTGAATAGGTACATTTTTATTTTGTTCCAAAGCTAGTATCGTTCTGCACTTTAATTTTTATTTCGTTTCGTTCCGAAGCCCTGATTCATTCATGTCCCAATTCTTCCTTTTTAAGCGTTTCCCAATTAATTTTAAATTTGATTGGTCTTTTGAAAAAAAAAAAACAGAACTAACTTTCATCAAGGTGGATTGTATTCATAAAAGACTTGTTGATGTCTGAATGGATCTTAAAGAAGATTTGAGAAAAAAAACATAACAAAAAGCTTTGAGATGCAAAAATCCATAACAATGCCTGTAGGTAGTATATTAAAATGTCAATGTTTAAAATAGACTGATATAGTCATTAATTTTTATTGACTATATTTGAATTTTTACTAATCTATAGAGTTCAATTAATATAGTATTGGTTAATCTTTAAATAAACATGTATAGTTGGACTTTAGATGGATTTGGATGATGACAGTAAAATAAATCTTTTATTTGTTGACTTTTACTGAATTGGTTATTTTTTTTTCATTCTCCATGTTTATTTATTAATCACAAAGGAATCATTAGTTGTTGTTTTTTTCTTTAGAGTCTTACAAAATGTATTTGATAGATACAACAATTGATACATAGACTGGATACAATGAAAATCTCAGAATAAAAGGAAATTTATTTAAAAATAGTTTTTAAAGTTAAAAAAAAAAATTTGAATATAAAATCCTGCGATTAAAGCAATTTGTAATGAATTGCAAGTTTTATTTTAAAAATTAATAACATAATTGTATAGACTTCAATTTTTAATTCTAATTAGAGAATACAAGAAAAACACAAATAGGTAACGGAAATTGCACACCTCTTAATGACTTTATTCCAGATCTAATCTTCTGCAAGAGAAGTTCTAATCTTCTATCGCTTAAAAGAATTGAGGACAATATTTTAAATTAGAAAATGTTTGAAGAAGGAATTAAGTATTTTATTTTTAATTTTGATATCTGTTATACCTATATTAAACCTTCATCTACATGTTGTTGTAGGATCTTACAGAGGTAGTAAGGAAATTCTGTGCATATCTTAAATACTGCCTAAATATGTCAATTAACTTGAAGCTTCTTTTCAATGCCTCAAAATAATTAAAATGGTTTTTTTCTTTTCCTTTTTCAATCATTATTTGGTCTTCAACTATTATACTGTAGGCACGAGTTCGAGTGTTTATTCCTCTATGTGTGAGCTAGAAGATGGTATACGAGAGTAGAAGTCTACAAATGGGTTTTGAGTTTCGAAGGTAGGTAAAAACCTTTAAAAGTAGTATAGATTTCCATCTACCTTAGAAAAATCAAGTAATGGAACGATGGAAAGTTGTGTCAACCGGTGAAGTGATACCATATACACCTGAGAAATTAATTTTAAAAATCCATAAGTTATTTTAGATAGATAGTATAGATTGTTTAATTTTGGGAAACGTTTGACAGTTGCACGAGCGACCTTTCCTCTTTCTTTGTTCAATTTTCCATTTTTGTAATAATTTTCAAGGTTGTATTTTAAATAATTTGGAAGATAAACCTTTTGGGTCTTGGGAGCCGTGTAGTTCCTAACTCAACATGCAGTTTCGTCTTCTTAAATTTTAAAAAAAATACAGCAAACCAACTTTAAATTACCATGTCCTAACCTTGTACCATGTTAATTGGTTTTTAAAATTTGCTCTTTTATACCATGGCTGCATAATGCTTAGAAAACTTCCAGAATCCGAAATCACGCTCTTATTTTGCCTATTTACAAACAATATTAAATCGGCTCAAGAGGTGATTAAAACATAACTATATTAGGTGTGGGTCTAACAAGTTAGTCAGATATTTTATACAGAAATTAGAGAAAACATTAGAGTTATGGTTTTAAAGGTATGGAGTTCTTAAATTATTGTGGTCAACAAAAGTGTCATTGATATTTACTTTTCCTTGTGGTATCTTGATCTAGTGCAAGGTGGTAATATACTCAAAATAAAAGTACCGCTAGTTTACAAACAGATTATACTTACAATATAAAAAATCATAAAACAATTTGTATTGTTTATGATTTTAACCCTTGGGTTTATTAATTTTATTGCACAATTGTTCCAAAGCCAAGCAATCTTTCAGACTCCCCAATAGATAAATAAAAATACTTTATTCTAATTTCAGTTAATTTTAAAAGTGAATAATTTAAAAATAAAACGACAAAATGCATAATCCATTTGTAAATTTACTTTCTACTTATATTTGATATTTCATTGAAGAATTTCACTATTAAATATTCCACTAAATATAAGAAAAGCTGAAGAAAATTTATAATAAGTCGAGAAAATATATAAAGATCTATCATACCTTAACAAGAATCAGTATAATGATATTCAGTAATATGATGTTAATGCTGCAAATTACAAGCATTAAAAAAGTGTGAAATGAATGAATGAATTATTAATATAAAACATCATGGTATTCCCAAGTGACCTGTAAAAAAGTTTTTTTGGGTATGAAAATAATAATGAAAAGAAATCTGCGGTTTATTACTTTACTGTAATTGAAGTGATATTGTTAAACACTCTGAACGTTTAGAATTACTTTATATAAAAGAATATTGAAAATTTAATATAAAGTTTAAAAGTCGTAATAAATACATGATTTTTTGGCGATATGACAAAAGTTCGGGAGTTACAAGTCAACAGTGGATAAAATTTAAGTATTAGAAAAAGCTGTAACTCACAACTCATTCATTCGAGTTATAATTTTCCGGAATTTGTCGCATATCTATTTTGCAGCTCCCATTATAAGTTGATTCAATGAAACTGTGGTTCCTCATAGATTAGTCCTTAGCGAACTAACAAAAGTTTGTATTTTTCTTTACCATTGTATTAGACGATATTCTGAAGGAAACCAGCAGTACTAAAAGAAAAATCTTTTTATCGAGTTCCCAAAAATCTAGAAGAACTTCGCAGAGGACATATGTTTTCCGTCCAATAACCAAAAGGTTGCGCAATCTACATTAAACTTCCTACAGCTAACATTCCGTACAATTGGCATAAAGATTAAAATAAGTAAAACAAAATTTATGTATATGCACCTTGTAAATAACAACCCAATCAAATTAGGCGATCGAGACGAAATTGAATGCCATTTGAGTGTACAACTTTTGTTAATTAGAAGGTATAATCTCGACACAATCGATAAAACTAGACCAGCCTTTGGTAAACTTCGGCCTATATAGAACAGTTCGTAAATATCAAGATGAACTAAGCTAAAAATATTCAATCCGTGCGTAAAATCTACATTAACATATGACTGTAAATCATAGTTGCTTACTACTTCCAGAATAAATTTCCAAATTTAATAATGAAGCATTTCAGAAAAGAATGCTGGATATCATGGGTATACTAAGAGTATACCAGAAAAATATACTTCGTATCCTGCGTATACCAGGTATCTTTACTTTTCTCTTATAACAACAATATCTTAAAAATTTTGTAAAACTTGTTGTAAACATTTTGAAAATAGTGTTAACATACACCACATATAAATTTTTGATATTAACTAAATTTTAACAAGGTAATAAAAAAATTTTAAATTAAAAGTATGATAGTTGAAAATTGCAATACAATGATGATAAAGTTTCTTAATATTAAATTTTTTGAGGATTAAATTTTTGTAAGATCTCATAAATTTTTGTAGAAATTTATTTTTGAAAAATAAATTCAATTTTCCAAAAAAAAAGGAAAAGCACAATGCACAAATGTAAAATATTGTTGTGCATATAACTTACTGAAACGAGCTTAAGAGCATATAAACGAATTAGTATAGATTCATTTTTATAAAAGAAAATCCCCAAATGAATATGAATTTTAATTTTTTGTATTCATTCATTTTAAATTAAATAAAATAGAAGGAGTTGAACTTATTTGTTGTAGTTTCAGTTAAACTAGTTTATAAAATAAATTTCACCTTTAGTTTTGTTAAACTAACAATTTACCTGTGGAATTCATTTATGTAATAAAAGGAAGATATATAAGCTTAATTGATTTATATATTAAATTTTAAAAACAAATATTCAATTCCTTAACTAATGCAAATTATCTACAGAGACTTCTACAGAATCTATTAAAGTTTAACTCATTAATTTTTGTATGAATTTCATCTCGGGTATAATTTGAGTTAAGGAAGAAAATATTTTAGAAATAGTGGAAAGATGTCTGAAATTCCAAGATCAAAAGTCGGAAGTTATTGGGAGTTATTCAAACGTATTAAAATCTTTTGGGACTGTTGACGTCTTTCAAAGAGTGGGAATGGAAAGCTTCAAGAGCCACCCATTGGAACAGTGCGTAGTTCCTTCGGAAACTGTGAGACTTTAACAAACCAAAGTCGCACTCTTTTTGAACCAAACTTTAGGAAGGAACCTGTGATACAAATGAACACTTTGGTTAAGAAGATGGGGATACGGAAGGATATTAGATTTTGGTTAAGATTATTTGGTATTGGGATGTGGCGGATCTGGAATCTGTTTTAAACCTATTGAATTATTGCTAGAATTTTTCTGTTGAAATTAATCATTCTTCAACATATGTTCAACAGAAGCTTGTTATTTCTGTGACTTTGTAGGAAATAGTTGATGATAATCCATTTCGGTTGTTTGAATTTTGGCACTTTTTCATTTAATTATTTTTTTGGGTTTTTTAAAAAATAATTGTTTTAGAGGAAATTGAGATTTTATAACCATCATTTTACTACATCGGTTTTTGCGACTGCCAGCTACACCTTTGTGGTGGGAGGTTTGAATTCATTACAAAGTTAGAAAGCGTTTTTTTGACTAAAAGTTAAAGAAATTTGACTAAAGGTTTTAGAGGAATTTCTATTGTAGCAAAAGTGGGAGAACTTATCTCAGAGGCTTCTACAGAATCTATTAAAGTTTTACTCATTAATTTTATATGAAATTCATCTCGGGTATTCATAATTTGAGTTTAGTGAGAAAATTTTTAAAAAATAGTGGAGAGGTATTTGAAATTCCTAGATCAAAAATCAGAAATCATTGGAAGTTATTGAAACGTATTAGAACATATTGGGACTCTCATATATCGAATACTTCTAAATATACAACGTTAAAATTCTTTCCTTGTATAATACACTTGCTTGTACAATAGTCCGATTAATTGAGTCTTTAAAAAACGTATTTACTTATATACTTAAATTGCATACTTTTAGGCAAAAAATAAATTAACACTATATAAATACTTTAATCCTTAAAATACATTCCATCTTGGCTTTTTAATTCTAAAAGTAACTATTAAAATCAAATAAAACTTTTTTTTAAACTTTAATACTAATATAACACATGTATTTTTAATCCTTTTGCATAACAAATAAAAAAAAAGGATAATGAACTTCTTAGTATAAAAGCTCTCATTTTACAACAACAAAAACTTCTTCTAAAATAATATAAAAAAAAACACCTAGAGATACTTAACAAGTTGTTATTAAATTAAACCTTATGACTATGGACTATATCAGGATTTGTGTGTAATTATATCAGTATTTGTGTGTTTACCACATGTTTGTGTGTGCAAGTGTGTAACACAATTTGAATAATTTAATAATACAAAAAAAAGGAAAATTACTTTTGAGACATTTTTTGATAGTTCTTTCTTTTTCATTTTAAATATATATATATATAATTTTTAAATAAAATTTTTAAAAGTTTTTTTTTATTTTATATATATATATACAGGGTGGCGTAAAACGACCGATATGGGATGAATGTTTAATAACTTTTTTACTTAATGGTTAATTATTATTATTATTTTTTTGTTATACAGTCTAACAATGAGGAAAATTTTTAGCTTAAGTATGAAAAATTATATCCCGCAAGTGGTGACCATTATCGGCTTCGCACATTCGTGCTTTTTTCAGTACATTTTCAATAACTTTTCGTAATTGTTGATCGCTGTTCTATTGTGTACTGTTCCATTTCCAATTCCCCAAATTTTCTTCACAAAATTCTGAAATAAAAATCAAAAATTTAAATAAATTTAAAAAGTTATTAAACATTTAAACCATATCGGTCGTTTTGCAACACTCTGTATAACATGTAGAAATGTCTTAGATTTTTTATATTTTTCATAACTTTCGTTATTGTTGATCGCTGTTCTGTTCTGTACTGTTCCATTTCCAAATCACAAAATTCTGAAATAAAAATAAAAAATTTAAAAAGTTGTTAAACATTCAAACCATATCGGTCGTTTTGCACCACTCTGTATATACATATATATTGTTTATAATAACAATTAAATAAAAAAACTAAGCAAAGAAAATTAAGTAAATTTACTATGTATATATATGTATATTATATATATATATCAGTGGCGGCTTCTCCTAAGATTCAACTGATTCATTGAATCAGTTGTAATTTTTGCTTTACTGAAAATCTAAAAGTTTTAAAAAAACTTATATTTTTATAAATTTATATTATTTCGAACAAAACAAAAGAAAACACATATTTTGGTCCAAATGCCAATATCAATTTTACCTTAGATTCAGTAGAACAAATTGAATCCACAATATTAAATCTTCTTCGTATATTTTTATTTTTATTATTTGCATACATTTAAAAATGTTCAATACCTATATTTATTATTCGCGTTAAGTTGTATGTATGTATTATATTATTATGTTGAAGTATGCATTATGCAATGTAATATAGTACCATGTGCATGCCCATACATTCAATTTAGTTATTTGAATCTATGAAGTATAAACTATGAAGAAAATATGAACCAACGACAAAATTTGATTTTTATTTTCTCTTCGGCGATTTCGATATTTTTTTTTTAACGAAGATTCAATTTTATGTTTTGAATCTAAGGAAAAAAGAAGAATAAGTACCTATTTTGACTATTGAGTATTGTATTTTATAAAAACAAAAATAAAAAAAAAAACAAAATAAAAAAAACGAAAACCATAGCGACGAAGAGAGAATCAATAAACAAACGAAAAATTGAGATTACTTTTAATACTTTTACTTATAATTTCATAATAGAATACATAGTTATACGTATACCATACCAATACAATAGTACAAACGACTTATGAGAGATACCTATATTAAATATCATTTTTTCGTTGTGTATATATGCATATTATTCATTTATGAATAAAAAAAATTACATTTTTCCTAATAAGAAACGACAGCAATCTAGAAAGATTCAATTGTATATTTTGAATCTAGGCAAATTTCTTATATAACAAAATAACAAAAATAAAAATAGAAAAAGCAAAACAAAATACTGAAAAATATGAATCAAACTAAAAAATTATTCAAAATTATAATTTTTTAACGAATTTTAAACTATTTCTTTTTTCAATCTAATTTCTTTTATGAATTTAAAAAGTATTATAGTTGTTTGTAATTTGCAATTCCAACTTGTTGTCATTACAACAAGTGTATGTCAATGAGCTAATTTAGACGGTGTCAACGTTGTAGTATTCACATCTTGTTGTTATATCTGCTTAAAAGCTCTTTCCGTTTACACGTTGATGTCATGTATACATAGAGTTCTGCCGCAACTTTATATGTGTGAGTTAATATTATCAGATTTTTTTCCAATAGTATATCACTCTTTAATGTTTAATATAAGAATGATGTGTAGTATATCATAAAAAAATTTTTGACCTGAAAAATTTTTTATTGCTTTTTTAGATGTATTGGTGACTGTCAACACGTAAGGCACCTAAATTTTGGTTAACAAAAATGTACAAAAATGTATACAAGATTTTCGGGTGTTAACCGTGTTTTCGTCGTTTTTTTTCGTGTTAAAGCTTTTTTGTAGAAGAAATGAGTAAGTGGGAAAGAGAAAGAAGATTATGTTGACAACAACAGCTGCCACGTCTAAACGCATGGATTGAGTTTAATGTTTTGTAGCCTTTGTTTTATTTTTATTTAGACTTTAGTAGAGTTTAATATTTTTAAACAATTTCATATTAAAAATTTCCAATTAGTTACATTAATTCATTAAAAGATAATTTTCTTTCAATTTTCGATTTTATTTCTTTAAGAAATGATTTAATTTTAGTTTATAGGATACAAGATTTCCGAAAATTTCAAAATATTGCAGATTTTATAATATATTGTAAAAAAAATTACTTGGTAGATAATAAAAAAGAAGCACTCAAACTTGCATTACCAAGAGAAGCTATACCAGCTTCTTCTACGTCAGCAGAAAGATCTTTTTCAAGTTTAAAAAATATAAAAACTTAGACAGAATGTCTAGTTTGTCATTCATTGTCATTGTCAAAAAAAATGTTGCAAGAACTCATACTTTTTATGAAAATGTAATAAATATTTTTGCAACTAAAGAAACCAGATTAAAATATAACTCTTTAAATAATTTTTGGTTTTATTTAAACTTTTTTTTTATTTTGAATCAGTATGTGGAAAATCCACGAGCCGCCACTGATATATATGTATATATATATATATATATACATTTTTAATTTAAGAAAAGAATTTCATATTGTTTATATAATACAACCTAAAGGAATAAAAAGTCTTGTTAATGAAGTCATAACACTTCACCTTTACTCATATTTTAAGTGTCAACAGATATTGTATATATTTAATATTTTACTATCTTCTTTGTAGTAGTGTATATATACATATGTACACATATATTATAAATACAAAAAAAAAGTTTTTGTAACTTCATCTTCTGTAGAATTAAAAAAAGAAACAATTTGGAATTGTTTCAAGTTTTTTAGAATAAAATAAAAACCAAAAATAAATAAATATAAATATGATACATTTGAGACTAACAAATTTCCATAATAAATAAATAAATTATTAAAGAAAGTTTAGTACCTTTTCAATTAGTGTGTTAAAAATAATTAAATAAAAACTAAAAAGAAAGTTTTAAGTTAGGAAAAAGTTTATATTTATTATAAATATAAATAAAACTCTCCATTATTAAGTTTAAAAATCTCCATCTGCAAGTTCTTAATAAAGAATTTATAGTATAGCTGATATTTAGCTTTTAAAATATACTCTTTTAACATGAGCTTGGTCTTTTTTCAAATAAAAAAATATTCCTAATTTTTAAATTAAATAATTGATCTTTTTTTAATTAAGGCCCGTTTTTTCGGATTCGGTAGTCGAATCCAGATATTTAAAAAAAGATATACTCATTGATTCTATTTTTTAAGTCCATCCTTAAAAATAGCTCCCAAAAAATTGGGTGGCATCTTTTTGATATTACCTTAAATTTATTCTTTTAAGCTTTTTTTTTCATTGTTCATTACAGAATTGTGGACAAGGTTTTATTTAAATCATATCAGTTCAACTTCTGGGTCCCAAGATACAGAGGTGTTTGTAAAAAAAGTGCCTCATTGATTTAAAAATAGACAAATTTAATTTGATAAAGGATCAAATTTATGTGAAAAGAGTTTATATAAAAAAAATGTGAATTAAGAATTAATTGACTTCAATTAAAATTAAGCTTTGACTTTAGTATATTTTTTTTAAGATGATTTCCTAAAACATCAGAACTCACATTTAGATAGATTGCCATAAAATCGGTTTAATAAGACGTTCTTGTTAAGTTCAACAATTTTTAATTATAAACTAATGCTATTAATTTACATATACATTAAATGTCCTAAAAAAATTTCCTGTTATAGGATAGATAACAGTTTTATTAACTGCTTATGTAACAGTTTGCTAGAGTACTGATCTATCATTCGAAATGTCCCGGATTATATATCTTTAATGAAAAATACATTGATAATATAAACAAATAATTTTGTTTAATAATAAAACTCACAAATCCAATCCAATATAAAGTTATTACAATATAAACCCAAAAGAATTGTGGGTATGGAAAATATGGAAAATCTAAGGCGCTTCTATATGTTAAAAGTACTGTAATAAGACAAATAATGTATTCTGGAATCAGCATATACCTATGGTATAGACAGGCTTATTAGCCTTACAGTTGAACAGTTAGTACTTGAAAAAAATATCTGTTATATAGTGTATTTTAATTATTAGTTTTTAAATTACTTGGCATTTGACCTACTACAAGAAAATCCAAAAATCAAACTATAAAGTATGTGCGGAAAAGATGCTTTACAAATGCTGATAAAAAGGTAAGGATCGAGGGCATGAGAATATCAAAAAATTCAATTGCTGGAGAAGCTCCAAATTGACAGCTAGAAGTGAAAATGAAATACAGGCAAACCTTTATAAATAGCCAGAAAGGACTTTATTAGAAGAGTGTATAGTTAATAACAGTTCAAGCTAAGGATTGAAAAAAAAAGATGGAATGTCTTTGTAGACGCACTTTACTTTACTTTAATGATTCTGCAAAATCAACTTATGAGATTTAATAATAATTAATTTCTTTGAGCATCTTATCAGTAATCATCACTTAAAAAATTTTAAATACTTTTTACACCTTAAATCTATGAAATTATTTTTTCTGAAAGAATTGTTAAGAAAAACTATAATTGAAAGAAGATTGAATATGATCTTCTAACTGACTTGTATTAAAATGTAAGTAACAAACTTAAAAAAATATTAATACAGTCCTATTTGTAATATGTTATAAATCCTACATATATTCTACAGTTGTACATATATGAAATTTCTATAATTGGAATTTTATTTAATCTGTTTATTTTACATAAATTTCATCTAAACTATATTTAACAAATTCGTTATAATCGTGTTACGTCACTGCATTCACAAGCATCCATTTTGTTTATTTTGAATTTTTTTATATTATTCTAAAACAAAAAAAAAAAATTTAATTTTCATTAAACAAATAGTAGTGAAAAATAAATAACTTTGAAATAAATTTGATTTAAAATTCGTAAAATAAATAAATTGAAAAAAATATTTACACAAAAAACTGAATTAGATTATAATAAAGTGGACATTGCCCACTCAAAATTCAATTTTTTTATTTAACACAATGTTTATTTAAATGAAAGAAAACAATTGCGATTATGTTGTAGTTTTTTTTTTTTTACAAAATTGAATCTTTTTGTAAATATTTTTACAATATATTCTGTTTTTTAATTAAATTCAAGTTAAAATTTATCATTCTGTTTTTTTTTAATTTTAGATTTTAATTAAAAGACTGGAATAAACTTTTGGGAGAAAATATAGTGATTTAACATATTTGTCATAGCAACCAATAACTGTAATAAAAGTAAAAAAAGGCCAGCTATTCAAATTAACCTTAATGAACCGGTAGACTAAATAAATAGGTAAATTTTATTTTAATAACAAATCATAAAAAAGCCATTCTTACAAAATTTAAATACAGAAAAAGAAATTTGAATTTTTATATTAGTTTTTATTTTATTTTTCTTAAATTCTTAATAAACTTAATTTAGTTTTATTGTTATTAATAGCGTTTCCTATTTTATTTTACACAAATTGTAACATGGTAGATGTTTGGAACTTCAAAGACAAATCTTCTAAATAGAATGGATAAAGCCTTTATTGCCTAAACTGTTTATTTGAATTGCAGTATCCCGCTTCTTTTTAAGTAAAATATCAATTCAGCGTTATTTGTAGGGATATCAAGAGGGCAATAAAGGTTTTGGTACGAAGCCCCAATTAGCAAAATCCCAAACACAAAATTCGATTACATTTTGGAACAAACGTATGACACTGGTTTTGCAAGCTACTGTAAAATCGTCCTATTTTAATACCCACGCAAAGGTAGTTTGAAGGTTATAATAAATTTGCCATTACTTTTGTGACGCTTTAAAGGAGAGGTGATATAGATATGAACTTAAGTGTACAAATTAAATCAGAATTTATTTACCTGTGAGTCCCACTGACTGGCCTCGTAATACCAAAAGCAACGTTAGAATAAGAAGAAGTTATAATTCACAAAAAAATTATGTATTCATTTTAATACACAGGTTAATACACTAGTGAAATTATAATTTGCTTGACAAGTTTGTTTGCTTCATACGTTCAAAGCAGCTGCCGTACAACTTTGTTTTTTTATAAGGGCAAAATTTAGATTTAATGAAACTGTGTGTGTCTGAAACTTTTACAATAGTGATTTTGAAATATTAGAAATATTTAACGAAGCTAAGTGTCTGAAATGATGTCAAAAGGAGCGAACTTTCATAGGGCAACATCTGCATAAAATATAAAGTTGGTGTACTGTATGACATTCAAAGAACTGCCATTCAACGTACATGTTCCTTTATGTATAACTCCATTAGTCTAATAAGTATAGTGTATTTATAGTTTTGGCAAAAATAGTTCATCTGTAAAATTGTAGTAGTTAATCTGTTTCTGAAATTGGAAACGGTTGTTCTTCTCTTAACCTTAGTCCAGCAATTTACTTTTATATTAAAACACTTATATGCAGAAGATCTACCATCAATTTTTTTTTTAATGAAAATTTTCAATATTTTAAGTTTAAAAGTTTACAAGCATTAAAAAAAATGTTTCTTATACCAGCAATTTATTTTTATATTAACACAGTAACAAATTCCCAAGATCTACCTTAAATTTTGTATTTTCTACATTTTAGGGGGCTAGTACTACTTTAATAAAAGTATATATTGAGAAAAATATTTTTATTTTATTTTATTTTCAACCCAGTTCAAAATCAAACCTGAAGAATCTTTCAAACATTTCCTAAACAAATTTTAGATCAGTTTATCACTAGAAATAAACAATTTTAGAAACGAACTCAGAGCTGACTGTGAGTTTTAAATAGTTGACACACGTTGAGAACAGAGATTTTTAAAACTTTCCAATTGTCTTAAACTCACTTAATTTATTTATTTTGAAAGTGTGTCTTAACGAATTTAAAGGAATTTATTTTATAAGTAACTGTAAAACCGATTATATCCGAGTCTATCCACTTACATGTTTTATGACTTTCACCATTTTTATTTTCTTTTTAAATATAATTGTCTTCATTTTTAACTATTTTTTTTTTTTTATAGTGACCCCGAAATATGTAAAAAAACTTAATTTAAATATACCCTAAGGTTATATGTACACACTTAAGGCTACATTTTTATGAATTTTAATGAACAAAGTAAAAAAAAATAAAAAAAAGTTAATAAGAAAATAAAATGAAAATTTTTCTTGAATAATTTTCATTTTTATTATGATGAAAAATTTTTGAATTTTTCTTTAACTAAAATTTAGTTTTTTTTTTTCATTTTTTTTGAAGAATTAAAGTTAATTTTTTATTTTTATTATTATTATTATTATTATTCATTGTTTTCTAATTATATTGTTGTCCTTTTTAACTTTAGTTTTTTTCTCTTTTTTTTTAGACAAAAAAAAAAAACAAAAAAAAAAAAGTAGTTGTAGTAGAAGAAGACGATTAATTAAATGGCAAATAATATCATTTTTATACTATCAGTGTGTGCAGTCACATTTGTGATAGAAGAAATTACAGCAACTAGAAATATTGGATTTATAGTAAGTTTTTAATTTTTATTTTATATAAATTTTTAAAAAAATTTTTTTAATTTATAAATTCTTAGAATTGTTTTAATTTAATTTTTACAGTTTTTATTAAAAAAAAAATTTTTTAATTTAGACCTACGTCTGCCAGAGATAAAAATTTAACAAACTAAAAATAAATATAAAAATTAAAAAAATTGTTTTTAATATAATGTAGTATAGGAGGTTGATGCATTGTTTTAAATTTAAATAAATTAAATATAATAACAGTGTATAAGTCTTATTTTCTTCATTTCATTCAAAATTAACACTTGAATAGTTTGTGAAAGATAATCTCTCAAACAATTTTACAATAAAGTAACGGGTTTTCCTCAACAAATCTATCGAACTTATTTATCAAATGTGAGAAAGGTTCTTGCTTTGTAATATAATAGCTTCCAAAGAGCAATTGCAGAGAGGCCTTTTGCGTCTAACATTAGGACGGTATACAGTAAACGAATTCTCACTCAGAATATTGGTCGAAATCTATAGATAATCTAGAACGGATAACCAATTGATAAAATTGCCAAATAAATCTTTACCATATTTTTAACTTTTAGGTTAAGGTTACATATAATGGCTTTAAAAATCGTTTAATATGTATTATTTAATATAGATCAGGGACTCAGAAATTTATGCACGAGGAGCTTTTTTAGAAATTTTCAAAATTCTCTAAAGCCACAAGATTTTTAAATAATCGGGTTGATAAGTTCTTTGTCACAAGTTCTTTCGAATCAGATTGACCACTTGTCAGAATCATCCTTAATAATTCAATTAAGTTTTGACACCTGTTAGCCACAAATGATATTAATTTTAAATAAAATGGTTTGCTATAATATTGTATAAAATAAAGTTAGATATAATATTTGAGCTACGAAACAAATTAGATTTTGAAATTTGGATTTCGAGTTTCTGTCAACTTCAATTTCAAGTTCGTAAAATTCGAAGGGATAGCTTCAGGTATATAGAGGGTATCTTTGATAACTTTCACTATAAATCCGTGTCTGTTGTAGATTAAACATTCGATTTAATTGAAATCCACTATCAAATCGTGATATTAGATTATTGAGAAGTTTGTATCAAATTTATGCCACACTTTCAGACATTTTAAGTGTAAAGAAAGGTATCGGATAAATTTGGTTGTGATGGTTACTGCAGACTTTGAATTGGTTTTGGTTATTTTAAATATGCTTGATCATCAGCATTTAAAATTTTGGTAATATAGGTTTAATTTTACGATTTCCTCAAATTCGGAGATAAGCTCAACTATATATACGAGTCGAATCAATTAACGCGAGTCGAGAATTCATTTAATGACACGAGAAATGCCAATCCTAATGCATAGTTATACAAGTCGAATGCTTTCTAATGCAAAATAAATTTTTAAAAATACAATAATTATCGTTAAAGTTTAAAACAACAGATATTTGAAACTAAATTAGTTAATAATATAAAATAACTAATCGACAATTCTAAGAATTTTTTTAATGATAATTTAATTGGAATTTTTTTTTTTCATTTTCTCATAAATAAAAACTAAAGTTTTATTTTTCTTTTGAAATAAAAAAAATAATCACCACCTACAGGGAACAAAGGGTAAACGTGACAGTAAGGAATATGAAACAGAAAATGCTGTATCTGATTTATTAAAGGCAACAATACCACCAGTACCCATTGAATCAACAAATTTAATTGAAAATGAAACAAATGGGATTTCTAGTGGAAATAATGAATTGTACTTGAGGTAAGTAAAATAAATTCATTTTTATTTATAATTCCTTCTTTCTTTCTTTTAAATAATATTGTCCGGGTCCAAGATCTTATAATATAAAAATTTTTTAAAAATAGTTTTGTATCTAATCTTAGAACAGACTATTTTATATTGGTGATTATTTCAAGTATTATTTCATTTGGAATTGGAACTTTATTATATATATGTATTTAACATTCTATATTCTACATATATATATATATATATATATATATATATTCCAATTTCCTTTTTATTATCATTTATTTTTATGGAATTTCTTAAATCCATTTTAAAATTTAAATCATTGGTCTTTAATTATTTAGAAGGGGTATTTTTAAAGTATTAAAGTGAAAATGTTTATTATATATAAAAATATTGCATACTTATAGGTGTTGAGTTATAACTGTATCTTTTACTTTGTTCTTAGTAATCTGCCAGACCGCTCACTATTCAAACGAACTCCATCTGGATTTATAGGAAGTCGGGGTAAAAAAGATTTTGAATATTCAGATTTTAATAATGGGAACTATAATCAGGATGATTATGAACCGGAACATAATGCGGCATGGTTAAATAGTTTACAATATTCAAAGCGTACTCCAACCGGGTTCGTTGGAATGAGGGGTAAAAAGAAACCTACATCTGGATTTTATGGTAAATCTTTAATTGATGTGCACAAATTTAACTCTATTTCTACTAATGATTTTTTATTTTAATTTGATTTTGGATAAACGCAGGTGTACGAGGCAAAAAAGATTCCACTCCAACTTTAGATGAACTCTATGAACAATTAGAAAATCTTTTTGAAGATTATGAAGATGTACATCCCAATGACCCGTTATATAGTACAGTTGAATATTTAGATCCAGAAAAACGTTCAAATCGAAATGGATTTGTTGGTGTACGCGGACGACGTTATCCTTACGGACTTGTTCCACATTTAGAAGATTTTGAAAAACGTGTACCAAATGGATTTATGGGTATGCGTGGACGACGATTCGATGATGAGCTGTTACAACAAGCAGAAAAACGTAAAACTGGTAATGCTTTTTTTGGAGTACGTGGTAAAAAAGATGTATCGAAACAATTGAGTCAAATTAATGAAATTGATAAGAGATCACCATTGGCATCATATTTTGGTGTAAGAGGAGAAAAACGGCTTCTTGTAAGTATTTTTTTGTATATTGGAATAGGTTGGTTTTAAAGTTAATTGTTTCTTTTAAATTCTGTTGTGGAATTTGATCATCAGAACTCAAATGGATTTTTTGGAACTAGAGGTAAAAAACAACCTTATGAATTTCGTGGAAAATTTGTTGGTGTACGTGGTAAAAAATCTTTTACAGACGCTGCTAATGGTGAAATGAATTTCAATGCAAATTTAAATGATTCTGAAACTGATAAACCGACTCCAAATGGTTTTATGGGAATGAGAGGTTAAATTAAGGTAAATTTGGTATTTCAGTTCAATTTTAATTATTTTTATAAAGTGATAAGGGAATATTGGGGTGATAATTTGGTGTATTAGGTTATTAAATAAAATCTACAAACTCATGTTTCCAGCAACATTTAGAAACATTTTTCTTATATTCTTATATTTTTAATTTTATTGTAATTTGAAAATTTGTAAGAATTTTTGACAATTTTTACAATTTTATGCCATATAAGTAACTAGCTAATACCCGGTGCGCGTTGCTGCGCCTTTCAATGGTGGTTTAATTGAAGTTGATGTTAATGCAAAAAGTTAACACAAAAATTACACACGGTTTACACATGTAAATTTTAAAATGTATGAAAGCAATCTTTTTAAAACGATTTTTCTAGGATTATTCTAGTAATTTTGAAACTTTCTGTAATTCAAAGCAGTACAAACTACTTTCCAAAATTTGGCGTAATTTACTTCCAAAAAAATTTTTTTGACCAATCGTAGGACCGACTGTTAACAGACTCAACTCCATTTTCAAGTTGCTTCACACATATAAAATTTGAGGTCAACCGGTCAAATCGTTTCTAATTTAGAGTGAAGTAACCAAAAATTTTATAAAAAGCTGTTGGCCCGCAATGGGTTAATGGAACTCAACAAAAATTTTTTGAGGCTTACTTTTTAGCCAAAGCAGTACTTCGCAAATTTTGACAATATTAGCTTCCAAAATTATTTTCACCAACCGTCGGGCCGACATGGGTTAACAATTTTTAAATCCGTTAATAGTTTCAACTCAATTCTCACAGGGGAGCACGTATACAAAATTTGAAGAAAATCGGTCAAACCGTTTTTAATTTAAAGTTAAGTATTGAAAAAACCTATAAAAAGCTGTGGGGCCCCAATGGGTTAAAAAATTTTTTTTGACCAACCATCGGCCCGACATGGGTTAACAAATTCCAAAACTGTTAATAGTGTCAACTCAATTCTCAAGGAGCATCACGTATACAAAATTTGAAGTTAATCGGTCAAAACGTTTTCATTTTAGAACACAGAAGTTTAAATACTTGCACCACAGCCCCAACTTGGCGGTCCGTTAGAGCAAAATTTTTGGGCCACGATTTCTTTCCGTACCCAAAAACCCCTATATACAAATTTTCATGAAAATCGGCTGGGCAGTTTAGGAGTCTATTCGCTGCAAACAAACAAACAAACAAACAAACAAATAAACAAACTTTCGCTTTTATATATATAGATAGATAGATAGTTAAAAGTGATTCACTAAAAATTACTTTATATTTTTATAACTCATTTGTTTTACTGAAGCGGACAGGCAAAATTTTTGTGAATAATAAAAGAAAACTTTAAGGGCCCTGGTTTTGTTTACAAATATTCAACCTGCACTAACAGTTCCTCTCAAATTTAAAACATTGTCATATAACCTATACTTTAACCGATCTAGAAAAAATAAATCCTTAAAAACATACAGGATTTAATTGTAAAATTAGGGAAATAATGTATAAAACCTTGATTATCCTAATTTTAATCAAAAGAAATCAAGTACAGTACAGGAGCCTTCAGTATCACGAAATTATTACGTAGTGAAACTTGACATAATTTTAAACGTATATTCAAGATGTCGGTTATAAATTTTTATCTTTAAAGTAATTAGAGAAAGTTTATATTTACATAAGGATGATCTTGAAATGAAGACATTTTATATTTGGCATTTTATTACATTAAATTGAACTAATCCTTAAGATAGAACAATTTTATAGTTTTTTTTAAGTATATTATAAAAATAAAATAATTCTTTACTTCAGTTTTAAATTACCTGGTAATTAAGAATTTTATTTAATATTTCTATGACATTTATCCTGTTTTATAAGAATACTACGTTTAGTATGGTTGAGTGATTGAGCCTATGGACTGTGTGAGAATGTATCATATCAATGGCGATACTTTAATCAGTTGTAAGCCACATAAGCTACACCTATACTTTTCGTTTTCCATTTAATTAAAAAAAAATGCCTTCCCTTAGTATCAGATATTGTACTTCTCAACAAATTCAAGTTTAATTGCCAAGAATTTACTAAAACTATGAATAATATATGTTTTCATTGCGAATTTAATTTGATCAACAAAACCAAGATGGATTGTATAAGCTTTTCTTCTTGCATAATGTGCTTTGTATTGTAAGGTCTGGTTATTTTATATGAGAGCCACACGATCTCGTAGTCCAATTTGATCAATCTGCGAAGTCGTTCTTCACTTTTGCAAAAAGAGCATTAATACCAAATTTTATTAAAGCCGGTTGAGATTTTGATGAATTATTAGAATTTAACATTCCCGAAATTCCTAAAATCTTTAGTCTCCATGATACTAGAATCAATTTATGAAAGCTACTCTTCATTGGTACCCAACAATAGTTTATGTACCCAATTTGAAGTGATTCCCGTTCGATAAGCCTTTTGTTTGTGTATGGGAGCCTCCCCATTCCGTGACTCATCTACGAACTTCACCCTACTATTGGCGATATAAAATTTCATCAAAGTCTGTTGATATTTTTCCGAATTATCATGGTTTCAGACACCCATAGTTTTCGGATTTATCCGTTTTCGACCAAGTGGAACAACTTTTGTTAGGGCAAAAGAAATTTAATTTTTTCATTGCAGAACTTTTAACTTCTTCTTTTTCTTTAGTTTAGATACTGAAAAAAAGCTGAATTTGTTGTCATCCACCCCTGCACGCCGTTGCTACATTCCATTGCAGTGACAGCTGATCTTTAATATTTTCAAACCAAAAATTCAAAATTATTTTCTTTTTGTAATTTTTTTACATAAAAACCTTCTAATAAAATTTTACATGTCATAACAATTTAAAATATCCTATAACTACCTGAAATAAATTGTTCATCCTTATTTGAAATATTACTTTCTCTTTTCTTTAGAACGGTATTTTTCTTTTCCACGTTTTATTTACCTGTATTCTTAATTTTTAGAAGTTTTCTACACTAAAATTCGTTTTTTTTTTTGCATATTTTGATGTTGTTGTTTTAGTTGTTATGTTATTTATCATTTTTTGTATAATATTTATGTATACATATTTATGACATATGTTTTGACAACTAGAACTTTACTTTAAGAGCATTTTTCTGTTTACAAAAGAATTTAATGAGTGATTCCTTATTATACACTGTTAAATTTTTTTTTTGCTCAACCTGATTGTTTTTTATTTTTTTTTTTTTAAATATTACAAAAAAAAATTTACAAGAAAAAAATAAACAAGAACTTGTTTTTATTACTATTGTTTTCTTTGCAATTGTTTTTTTTTTTAATTGTAAACAAGTTCCTAAGTCTAAAAATTTGTATTTTTTTTGATAAACTTCAAAAATTAGTTTTCAAATAAAGTTGCCATATTCTCTGACTTTAAAACAGTTTTTAATTCATGATCTAAAATCTAACTTTTTTAATTTCTTAAAAATCATTAAATTGTACAATGAAAGTTCTTACCATGTTTTATAAAAAATTAATTGCTGTCTATGAGAGAATTTAAGGAACAGGGGAAAATGAATAGCTTTTAAACATAGCATTCTAATTTTTAGTCTCATTTAAAAATTTGTGTACACGTGTTATATCATATGTAATATTATAATGATATCTAATTATAATGATTTGGTTAATGTTCTTTGTAACTAAAGTATAATTTCCATATACACATGGGATTTTTTTAAATGGTTTATTAGAATACCGTTATTCTAAGAAATTGGTATTTAATAAATTCTTTGAAGTAATTCTTTTGAAAAACTTCCTAAATAACACCAAATAATTGGTACGAATTCTTGTTTTGTCAATATGAATACTAAGTTCATAGTTCAACCAAATTGAGCCACAGGAACGAAAAGATCACATACATAAACACCAAACTTTTCGAGAAACCTCTAATTCTAACCGTTGGAATGATTTCAAATTTGGCACATAGACTTTTTGGAACCTCAATACATAGTTAGTACATCAACCGAATTAAATGAAATTTGGTATCTTTCTTTTTTTTACTAAAAGAAACAATGGCTCACAGATGAACCAAATTGGACCACGGCATCGGGAGGGATACCATATAAATTCAGATTTAAGGAACTGGTTTCTTAAAACATCATCTTAAATCATATCATTTAATATATTATTGAGTGTTTGAGTAAAATGTGTACGATTTACTAGCACTGAACAAGTCTTTATATAGTAGGTGAAATACTAGTATTTGTAAAAAAAATGAATTTAGCAAGAAATTCGTAATAACTTTATTTAAAATTATCCCAAAGTGATATGGTTATATTTTTTCCACTTCACTTTGTAATTGCATATTATTCTGACGCAATTTTTTTTGATTTGGAAATATCAATTAATGTCAATAATGACAAGCTAATTCTCCTGAGACATGACTCTGTCCATTTCAATAGTAGATCTGACATTCAAGATAGTTTAATATAATTATATACATCTGGCAAGCTTTATATTTCGTCTTAAAAAAAAAAAAAAAATTTTATTGCTAATTATTTCAAAAAAAATTTTTTTTTTTTTTTTTTAACAAAGGACATTCATTTGTATGTACAAATTAACTTATGTATACATTATATTTTATGTAGATACAATACATATATGTTTTGTGTATATCTGATAATAAAACATAAACATATTTATATATATATACGTAAAACAAAAACATTATGTTAAACCAACAAACATGTTTATGACGCCATTAAAAACAAAATTCAAAATGAAACTTGTTACCTTTTGTTTTATATTTTTTCGCACTGAATAAAAAAGTGTTATCATCTCATTTGAATGAACTTAAATAAAACAGTGTACTAACAATATACTCTCTGTTTACATAGTCTTCTTTAAATATATTTTTTTTTAGTTGTTGTTGTCGTTGTTGTTGTTGTTTTTTCATTTCCTTTTACTTTTAAGTTTTTTATTTTTATAAAAAAAAAACATTCTTAAGTCTCATACCTTTATTAAATGCCATATTATTTGGCATCCATTATGAAATGTGGTACAGATGTACAGGATTTAAATCTTATTTTTAGTACATTATAATATGTACTAAGTATACTAACATACATACGTATTGTTCTAATGATTAAAACAATGTATTTTTGGTGTGAATTCATTTGAATTCAAATTTTTTTTTTTTTTTATATTTTCTATTTCTATATATATTTGTAATAATTGTAACGGTAGGTACTTAATTGTGTCCTTGACTTTGTACAAAAAAAAAAAACAATGTATCTTTTATATTATTATTATTATTATCCTTGTAAATAGTTGTAGGTTTCAATCTGAATGAGTTTGTTTTTTTGTTTTTTGTATTTTATAATAGGATGATGACATTAGATGACATAACAATATGAAAATAAAGAAAAGAAAGAGACAAAAGATTACAAGTGACTTTAAGCAAAGTCATATTTTATTAAATAATAGAACAAAAATATTTTTGTTTTTTTTTAAACATTTCATGATATAAAAATAGAATGAAAATTTTTAAACGAGTTATTTTTATTGCAAGCAATTTTAAATTGCATTTAAATTTGCATTGAATTCCATGGCTTTAAAATAAAATAAAAATTATGAAAATTTAAAAAAACAAGTGATCAAAAAAACCAAGGCTTTTAAAAAAGCACATTTTTAAAATAATATAGTGTTTCATACTGAGTATTTTATCGGAATATAATGTTAAAGCTTCAATGTTAACGTTTAATTTAGGAAATATATACGTTGGTGACTAAGTTACTGCTTACTTATAAAAACAGTAAATTTTTAATTTTAAGTCCTAATAGCCCCTCTATGGGGAAAGTTGCCAAATTACACAAGTATATAATCCTCACTTCTTCTCCCAAACTTTTCCCCTTCCTCCAAAACTTTTTTAGGTTCTAGGAATTAAATTTTGTGTCCACCAAAATTTGGAATTTTACTTAGAATTTTACTATTTAAGCAAAAATGGTTAAAACTGAGAGACACTTTCTTCAATTTAAAGAACCGCTTTTAAATTTAAGAAAACCTTTGACATATGTTAAAGTATAATGCTGGACCTTCAAATTTTGTATATTAAGAAAAAAAAATTTGAACAGGTATTCAAGTTACAGGTGTTTAAAAATAGCAAAATCTCAATTTTCGAGCCCTTATAGTCCCAAAACAGGGGGCGCGACAAAAAAAATTTTGTAAACCGACTCCTATTAATTTTTGAGGATCTAACTTCTTCCAAAATTTCAAGACCCTAGCTTGAACAGTTCAGAAGATATGCGTGACCAAAAATTTAGCAAAAATTGAGTATTGCGTAATGTTAAACTTTAGTACCATATGGCAACCCTAAACATTTGCGTTTTAAAAAATTATAAAGCTTATAAAACCAGCTATCGTTTGCCGTTTTCAGATTGAAAATATATCTAACAGAACTCTTGTAATAACCATTTAAATATAGGGCTTTTACAAGCTTTGGGGGCTGTAGAACTGTTAAACTGTAGCCCCGTAACAGGTGGAGCTACAGAAAATTTCTTTACTCTATTTCAAACGGTGTAAGAGTTTACGAAACATACGAACGGACGGACGGACAGAGTGAAGCTATATAGTCACATTTTTACAAAGTTTTTTGAAAATGTGCTAAAAATGAAATTCTTATAATCTTGACCTTAAACAGAGAGTTAGCACCGTTTTCCTGTTACTTTCTTTGCCAAAATGCTAATATTAAAATGATTCAATTTCATATAAAGTCTATTTTCCAGTGTTCAGAAATCTTATAATTTTCCAATGTTGGTTAATTGCTACGTCATGTTGAATTTAAATTGGATCCTACAAAATGTTAGATTAAATGGAATCCCTATTTTGGCCTTATGTTCAATTGGTCAATATCCCATGAATACCTGCCCAATGAATACTTTGCTTCGGTAGGTTATCCGATCTGATCGTACGAAAAAAAAAGAAATCTCAGTAATAAAGTGTTTTTTTTACAATTTACAAGGTTTTTTTATGAGGAAAAAATAATAAACTACAGGAGACATTAACTACATACAAAAATCAGAGTTTGGTTCCAAATCGTAAAATTGATTCTTATATAAAAAAAAAATAAAATAAAAAAGAAATTTCAAATATATTTAACTTATTGAGATTGAAAAATTTTAGTGGTCGTGCTAATTCAAAATCGAAGCTATCCACTATATATTCGAATACTCTTTTGATGATTACTTGTTTTAAAAAATCTTTTATTGAAGTCTGTATGCTCTTGTATCGTAAATTTTTATAAATTTTTTGATTGGAAAAAAAAACTATTTTGAAGATTTCTTCCAAATCTTCTTTCTTCTTTCTTTTCTATTTCTTAGAGGATCGTTCTCTTAAATTTATCCTTCCAACTGCTTCGCCATATTTAAAACTTTCTTTTTCCTGATTCTTTTATTTTCTACATCGGAAAGATCGTCAGAGATGTCTCCAATTGATAATATGTATTTCGTTTATCATCGGGAGGAGGTTGTAGGAAGTAAGAGTATTGCGTTATGGGAAAACTTCCTCATTTTGAGGGTTACCTGTAATATAAAACCCTAAAAATAACTCAATAAAGTTATAATAATAAACGGACGATGCTTTTAGTAGAGATTAGACTCTACTAAATTTTCAATTGAGGAAAGTTCCTTTATCCACACACTTTTATTTTAAAGGTCTTTATACCCGTATAACTATATAGTCAAAGGGTATAATAAATTTGCCATTACGTTTGTGACGCAGAGAAGAAGAGGGGATAGATATCGACTCAAGTGTATGGATCGGATCAGAATCGAAAAATAAATCGATTTAGCTATGTATGTATGTCCGTCCGTTCGTCCGTCCTCACGATAACTCAAAAACTAAAGGAGCTAGGATATTGAAATTTTCGCAAATTCGTTTTTTTTGCAATAGCTGTCATCGCTATTTAAATCCAGCCATTTTGATTCATCGGTTCGGGTAGCTGCCATACAACTTCTTTTTTTAAATGAGTATTACTCTGTACCTATTACAGCTGCTTGTCTGAAATTTTGCCAAAAGTAGTTTAGATTTATGGCCAAAGTTTCTGCAAAATTTGGTTGGTCTACTGTAGAGGGTTCGAGTAGCTGCCATACAACTCCTTCTTTTATATGAACATTACTCTACACCTAATAAATTTGAATGTTTGAAATTTTGCCAAAAGTAATTAACCGGATGATATAATGTATATGTTACGGTCATACGGGTATCCCAGAGTTGACACAGTCTACTCTACTACACTCATTCCTCGTTTTATATTGTTTTAAGTTCTATTAAGTATTCTATTAAGTATTTAAAGTTCTATAAAGCTGTAATTCAATATTAATCTTTCTACAAATAAATGTTAATTAATTTTCAAATTAATATATTAATAAATTTTTTTTTTATTTTTTAATTATATTTACAGATATCATTTTAAAAAACATTCTTTCTAATTGCCCTTCCTTTAGCACTATTTAAAAAGAGAACAACATTTTAAATCAAAATATATATATTATTAATGTAATTAAATATATAAAGAAAAAAATAAATAAATAAATAAATAAAAATTTTAACAACAAAACCTTTTTAATTTTACAAAACATATTATTTACTTTAAAAAAAAAATAAATATATATAATACATATATATTAAAAAAAAAAAATTAAACTTATTAAAAAACATTAATACAAATTATATATGTAAAAATTAATCAAAATATTAAACTGTTAGAACACAAAAAAAAAATCAAAAAAAAATAAAACAAATTAATTATTAAATTAGAAAATTATCGCTGAAGTATATCAAATTATTATAAATATAAGAACTAACATATGAATTTTAATTATGTACCTATCCTACCTATATACATTAACTTTTTAAAAAAAAAATATATATATATATATTTAAATTATTTCTAACATTTCATTAAAATTAAACTATAATATATAATATATAAAGAAGACTTAACATATAGAATTATATCAACAAAAAAAATGTTAATTATGTACAGATTTTTACAAAAGAAGATCATAAAATTAAAAAAAAAATTAAAGAAAATTTT
The DNA here is from genome assembly GCA_963082915.1 of Dolichopus griseipennis. Classification (NCBI taxonomy): domain Eukaryota; kingdom Metazoa; phylum Arthropoda; class Insecta; order Diptera; family Dolichopodidae; genus Dolichopus; species Dolichopus griseipennis. The sequence goes on along the minus strand of OY720442.1, from coordinate 31,395,339 downwards.
GTAATCTGGCAACCCAAAAATTTAAAGGAAAATATAATAAAATCAGTATTAAAATATAAACTATATACCTACTATTAAATCTTAATGTGCCACCAATTTTTAATTACAGTTAAACTATATTAATTAGTTTTTAGTCTAACCATTCTAGTTTTTGATCAATAATCGAATCAAAGGTATAAATCGGTTTTGGAATTATATTGAAGCACCCTGTTCATTTTTATACCTTTGTTTACTTCTTCATGTACAAAAGATATTTTGATAATTTTTAATTATTTTAATAAATTAAACAAAAACTAAAGTCAAATTTTAAAATTTTTTAAATATTTTTTAATTTTAATTTGAAATGTCAACTTTTGTCAAATGTCATTATACCCGTGCATATATATATGAACATCGGGTATATTAGATTTGCTCCTCCGTTTGTAACGCATCGATCTAGACGAGCTAGATATAGTGTCAAGGGTACGTATCGGCTCAGAATCGAAAAATTAGTCGATCTAGCTATGTGTGTCTGTCCGTCCGTCCGTCCGTCCGTCCGTCCGTCCGTCCGTCCGTGTGTCATCACGATAACTCAAAAACTAAAAGGGCTAGAGTCTTGAAATTCACACAAAGTCATTTTTAGACAATTTCTAGGTTCCCTATTGTTTTTGGTTAAAATCGGACCAAGGCTTCGGGGAGCTGCCATACAACTTTTTTGCACCAATATGAATTTCTTCAAAACTATTTATACTACGGGGATGAAAATTACACACGGTTAGTTTTATATTGACTCCGGCACTTATATGAAGTTTCAAAATGTTAGGGCCCCATTTTCGGGGGGCTGCCATACAACTTCCTTGCACCAATATGAATTTCTTCAAAACTAATTATACTACGCGGATGAAAATTACACACGGTTAGTTATATAATGAATCGAGCACTTATATGAAGTTTCAAAATGTTAGGGCCCCATTTATGGGGGGCTGCCATACAACTTCTTTGCACCAATATGAATTTCTTCAAAACTAATTATACTACGAGGCTGAAAACTACACACGGTTAGTTATATAATGAATCGAGCACTTATATGAAGTTTCAAAATGTTAGGGCCCCATTTTCGGAGGGCTGCCATACAAAGTTTTCGATTCAATAACTGTGAATCTAATAAAGCTACAAGGTTAAAATTAAAATTGGGCAGGTAAATTAATAGGGCAAGTTACTTGGCAAAGTTGGACATCACTCGGACCATCGGACTTTTAGGGTGGGCCAATTTTTTTTTTTTGTTTTTTTTTTCTTTGTTGTTTTTTTTTTTTTTTATTTTTTTTTTTTTTTTTTTAAGCTTAAGTTATGGGACAATGAATGAAAACTTTTTTTTTTTTTTTTGTGATTTTTTTTTTTTTTTTGTTAATTTTTTTTTTTTTTTTTTAAGCTAAAGTTATGGGACAATGAATGAAAATTTTGTTTTTTGTTTTGTGACTTTTTTTTTTTTTTTGTTAATTTTTTTTTTTTTTTTTACGTCAAAATTATGGGGTAATGAGTTAAATGTATAAGAGAAGTAAATTACGGTTTATTTTATACACCATAGTGGGTATGCACGGGTATCTAAAAGTTGACAAGGGCAACTATAATCTTCCTCGTTTTTTGATTTAAATTAATACTTAAATAAAGTTTCAATATAGATTCCATTCAATTAACTATATAATGGCTAGACTACGACTAACATTTGACTTAAAAAATCTTAAAAATTTACAAAACCTTTAATTTATATTTAATTTTAATTAATTTAATAATACTTATATAAACAATTTACTATATATAAATATGTATTATATTAATCAAACTTATATTTTTAAATAAAAAAAAAAAACATACAAAATAATCAAAAATAAAAACTTCGATATATTAAGGCTGGAAATATATTGAATTTTTTATTAGATATACCTATAACATATATATATACATACAAATTTATTGTAATTAAATTTTATTTATTAAATAATAAATTAAATATAACTTCTTAAATTTTATAATTTAATAATATAATATTTAAATTTATATATTTTATTTTAAAAAAAAATTATATACATAATATGTATATAATACATGCAAATAATATTAAAAATACCTATTTATATATTAAATCAAAAAAAAAAAAAAAATTAATACTATATTATATAATGTACATAATATATTAATTGTTAGTAATTTTAAAAAATTAAAAAATATACAAATTTCATAAAAAAAAAATTAAAATATTACAAAATTTAAAAAATTCTTTTAAATTTATATAATATAATTAAAAAAAAAAATCAACAAAAAAACAAAAGAATTAAAACTATATAAATATTTTCAAAAAAAATTATATTAAAATATACATTTAAACACTAGTACACACACACACACCAAACACACAGTTTAAATAAAATAATTAAATTAAATTTATAAAAATATTAAAAACTATTATATGTAAAAAAAAAAAAAATTTATTTTAATATAAATATTGTTGTATGTTAAAAATTATTAAATTAAATATATAAATAATATATTATATAAATAAATAAATAAAATATAAAACTGAAAACTTTAAAATAAAAGTGATATAATTATGAAAAAAACAAAATAAAACAGATTTTTAAATAAAATAAAACTTCAAAAAAAAATATACAAATAAAAATTAAACTTATGTATTTAATTCCGTACAAAATAACTCAAAAATATCTTTATTATAAAACTCTTAATATATAACATACCAGTACTATTTAATCTAATTTATATTTCATTTCAACCAATTTTTAAAGAAAAGGGTCTTTATATAAGACCAGTTATACAGAAGCTCAATTAACTGTATTGGAAGTTACGAGATACAAATCATTGGAAAGTTAAACAGATTATTATTTTAATAATTCCAACCCGACTTAATCAAATGATTGAATTAATTTGAGAGAAAGCACAATATTTAATAAGCAATCGCCTACAATAATCCCATTTCAATTTTAAAATTTTCTTTTGTTTTTTTATTATAATCCTTGTATGAATGTTATACGCTAACTGTAAAAATTCAGTAACTACATTTTCGAATTAATGAGTGTAATTTTGACTGAAGCGAATTTAAAACTTTCACAAATGTCATTTATTATGAAAACTACTAGAAAATCTAACTGACAAGTGACAAGATATAGAGCAAAGTGTTGCCAAGTCAAAATTTAATTTCTGATCAAATTTAGACTGCTATAAAAGTCCGGCAAAAATTTAAAAAAAAACTGATTTTCAGTAAAATTTTCTGTCAAATGATCTATTTAATCTGACCGATAGCTCAGTGATTAAGTGGCGGTTTTTCATTAGAAAAGTCTCAGGTTCAAATCCTAGTCAGATCATATCTAATAAAATAAATTTAAGACGATAACTCTTGCAGCTAGTCCTTTAAAATAAATATTGTATACAATTTAAATTGTGTTTAATAAAAAAATAATTATAATAACAAAATAATATAATTATTGCAATTCTATATTTGTTTTATATATTTATTTTGTACCTACATTAAATAATCAAAAAATTAATATTAAATCAAATTAATAAGGTCAGCTATAGTGTCATCTATATTTATACCATTATTAATATTATCATCATCAATAATGAGTAATCACTAATGAATAATCAAATGTCAATTAAAGTTAAAAATTGTGAAATTCAAATTTTGAATTTGTGGCATCTGACACTTGCCAGTTTGGTTTGACAACAAAGGAAATATTTTATACCTAATTTATAGGGATGGAACGTTTTCACTATTTTCTGAACGCAATTCTATGTGTTTGCGAATTTGAAACAAAATGGAAAAAGAACGACACTTTTGTGAAATATAATATTTTATTAAAAATTTTTTTTTATAATTATAATACGAAGCAGCCGGCTGAATTAAATACGGCTTAAAAACTGGCTGACCTTCTTATAGAAATTTTCCGGCTAAAAATATTGATTAAACAGTTAAATTTATGACACTATTGAGTGAGTACTTCTTATGAATGACAGTTGATAACTGATACAATAAAAATACCGTTTTTTTGACAAAAAATACCAAATTTTAAAAAAGCCAAACTTTAAGAATTAATAATAAAAAATAAAATTTAAGAAGGTAATTTATTTTTTCTTACAGAAGGGGTTTAAAAACTTGTTTTAGTTAGAGGTTCGAGAATTATAAAAAAACTCCTTATCTTATGTTGAAAAAAAAACTGTTAAGAAAGTCAAATTTTCATTTTTGATTATTATTCTAATTTAGATTTAGAAAATGTTGAATAAATTTTCGATTTTAAAAATTGAATTTATCAGGACAATTCTTCAAAATAATACTTAAATTCTCCATTTTTGTGCATATACTTAGGAAGTATTTGAAGGATCTGTTGCATATGTCACAGAAAAGTACATAGATAATTTTACAAATAATCTAAAGTTTTACACAGTTTTACGAATAATAAACTTTTTCAAAAGAAAGAAGTATATGGTTTTTGGAATTGGAATTACCTATCCTACATAGAGAAAATTTATTTTAAAGTAGACAAGCCATGTGTATCCAATTCTTTGAATATTCTAACAAGTAACTGATTTATTTATTTATTTATAAATATTTGCACGCAATTTTGTGACCTTTTACCAAATAGACAGGTGGGTCAGCTGATAGATATTCAATTGTAAGTTATTTCTATATCATTTTATATTGTTACATCACATTTATTGAGTTTACCCAGCCAGGGATTGAACCCTGAACCTTTCACACAACCAACCACTTCGCCATCGGCTGTATTAGTAACTTTTTTTCATGGAATTTTCTTTATATTTTTTTAATAAAAAGAATTAAATTATTTCAAAAAATAGAAAATAACTTATGCAGAGTCATCTTATAACAAGTACCTGATATTCATTTATTTCAAAAACAATTATTATAAAAATTTTCTAATAAATTTATTCATTTTTATTTTAAGTTCAATCAGATCCAAAATCCAAAGTAATCAATCACCCAACATTAATAATATTTTTTTCAAAATTTTAATATTTTCTTAAAAATATAAAAAAGATAAATAATTAAATAAACTTTTTCCAATACAAGTACAACATATCAAAATTAAAAATTTTAAAAATTTTAATAAAAATTCAAATTAAAAATATAAATAAACGTATATGTACACACACATGCATTAAATATAATTACTTAAAATATATATTTTAATTATTTATCTATAATTGTATAATTTGAATGTAAAATATTTAAAAAAAAAAATAAATTATAAATTAAACAAATTAATTAAATAATATAAGAAAAACAATTACTTTGTAGGATACATATATGTATGGAGTAATGCAGTGCTCAATTTACTAATTCAACAATAAACCAAAAAAAAAAATATATAAAAAAAAAATTAAAAAAAAAAAATATTAAAATAAAAAAAAATTAATAAAAAAATATGGAGAAGTGAAAAGAAATCAGAATGAAAACATTAAAAATTTGTTTTTATTTAAAATTGAGTGTACGTTGTTAATTCAATTAATTTTTAAAATTTCAAAAAAAATTTCAGAGGTATCAAAGCATTGTAAGTACTGAATCCAGAAAACCAAAAAAAAGTACTGTTGAGTACTCATTAAAATATCAATACATGGGTGATTATCAAAAAATGTATATATTTAATGTCCACCTTTAAATTTTTAAATATAATCACATAACTTATTCATTTTTTCGTCATATTATAAATTAAAAAATCATTATTAATTTTGTTTATTTAAGAAAACGTTTAATTTGATAATATTTTTCATCAAATTTTACTTTAAACGTGTAAATTATCAGTCCCCTGGCATGTCTTTAAAACAAAACATGTCTATAAAATTTTTTTCATTTTCAAGAAACATAAGAGAAATCAAAACGACGAAATTAAATGAGAATATGATATATCTTTCATCCCCTATCTTGTGTTTCTCTTTCTCTTACTTTTTTCCAGAAAAATTCATAATTTTCTTATGTCTCTGAAACAAACATCATTACCCTGTGCCTGTTCCGTTCTTACTTAAAATCTATGCAAAAATGAAAAAAGAGAAAAAAAAACAAAAACAAATCTTTACCTACTGTACAAAAAAATGTCATTTTTACGGTCAGTGCATATTCACTTCTCTTGGTGCGTCTATAAAGTGCTCTAGGTGTTTATAAAAAAATATTTTTATTTGGAACGGAAAATTAATCATTCCCCTGGCAAGTTTTAATTTTTTATTTTAATAAGAAAACATTTTAAATGTTTTCAAATATAATTCATAATGAAATTTTGTACAATCGCCCAAAAGTAAATTACGCCATATTATGACTTTTATCTAAAAATATTATTAAAATTCCGCTGGAACATCATTCCCCTGTATACCATTAAAAACAACCATTCCCCTGTCAACAAATTATTCCCCTGTTTTCAAAAAAATTGAAAAAGCCAAAAAAAATAAGAAAACTATTACGTTCCACTTTTAGACATGCATAAAAAACTTACTAATTAAAAAATAAATTAATTTTATTTATTTTTAAAGATTTTAGTGACTTGTCCATTTTTTGACATATAAATATATAAATTTTTTGATAATCACCCATGTGGGTGATAATCGTATATATGTATATATGTATATATATATACATATAAAAAAATTTACAGAAACGCAATTATTAAATGTTCCAAACTTTTTTAAGCTCAGCTGATCTTAAACGTAAGTTACGCGATTAAGTGCTATATGATTCCGTTTAACGAATAAAAGTACCTTCGTTTCGGTGTAAGTTTTATGACGTCATAAGTTTCATTTTATTATCTCCTTTCAAAAATAGTTGCAACAACTCCTTTACCTAGTACTCTTTTTTGGTTATTTATTACTTGACGTAAAAGTTTGAAAAACATCTGATAATGTATTTGAAGTAAAGTATAATCGTTTTTTGAAGACCATACCGTTATTCAGCAATTCCACGCATCAAATAAAACTGAAATACTAAAATTTCAATTACGGAAACTTAATAATTCAAACAATTATAATTGCAAGTTAATTTAATTATATGAAATATTAAATAAAAAAAAACTAAAACTAACTGTTATTGGAAATTAGGTGGATCATGGAATTTTAATTACATGGAATTGAAATGTAATTTTTGTTTAGCATCCACCCTTCCATTTTTTTAGGATTTAGGACATCAATTGTAAACTCCACCAAAATTTGGAGTTTTACCTAGAATTTTATTATCTAAGCAAAAATGGTTAAAACAAAGAGACAATTTCTTCAACTTAAAGAAACCCTTTCAAATTTAAGAGGAAACTTTAACATATGCTGAAACATAATGCTGAAGATACAAATTTTGATTTGCAAAAAAAAAATTTGAACAGGTATTCAAGTTAAAGGTGTTAAAACATAGCAAAATTTCAATTTTCGATCCCTTATAGCTCCTAAACAGGGGACGCAACAAAAAAATTTTGTTAACCGATTCCTACTAGTTTCTAAGGATCTAACTTCTCCAAAACCCTTGTTTTAACCGTTTAGAAGACATGTGTGGCCAAAACTTTTGCAAAAATTGAGTTAAGCATAATGGTAAATTTTAGTATCGTATGGCAACCCTGAACATTTGCCTTTTAAAAATTTATAAATTTTATAAAACCAGCTATTTGTCGTTTTTAGATTGAAAATACACTTAACATAACTCTTTTTATAACCATTTAAATATAGGGCTTTTTCCAACTTTGGGGAGGTGTAGCTCCGAAGCTACAGAAAAAAATTCTTCTATGAAATTATTTTTTTGCAATACCTACCCTTTGGTTAAAATTTCTTTTCTCTATTTCAAACGGTGTAAAAGTTTTTGTAAACTTACGCACAGACGGACGGACGGACGAATAGAGTGAAACTATATAGGCACATTTTTACAAAATTTTTTGAATATGTGCTAAAAAGTAATTATAAAGTAATTACTATATAAATAAATAAAGTAATTATTTGAAAACCTTGTTTTAAATTTTAGTCCAAAGTCCAATCAGAGCGCACCTTTCAATCAAAGAATTGAGCCTTTTATAATGTGCACACATATACTTAAGCATGAATCTGCATGCTGTACATCCTGCTAAACATTTAAATTCAATATCCGTGATTATTTACAGAATGTATTTGACTGTTTCAAAGTTTATTTTATTTATATTTGCTTTAAAATTATACAGATACCTTAGAAGAGGGTGGGGCGGACAAATTAGAGTCCAAATTTTGCTTATATCAGTTTCACATAATTCGTAGATTAAATTAATAGAAAAATAGAGCTATGATACTTTTTAATTTTAATTATAACAAATATTTATACTTAAAAAATTGTTTTAATTAATTATGACATAATAAAGTACCTACTTAAATTTTACAATTATTCAAAGTACGAGTATGTATACACCATTTAACAGTGCCACGGTTTAAATTTAGAAATTTAATACTTTCGCATTTTTTTCTCTCATTAATTAAAGCCATGTGGATTTTTTTCACATTTTATTTGTTTAAAAAAAAAGTGGTGGGAGAAAACAAAAATAAAAACAAAAGAAAAAGTTTTTTTATTTTATTTACATTTAACTTACATATAAAATAAATTTTATTTCATTCCGTACAATGAATTTTAAAATTTTTACAAAGCATACATTTAGGATATACAAAAGTTTTCTTGTTGTTGTTGTTATTGTTTTTTTTTTCGGAAAAATAAGGAAATCTCCATCCTAAAACAATTTAATTTATGAAAGCCTCTTAAAAAATTGTCAACAAATATTAAAATAAATTTATAATAAATAATTTTATTTATAAATAAAATAAAATGGTAAGTAAAAGTATGGTGAATACCATAGGAAGCGGTGAGTATATAGGAATTGAATGGAAATATGGAAAATTTAAGAATGCTTTACAATTTTCCATAATGGTTTTTCTTATTTTGATAATAAAATATAGGTAATAGTATTATCAAATTTTTCCGCTACCATTCCAAGGGGTTGTTTATTGTATGATTTATGAAAGGGAAATATGTCCTAGATATTAAGATTATAACTTCTTACACAATTACTTTCCTACTTCACCTTGAATGAAAAGTTATCGGGTACTTCCCATACACTATCAAAGACTTAAAGCATATATTCGAAATAAAAATAAATATTAACTTGATATTTGGTGCATAGGTGTTCTGTTCTGCTTGTACTACGCCCTTAAGATTTGGAATAAATAGCAGTTATAGTTCAGGTACCCCCCATTCATCTTCCAGATCTAAGAAGTATATTTTCGAGGTTAAAACATTGCAATTCATAAAATCTGAAGTCTGAGAAGAGTTGAAAAGGGGGTTCGTGCAACTGTAAATTGAATTTTGTACATGGTATTACTCAGCCATTTGCATTGACTTACTGTTCTTTGCATGTTTTTTAATAAAGTTGAGCGAACGCTTGGATGGTTCTGTGACTTTTCAAATTAAAACCAAGTTTTAAATCAAGTTTAGATATGTATGAAATGATTAAGTCTCACATGATGTGAGTCGTTAAGTACCAAAATGACAATAAAATATATTTTATCATAGCGATGATACGCTAATATAGGTAATTCTAGATTTCATAATGGCTCTTAAAGCATCCATTGATTAACAACAATTCTTATCAAGGATTACATTACTGAGCCTTTTTCCGAAAACCTTTTTTTAGTCGCTTTACACTGCTGTTCAGTTTATTTAATCGTTATATTCACTAAGCCGTCGATTATTTGGCTGTAGCTACTATATAAGATTATTAATACACAAACGTTATTTTTGTGCGCCCTCTATTATCTAACACAAGAGTTATTTATATAAATATTTCATTAAATCCTATTTTTTATACAATATAAACTATTACGATATTATTATACAATTTTACGATATTGTTTTATTAGATATGATCTGACCGAGGTTTGAGCCCAAAACCTTTCAGATGAATAGCGGCGTAATTTCGACTACGCCATTGATCAGATTGAGCTGAAACTAAATCTACATTAATTATGTAAACGAGGCTTTATTAAAGAAAAAGTCTCCTTAAAATTAAAAATTTAAATAATGGTATCCGTAATGTGGAGTATATAGAGATCCCTGTATTATGTTTTAATAAACACACCAAACCCCATAAAAAAAGCCAAAAACAGAATATCCTGTTTTAGTTTTTCTCTTTTTGTTTTTAAATTCAACACCTCAAGCAATCATGAATTGGTTGTATATTTAATTTTTATGATCTTAAACTTTGCATAACACAAAACCAAAACAGGATAATAAAAAAAAAAAACAAAAATAAGAAAAACTAAACATACAATATAATAAAACGTGATTTGAAAACAGACAACAAAAAATGATTTGGTGACCCAAGTAAACCAGAAAATTTTCCAATTTTAAAAGGCGAGAAAAAGTAACCCCAAGGCTTTATACAAATTTTCAATATACGTTTAATAATAATTTTTTTGAATTTAAAAATCATAAAAAATCGAAATATAAATAAAATATTATTACATAATATAAGTATACGTTGCAATATCGGTTACATTAAAATTTTGAAGACTAATGGATATTAAAATTAGTACTTCATAGCTGTTTATATTTTCGAATTATTTTGCAAAAATTATGTGATTGTGGGTTTTTATGGAGGTTATCTTTACAAAAATACTCAATTAAGAGGTCAGTTAATAAAATTGGATTATATTTAATAATCAGGACACTACAATTAAAATATGATATGAATTTATTGGTTATTAACTTTTCTACGATAAACGAAACTAAAAACTCTGTTTATTATGAATTATGATTCTGCATTTTATAATCACTTATGCCATTTAGAATAGAACAAACTTTCCATCGTTGAATTGAAGTCATACATTAAAGTTATTAAAGTTTAAATAACCAAACCTCTTCAAAATCTATAAGTATGTTATAAATAACCTATCACATTACTCTGTTACATTTTTGTAAGGAGTCTATTGAAAATTAATTTTTAAAATCTTAAAACTTCTGATTTATTAGGCGACCGGCAATTAAGATTGGCACAACAAGTAAATTAAATTAAGACAAAATACGTGATTTATCTGTATAGTTTTCCTTTTCCAATGCTTTTCAAAATTAGATATTTGTATTTAAATTTAGAGCTAACTTTAGCACCAGGCGATCTGACATATATAATTTATAAGCTAAATTTGCCAAAAAAAAATATGCAATGTAGAATGAGTTTTTTTACTAATTTTAAAAATTTACCTACTTTGTAATTAAATTTTATGAACGTCTCATATTTTTCAAAATGCAAATTTTTAAATCCTTTTTGCTAGTTTTGGAAGGACCCTTTTTTTTGACTTCATCCTATACTGACAACCATATTCTGAAAGCGTAATACCACGCTTAAAAAATACAAAATTTTGAAATATTCCTTTGTGCTGGAAATTTTACTAAGAAATTTAGCAAGGAATTTCAAATTTCACAAAATCGTGACCTAAAAGTATGCAATTATTTTAAATTTTAAACTTCTGGGAAATACAATTTTTTCGGCAATTCCTAACGAATGAATTTTTAAATATTTTTTATTTTGAAAAAGGGAGTTCAAGTTTAACAATCGCAGTTATAAATTTTTATTAGTTTTTTAAAAACAGTTTAAATACGCACAATTAAATACAACTAACATTTATACCCTTTAAGCATTCGTTTTCTCCCTAAATATGAAATTTTTTGCAAATAAAGCTGCTCTTTTTTTTTAATAAACCTTAATTTTTTGGGACCCAAACGCCGGATCAACGTTATTGAAAGAAGGTGCTCATCGATTTTATAGTAGAACCCACAAAAATTTAAGAGCCACTCTATTTGGAATTTATCTGAGTTTTTACTCCTTTCCGTTTCCAAAAACACATTCGAGGACTTGGTTTTTCAAATCTTGGCAGTTCAACTTCTGGTTTCAAAGTAACGCTGGCTTTTTAAAACCAAAACATCAAATTCATTGAAAAAAAACTAATTTCATTTGAATTAGGTTTTGGAACTGTATGTTAAAATATGAGAAAGGGATAAGACTAAAGAGGGAGTATGTGTGATAAATTGAACATTTGTATTTTGATATTAAAATGAATAATAATAATAAAAAAAAACAATTCAAAGAGAGGCTAAAATGTCTAGTTGATTATCGCACAAAACACAAGTTTTTTAAAAAGTGGTATTTTAAATACGTTTCATTTTAAAAAAAAGTTTAATAATTTTCCATTAAATTTTATAAATCCGTTAAAAAATGACTGCAGATAGAAAAAGTCAAAATTTTTAAATAAATTAAAAATTTACGTTTCAATACGTTTTAAATGAAACTTTAAAAAATTTAACAGTTCATAATTATCCGCAATTATCCGTAATGTTTTCAATGATTGCTTTGCCCTGCAAAAATTACGTTTGCGTTCTCCATGATAGGCATTTTAATATTGCTACTGATTCTGTTAATCTGCAATAACCGTTTAACAGTAAATTAATACTAGTATAAAATAATCATATTAAATAATTTTCATATAATAATTTCGCATAAAAAAACAAAAAAACAAAAAATAAATTTTAAAGATTCATTTTTATCATCCAATTATAAAAATCATAAAAACTGATATAATAAATACAATCAAATAAAATTGTAATAAAAATGTCTGTATACAATCTATATATATACAATCGGCAATTTTATTAAGTTAAATTACCAATACACATGACCTACCTTTTCGATTTTTAACTCATCCCAATCAGGAACATGATTAACAGTTTATTTTCTTCAAGGATTTCAAGGCTTTTTTTTTCTGTACGTGTGGTCTTAAACTGAACTGGTGTAATAAAAAATAAGAACTGAATTTAAGTTTAATTTCTAGAACTGTTCTAAAATTTTTATTTTATTTTCATTATCTGTCACGGATAAACAGTTCTACAATTGTATTATTTAATCGCTTCATTTTTATAGCTATCAATTGCTATGATAATAAAAAAAAAATACAACAGAAATTTAGAAAAATTGTTTAAAATAAAAATTAGAAATAAGGTAATTTGGTTTAAATTTAAGGTGCAATTGTTGAAAAAAAAACCAATCAAAAAATTTTTTCAAATAAAATAAAAAAGTGTTTAAAATGTTTAATTGTAATTTTATTTTACTTGTAAAAATAATTAGGCTGCAAGGGTATTTTAAATTTGCCATACCGTTTGTGATGCTATAAGGCAGATGAGACAGATGAAGGCACAAATGTATGGATCGAATCAGAATAGAAAACTGAGTTTGTTTCTCCTTCCTTACGTCCACAACTCAAAACTATAGAACTTCAAATACCATATATATTTGCTATTGAAACTAGATCTGTTCAATTTTATGACTTATGGTTATCTAGGGCAGGAAGATTTAATTGCTTTCATACAACTTTTTATTTTTTTTATTTGTGTAACTACGTCCAAGGCCCAAGCTCTGTATATGAAACTTTCCCAAAAAAAGTTAAGTTTTCTGCGGGTAGCACACAGTTGACACAGTCACTTCTCTTACTCTTCCAGTAATAATATATTTTCATAAAAAGTTGTTTAAAACATTTTTAAAATGATATACAAATTATTTTTATGCATGACTTATTTGCCCTTAGATTACTTGACATGTTGATGAAATCTGATGCCTCAGTTCAGTTTATACAGTGTTTTTGTTTTTAATTAATACTAAATGTAAATTGAAGCATCCAGTGCGTTTAATTGAAAAGAAACTTGTGTTTATTATAATTCTACAAATTACATTCGACTGTCGGCAGTTTAATTACATGCCACTATTTCTAAATTTAAATATTTACTCTGAATCTTTAAATATTAAAATAATTAAAAATTTCAGTTCAAGTACTTTAACAGCTAGGTGATCAGAGTGGCCAGAGAGCCCAGCTTTCATTAGTGAATTCAGCCACTATTCACCATTGAGTTCAAATTAATGTCCAACTTTTTATCTTTAATAAAAACAAATTCATTAATGCAATAATTTAAAAAAAATTCAAAATATAGACAATTTAATTAAATAATATAACTCACAGATACAGAAATAACTTGTAAATAAAATCATTTAATTATTATTATTATTAATATATTTGTCTAGAATGAGGTGTAACAAACGCATTCAATTAAATGTGTTTTGTTGGATGTGTTTAATTATAAAAAAATAAAATATTAATGTTTTGTTGGATGTGTTTTATTTTAGAAAATAAAATATCCAAAATTATCATAAGCAGGCCAAAAAATAATTTATTTATTTTTAATAAAAAAAAAAAATTTTTGATGAAATAAAATTTATTTATTAGTTTATGAATTAATTCATTTCAGCTTTAAAAATCACAGATGATTTTCTGGAAATTTTAAATAAAAATTAAGATGACTATGCTTCACATGAATATTTGTGTGGTAAGTCTTAATTATTCGCTTTGATGCATTGCTTGCTTTGCTTAAGCAAATAAACCAAGCAATGTGTCAAAGTACTTTCAAAGTTTCCCTCATCTCTCCCACATCTCGCTCTTAACTCTCCCTTGTCTATCCCCCATCCCATGTTTCCTTCATAAACTTTGAAATATTTTACTATTTAAAAAAAGTTAAAAATGGAAGAAAATGGTGTTAAGTTTGGGAAATTGGCTTCGGTTCGGGTATACAAATACAATAGTTAATACCAATGCACCATAGAAGCCAAACAAAATAAATTTTTTTTAAATTAAATTTAGGTATATTAAAAAAATTCCAAATAAAATTTGTAATTTGCATTTGATAATGCAAAATTCAATTCAAAAATCAACATTTATTTAATACAATTTTACGTAAATATAAATAATAGATACATTATTTAGCAAGCTTGAGTAGGTACATTGTAGAATGTTAGCAACAAACAAGTATTTCGATTTGAATCTAAAAAAAGGAAACAATATAGAATGTATAGCAACATTTTTTAAAAATATTTATACAAAACATTAATAAATAGAGAAATAGATCATTAATGAAACAAAATAAACCTATAAAAAAATTTAAAATCTTTTATTAATTTATTTAATTTAAGCAAGTACTCACTTAAATAAAAAAAAAGAATAATTGAAATTAAAAAAAAATTGTACCAAGAAGGGATTTGAGCTAACGACCCCAACATTTTATAAACACCAAACATATAAAAAGTAGACTAACTAAGTTATTCATCTTCAAGTTTTTAAGATACAAGAAGAAATTATATGAGTCATTTATTTATTTTTTGTGTATCTATTACTAGAATCGAAGCATAATATGCGTTAAATAAAATGTAACGGTTGCATTTATTTTACATACTTTTAACATAATGTACATAATAAAATTAGAAATAGTTTTTAATTAGAAAAAGTTCTTCTTTTAATTGACATTTCGTCATTCTGTGACGGGACAACAGCTAGTATATAAATAAACAGATATTATATTGATATTATACTGAGATGGATTCATATTTACATCAATTGGCATCAAATCATCATTCATTACCGTTAAGGATAATATCCCGAAAATATGATTGTTCCTCCGCCATGTTTGATTGTAACTTGAGCTGCAACTTGGAATTTCTTACGTATTTCAATTCAATTGTTCTTACAAATTGCTGCTAAAACTGTAGGTACCAATATTGGCATCTCACAATCTTCTTTCAATGATCCTAAAGCTAATTGATTTTTTTGAATCTGTTTGAACATTGCTAGTTAATTTTTTTAAACTTATATTTGATTCCATTTGATTTGACGAACTATGTATTTATCCTCTGCAAGTGACGTCACTGTTTTTCTTCCAGATATTCGCATAATTTTCAAAGATGTCCGTCTTCGGTATTTGTTTATTTCATACTAAACAGTCGAGGTTTTCCTAACATTTTAGATAAATTTGAAACAGAAACACTTGCTTTTAATTTTTCGACTATAGAAATTTTAAGTTCCAAGCTTAATTCCTTTGTTTTACCATTTTTATTATCCTTGAATTCCTTTTGTTTTTCAATCTATAAATACTCAGGTTGTAAAATGGGACCTTCTTCTCAAATTTAAAAAAAAAACTTGTTTTGTCAAAATAATTTTGCCCACATCTTTTTACAAATTAAGGAATTTCAAAATGGAACGGAACCTTACGCCATGTTAACATGATTTTTATACACAAATGGCTATAATTCAAAAGGATATACTAAATTTGTTATTATGTTTGTGAAGCAGAGAAAGAAGGGGGTAGATATAAACTTATAGGTATGGATCGGATCAGAATGGAAAAGTAAATCGATCTAGTTATGTGCGTGCAGCCATCCGCCAGTCCATTCGTCCGTACTATAACTCAAAAAGTAAAGGTGCTACGAATCTGTGACTGTCACAAATGACAGTCACCGGTCATCCCTATTGAAATGTCACAACTGTCACCGATAATCGCTAAATGTCACAACTGTCACCGATAGTCGCTATTGAAATTCAGCTTGCATGCTTCACAAGTTCGAGTAGCTGCCGTACAACTTCTTTTTTTATATAAAAATAACTCAATACTTGATAAAGCTGAATTATTGTAATTTTTCAAAAGTATTTTAGTTTTATGGCCAAAGTTTGTGCAAAATTTAGTTGGGTTAGTGCAGTTAGTTCGTGTAGTTGCCATAAAACTTCTTTTTTTATATGAGCTTTATTCTATGTCAACAGTAATTAACTTTATTGGCCAACGTCTGAATAAAATGTTAAGTATACTTTCTTTTGTACATAACTGAAAGTCTAATAATTTGTTAAAATTAAGTAATTAATTGAATGATATAATGTGTATATTACGGTCATACGGGTATCCCAGAGTTGACATAGTCTACACCTACTAAACTCTTCCTCCTTAGTATCGTTTTTGAAGTAATTTTTTGAAGTACTTTAAGTTTTTAGAATGTGGCGCCGCGTCCTATTAACATATTCGTTCAAACTTGTATGTGTCAAAAAAACTTTTGCGCAGCATATTATGGCAATTTCAGAATTGAGAGGTGTTCTGAAAAGATCTTAAAAATCCTATTAGTCATTTTAAGAAAATCTATCAAATGCCAACAGAATCAGACGGAAATAACAAATTTGCATCAATTTTATTTCAATAATCTCATCATTTAAAAAACCAAGTCGTATTTGATGCTTTAACTATTTATGACGTCATTATTATTATAGTAATTATCCGAACTTATACCCACATAACTTATACTTAAAATTAAATAAAATAACATTCCATAACCTTAACTAAAATATTGTTAAATATATTGAACATATGGGAAAACAGTTTTATAATTTTGAAAAAAAATTTACAAATTGTTCACGTACTGGAAGAATCTGGTTGTTCTTTTTCTTTTTTACCTTAACATCAAATTAATTACGACAATTATGCAGGTTTTATTTGTGAAATTAAAATTCTTAAAGATTCTTTTTTTTTTTAAGGTTTAATTTATTTATAACAGATAATTTGTAATTAAACAAAGGTTTTGTAAAAAAAAACAAACAAAAAAAGAATCTCATCCAGAAACGTTTTAAAAAAAAAAACAAGATTTGTGATAAAGAACCAATTTTCCGAAAGAATTTGATGGAATAGGAAACTCAAATTTCTTTCAAAAGTTAAGGAAAAAAAACAAAATGTTCTGTTCATTTTTGACATTAATTATTTTTTTTTTCAACTTTTTAACTCATGATTTTCTTTTTAAATAAGAAATTTTTTAAATTTTTGATATTTTTTTCGGACTGTCCGTTGATATATTCAGAAAAATTACGTTCGATGGTTTCATAGGAATGATTAGAAGATTTCAGGGATTGTTTTTGACTTTGCTGTGACTAGCACTACAAAAGCTTTCTATATTCTTCAAATTATGTTCCTATATAAATTTATACGACTTATGGCATTGTTTTTTCTAAAAAGGGTATAGGGTTCAAACCCTGGTTAGATCATATTTAATAAAAAAATTAATTTTTAATTTATATAACGATAGCACCCTACATTTCAAACCGGAAACAGGGGTCACAGCTACCTGCTCCATTCACGTACCACGGTAATATACCCTTTGTTAATCTTAAAGTTGCCATTGAAACCAACTTCTTGACATCCTTACATTTTCAGAAATGTCAAATTGAAAAAATTGCATATTTATAGGGGTATTTCCTTTACTATGTATTTACTATGTATTATTATTTCCTATGTTACATACATATGGAGAAACCAAAATCAAGATGGAGAAACCAAAAACAACTATTGTAATAACGGTATTAATTATTTTTTAATTAAACCGTTATTTTTTCACTGTTTAGCTTGTGTATTTTACCGTTATCCTGTATTTTTTACAAAAAAAAACAAAGCATTTAATATTCTTATATGTTTTTTAACTGAAGTTTTTTTGTTTTTTTAAATATTTATATCACGTAAAGGAACCCTAATAATTGAATTAAATCGTGGTTAAAGCAATTTTTTTTTAAATTGTTCTTTTAATTTTTCTGTATCATTTTATGGGGATTTACTTATCAGAAGTCAAAATAAAGTTGGAACTTATTTTAATGTCGATGTTATTTCGTATGCATGTATTTTTGAATATAATTTTTATTTTGCGTGTTTATTTGAAAATAAAGACCAATTTTTATATAGTAATAGAAGTAAACAATAGATTAAGAGCTTAAATAATAACGAAATGTTAAAGTGTATGATAATTAATTGAATGTAATTGATGGGAGAAAAATAATTTAACTGATCCATAACAGAAGATATTGAAACACTTTATATGGGATAGTAAGAAAATGTTCAAATATTCCAATGTTCCAATATGACAAAATATTGCACACTGTTAACTCACCTCTACCTTTTTAGAATAAAGACTAGCAAAAATACCGTTAAAAAAAGATTTTATATTTCATTTTAGCCCATGAAATTATTTCTTACACTATACTATACTACTCCTATACTATCTTAATTTGAATACAAATTTATATGTGCAGCTTCATTCGATTGACATCAGCTTCCAAACAATATCTAAGAAGTTAATAATTCAAACACTCTTTAAGCACTCGATACATAATTCAAACACTCTTTTTATCATTTGATTAACCCATTTCAGCACAAGAGCCTTTTGACATTACGGCTCTCCTAGGTTATTTTATACAAATTTAAAACTTGTACTTAATACAAAAGAATAACAATTGGGTTAAAAAAATTTATAATACGTTGACTTATTAGGTGACCAAAACCCCATCCCGATTTCAATTAAAAACGGTTTGACTAAGCGCTTTTCGGAGCTTTCCATGATCTTGGTTTACTAAATCTTGTTGTTTTTGAAATCTCATTTTTAGAAAAACTTGTCTTTTATTGAAAAATACAGCTTCTCTTAAAAAATCGCATTTTCTGTTGGATACGAAATCAGAATTACCAGTCTTTTCCAGAATATTAAAAAAAATTGAGATTTCCCACCCGACCAAGCGCTTGTAAATTTTTTAACATGTGCTGCTCATTGACAGTTTAAATGACTGCAGATTTGTCAACCGTTATGGAACAACGTGTGGTAGAACATAATTTTGTAATTTATAAGTTCTGAGTTAAGTTTTTAGAGGTTATTATATGGAAAGTTACATTTATATGACTTTCAAATCTGTGTTCGATTATGGGTCTGCATTTTTTTAAAGAGATTTTATAATATTTATTATAGAATTAGATGATTACTATGTTTCTACAGTACAAATTTGTGAATACTACAAATATATATTACCCAAGGTCAATTTTAACTTAAATAAATTTTCCAAATATTTTATTCTAAAATACTTACTATTAATTCTCTAATGTAAAATTTTTTTCAATTAAATTTTCTGAAAATTTTTTTAACAGAGTTGATAAAATTCTTTTTCTATTTTTATACTTCAATAATATGAAATTTTTTTTTTATTCCTTAAATCCCCTTTTCCTTTTCAGTTCCATTTTGTTCATTTCCGTATAACCTTTTTCTATATATACTTTAGAAATTAATTTAGGTTTTTATTACCTCTTTTTTTTTTTTGGGTACCAATTTTAACTCTTTTATCACCTATTTTGTGAGTTAATAAAAGTCTAAGTAATAAAAAGAAAGTACTTAATATCATTTGAAAAGTTCATTTATTAACCTTTTGTTTATTTCTTTTTGTTTGTTTTTAGATTAAGATATAGTCAAAGAAATGTTTAAATTTACATAATTACCAATTATTTACATATTTTTTGAACTTATATAAATATATATATGTTTTATTGAAATCAAATTGAATTTTATTTTTAAAAATTACCAATAGCAAAATAAAATATGTATATATGTATATGTTAATAATCCTGAATTTTATAGATTTTCCAAATCTAGTCTTAAATAAAATTTTTAGTCATTTTCTTAAATATGTTTTTTATTATCATATTTACCGTTTTTTCTTAAACTGAGGATATTTTTATTTTAACTAGAAACATTTTTACTTTAAGTGAAGAGTTTTCAATTAAAGTGAAGAAATGTTTACCTTAACTAGTAAAATTTTATTTTAATTAACTACTACCGACCTCAAAAATGTTTGACAATTGTGATAATGACAACCATGACAATTGTTGAAAATTTCAAAGGTAAAACAACTTTTTAATCAATAAATGAGGCTGCAGAGCATTAAAGCTGGATTCCTAAAGTTGAGTCTAAGTCAATCGGATAGCGCTATAATATATTATGTAAATTACTGAAATGAATGTTTCTCCTTCGTAATATTTATAAATATCTTAACTTACAGAAAAAAATAAATTCATTTAAAATAAAAACGTCTTCAGTTAAAATAAAAATTTTCATTAGAATTAAAAAAAAAACTTTAGTTAAAGTGAAAATGTCCTCAAGTAAAATGAAAATGGTATAAAATAATATTATAAATCACATATATGAATAAATTATTATTCATTTAAATAAAAAAAGTCTTCAGTTAAAACAAGCCTTTTCATTAGAATTAATAAAAGTAAATATGTCTTAAAATAAAGTTAAAAATGGTATATATTGATATTACAAATCAGTCACATAGATTTAAAATAAAAATAAATACAAATACAGTTAAAATAAAAAATATCTTCAGTTAAAAAAAAAAATTCATTTAACTTAAAAATAATCTTTAGTTAAAGTTAAAATGTCCTCAAGTAAAATGAAAATGATATAATAGTATTAATATAGTATCAAATTGACATAGAACTTAGTAATATTATTAACATCATCGGCTCCTTAGAGCTCCTTAGGACTTTAACCACAATTCTAGGAATAAAAGAATAGTCGAAATTGTGAAAAACTCTTATACAAATACATTAAAAGCCGAAGCACATATCTTAAGTTTTACCATTTCCCTTTTTTCTTTATTATTGAAAAATTTACTAAGGTCTCAACATTTATTTAAACAACATTTATACGTGATAACCACATCAAAAGAATATATTTTATAATTAATTGGGAAAATTTTAAAGTAAATAATGAAAAAAAAAAAAAAAAATTTACGTAGGTTCAATTTAAAAATCCTATACTAATATTTTACTTAAAATCAATGAACAAAAATTGATTAGGTCTTTATTTATTAAAATTTAAAATTACAACATCTTTTCTATTAAATTTTTTAAGGTTTTTAATTAGATATTGAAATGTTAAATAGAATTTAAAATGTTATAATGAATGATTATATGAGATTTTTACATTTATTTTTGATATTTTATAAAAAAAACTTCAATCAATGAGGTGAAATATAACGAGACAATTGTTTAAAAGTTTTAGAGAAAATATAAATTATAAGAAAAAAAAAAATTATAAGCATTTCAAATCAGTCAGTCAAAGTTGGCCACCCTGTAGAATTGATCAAGGCACTTTTATGTTTGAAATATTAAATATATTTTTCTCATCCACAAGAGATCTTCAGTTTTGACAGAAAATTGACAACTATTAAAAAAACGAATTGAAAAAAAAAACACTTTTACACTGAGAGTGTTACCGTTTTTTTAACGTCGAACACTCAAACCCTAAGTGCTGAATAAAAAACCGTTTAGATAAACATTTTAGATCAGTCAGTCAAAGTTGGCTACCCTGTCGAATTGATCTAGTAAAGTAACTTTTAAAAATATTTTTTTCTTATTCACAATAGATCCTCAGTTTTGACAGAAAATTGACAGCTATTAAAAAAACTAATTAAAACACAAAACTATTTGACACTGAGAATGTTACCGTTTTTTAATGTCGAACACATGTGTCAAAAGTGCTCAATTTAAAAAAAACAAAAAAACGGAAAATGGAATTTAATGGAGAGCGAATATGTGTGTCAAGTAGACTATGTCAATTCTAAGAAATTCGCATGAACTTAATATAAACATTATATCATCCGGTTAATTACTTTTTGCATTCAAATACATAACATATTAAACTTTGAGTTACGTAAATGGCATGAACGATGGTAACACTTTAAGCTTCAGTTTAATATCTTTGTCCAAAGATGATGCAAGCATCATACGTTAAAACATTGCATGTTAAAAATCTACAAATCCCTAGATACGATAAAAAATCCTTCTTCTTAATTCTGAAGCCGAAGATCGTAGACGTAGATAAAAACAAGAAAGAAGACAATGGAAATAAATCTGAAACATCATTTTTATAATTAATTTTATAATCTTTTTTTTGTTATTGAATTAAAAAATAATATAATATTGTTAAAAACTGGATTTTATTAATTAAATTTCCACATGTATACAAAAGAAAATTACAACATAACACAAATATGTAAATCGTTATTTATAAATTAAAAATTTGACGAAACAAATTCTATTAAAAAAATATTAATGTCATTCTCTATCTTTCATAATTAAAACGTTGTATCTGACTCTCTCATTCCTTTTCTACTCTTTAAATTTTTTTTAATTTTGTTTATAATTGAATCAAATAAACAAGTTTGTAAACCGTAAGAGAAAAAGAGAAAGAGTAAAAGAGTATTCTCTATTTATTTCAATTATAACTGTTGTATCCTTTTCGTTTAACAACATACCAGAAAAAAATAAAAAGAAAAAAAAACCAGAAATATGTAAATGTACACAATATAACACGAAAAGAGTTTATTTTTTTTTGACCATTCGCATCACGTCTTGATAAATATATACATGAACATATTACAGTAAAACACCCTTAAATAAACGTCTACCTGACGCATCTGAAAGGGAAAGGCTGACTCACTCTATGTATAAATAAATAATTTTACTTAAAAATTACTAAAATATATTGAAGGGGAATCACACCGCATCACAAGGCCTAGGTACTAGAATAACACATGCAAACCCCGTATAAAACAAAAAACAACATAATTGTCACCTTTTTCGAACTTCCTTCACTACACCAACTATATTTCGTGCAAATTATTTGAATGTCAAATGTAATTATTAAATGTCAAATGTAATTATTAAATGCAAAATGTAATTATTAAATGTCAAAAGTAAGTGTAAATGTTAAATGTCAAGACGACTCTTGTATAAAAACGAATTTGTGAAAACCTTAGAAATCTCTCTTTCAGTTTTTGCGTTATCGTATGGCCAGACGGACGGATGGATACATATAGCTAAACTGATTTACTTTTTAACTCTGATCCAATACATACACTTATGTCTTTCTCCTCCTTTTCAGCGTCACAAACATAATGGCAAATTTATTATACATTTTGAGCTACCTTCAATTGGGTATAAAAAAGGGGGTAACGGTAAAATTTTTAAAATTTTTGATATTTCTTTTATTAAACTTCATTTTTCTTTAACAAACATTTAGCATTTAAAGTTGCTTCCTAATGAGTATGTATTGTCATTTGTCAATATCCGTGTCAACTTACTGTCAAATATAAAATGGATTTGGTTTTTTTGCCGTTAATTGAGTTTTTCTTTTAAGCATATTTCATATATACTTGTATTTCACTGTATTTGTCCTATAAATGAAAATTAAATAAAACAAATGTACAAACGTATGTACATATGTAAAAAAAAAATTTAATTTATAAAAAAAAACTAAATTCATATAAAAAAAAATTATTAAAAAAATGGAAATGGTTTTAACGATATCGAAAAAAAAATATTAAATCTGCTGTTAAATATTATTTTATTTGAATTTTTTTTTTTTATTAAAATTCGATTTAAAAATTTCAATATTGATTTAATACCATATGTAATGCAATTCCACAAGTTAAATATGTTTAAGTTCACATACGTATTCAAATTCTCATAGATGTATCCACGTTTCAAATAAATGTGCAAGTTCGGCATGGAAAAATAATTTATATTTTAATAAAAGTTTTATTGAATTTTATTATTAATTTTAATCAAATACTTATTTATTTCTTTATATATAAATACTAGTATGACCTCTGTGCAAATGCTTAGATTTTTTTTTGATATGAAAGTATTTTAACTCTTTTAACATAATATACCTAATACTGTTATTTTAAAGTATTTTGTAATATACCGAGTTACTTTAGATAATTTTTTAATACTTTGACAAATATGTATTTAAATTACGTTTTGTATAAATATTGCTAAAAAAATAAAAATTCAAGTTTTTTAAAAATATATTTTCGAATGCGTTACCAATTTGATTAGTGAGAAACTAAAAACTTATATTTATTACTTTAAAATTTTTCTGAATATCATCCCTGCTTTCCTATTACAATTTTAACAAAACTAAAAAAAAATTCAATTCATATTAATTTTTTTTTTTATGTTGTCCTCTATATTCTATTTCAAATACATATCTTTTGCTGTTCTATCAATACAATTGATGATCAAATTACATTGTATGAAAATGAATTGTGATGTGAAATACCTAAATCTCGCTAACATATTTGTATTAATTTACTCACTTTTGGTTAGTTTTAGTACATAACGAAATCATATTATAATTGATTTGTCATTTCATAAAACGTCAAAAATTGGAAACAAATACAAACAAACAGAGCAGTTGTATGTATTTTAAAACATTCAAACAATCAAAGCATTTGTTGACATTTTTCAGTTAAAAAATAAAAAAAAATTATGTTTCATTCGCACTGTCAAGTTTGAGTAGATATGTAGAGCAGTTCCAAATTTAGACGTTTTATAAAACGTTCAATTATATATATTAAAATCAATTATATATGATATGTTTCTATTGTGTAGGACTAAAATCAAATGTAACTAAATTTAAATAAAATTTTACTTTTGTTTTACACAAAAAAATACATTGGCAGCCCGTGGAACTATTCTATACTACATAATTCGAATTAAACGTTTTGGTTCTCTTATCGGTTTTCCACTATTTCTTAAAAAATCGGTTTGTTTTTTGTTATGAATGTGTAGGTACATTTACATCTTTTATTCTTCTTTTTCCACAATTTTATGTTAAGGAACAAATAAAAATTTCACAACGTGTAATGCAACCTATCCAACTTCGCAAGTACGAGTACCAAGTTGAGAACATCGTGTAAGGGATGCATAACAACAAAACAGGTCCATCGTGTATATGATGCATAAGAAAAAAATTTAAATATATTGCCATTATTATTTATTGTGTGAAGTATATTTAAACTCAAGTTTATGGATCAGATCAGAATAAAAAAACAAGTCGTTTAAGCTATTTGATTACGTCTTGAAATGTTTATAATAGAATTTGCTTTCAAATTTCAATATTAAAATAGTTTTTTCAGTATATAATTTAATATTATATAAATATACAATTAATTGTTCAGCTGCTAAACTGCACTATTTTTTACTTTTAAGTTTTTCAACCAGGCCCCAACTAATAGGTTTTGGGAACTTTTCTTAATTTTTTACCTCTTTTCTTTACAAAAAGTGAGTTTTTACCCTAGAGAGCAAAGTGTTAAAGAACGATAGAATTTGTCTCCAATTCCTTTCGTTCCGGATGCCTAAAGTTATTTTAATATATAAAATGAAATAAAACCATATCTTAAACCATAGATTCTAGAGTTACAAATACGGTTTAAATAAAAATTGATTAATCAATCTTTCAATTTCATAGTTAACAAATAACCTAAATAAAAATGTCTTTTAATTGTTGCGACAATTTAATTATGGTAAAATTGAAAATTTTCGAACAACAGGTGGTGCAACATAATAAAAATGTTTTCCATAGCTTTTATTGAATTGCATGTTACATTGTTTTTTTTTTGCTTGAAATTTAAATCGTATTGACTTATTAACACTTATAAATAGCCTACAAATAGTTGACAATTGTTTTAATCAACATTTTAAACGAAAATTTAACAAACCGCGAAATTACCTTCATCTATACATCGAACAATTTAATTTGATTTTGATATATATATAGATATTTATATATATAGACATAAAATGTGTGAATTTTTATGAAAGAATATTTAAAATAAAGCAAAATGTGAAAATGGAAAAATTTTTGAATGTAACAGAAACAGCAAAATCCAATGAATAAAAAATATTTGAAAACCAAATTAACTGCGCCTAAACTTATGCAATTATGTGTTTAAATAGTAGTTTTAAGATAATTCAACGCATATATTCTCCCTAGTATGTTCCAGCAAGTATATTGATTAATTAAGATAGCTGTCAAAATGGTTTCAAGATTTAGAAAAGATGTACGATAAATTAAAATTAGTCCACAATTGCCCTGTCATCTGAGGGCTTTACCAATATTGCGTAATTCAGTGTAACACGTAATATTCAAACAAATATATCAATAAATTCTTACTTACGATCAAATATAATTCAAGAAATATAATAAATCTAATCTAATAATAGTCTCTAAGCATATAATAGACTGAGTAACCATAGTAACCAAAAAAATATTGCGTTACTACCATATATGATACATAATATTAAAAAATAAAATAAATATAAAACGTTCAGTGGTATATGTAGCGCAGCGATTCAGTATCTGGCTTATCAATTGAGAGAACTCGGGTTCGATCACCACATAAATCTCAAGTTTCTTAAGGATCGTAAACTTAAAATCTCCACATTAACTAAATCAATAAACTATGGTTTAACAATAAAAATATGGTTTGAGAAAAACCAATGCATGTGAATTATGAAGTTAAACACTTTTTAAGATAATGTGGAAACTTTAATAAAAGTCAGTTTACTAAAACCAGTTTTTACTCAACTTTCCTAGAATAGAAGAAACAAAACATTTGTTAAATAAAAGCTCTTCATACATCAATTAGCATTATTCTCACTACATATTAAAATTATATTAACATTTATTAAAATTTTTAAAATAAAATATTAATTTATATAGTACTAAGATAGTTTAGTTTTCTGGTGCCCCGAACTTAGTGTGTATAATATTTTTCTAATAATCTGTCTGTCTGTTTAATAAAAAATCTGATAAATTCATATTTTGCCCTTTTTATTCATATATATGTACAATATACATTAAAAATTTTCATAATTACAAACAATTATTTATTGTTATTTTAATTTTAATTTACTGGATTTTATACAATTATTTCATTGTTTACTAACAATTGAATTTCAATGCACACAACACTAATTTTTAAAGTTGTTTAATAACAATGTGCATATTACAACAATTTATTATTTTTAGGGTAATATTAAAACTTATAAGAATTAAAAAGCTTTCTCAGAGCAATTTGACATTACATTTTAAGTAGTAAATACATTAAAGAAACTTTACGATTATAATAAATAATTATCTTATGGATAATAACCACATTTTAATCGTTGTTTTAAACTTTAATTTAAAAAAAAAAAAGTTAAAATGAATAAAATATAAAACTTAAATGATTTGGAGATCATGATGAAAATTGAAATATTAATTATTCAAACCTTTTTAGCACATTTTTAAAAATTTTGAAACAAATATGCCTATACAGTTTCACGCTGTCCGTCAGTCATTCCATCCGTCCGTTTCTATCTACGGCAAACTAAAAAATTTTTAACCACTGGTAGGTACTGGTAGGTATTGCAAAAAAAAATAATTTTATGTTAAACCTTTTTTCTGTAGCCCCACCTGTTACGGAACTACAGCCCCCAAAATCGAAAAGAGCCTTTTATTTAAACAGTTATAAAAAGAGTTTTAGAATGTATGTTTTCAATCTGAAAACAGTAAAAGACAGCTGTTTTTTTAAGGTTAATAAATTTTTGAAAAGCAAGTGAGTTGGGTTGCCATCCGGTACTAAAATTTACTGTTGTCCAAAACCCAATTTTTGCAAAATGTTTGGTTCCAAAAATCTTCTAAACATTTAACAATTGAAATTTATGGATAAGTTAGACCCTCAGAAATTAGTAAGAGTCTTTTATTGGGTTGCCATCCGATACTAAAATTTACCTTTGTCCAAAACTCAATTTTGCCCCACAAATTTTCTGAACGGCTTAAGCTAACAACTTGAAATTTTGGGATAAGTTAGATCCTCAGAAATTAGTAAGAGCTGTTTAAGAGCTATAAGGGATCCAAAATTGAATTTTTGCTATTCTTAAGCACATTTAACTTAAATGCCCGTCAAAATCTTTTTTAAGTAATATACAAAATTTATAGGTCCAACATTGGTTTTTTCATTACTTGTTAAATAAGTATCTAAAAACTTTAATACAAGTTTTAGAATTCTCCAGAAAATTTTGCTCTAGTTCTAATACCTATAAACTTATAGAGGGCATTCCTTTAGACGTAAATTTTTAAATTAGATTTTTTCAACACTCTGTTAAAAACTATTATCAGTACTAGAAAATATTTAAAAACAGACTCTGTGGCCGAAAAATTACCTACTTTATATTATAGTAGATTTCACTGTATTATCATATTTCCTAAACGATAACTCATTAAAACTATTATGTAAGATTACCTTAATATTTACTTGTACATACCTTTAATGTTTAACCTGATTTAACTAAAACCAAAACTAATTAAATTTACTTATAATTTCTTCTTATAAACCAGTTTCATTTACTGCGTCATATTACGTGAATAATTTTATTATATTATAGTTTTAGTACAAGTGAATTACGTTTTAGTACAAGTGAATTAAGTTTTAGTTTAAAGTATTTTTCCATCCAAAGTTTTCATCAACTGTATTGTTGATTGAAACTTTTCCGTTAAGCTTAAATTTGCACCCAAATTAAGTTGTATAATGTCGGGAATAGCATTGCCTTAGTTTTGTCTATTACTAACATTAGCATAATATTCGTTTTCAAATGAGAATGTAAAATTAATATAAATATTTTATTGAATAACCTTTCGTTTTTTATTTTAATCTAAATTTATTTAAAATCAAATATCTCTATAATTTTAGTTTGTCAATAAAGACTGTATGATTTTTACTTGAATGATCGTTATAAATATAAATTTTAATAGGGTTTATTTGAAAGTCAAAGTCATTAAGAAATTCGTTTTTGAATTTTTTATTTTTTTCAAACTCTTCTTTGCTAATTTCTTAACTTTGTTATGCAAATTATTTTGTTAAAGCAACTTACATAATGATGAGTGGACAAATATTATATAGATATGTATGTATTGTGTTGATAAATAAGTTGTTGATGAAAGAAAGATCAATGACTTAAATACCTTGAAAAAATTGAATAGAGTTCCTTGATAGATTTTGTAATAGACTTAAATTTAATCACAAAATGAGATTAAATAAGAATGAAAATTAAAACAACTGATGCGTTACAATTATTAAAAAATATGAAAAATTAATATAAGTCTCAAATTACGAGTATACGCTACTTCTTCTCTTCTTTATATCCGTGCATACATATATGACATCGGATATATTAAAATTGCCCCTCCGTTTGTAACGCATCGATCTAGACGAGCTAGATATAGTGTAAAGGATTTGTATCGGATCAGCATCGAAAAGTAATTTGATCTAGCTATGTGTGTCTGTCCATCCGTCCGTGTGTCAGCACGATAACTGACAATTTCAGGATTCCCTAATGTTTTAGTTAAAATCGGACCAAGAGTTTGAGGAGCCGCCATACAACTTTTTTTGCACCAATATGAATCTCTTCAAAACTAATTATACTACGAGGAACAAAATTACACACAATTAGTTATACAATAGAACAAGCACATATATAAAGTTTCGAAATGTTACGGTCCCATTTTTGGATGAGTTAAATTTTTTTTTAACTATTTACATTTATTTTATTTTTTTTTTGTAATATATGTAATAACAAAAGGGAAATAAATAACGGTTTATTTTATTTTATACTTATATCGGACAAGGGAAACTATAATCTTAAAAGAGAATAATATAAAGACATGGGTACACACATTTGTACAATCATAAAATATTGTTTTTATTCCTAAAATTTAGAATAAATTATATATATATATATATATATATATTAAAATACCTACCTGCCTTATTTTATAAATCAACATATATTTAAATATTGTATATTGATATGTAACTTTATCTTGTAAAATTTAATGATAGTTAAAATAGCTCTAGTGAATAAAAAAAATATTGCACGTGACTTGTTTAGGTAATTTTATTTTGGTGATTTAACTGTGGAAGTTCGTAAAACTAAAAATGGTTACATGCCCCTGAAAAAAATTTGTTTTAAAAAATAAATTTGGTCGTGTTTTCGAAGTACAAACTTACCTGTTTTTTTAAAAACTGTGCATTTATTGATTTATATATATATGACTTTTTCAAGATCAATTTAATTTACATAGCTTAAATTATTAATTAAATTTATTAAATAATATTGATTTTTTATATTGTTATACCGTTACCAAATTATCAATCGCTTAAAATTAATATTTTCAATTATATCAAAATTAAAAGTAAAAGGTAAATAAAATTCAATTAATAAAATTTTTAGTACTGCGAACTGTCTCATATTATAATAATTAAAGTTGTAATACTTACCGTTACGTTTATAATTATATTAATCATAACTATTAGTCATAACAATTTCAGCAGAGCTTTGTATATTCAAATTTATAAAAAAAGGTGGCGAATTTCAGAAATCTTTTTTTTTTGAATTCGGGAATTCTTCAACCACACAACAAATTTTTAATCAAACCAGTTTAAAAGCATTTAGGGAATCTCTTTAAATAAAATCACTATTTAAGTTGTAATAATTAGTAAACGATATTATAAAGTCAATATTTACTATTTATTTATTTTATTTAAGTAAATAACATTTTCTAAATATTTAACATGAAATAAATTATCTGTTATTCACACCAATTTCTATGAAATGTCATTCACTCAAATATTATGCCTTGGGCACAATGAGCGCAGCCATGACGCAGCGTCGATGTCGAATGTTAAAAAGCGTAGCTATCAAATTTTGATAGAGTGTTATTTAATGTAAACAAATTAAGTAAATAAACATAATTTTTCAATTAGTGAACTGAAAGTAAAGTAAAATTTTAATTTAATTTTATTATTTTATATGATAAACAAATTTAATTTTTTAATTTTTATAATTACTCTACAATTTTAAGCCAATAGGTAATAATAAATACAAATGGCTAACATAACATAAACAATTAACTGTCAAAGTAATGCAGAAGTTAAAGTTAACTTTTGCGTCAAGATTGCGTTGTAACTTTTTTGTTACTTTCATTGAATGCATTTGTATTATTACCCATACCTTTTGAAGTTTTATTTGCTCATTGTGCTTATAAAAATTTTACAAAACATCTGTAAAACTTAATACAGTCTGAATCGTTATCCTAAACAATTTCGTCATAGCAAATTGATGGGAATTTTTTTGTAAACAAAAACAACTAATAGATTTATTAAACTTAGGTAAACACGTTACCCTCAAATTACTCGGATTAACGATTTTTGTTTTTATTTTATTTTTCAATTTCGTTATTTTCAGACAAATCATTTGTTTTTTTTTGTTCGTGTTATGACAATCTATTATATTGACGCGATTGTGACGTAATAACCCAAAATTTCATATTTTATTCAACTCTTTCTAACTTTTACCAACTTTTACTTCAATTTTTTTTTTCTTCATATCTATTTTAATAAATATAATTTTACTTATGCATAACATTCAAACAAGTTAGTATAATAGTATATATATATATACATATACATTAATATATACATATATTTTATATTACATTAAGGTACGATCAGGTAAAACAAAATTTAAAAAAAACTTTATTTAAAATAAATAATAATCATTTTTTTAGTACTAAATATTTCTTCAGTGCATTTTTGAACGTTGCTTTGAATTGATCGTTATATTTTGTGTTTTTTTTTTACGAATAATAGTTAATATATTAATTTGTTATTAAATATTCTGATTGCGTTTACAGAACGCTTAAATGTTAGTATATTTTTGAATAGTATTAAATATTTATTAAATGTCAATACTTGTAATTTAAAACAATTTATTTGATTTAATGAATAGTTTTGTAAAAAATGAAATAAATTAAGTGTTTATAAAAAATAATTAAATTAAATATTAATTAAAATAATTAATAATTGTTATTAACATAATCTTTTATTTTTATAAAAGGTGTAAATTCAACGCCATTTAACAAAATAAAATTATAATTATTCAGTAAATTTTAATTTTGATAAAATTCATTTAAATTTAAATTGCTATTTTAGGGTAATAATTAACAAATGCATCAATTAAATATTTAAAAGAATTAGCTAATATAATAAATTTGAATATTAAATGTTATATAGTCTAATACTTTAAATTTTTAAGAAAACAAGAAACTTTCAAAGGTTGTAAATTTTGATCTTAAGTAGACTTGATCAATAAAATTATAATGAATGTTCAATCTCCTTAAGAAGCACAATTGTTTCATTGGAAAATTATTAAAAAGATAAATTTTTTTTCAAATCACCTTGGTTACCATTTAATTCAAACCTAGTAAAGGTTTAAACCACCAAGGTTTAGTATTGAAGAAAATGACTTATTAAGCGACTGAATGAAAGTTCAATCTTCTTAGGGATCACAATTGTTTCATTGCAAAATTACTAAAAAGATACATTTTTTTTTCAAATCACCTTGGTAACCAATCAATTCAAATCTAGTTAAGGCTACTTAGACTTCTCACTCTATAACTGAATAAAAATATGATGTTATAAACTGTTCGGATTTTTATAATAAAGAATATATTTAAGATTTTAAGACTATTTAGATTCTTAATTCTAAAAATAACAATTATTAACACAAACCTTTATGTTAAAATTTTATGGAATTTTTTTTTTTTTTTTTTTAATTGAATTAAAATTTTAGAGCAGGGAAAATTAAAATTAATTATCAATTTAATCAAAACAAATTAAAAATGATTCATTTTTCTATTATAGAATTAATTTGATATGCGCTGTAAAGTGTAATGCATATACCAATAAAGAGTTCAAAGTACGCTTTAATAAAATTATATATACAAAAACTTTTCAATATTTGATATTCATAATTAAATTGAAACGAGTTTTAAGAACTTAAATTTTATTGCTTAAAATTCGAAGACACGTTGACCAACACTTCCGTTTCTACAATTGACGCCAAAGATTAGTGCAAAATATGATACGGTTGCTTTTGTGCTTGATTGAATAAATGTATTAAAAAATAATTTATTTTAAAACTTAAAATTTGATTCAATATAATTCACAATTCTTATTAATAGAACAAGTAAATATCAAATGTTAATTAAATAAATCGTTCAAATCTTATTAACACATTCTTTAAATAAAAAAAAAAATAGTTTATTAAATTTTCGAAATTTCTCAAGTGTATAAAAAATGGACATGCTCTTAGAAATTATAATAAACTGGGTGTTTTGGAATAAACTTAAGATATAGTATGATATAATTCTGAAGATGATAATAAACAGTAACTTGTATAATTCCATGTAGGATTGGTTAATAAGAATTGCAGTTTTATTGATCTGTTCATTTCCTGAGTTCGACTCTATTATAGAACCATTTTATTTACAATTGGAACTATTAGGATAAACTAGGATAATTATGACGTTTTATAAAACAAAAGTAATAAAATTTAAAATTTTTTACTTATCTTCCCTGAACTTATGTTATAAGGTTACATTAATCATATTTCCGACAACAACTCCAACTTGGAGATGAAAAATTTTTTTTAAATTTCATAATCAAACTATGATATTTTCAAAAATTTCGAAATTCACTCCAAAATTTTAAGATAATTTTTTGTGTCTTTTGATTTTTTTTAGTGCTAACTGTTCAACTGTAAGGCTAACAAGCCTGTTTGATCTTCATGAATTTCACATAGAATTTAAACATGAGATAGTACTTGGCCTTATATAACATTTAGAAACGTCTTAGATTTTCAATAGATACAATTCTATTTTTGTTTATATTGTAATATTTTTATTGTATTATATTGTATTATATTGTATTAGGGTTATGTGGTATTCTATATCTGTGAGTTATATTATTCAATTAAATTATTTGTTTGTGTTTTTTATTTGTTTATATTGTAATTATAATGTCTTTTTTATTAAAGATATATAATTATTAATTATTGATTAAGTCATTAATTTGGACCCAATGACGAATAGTAGTTAAGTCGAGTCAAAAACCAGATTAAAGTTTTTTCATCTGGTTTTTGACCCGATTCGAACTCGGGACTTCTGTTTTAAATTAAACCTAGTCTAATATTCACCAAATCACCCTGTATATACGAAAGTTTTTAATTATATTTTAATTATATATAATGGGACTTTCACTTGAAACGTTGGCACTCTAAACACTGTGCCATCCGTTTTAAATTAAACTTAGTTTAATATTCACCAAATCACCCTGTATAAACCTAGTCTAATATCCACCAAATCACCCTGTATATTCAAAAGTTTTTAATTATATTTTTTATAATAAATAAAAGTTTAATGAACGAATGGTGAATTAGCATGTTTGAAAAACCGGAACGATTAGTATATAACTTTTTATCATCTGAAAATTCTTTTATTTGATTAGTTTACTCTTGTTTTTTTTTAAGTTTAGCATTTTTAAAAATAATTTAGTTTTTATGTAAAAATTAATAGAATTTTTATAAAAAAAATTAAAGTTTTTTTTGAGGTGTGTTCGTTTTAAAGAAATTGAGAGTTCATAATAAATTTTTTTTTAAAAATTCTAGTTTTGAAACTTTTATTATAAAAACTTATCGTATAGTATAATTTAAATATATGTTTCCAAGTCAATTATTATTACATATAAATTTAATAGATTGGTAATGTAAAAGTATATCAATTATATTCCATTTAATATTCCAAAACTGCATTCTTTTTACAAAATTGTAATTAAAATTTACTTATCAATCAATTACTCATTATTGATTTTTAAAATGTCTCTTAGCATAATTAGTAGAATATTAATTTGCAATGATAATTAGTGAATTCATTTGAATTTAATTATTTCTATTAATTAATGTACATTAAATTAGGACATTAAATATTAATTAAATAGAAAATTACTTAAATAATTATTACTTATTAGTAGAAAAATAACTTTCATAATTTCAATTGAATTTTCAACTTTATTTTAAGTAATAAGTAATGATAGTTTAATCAAAATTTTATGTTCTCATTTTTGTATGCATACTAAAAAATATCTTACAAATTGTATTGATATTTATAATGTATCTATGAACTAAGTAAGCCACAATATGTAGTACACAGTATTCATTGTTTTTTATTTCTTTAGTTGGGTTGAATGAATGATACTTCCTCTGTCCTTGTAACCAACAAATCGATGTCAAGTTCAAATTACTTGTACAAAACTTTTTCATTACTCTACAACTAATTAAGGCCTCGCTCATGCACAAAATATTAAATAAGCCAAAGCTGAATTTTAATTACTATAAATCATTGATAAAATAATATTCCACTTTTCTTAAAAAAATTTAAAATATATTTTGTTTTATTGTATATGTAATTGTAAATATTTACTTATCACATACTTTATTTACCTTATATTGTTCATAACATGAAACTATAAAAATTAAAATTCAAACAGTGAATGATTTTAAATTTTAAAATTATAAATTGAAATACTATATTTCTTACCTTTATTATCATTATACATTTTAAAACTCTATGTCTAATCTATGACTATAGTATGTATATTCTCAGTTCCCCATTCAATTTTACTTACTTACATATATACACTTTCTTTAAAATCACCCATCATTTATTCATTTTGTTGTCAAAATTTTTTTTCGCTAAAAATAGAAAATTTTACAATAGTAAAACTTGTTTTTAAACTAGATTTTTAAAAATACTCGTACTCTTTGGATGTCACCTTGTTCCAGAACTAAAAATAATAAAAAAAAAACCGGCTAGAAAAAAAAGACATTAAAATTTCATTTTTTGATTATCTTGTTTTTGTATTTCCAGTTCCTACTTCATTTTTATTACATCCGAAAATCTTTGAATTCATAATATATGTATACGTATATTTTGTATATATATATATCTATATCTATTAACATTACTATCATATAATAAATAATATTTTTTTGTTTTTTACATTCTTTTATAGCTTTTACAAAAATAAAAAACTATGCAACATTCAAAAAACTAACCAACAACCAACCAATTTACCCCACCATTTGGAAAAAAAAAACCCATTCATCACATAAAACAGCATAATACAAGTGTACGTACGATACCATCTCTTCTTCTTTACAATTTCAAAAGCTTTAGATATAAAATTCAAAAATTTTGGTAAAAAAAATATAATATTGAAAAAAACAACAACAACAACAAAAAGTAACCAGTAACTGGGTAAAAGTAGCAACTAACTAGTTAAACTAGTAACATAAAAATCCTCATATCATTTAGTCTGATTGTTAACGTTGTTCCCATCAACACGCACACACAACATCTCTACAACATTAAATCGAAATAAAAAAATTCTCATTAAAAAAAGTGTATCTCATATTCAAAAAATCCAACAATCCAAGGCACCTCTATATGAAGTAACTATTATTGTACTTTTTTATTATTATTATTTTTTAACTGGTTTACAACATCAGATCAACACCGAAAGCAACAATAAAGTAAAACAATTTGAAAAAATTGAAGAGATGATTATTTTCGGTTTAGATTTATGCAGTGTCTGTTTACAAATCATTGTTGCAACATTAACGGTTGGTTTTGTAACAATTTTAATCGCTTTAAGATTTTACGTGGCAATTAGTTGTGGTGTTTATAAAAATAATAAAAAAATGGATGGTAAAACTGTATTAATAACTGGTGCCAATGGTGGTATTGGTAAAGAAACTGCTAAAGATTTGGCAAAACGTGGTGCACGTATCATTATGGCATGTCGTAATTTAGAAACAGCTGAAGCAGCACGTAAAGAAATTTCCGATGAAACTGGTAATAAAAATATTATTGTAAAAAAATTAGATTTGGGTTCATTGAAATCTGTAAGAGAATTTGCTGCTGATATATTAAAAACTGAAGATAAAATTGATGTATTAATACATAATGCTGGTATGGCATTAGCATTTAAAGGTGCAACAAGTGTTGATGGTATTGAATTAACAATGGCAACAAATCATTATGGACCATTTTTATTAACACATTTATTAATTGAAAAACTTAAATCAAGTGCACCAGCACGTATTGTTATTGTTGCATCCGAATTATATCGTTTGGCATCAGTTAATGTCAATAAATTAAATCCAATTGGTTCATTTCCGGCCGCATATTTATATTATGTATCAAAATATGCCAATATATATTTTGCCCGTGAATTAGCTAGACGTTTAGATGGTACCGGTATTACAGTTAATTCATTACATCCTGGTATGATTGATTCTGGTATTTGGAGAAATGTACCATTCCCATTAAATTATCCAATGATGGCAATAACAAAAGGTTTCTTTAAAACAACAAAACAAGGTGCTCAAACATCTATACAATTAGCAACAGATCCAGAATTAGAAGGTGTATCTGGTAAATATTTTATGGATTGTAAAGAACGTGCATTATCAAATGCAGCACAAGATATGGAAAAAGCTAGAAAAATATGGGATGAATCAATTAAAATTGTTAAATTAACAGATAGTGATCCAAAAATATAAATATCTTTGTACAAAGAGTGAATAATTTTTTTTAATATACTTAGTTATATAATAGGGGGCATTAAGAAAATTTAATAAAATTTAATATTGTACACTCAGAAAAAAAAAATTGTTTAAAAAAAAAATTAGTTGATAAAAAAAAACATGTTATACTCAAAAAAATCAATACTAAATATTTAAATTTTTAATTAGATACGTAAAGATAAATTTGATTTTTAATTTAATAGTTTTATATAATAAATTTTTTTTTTTCTTTATTATAATTTTGTAAGATATTCCCGGGGTATGTTAAATTTTTAGCATATTTTTAGATTTGTTTTTTTTTTTGTTTTTAAGTTAAAAAACAAATAATAGAAAGTTATTATGTAAGTCTTAAATAAATATGAAAAAAATACTTATATATATAAATTTTTTTGTAAAAAAAAAAATTATTGAATTTTTTATTTCATTTTATTAGTTTTAATGGGGAATATAAATTTTATAAATGTTTCTAAATAGGTGAACTCTTTCTTCAACTTATGAGAAAAATATTTATAAAGAAATATGGAAATAAAACTATAACAATGTTTTGAATGGAGGTGCGATTTCCGCAGAAAAAACAAGCGCATTTAATTTGAAAGAATTACCGAAGAAATAGTTTTTTAATAAATGCACCCTGTAATCGAATATTATATAATTATAAAGTTATAATACAACTTTCTTATATCAACAAAATATGCATTAATCGGCTTATTCAATCACAAAATTGCCGGTCGCAGCTCAATAATATGTTAATTTAATACTAGTACCGCCCTGTGCTCGAAATTCAAGCTATGTTGCGTTTGAATTTCATTAACCGGCTTATTGGGTAATTATATGTTAATATCTTATATGTTAGTCGGCTTAATCGGTCACAAAAATGCCAGTCACGGGTCAATAATTTATTTATAAATATAAATAATAATTTCAAAACGAAATAGTTCGAATTTTAAGTGTTTTGCGACACTAGTATATTATAATAAAACACTGAATGTCATTTAATTCTATGAAAATGAATGTTAAAACAAATATTTGAATTTATGTTGCTTCGAAAATTTTCTGGTTAAATAATTTTTGAAATAGTTTTAAGTGATGTAGGACTTATTAAAACTTGTCCCAAGAGCAACATTTATTTATATATACTAATATATGAATTTAAACACATTGCTTCATTGGGGAAATTTAGTCATGACTTCAATGCGTTTAGCCAACTAAAGCTTATAAATACCATAAACTTAATGTTTCTTAGCACAAACTTCTTCAAGTTTTTAGTAAATGAACACAATTGCCAGCTGATTAAATTTACAGCAAAAAGCAACTACAGCGATTTTCAAATTTTCAAATCTTTTTATACTATTTTTTTAAATAACCATTACCAAATCAAGCAAACAGGAATTGGAGGAAATTGCCGAAATCATTTTTGTTAAATTAAGAATCCATTACTTTACACAAAAGTGTAAATAAACATAATGTTCTTAAAAGACCATTTAACCGACAAACGTACACGAAACCAAACCAACTTTGCATTTCCTGTACTTTTTCAATTGGTTGAATAAATAAATAAAAAGTGGACAAGTTTACACCCAAAGTTATAAAAGATTGAAGTTTACGCCAATTATCCCTTCCAGAACATTTTACCCTTCCAAGTGAACACAAGTTCGTTGTGAACTTTTCTATCAGATCCGCTGTTCGTGCTCTTTGAGTTCCGGAAGCAATCCATCTTTTCAAGGTTTTTTTTTGCATAAATTATTAAATTTTTTAAATTTACAATATAATTTTTTACAATATAAAATTAATAATTCCAGTATATAAAACAAAAATCAATGTTTATTACAAAACAATATCATCCAATTAATAAAATTCACAAGTATGTAATCAATTTATATTAAAAACCGGCAAAAACACAAGTACGCGAATCTCCACTTTAATGTCGCGTATTTGTAATTAAATTTTTTATCTGTAAGTAAAATGAATAATTCTTTTTTTTATTATAAAAAACCTGAAAACATAATTAAAAAATAAAAATAAAAAAAATTACAATGAAAAAGTAATTTATCCATCTAAGATTTTCGTATTTTCGTTGAGTACAAAAGAAGTACTTGTACTTGTTACCTAAATTAAATAAAATATCATAAAAACAAAACTGGTCACACAACAGACCTTGAAATCTTTTATTTATGTATCTTTTAGTTTCCTTGACCAAATACATTCAGCACTCAATATATAAAGAAGCAAAGAACAAGTACAGCGGTAGTGTTGAGTTTTAAAAATAAAAATCACTCAATCGTTCAAATTAAAATAAACGAGTTTTATTTTATTAACTACACGACATATATACATTTTGTACTACATATTTATGTATATATACTTCGTTCTATTGATTTTATTCCATGTAATAACATTTTTTGACAAATTAATTAAAATAATATTTGATATTCACTTCTAAAGAGTCTTTCGTTTAATTGAAGCTTAAAAGAACCACAAACTTGATTAAAATTATATACAAAAATTGTATAACTTGTTTCTTTTTAACATTTTCTTGTGCTATGTTTAACTTCTTTAACTCGAAATTTTATTTTATTATTCTCTTATTTTATAAGTTGAAATGATATCATGATATTATGTCCAATGAAATAAAGTCCAAGAGACAAATGATAGAAATGGGGTCGAATAATTTTATTTAATATCATTTTATACACAGGGTTTCCGAAACTCAAAGAGCACGAACAGCGCGGAGGTGATAAAGAAGTTCATAACAAACTTGTGTTCAACCTTTCATATAATTAAATGTTCTGAAGGGGGGTCTGATTTCCGAGAATATCTTAAAGAAATTCTTTAAAGAAATAAGATTTTGGCCCTTATTCAACATAGAAAAAGTGCCGTTTAATTGCCAGCAGCTAGCTAAAGTAATGGGTTCTCATAATAATATTCAAATTTGTTTTATTATCTCTCATAGTTAAAGAGTCACAAAGCCTTAAGTCGAAAAAGTATTGATATTTTCCACTGTTTTTATTTAATAACAGTACTTTTTGGATAAAAACCAGTAATATTATTACAATTTTAAATTCAGCTATTCCTCAGCTTCAATTTACATTCCAGCATGTTCCTCATATCTCTTACCATTTTCGAGATTATCTAAACATAACAATTATTCGATTAAGACAATTATACGTAAGACTCCGATTCGATTTAATTCCTTCTCAACCCAGTAACTTTATAACCTTAAACAAAAAATCAAACTGCGGGCATCATTAAAAAAAAATGTTAAACTTTAGTATTTGAAAAAACTTTATAAATTATATTACAAATACTTTTTACCTGATTTATATCATTAATTTTATAATGGAAATTTGAATAAAAAAAATTACCTATTAAATTCAATTTTGCAGTGCTTTAATTAAGCACTAAAACTTTGTATTTTCAAAAGACTTACCTATTTTGTAGATTGGTAACTATCTTTATATTAGTTCATATTTATTTATTAGATTTTTTTAACAACTAACTTACCATAGTTACCTGTTTAGTTACTTCTAAGATTGGAAGCAGAACCTAGAATAATAGAAGTTTGATTTATAGTAAAAATGTTGGCTAAAAGTTTCTTTTTTAAAATGCTTTACGAATTTCCTAAGCGGAACTCAAAGGTAAAAGTATAATAAGCTCCAAAGCTTAAAACTATAATATAGTTATTCTATACATATTTGGAGTAATCTAGGGATAAATATTATAGTCTACAAACGCTTATATCTAACAGTCTTTAAAAGTCCCATTGAAGATGTCAACCAATTGAGTCTCTGCACACAAACGAATTTGCATGTGCAGTCCCCAGCACCACCTGCCTATAATACTACATAAAAATTTATCCCAAAGACCCCAATTCCTCAAACCTAAATTAATTACAAAATTAAGTAGTCACAGACGGACAAATAAACTGATGGAATAACAAGAAATTAAAATAAAAGAAATCTTAACTGGAAAAAAAAAGATATTTCCAGAAAAAAAAACTACATTGGCGACTGAATTCATTATTACTGGGATAACAAAGATAAAAAAAAAAACTGACAAAAGCATTAAAAAAAAACAAATGGAGAATGAAGATGATTACATGAACGAATAGACTTTCACCAAATATGGAAACG
Source organism: Dolichopus griseipennis (assembly GCA_963082915.1). Taxonomy (NCBI): domain Eukaryota; kingdom Metazoa; phylum Arthropoda; class Insecta; order Diptera; family Dolichopodidae; genus Dolichopus; species Dolichopus griseipennis. The sequence continues at coordinate 31,353,135 of OY720442.1, read as the reverse complement.
AATAATAAAAACAAAAACAAAAAAATTGCATCCGAAGTCCAAGGTAAATTTCATAAATAACAAGTTCATTGACTTATACATGAAGATCAATGGAAGAACTAAGCATATACGAATTACCTAACAAACACCATTTAGACGATGAACTGATCACATAGTAATTTATCAAAAAAGATGACAATTAAAATTATAATTTTTATTTGAGAAATGGCGATACTTTAGATTTTAAACAACAAAAAAAAAAAAAAGAAAGTGAATCATTTGAGGCAATATTATAAATAGAAAAGGTGAAAGGTTGAATGATGAAAATTAGTTTTAAAAGATGGGGTTCATTACAAAAAAAAAATAATCGGTGAAATTAATTAAGCTTTTTTGTTTTAGATTTCCCTCTACTATTAATTTAAAATTGATTAATCTCTAATAGACTGAGAAATTTTCTAAAAATTTAAAGTTTAATAATTGTGTTACAATTTAAATATTTTTCTAGTATATGGAACTGTTAGTACTAATTTTTAATAATCATATTATACAATCAGTCCAAACAAGGGCTGGAAATCCAAACCTGAATCCAAAACCGCTTCTTTACTAACTTTTTGACGAATGAATTCCTATGCATAGTTTGATATCCATATCATATTTTTTTTACCTTTATTGACTTACTATATTTAGATTCAAAAACTTCAAATTTCAATTCTGAATCGAACCTTGAAAATATTCCAGGTCAAACTGGAATCTGAGCATGAACCCAAACCTAACCTAACAAATTTTTTCAGGAGGAACTGGAACCAAAACCCGATTTTTTGCAGGATTGCAAGCCTGATCCAAACTAAACCAAAAATTTTTATATGAATTAAGTAATATAACTTACCTTAAGAATTGGTGATTATCCATTCAGGTAACTTATTACGATTATAATCTGAAATAAAGTTTTATATATATTTTGTAAATTACTTACTTTTTGAAGATATTTCAAATGTGTTTGAATTATTAACTTATACCTAGAAACTGCAATTGTAAAGCTATAAATGATTTTGATGGCAGAATGTTAGTAGTCATATTAAATGGAACTCTGAAATGCGATTATTTAAATTAAATTTTGATTTTAACCATCACAAAATCTCAAGCAAAAAATCGTAGATTACAAAATTTCAATTTGGGCTGGTATGTAATCCCTAACCATACGTATGTAATCCCTAATTACAAATTCCAAAAGACAGCCCTTGAATTTTAATTTTAAACCACGTTTATGGGTGTTTTTCGTGATTTTGAATCCAAATCTAAAATAAATACTAAAAGTATGTCAAGGCTTACAGGGTTTCCTACAAAAGTATTTAATTATGACATTTCTCTATGAAATTTTTTAATTTTGACGTTTCATAAGAAGAAATTTATAATTTAAAATTTCTAGTTTTGGGATTTTAAAATTTGGGATTATATGATTTGAGATTTTGTTGCTTTGGTATTTTGGGATTTTTAAATTTCGCGATTTTGTGATTTGGGATTTTGATACGTTTTTAAAAATTTTCAACTTATCACAAAATCCCAAATTACAAAATCTTAAGTTGCAAAATTATTCGGGTTGAGTATGAAATTCCAAAAAAAAAAGAACTTCCAACTGGGAACTCTAAAACCTCTTTTAATTTATAACCACGTATATACATATATATATATATATAAATATTCTTCTAATAATGCGGCAATCATAATTTTTAATCCATCTAAAATTAATCCAAATGTGTCAATAATCCTTGCACTGAACTTTCTCACAAAAGTATTTAATTTTGACATTTGTCTGTCTATGAAACATTGAAAACATTGAAAGTTTATAATTTTCGGATTTTGTAATTTTGGGATATTGAAATTTGGGATTATGTGATTTGGAAATTTGTAACTTTAAGATTTTAAAATTTTAGAATTTATATACTTTATATTGTGTGAAATAGATTATGCCTATTTTTGAGAAAATTATCATCTGAAATTGTTATCAAATATTATTTAGAATAATTACAAAGTATTTTACTTTACAGTTTATTTATTTTATTAAATATACTTATCTTGTATAGTTATAGTTAATATCTTTGACATTTAATAAAGATTTGTAAATATTTTTAATTAACAAAATAAAATTTTTTAAATAACAATAATATTAATATATTTTTATATTTTATAGAATCTAATAAATAATTAAAATATTTATTTCTAATAGAAGAAATTTGTTACAACTTACAATATACCATAAATCTATTAAATTAATTTTTAATTAAAAATATTATAATATGCTTATATGAAATCTCGATTTACGTCGTTTTAATTAAAAAAAAAAAAAAAATTACAATTTATTGCTAAAACGAAAAACAACGTAAAATGAGATCTTTTCAAAGTCAGACTTTACATAAATATATTAACTAATTTAGTAAAAATCATTAAAAATTAGTTTTTTAATTTAATTTAATTTAAATTTTTTAGTTAATCGTGACTTTAAAACTAATTTTTAATTACAACTAAAAATTAAGTAATATGTACTTTTAATTAATTATTAATTTTGTTTATTTTAATTTAATTTCCTTATTTTAAATTTTAAATATAAATTATAATTATTATTTTAGTATATAGTGTTTAATTTAATTTTATTAAAAATTTAATCTTTGATTAGTTTTCAAATGAAAAATTATATTAAATTTTAAAACTTAAATTAAAAATATAAAAAATTTAAATAAAAATAATTTATGATAATAAAAAGAAAAATTATTTAAAATAAGTTTTTAAATTATAAAAAAAAAAAAAGTACACAAGTAATCTGTTGTTACCGTTAATATTATACCCTATTAAAAACAATATTATTTAATTAATTCTTATAATTTTTTATTAAAAAATATTAAAAATTTTGAAAAAAAATAATTCTTTATTTGCCTTTTTGATCTGTTACCTTTAAAATATTAAGATGTTTAAAAAAACCTAAGACAACATTAATAGATCTTATTAAAAACAATTAATTCAGTCACAGTCTTCATAAAGAGGTCAAGCTGAATACTTCTTCTTCTTCTTTAATTAATAAAGAATAAATTAATATTTAATTTAAAAATAAAAAGCTGTTTTGTCCAAAAAAATATAAAAAAAAAAAATATAAAACCGGCTTTTATTAAACATCTGGATAGTACATCATAGTGATAACAAAACAAAATAAAAATTAAATTAAAACAATTATTTAAACTAAGCATCATTTAAAAAAAAAAAAAAATAAAAAACAAATTCATAAAATTAATAATTATTTTTAAGCAAAAATAACAAAACTTATAATAAAAGAAAAGTTACACTTAAAATGGGGGGGAATAACTCTCCGTCAGTAATGCGGAGAAATGAAACTAATAAAAATATGACATCTGTTTCTGCTTTTTTACTCAAACGAGTTATTCTAAGTTGTGCATCAGGTGAAGTTAATAGTTGTACTAAATTACGAGATGGCACTGTATTGATAAAAACAAAAAATATTTTTCAAGCCCAACAACTAATAAAACTGGTCCAATTTAATGATATAAGGGTGTCAGTTGAAGAGCATGCCACATTAAATCAAACTAGAGGAGTAGTATATTGCCCAGAGTTTAAATATATAGAAAATAGTGAAATCTTAACAGAAATGGTGAAACAACAAGTAGTCGCTATCAAACGTTTTAAAAGGAAAAACAATTATCAAGTGGAGGAAGATACCGGTTTATATGTGCTAACATTCAAGTCAACAAACCTTCCAAAAGAGATAAAAGTAGGATTTCAGAAATTTGATGTTCGGGCCTATATCCCACCACCTCTACGGTGTTATAATGGTTTAAGATTTAACCACCGGACTGATATTTGTAAAAATAAGAAAACCTGTTCTAATTGCAGTGATGAATATCATCTATTGGAAAATGAAAAATGTGAACGCACTCAAAAATGCCCAAGTTGTGAAGGCCCTCATAATGCTTTTTTTAAACAATGTCCACAATTTATAAAAGAAAAAGAAATTAAATCTATCAAAATAAAAGAAAATGTAGACATCAGAGAAGCTGTTAGGCGTTATAAAATTAGATTCCCGCTGAAAGAGTCTTTTGCAAAAGTTACAACTGGTACGAGCAATTTGAGTATTGAGTACAAAGAAAAAGTTTGGAATCGTGAAACATTTGGTCCTGCAACCAGCGCAGCTACCAATAATAACAGTATTGAAAACAAGTCCCTTTCAAGAGTGTTTTACCGCATATTAATTCATCTAACGAAAGTTTCAAAACAAAAGAAATTGGTAAGAACAAAATTATTAGTTTCTAAGAATATTAATACAAAGAAAAAGCGCGAACTAAAAAAAATTGAAAAGGAAAAATCAAAAAAGATTAAACTACTCATAAATTTCGAAAATGAAAATAATATAGATCCTATTGAGGTAGATGATAGCATTGGCTCATTTAGTGATAGTGAATCCCATAATGAAATTTTATAAATGACTAATATTATTCAATGGAACATTGACGGTTTCTTTAGCCATTATGAAGAATTCCAACTTATTATTAAAAAATATGACCCTTACATTGTATGTATACAAGAGACAAAATTTAAAAGCAATCAAAATCCTAATTTTAAAAATTTTGAAACATATAATGTTAATGTTAATGTAGATTCACAGTAGCACACGGCGGTGTCGCCATCCTGGTAAAATCGAATATCTCATGTGAGCAAATAAACCTAAATTCTAATTTACAGGCATAGTAGCTATAAAAGTTCTTTTTCCCATAAAATTTGTTATATGTAATATATATCTTTCTTGTAACACTTCAATTAATATTAATGATCTTCAAAACATAATTAATAAATTTCATTGTCCATTTCTCCTCCTCGGAGATTTTAATTGCCACAATATAATCTGGGGCTCTACTAAAACAGATAAAAGAGGGAAATCCATTGAAAATCTGATTGATTCTAATTCTTTAAATCTTTTTAATAATGGTAAGCCAACTCAATTTAGCTTTTCGTACAAATCATTCAGTTCTATTGACGTGACCTTAGGGAGCGCTGTTCTTCAAAATTTATTTGAATGGACAGTAGAGGACGATTTACACGGTAGTAACCACTTTCCAATCATTCTTAAACTCCTTTGAACAGACATTAATACCCAAAAAAGAGAGAATTGGTGCATTAAACGAGTTGATTGGGTTCGATTCAGAGAAGAATTAAATCTTCAAATAATGAAACATAAAGACATTAACCAATATGAAAACTATATAACTTCTGAAATTCTCAGTGCCGCCAATTCTCAGTTATTCGGTACCCTAAACAACGGCGGAAAATTTAGTGTCACTCTCGAAGAAGGGACTAGCATAAAATATTACAGATACATAAATGTTAAAATAAATTATGGAGATGAAGAATTCGATAATTTGGGTTGATTCGAGTTGATGGAAGATGTCCGGCTGAAAAGGCTTTAAGTTTATTTGAGAAAAAGCTTTCTGAATTTGATTTGAAATCTTCCGATATTGTTGCAGCAACAACAGACGGAGCTGTTGATTAAATTTTGAACGAATTGCGCCCTTTTGTCATCAGCAATGCTATATTCATCGTATCCATCTGGGAGTTATCGATGTACTTTACAAACGTAGTGGCCAAATTGAAGTGACCTCTGACATCCAACTGGATAATGAAAATTGTAGTGACAACGACAACGAAGAAAATTCTTTTGAAAGAGTTGATGAGTTTGACGTGGGTGAAGATGAGGAAGGCTTTGCTGTTGTTAACTCTACTGATCTGCAAATAGATCCACCAAACCTTCAGGATGGTTTGAAGATGGTAGGAAAAATTGTTATATTATTTAAATTATCTGGTGTGAAAAATTCAATTTTGCAAAACTTTGTAAAAAATGTGCATGGGAAAGAATTATGTTTACTGTTAGATTGTGTCACACGACGGAACAACATCGAGCCCATGCTGGAAAGATTCTTTAAGATAAATAGCTCTATTATAAATACTCTGAACAGTTTAAATCTGGGACACTATTTTGATGACAGTTTAGTTCCACAGCTAGAAATTTTATTAAAGGTGTTGAAACCTGTAAAATTAGCTGTTGAATCATTGGAAAGACGCGATTCCAATCTCATAACAAGTGAAGGTATTTTAAATTTTCTTTTTAAAAGTCTTGAGGACCAAAGAAATGTTTTAAGTGCCGAACTGCTACAATTATTAATAACAAGATTAATAGAAAGACGCAACAAAGATTTAGTTTCGCTCTTACAATTTTAGCAAAATCCAAATTCACAAAATTTAAATAATAATTTTTTGGAAAAAAGCAGCAAAGGTTGCATTATAAAGTTGGCAAAAGAATTAATGATAAAATTATTTACAAAAACTTATCCTGATGCTACTGCAATTGATATTGAGAGTGACGATAGTGAAGTAGTGATGGATGGTAACATCGATGAATTAAATTTACGGAAGAACTTGGAAACTGCAGTGAAGAAATGTTTTAAAAAGATGCCAATTAATTTAGATTACACTAATTCTAATAATATTCAAGAAGAAATAAAAATGTATGAATTAACGGATGAACTGACTGAAAATTTAAAAAAATTATTCTATTGTTTAAAAACAATAAGGCCTACATCAACTGAAAGCGAGCGAGTATTTTCAATAGCTGCCATATTTTCTACCAAAAAGAGATCCTTACTAAGTGACCATTCACTTAATGTACTTTGCTTCTTGAAAAGTTATTTTATTAAATATAAAAAGTAAAATAGCATAGCACTTAGCAGTTTAATTATATTTTTATTATTACTATTTTAAATCCAAATGTTTTGTTTTGAATATTACACATTTATTTTTTTGTTTATTTTATTATAGTTTTGTTATGTCTTTGAATAAAGACTTGAATTATTATAAAAATGTCTTGTTTTGTGTTTTAAAATGTTATTATATGTACTTTTCTTTAAATCTTTTCAGATTTCCCGGGATCCCGAGATTTCCCGAAAAATTAAATTTTAAAGTGCCGGAAAATGGAAACTTTAACCATAAGGAAGCATTTTCCCAGGCTCTTAATGCAACTGAAGATGCGTCTGAAACAAATATCAAGCAGTTTTGGAAAGATTTTAATATCTTAAAAGCAATTAACATTATTGAATCTGTTTCTACAAATTGTATTAGTTCCTGGAAAAAACTGTGGCCAGAATGTGCTAGTGATTTCAAAGATTTTGAAGAAACGCCAGCTGACATCCAAGAGGAAATAGTACCTCTAGGAAGACGTCTCGGTTTTAATGATGTTAACCGATCTGATATAGTAGAGCTAATCGACTCACATAATAATGAACTTACAAATGAAGAACTTATTAAATTGGCACAACAAAATTTTGAGGAAGACGATTCTGAAGAAGTGGGGGCTAAAAGTTTTAATTTGAAAGATCTAAATGAAGCACTAACCCATCTTGAAAAGGTTAAGCAAATATTTGAAAACAACGATCCTATTTTAGAACGATGTTCAAAGAGGCATTGACAATTCAGTAAGATGTTATAGAGAACTGTATAATGAGAAGAAAAAAGCTGCTGTACAGGTGACATTACATCAATTTTTTAGTAATTTGTTTTTAATTTGTTTTTTATTCATTTTATATGTATTAATAATCTTTATTTTTATTTTAGAGCATAAAATGAATTTGTAAACATAAGTATGCAATATGTACTTGTTTCGAATGTGTTGTTTCGAATTTTTCAAAAATTGGTAGCACGTAAATTTGTTTCGTATACTTTTCATTTGTTTCGAAATTTTTATTTTGTTTCGAAAGTTTTTGGCAACACGTAAGCTTTGTTTCGAATAGTTTTTTTAGTCGTTTCAAAATAATTTGTGCGATAGATATATAGTTAACGCAAAAAAGTACAATAAAGGTAAATTTTTATAAAAATTAATTTTAAACAATATATTTGAAATTTTTGGATTAAATATTAAAAAATTAATATAATTTTAGCTACCTATTTAAAATAAAAATAAAATTTTGGAAAAAATGATATTTTTTGAAAGTGAATCTTCATCAGACGAAGAATATATACATAAAAACAAAATTGAAAGGAGATGGTTCAGAGATCAAAGTAACATTTTTGAACTTCCGACAAAGGAGTATGCATAAAGATTTATAAAGAAATACATTTTTTTGCAATTATAATATTTTTATTTTAGATTTAGTCAATACTTCAGAGTTAATAAACAAGCATTTAAAATGATTTTAGAATGTTTGAAATTAAAGACAAATATAAGAGCTACTGGAATTCAACCAACATTACAACTGGCAGTAACATTAAATACATTGGCTAGTGGTAGTTACCAAGTTAATGTTGGTAGTAATAAAGTGATATCAATGGCGCAGACAACAGTTTCTAAGGTATTCAGAAGTACTATACAAGTAACGAAAAAAGAATTATATAAAATTTATAATGATTTCCAATTGACTATGGTTATTGCTTAATCCTTTTTCTGCTGATTCCCTTAAAAAGCAATTTTTAATTAAAATCATTAGCTATACATAGTTATTAGGTATACAGTAATCAAATAGTTATCAAATATTAATTTTAAAGTATAATTAATGAATGCAATTGTTTTTAATACTTACATTTTTAACATCTATTTTAACAAAAGAAAATTTAATTTTTCAAACGATTAAACAAAGATAAAAATTGCGTACAAACCATATTTAGTTTTGTACAACAAAAAAAAAAACAAATAAAAACCATTTAAATTTTCAAAAGATAAGGTAAAAAAAGATAATTTGAAACGAAACGGAATTTTTTGAAGTAAAACTTTAGTTTCGTTCATTTTTAATTCGAAACAATTTACGTGCTGCCGTTAAAATTTTGTTTCGAATTGATTTTGTTTCGAATAATTCGATTCGAAAAAAGTTACATGCTACTGCTCCTGTTTCTTAAAAACAACTTTTAACTACTGCAAATCTATGAGAACATTTAAATAACATTTATGCAAAATAAACATTTTTGCATTATGAAATTTTATGAGAAAATTCAAAATTCCAAAATGCAACTACACACCAGTTTCTTGTTTTTCATAAAAATTTAATTTAACTGATGCAACGCGTAGACATTGCATTAGCAAAATTATAATATAAATATGTTCGTTCCGAAGTGCTTTTTCGCTTTTTGATTTATAACTGTCAGAGGTTCGGACGTTTAAAAACAAATTATAACAAATAAACTTTGTGTTTTTAAAATAAATAAAATAAATATAAGTTTGTGTTTTTGAAATAAATTATAACAAATAAACTTTGTGTTTTTAAAATAAATAAAATAAATATAAAGTGTGTTTTTGAAATAAATTATAACGAATAAATTTTGTGTTTTTTTTTTAATTTCTAAAATATATGTATCTTTACTGACGCAGTCGGTAGGATGCGACAAGTGTACTAAACTTAAAAAAATTTTTTTCAAAAGAAGTGAAAAAGAAAAAAAAAACCATAAAAAGATAAGAAAAAAAAAACTTATAAAATTTCTTGTACACTTATATATTAATATTTTATGACGTATCGCTGCTTTTAATAAATAAATCAATTAACTAAAAAGGTGTACTTATTATGAACTATATACAAAGTGAATAAAAAAAAAACAATTATAGTGAAAATTTTTTCTAATAACAATAGAAATTTTTAAATAATTAAAACAAAAAAAAACTCTTAAACAAAATTTTTTCAAAAACAATTTCTAAATAAGTAAAATCAAAGGGTTAACTGAAAACTTATTATGATAGTTGACCCCTTCGTCCCAGACGAAGACGAAGAAACCGTACCTTTTTGGTCGCCCGAAACTTGGGAGGAATAAATCATCATCAATCTATATCTATCATCAGTCAACTAAAAATCATCAATATATGTATATATATCATCAGTCAACTAAAAATCATCAATCTATACATATCATTAGTCAACTAAAAATCATCAATCTATATATATTATCAGTCAACTAAAAACCATCAGTATATATATATCATAAGTCAACTAAAAATCATCAGTCTACATATATCACCAGGCAACTGATCAATAAAGGTAGGAAGTTACGTTACTTAAAATTTTTAAAATATATTTTAATTTTAATTTTTAAAACTAGTTATTCTAAGAAAAATCATTTTTTAAATAAATATTTTTGTACAAAATCGAAAATTCATGATTAGATTAAATTATTGCAACTTAGTTATAAAATTAAATGAGTAGCGAACCCAGCAATACAACAGTAGACCAATTAACGGACTTATTGACAACCATTACCCTAAGTAATAATTCAGAAAATCCAACAATGCCAGATCCACAATCCCTTAGTATAGATCCTTTAAAATACCTTAGTAAACTCCCTAATTTTCATGGAGATTTTAAAGACCTCCAAAATTTTTTAAATTTAATCAACAAAATCCACCTAATTATACTAAGGTATGACGAATTGTCCTAAAGTATCCTAGTGGACATAATAAAATCAAAATTAAAACATAAAGCACGCGAAATTAGAGAAATTAACAACCATGTTACAACTTGATTGGAAATTAAAGAAATTTTAATTAACAATTTCGGTGACCGTTATAGTTTAGAAGAACTTTTCGACCAATTAAGAGGCATTAATTTTAAAACTAACTGTATAGAATTCTACAGTGAAATAAAAGCTGCATTAAGAAGACTTAACGTCAAAACAAAACTTTCATTATTTTAACTCTCCACATATTTTTGAAAAGGATTTTAGCAAAGCTTATTTAGAATTTGCAAGTTCACTTATGCATATGTTTCATGGAAAAATTTTAGAAATTGAAGCTGAGCAAAGTTCTGTGCTTGAAGTAATGGCTACAATAAACTCATTGACAGAAACATTGAGACATAGATATAGCGAATCATTTTTACCAATCAAAGTGAAATCTATTTTATCTGAAATTAAAGAAAGGAAATTGCACAGTGAAATAAATAAATTCAATTTAAATTGCATGAATTGCTATAAAAAATCATTAGAATATTTACAAATGTGGACTAATCAATTATCAAATCTAAATAACTTTGTTTGGATGAAATTGGATAGGCTTCCAACATGGGATGAAGTTGAAAAATCAATAATATTTCTTGCCACCAAAAATATTATTGTAGATGATGCAAAATCAGTTTTGTAATTTAAAAATATTTGTTGAAAAAAATCTTAATGTTGAAAACTTTAAAAATTTGATTTCCTGCTTGAAATGGAAAGAATATTTTAAAGAAAATGCTGTCGAATATCATTCCGAATTTTTGAAAATTTGGGAATTTTTTTTTGCAATACCTGGTCAAAATGCCAATGTCGAAAGAATATTTTCAATGATCAGCGGACAGTGGACTAAGGAAAGAAATAAATTGAAAATTTCAACTGTTCGAGGTATTTTGAGCGCCGTGTATAACTATAAAGAAATCAAAGAAAATGGAAAACTTTTAAACCAAATTAGCAGTGTAGATAAATATAATGAAAAAGATGCTGAAGAAGAGGATGAACATAATTAAATTACATTGACTTATTTTTTTTATTTGCAAATGATTTGGAAGTGCAATTTTTTTTTAGTATATATTACAATTTAAAAAAAAAAATTAATATGAATAAAATCATTTTTTATAATGTTCTCTTTTTTTATGATTAACACTTGACAACCCTACCTTATATAAAATTTTGAGTTTATTTTTAATATTTGAGTTAATTCTTTTTTTAATGAAAATGTGTATGTAAAGGAATACAATATTGCCATATCATTTGTATGATTAAAAAATTAATTTTTTTTTTTAATTTAAGTTTTAAAAACTTTATTTTTAAGTTTTCAAAACTTCAATATTTAAAAAAAAAAAAATAAATTATAATTTTTTAGAAATTAAAAAACTTATTAGTCATTTGAGTACAAACACAGAAGAAGTCTGCAAGTAGTAGACGAAATCAGAAGTTATAACGAAATACGCGTATCTGTTAAGTTAAGCTAATTTGGTATAATTAAAAAGAAACTACTTGATTTTTTAAAAATTAAAATTAAAAATACTCGTATTTTACCAAAACGCTGTTAATCATAATATAAAATTAAAAATATATTTAATAAATTTATAACTGATTAGTAGTTTTAAGAAATTTAATAACAAATTTTTGTTGTTGAATTAATATTTTATATTTTAAATTATATATTTATATAATATAAGTTATATTATAATTAAATTATAATACAAATCTTACATAACTTTTAGAAAAACTAATTCTTTAAAGTTTTAATATGTAAGTTTTTAAAATCTTATATGTAAATTACAGGGTAAATTACATTAGTCTTTCAATATGGTAATACCAGAAACTATATAAGCTTTTAATATACAATATGACCAATTGACATGTTGATCAAGTCAAGTGTATTGAAATGTATGTTTGTGTTTTAATATGATTTTATGTTAAAAAAAGACACTGAAAGATGGCGTAGCTAATTTTTTCATAATATAATATTCAATAGCTGGGGTTTTATATTTTAACCCTTAGTGGTTTGTCGTTTCGTTGTGAAATTACCTATTAAATTGCGGTTTCTAGTTTCAAAGGGGTTAACAAATTAAAGCCAAAAAGTTATAAAAGAAAAATTTTAATTTTTACGGTAAGTTGTCGTAGTTGGTATAGACATTACAATTTTTTACTTTTGAGTTTTCGTTGTTGTCAAAATTTATAAAACATAAATATGTATGAGTTTTTTTATTTAAATAAATCTTTCGAATAAAAAAAAAATACTAAAGAATTTTCGAAGAAATATTTCAAGTCCTTTTGAATTACCAACACCTTTTAAGTAAAAAACGGATGTTGAACTACATCAATTTTTATTATGTACCTTTAACTTTGCAAATTAATAAGTTTAATCAACATATTTGTTTTAACCTGTATTTAACATTACAAGTAACTGTAATTAAAATTTATGAAATTATTAATTTTTTTTTTTAAAACGTATGTATGAAAGTTTTCAGGTACATAAACTTAAATGATTGTATGTATAATTCTTTTTTAAAACATGATAATTTTCATTTACCTAAACTAAAATGTTTTTATAATAAATAATAAACATATCTAAGTAGTCTAATACAAATTTGAGTTTCATATTTTTCATAAAATTTGTTTTTACAAAAATTTACTGGTGTAAACAAATATAAAATTTAAATAAAAGAAAGAAAAATGGATATCCATCAAGAATTTTAAGTAAGAAATGTTAAATTTTATAAAGAATAGAATACAAATATATTTTGGAAACAAAATATTTTTTAGATTTTTTAGAATTGAATTGTTTGAACAATTATAATATTTTTTAAAATACTTCCCGCGGGAATTCATTGATTAACCCTAACAAATGAACTTTATTTGCAAGAAACAGGTAATATTTTAAATACCAACTCGGATGAAATTTATAAAATAATGGCCATCTCAATTACAATGGGTACAATGAATTTACCTCGTATTCAAATGTATTGTAAGAAAACTTACTTTTGCGCGAGTTATGTGACCAGCAACACAACCACATCAACATTATATTTTTTTACAATATATAACATAATATTTTTATTAAAATCAATAAACTCAAATGAACTTTGTAAATTTCAAAATATTAAATTAAACTTAAAATTTCAAATCTTGTATTTATAATATTGGTATATTTTATTATTAAGTAATTAACGTTCAAATTGCGAATTAAGCATTTCTTTTTGTAATTATTAATATGTAATTGATTTAATAATGTAATTAATCAATATGTTGAAATAGATGAAATTGTAAACCTTGCATATTTTGTATAATATAAATACCTGTAAAATTAAATAAAGAATCAATCAAGTTTTGACAATAAAAAGTTGTTCATTAATAATTAAAATTGTTTTTTTTTTTTTTAATTAATTCCTAAAAGGAAAACATATTTCGCGCGTCAACAAATTATTGAAACATGGTCCTATCTTAAAAATAACTGTACATTAAATTAACTGTACATCATATTAAAAACGGAATTAACTGTACATTCCAAACTTTAATAAGAATATAATTATTTTACTATAAATGCATGCATTCTGCTATTGGACGTGGTAACGATCAAAACTTGTCTTGTTTCGTTTTATATAAAAAGAAAGTTATTTTGTCAAATAAGAAATTAAATAAATAAATAAAGAATTAAATGAATAATAAATTCTTTCATTCCATTTATTTTTGTTTCTTTTAATTATAAAATATAAAGCATAACCCTTAAAAATATAAAAGAAAAAAATGGTTCGAAGAAAATAATGTCGTGATATCGCAAACAACGATTTCTAACAGTTTAAAAGAATTGTTAAAATGGCTACAATCGAATTAAACAAAATTAATAGTGAAAGAAAATTAGCCTTAAGAAAAATTTATGCATCAGAATTTATCGAGTGAAGAATTTAACAACAAAGGGAAAAATTAATTTTCATAAATGAATGCTGTTTTAATCTCCACCTCCGCAGATCACATGCCCGCTCTAAAGCCGGTACAAGAGCACATATTGTGGTGCCTACTATAAGAGGATGGAACGTTTCACTATTTACTGCAATAAATACTTCCGGTATGCACCATAAAATAATATCAAATGCAAGTGTTAAGGCTGATCGATTTAAAATATTTTTAAAAGAACTACTGGAAAACATTTGTAATATCACAAACAAAGTACAAATGTATTAACATCAACAGATTGCTCCAATTACGTAATGGATATGGTGTTTAAAATTCCGCAAGCTGCGGAGGGTTAACCATTACATTAAATCAGCATTTATAAATTTAAAGTTATGTTAATGACAAAATTTCTTTTCAAGTACAGTAAACTAAAATTAAGCCATTGAATTAAAAATAAGAGATCGAATTACAAAAAACGCAAGACCAATTTTTTTTTATTCAAAATTAAATTCTTACACAATTTCCTTTTTAATTTCCTTTTTTTTCTTTGTAAAATATTAATAATAATCAATATTTAAAATTGAAAGCTAACTATAAAAATTGTAAAATGTAAAAGTTAGTTTAAGTCTAGATTCGTAAGGCTTAACATTTTATTCTTAGTAAAGAAAATTAAAATAAAAAACACAAAATTGCTTCTTGTTTAATTTATAAAGAATAATATTTTATAAACTTCATTTTTATAAAATAATAAAACTACGCTGTTATTAGATTTTTTGCAGAAGTAAGCTCACAACATGGCATTGGCAAAAACTACGATTTAGCAATTGCTCAATCTACTTTTTAAAAAGTGTTGAGTCCATATTTGAAAATTTTTCAAAATAAAGTATGGCCATTATGGATTAAATTGGAAATATCGGAAGAAGACAAACAAAGAGCAAAAATGGATTTCCATTCAAAACATGGGCTTCCTGGAATAATCATGGTATCGATGGAACAAACATTCTAATTGTAAAAGCAAAAGAAGAACAATTCCTTTATTATAATAATAGTTTATAATTATAATTTTTCTGAAATCTGTATGACAGTAAGTCAAAAATATATAAAGTGAACCAAATCGAAGATTTAACAAACAATTATATATATTAAAAATGGAAAAACAAAATAAAAAGAAAGTTTATACATCCGACAAAGTAAAAGCGTTAGCACCAAATTATAGAGGCAAGGTTGAAAACTTTGATCGTAATAAAACAGGAAAGAAGAAAATATTCAAGGAGCCCACTGGACCTAAGAATCCAGGACTAACACCACCGTCAAATAAGGATAAAAACGAAAAATCAAATCCTACGCCAGTGAAAAATTAAAGTTTAGTACTTGATTCTATATTTTCAACAGATTTAATAGTCGGTGAAATCACACCTTTAGAAAAGTTTAGCACAAACTTTTGTCAATTGCCACATCTAACAGACGCTGTCTATTATGAAATTGCAAGCGACGAAAAGTTGTTCGAAGTTGTTCAAATGGTTCGTGAAGAGTTAAGATATTATACCACGGCATTACTCTGGATTAGATTACTGACAATCAAATCGAAACAAAGAAACGAAGCTTTGTCTTCAGAAGTGAAAGAGTTATTAAAAGCAGCCAAAGATGAAACATTAAATGTTCCTGCTCCAATAATGACTTATCTCAACGAGATCGGTAACTATACAGATAAAATGGGAAAGCAAACTGATTTAAGTGTTGTTGAACTTCCTACAACTATAGTCCAAAACTTAGGAGGCTATCATGCTGCAGCAATTGCTGGAGCCAGATTCACACTATTCGAAGAGATACCCTCATTAGGTATCGCTGGAGATGTACTAATGGCCGTAGCTACAACAGATTCAAATCCGACAGTAGACTTTAAAGTTTTACCACCAACAGGATCCACTATCACAAACAAGCTTTGTGGGTATCCAAACATGATTGCCGAAAGACGAATCGAAATTAGACAAAAATTAACAAGTTACGGCATTACAACAACAACATTCTCTGAGCAAATCGAGAAAGAAGGTTTAACTTAAGATATTATCTGACCAATTGGCAGATGTCAAAACATTTAAAATGGAAAAAGTAAACTTTGCTTCATTGGGATTAGCAGGAGGAGAAACGCAAGTGATTAATAGTCGACCAACAGAAAACGAATCTGAAGATTGGTTCGATAGAACGATACAAGTGAAATCTGCGTCAACAATTGGAACAACACATATTGGAGCGTCGTATTTATTCGACTTTCAATTGTACAAAGAAGATGGTCAAGACACTACAAACAACGACACAAAATCACAAAATTGGTCGTGTATCGCACCAACATCAGGAGTTCAAAATCCATGGACCATGCCAGATGCCTGGCCTAGCTTAGTAGAAATTAAAGGAGAAACGTACCACCAGGAATAGGAACAGAACGTTTCTATAATGTCTCAATTCATAAAAAAAATTACCCCAAGTAATTTTAGCACATAGATGTCGCTACTATGACCGTTTGGAACTAAAAATTAGATCTATGGTGAAATAAGAAATTGATTAAAAAAATCCAAAATATACCACGCACAAAAAAAAATCTTCTGTGGTAAAAAATTTTACTCACCACTCACTCCATTAGAAATTAAGCGTTGTTATTGTTTTTATTTTTAATTTGGCATAGATGTGGCGTGTCGAGTCGATCACATTTTTATCTATGTGGTAGTTCTACTGAACTTATATAATATATACATAAATAAATAGAATATCGCTGTGTACTTAGATTAGATTATAATAATTTATATATGGATGTGTGGTATAATATTATTATATGAATTATAATATGCATACATACAAGTATATTAATTGTGTATTCATTTATTATAATATAAGAATAAAATAATAGAAGTTGAAAATTCAAATTCAAAAATTGAAGGAAATTTTTTTTAAAGGTAAGTAATTTTTTAAGTATATTTTTTTACTACATTATATTATAAGAAGTATATAATTTTAATAATTTTTTATTTTTTATCAGCAAAAATTTAAAATGGCTTCGCAAAAACGAATTTTCCATATGTTGAGTTGCAAAGCGGACTCAAACACATTTCCTGATCGACAATTTTTTAAGTTCCCTAAAGAAAATTCAAGGATGTATAGGGAATGGGAGGCTGCAGTAGGAGAATATAACATGAGAAGAGTTAAAAAATCTCTTATATGCAGCAAACATTTTGAAAGTAGTGATATAGGTACGCTATTATTTTTAAATTTTTTAAATTAATTATTAAAGTAGGTAGCATCTGTAGTATTTACGAATGTAGTATTTCGTTTTTCTTACCTAAATATGTACACAAATTATCATAAAAGTAACTATATTCATGGAATATTGATGTATAATTAAATATTTAGCCAGTTTTTTTAATTTAGTAAAAATTAGTTTATCACGGTTATCATATTTTGGCGAACATTATATAATTAATATATATAATTTGGCGAAATCAACTATGATTCTAACTTCTTTTTGTTTTGGTTTTTGTTCATATTATATTAGTCGCTGTATGTAAAAATATTCTCGATTGCATTGTATTGTAATAGGAAAAGATTTATGGAAGAGTTTATTTTTTTCTTTCCTAGTATTTTACTTGCATATTCTTCTTATCTCTGAATATTTTTTCAAATTATGTAAACAAATTTTATATAATTAATGAATTTTTTTTTCTACATGAATAGGTACTCTATGTATATAATTACTGTATGATACGAAATTTAATTCTTTTAAATTAATATTAAATTTATTAAAATGCAGGTATACGACGTTTAAAAAAAACTGCTGTGCCAAAATTTGCGCTAGAGAAATATGAAAATTCATATTTCGAAAATGATGATGCCCTTAATGTTAATCATTTTGATCGAACTTATACACGAGTTAACTATTTAAAGCCGACACTTCTGAATGATTTGGACGAAAGTGTTGATATTGAAGAATTAAATAGAGCTGCAAGAGTTATAGATTCAAATAAATTCCAAAATGAATTTTTAAAGTGTGAAAATTGCTGCAAACAACAGCACTTTTACATTAATTCATTAAGAAAATTGAAAAAAGAAAAGAAAGTTTTGACAACAAAGTTGAATAACTTTAAAAAAACGAAAAAGGTGCTTTTAAGAAAAATTAGTAGATTGAAGCAGATCAATCAAAATTTAGAAAAAGAAAACCGTTTTCCGTTAGAAAATTTAATTGACCGATTACCCGTAAGTAAAAATTCTAAAATATTTTCTAAATTAATTCTTTCTGACAAAAATAAAAATTTCATGGAGGACGAAAAATGGATTTCTCAAGTTATCTTTTTCGTTCTTCAGCAGGTTACAACTTTTTAAGGGATCAGCTTGGTTTTCATTTACCACATCCCTCTTCTTTGCACAGATGGATAAAAAAAGTTTGTTACCTGGAATGGACATTAATGTCTATCAGGAATTAAAGAATTACGTTAATTCAAATTTAAATGAAATTGAAAAGGAAGTAGTTCTTATTTTCGACGAAATGAGTATACAAATGAATTTATCATATAATAAACATAAGGATATAATAGAGGGTTTTGTAGACTACGGGAAAAATACAAGATTAAATGAATGTGCAAAGTCGGTTTATGTATTCATAGTTAGGAGTATTTGTGTGGAATTTTATTACATACATTATGTATTTTGAATTATTAATCATTAATCAATAATTTCCACTTGGCTTTTTCCCTTTATAAATAAAATTTAAATTAAAAGGAATAACAATGTAGTTTTTTTATCAAATTTTATAGGTACTTTATTAGGTGCTGAGTGCTGACTACATTTAGAATTTACGCATAATAATTTTACTTAATCGTAGATTATGTATCATTATTTATAGGTGAAGTTTACACTGAATTAAATTCTGAACTTTATTATAATTTTGACTTTTAAAAGAAAAAAATATACCTACACAGTTGTTTCGGCATTTTTCGTTTTATTAAAAAAAATAAAATAGAAATTGAATTTTTGAGTTGATTGGGTTTTTTTTATTTAGAGAAAAGTAAATTAATTTATGGAAAAATTGAAAAAAAAATTTTTCAGATAGGTATCAATTTACTTTTCTCTTAAGTATGTACGCACTCACATATTTATTTTTATTTCTCAACAAAAATCTATTCAGTTTACCTATTAACAATTAACAAACATCTATACCCGGTGTACGGGATTTGAATTTTTCACACTAAATAATCTATTTTGCTCTTATAAAAACTTATAAATTTAGACTATTCTTCAGTTACATTTGCTAGACAAAATTAAAATTTCGTTGTTTGTCCTTCGCTATAACTCTATATATATTACGGCAAAGAGATATGCACATACATATGGATGCCAGTATGTAGGTATATCAAAAATTTTAAAACTCTTATTTTTTTTAAAACAAAGCAAAAAAATTTTTATATATTTCATAGTAAAAAAAAAAACACAAAAAAAACAAAAACAAAAGCAATAAAAACTATACAACATCCATATAAAAATGGCTTATTAAAAAAAAACATATTCATTCAAAAGTAATATTTTCATCTATTTGTGTTTTTTAATTTATAAACACATGCAAATACTTATACCACCTTATACGATGAGTGGTGAAAGTAAAAGGTATTTTTGCCTATGGTGTAATTTTAAATAAATTATTTCAATTTTATTTTATTCTAAAACCAATTTTGTCAATTGGTTTCGATCTTAACTAATTTTAATAAAATGTCTTAGATCGATGTCTATTAAAAATTAATGGACCTTAAGAAATGGAACACTTTTTTTGTATGGAATGAGACATCTGTTTGTAGTTATTTATTTGTGGTAGTACTAATATTTTTATTTTAGATTTTTAAAAGTAAATTTTTAAAACTAAAATTTTATTTTAAGGTCTGTGAATATGTATCTTATGAAAATTAGATACATAAATGCAAGATAACCTGGTTCCAATCATGATTCACATGTATATAATTTAAGTGATTTTAGAACCTGTTTTGAAAACCATTATCTTCAATTATATATAAAAAAAATAATAAAAATTTTAGTATAATTTAAATAGACAATAATATTAATAATATATAAAAATGTAAAATATCTAACAAAAATTTAAAATATATAATTAAATAAATAGTATAATTGTTGTTGTAATTAAATAATGTAATTGTTTGTTAATTAACCCTTTGGAGCTTAGTGGTTTCATACTTAAACCACCTTTAAAAACAATTATTTTGAGACATCTATTGCAAATATTATTAATCTTCAAATTTTATATCGTTGCTGAGGTCATCTATTGTTGAATAGCAGAAGGTAAAAATTTTAAAATATTTAAAATGAGTATAGTAAGGTTAACTTTAAGGTAAAACCAGAATCATGTCGAATATTCGCAGCGGCTGTCAGAATTTTTTTCGCCATCCATGTATTTAAATGAGACTGCCCACAATGATGGCGAAAATTCGCGGCGGTTTATTCGTTGGCGAAAAAATAAACTAAATTTTTAATTTTGCCGCCACGAATTTTTTTGACATAAGAATAAAATTAATCAAAATCAATTATATCAACAGATATTATCAATCAAAATCAAAGTTAAAAATAAACAAGGCAAAGTTAAATTAAATTATAAACAAGTCAAAGTTAAATTAAATTTATAAAAAAGTACAATGGAAAAAATTTTAAAAGTAATTAAAATTATTTCGATAATTGCCATTGCAGTGGAAGTAAAGAGAAGATGTAGAAGGCGTTGGTGGGTAAGAAAAGTGAACGTGAATAGGGAAGAAGATGGCTTTTTCAACAAAAGCTTTACAGATATTAAGGAAAAAGACGAGGAACACTTTTTTAAATTAACGAGGATGAATATTTCGTCATTTAACTTCCTTCTTACCTTAGTATCAAGCAAATTGGAGAAATATTCACAGCGTAAGCCGATAGATCCGGAAACACGTTTGGCCATAACTTTAATGTAAGTTTATTATGACTTTTTTTTATTCATGCTTTAATATAAAAACTTTTTATTAGGTATTTAGGACATGGTTGCAGTCCACAAATTTTGGCGTGGAGTTTCAAAATCGGTGTATCAACTGTTAGGGAAATTGTGTATGAAACTTGCGAGGTAATATATTCTGAATTGCGGGAAATTTATTTATCTATTCCTAATAAAGATGAGTGGCCCAAAATAGCCTCAAACTTTTATAACAAAACCAAATTGCCAAATTGTATTGGTTCAATTGATGATAAACATATTAGAGTTGTTTGCCCAAGGAATAGTGGTTCAGAATATTATAATTATAAAAAATATTATAGGTGCTTATCGTGACCATCAATTGTCAATCAATTGACTATTGACAAAATTATTCAATTGTCAATTACGTTCGTATCGTGACTTTAAATTGATAAATAATTTTTCTATTGTGAATAGTTGATAAATTGACGTTTATGACTTTTGTTTTTTTATTGAAAAAAAATTATTAGTGTGTAAAATTATTAGAAATCTGAGGATTATTAAACTAAATTAAATAAATATGTTGGCTTTTTTTTTGGAAGATGAAAGTGAAGACGATGAAGTGAACGAAATGAGGAAAATTAGGAGAAATATAAGGGACGCTTCAAATCCTTTGGACTTAGATAAACAAACGTAAGTAATATAATATTTTTTAATGGTTTTCCTACATTCATATAATTTTAGATTCATCAAAAATTTTCGACTTTCAAAACAAGCGTTTTCTGATTTACTAAAAGAAGTAGAAATCAGATTAAAACCAATTAAATCTGACGGGGCCGTACCGAATATTATTAAATTGGCAGCCGATCTACGATTTTGTGCTCAAGGAAGCTATCAGTTAAGTGTAGGTAACGATTGTAATTTAGGTCTTGGTCAATCAACAGTGTCGGAAACTTTAACTGAAGTTTTTAATGTGCTTGAAAATTTTATATGTCCAAAATATATAAAGTTTTCATATAGTACAGAAGAAGAAAGAAGAGCAAAAATGTATTTCTTCCAAAAATGTGGAATTCCAAATATAATAGGATGCGTTGATGGGACACATGTGAAAATAATTGGACCCAGTCAAAATTGACGCCATCTGTATTACAACAGAAAAGGCTTCTACAGCATAAATGCTATGATTGTAAGTATATAGGTAGTCATAGTAGGAATTGTTGATTTTAAAAAAATTTTAATTTTTAAGGTGTGTGATCATTTAATGTGTATAAGATACATAAATGCAAAACATCCTGGTGCTTCACATGATTCGAGCATTTGGAACATGTCGCGATTAAAGGGAAAATTGCAAGAAGATTTCAATAACGGTAGAACTGATATTCGAATACTAGGTAAAATAAATTTATATATAAAAAATTAACTTTAAATTTATTTAAGTGAACAAATTTTTTATTTTTAGGAGATGGTGGGTACCCGTTATCACCATATTTATTAACACCATATCGAAATACGGAAGAAGCATCTGTTCAGGCAAAATTTAATTATAAACATGCTCAAGGAAGAAATATTATTGAGCGAACAATAGGTGTATTAAAAAGCAGATTCCGTTGTTTACTTGGCGCACGAGAGTTACATTATACTCCCAAAAAAGCAACGCAAATTATAAACGTGTGCGCGGCTCTTCATAATATATGCATCACATATAAAATTCCCAATCCTGAAATTGAAAATGAAGAACAACTTGGGGCAGACATTACAACAAACGAAATGGAAATTTTAAATGAAACTCCAAGCAGTATTTTAGACCAAGGCAGGAGAATTCGGGATGTAATTTGTATGTCTTTTGAATAAAAAAATGTTGTGTAAATTAAAAAAATATATTTGTACTTCAAATGCATTAAAATATAAAAAAAAAGAACCAAACAAATAATTTATGTATTAAAACTTAAAAAAAACAGAACAAAATAAATAATTTACCGCATGTAGCTTAATATTTTTTCTTTTTCTAACTCTAGTATTTGAGCTTTTAATTCTAATTTTATTTTCATATTATTTTCTTTATTTTTTATGTAATTTTTGTACGTTTCAAATTTTTCTTTCTTCAAATAATAGTTTTTTCGTTGGTAATGTTCAATATTTCCTAGGGTTTTTTTAAGTTTGTCTATTTTTGTATTTAATTCTCTATAAAAAATGCTTTGATTATTTATCTGTTTTTCAAGCAGAGTGGTCCTCTCTTCTTGTACACTTTGTTTACTTTTGGCTTTTCTTATGTTTAAAGGTCCTGGAGTTGGAGATTTTCTACGCCTGGAAGGTCCGGGAATTGGAGATTCCCTACGCGTGGTAGATCCTGGTATTGAGGATTCCCTTATGTTATTTTCAATTTCCGTATTTTGATCTTCAAGCCCAAAGTCGCGGCCAGATGGGTCTACACAATTATCGAGTTGTAGTATTTCAATTATACTTTCCTCGACATCTGTGAAATTATGGGTATTGTTTGGACCTCCCCCAGTGGCTGTTAATTCAGCTTTATTTTGAACTTTCTTTTTTTTGGTTTTACATTTGAGATCAGTCCAAACCTAAATTTTAAACGATAATTGAAATAACTGAAAATGCGAAATTAAACCTACTCTTTGCCATTTATCCCATTCACGATATGGTGGACCTTTGCTATTTAGTTCTTTAGCAATTTCCTGCCATCTGCTTCTAGCTGCGACTTTTGTACACATCCCTCTTGCAATATCCAGATTTTCTTCCATTAACTCTGTGAGTCTGGCTATTTGCCTTTTGTTACTGACAACCTTAGACCTTGTATATTTTATTGTATATTTATATATGTATTAATATATTAGTTATTACGAAAAATGTAATTTTGTTCCAAAAACTTTAAAATTTTGTATCAAACATATTTTAGTCGTCAAAAAATTGTTGTCGCCAATAGTTTAAAGAACTTTAAAAACAGTTTATTTCAAGTTTATGTAAAGTTTAAAGCTAATTTTAAGGCAAAATTATATTAATTTAATAGTTATGATTTTTTTTGAAATTGAAAGTTCTTCTAAAGAAGAAAATAAAATAAATAATATTATACAAAGAAGAATTTTAAGAGAACAGGAATATATTTGAACTTCCGGCAAATGAGTGAGTAAAAAGACCTTTTAAATTATTAAGTATTAATTTATTAATAATATAAATGTTTTAGGTTTACAATTGTTTTTAGAGTTGGAAAGGACGCATTTAAAATTTTACTTGAAACAAGTAAACTTAAAGCAAATAGAAGAATTACAGATATTTAGTCAATAATACAATTGGCAGCATCATTGAATGTTTTAGCCAGCGGTAGCTATCAAATTAATGTTGGTAGTCACAAAACATTGCCTATGGCACAGACGACGGTGTCTTCAATTTTTAGGAATACATATTCCAATTCCAATTTTAAAACCTAACCCTGTGTTCACACTAGAGTGCAATTGTAAGTTGTAATTGTAACTTGTAATCTTCTTTCTCTTTCGCACTTATGCATTTAAATTGGAAAAAGCTTTAAAACGAATTTATCCGAAGAAAAAACGACGAAAAAGTAGTTGCAACATTTTTTAAGGCCAAAATATAATGACGCGTTGCGACAACTACACGCGTGCGGCGCGATGACATTTATAGTAGAATACACAGGTTTAAATGGAACAAGTTATAATGATATAGCAAAGTTGTAGCAACGCACCACGCTTTTCAAAAATAGAAAATTGTTCTAAATTTGCGCGCGAGTTATATATATGCATAGCAATGAAAAAGAAAATAAAAATGATAAAACTATGCATGTAGATAATCTACCTACCAATAATCCACAAGAATTAACATGTTTTAAAAATAACAGATATGCTAATGTATTATCAGCTATCAATGAAAAAATAAACCATAAATAATAATTTAAGAAGACTGTAATAAAATAAAATATTAAATCAATATAATATATTGATAAACAAATCCTAACATGTTCTTTACACAATAACATTTCATATCAGGTAAACATTGTAATAAAGATTAATGAACAAACCAAGACATGTTTTAACAAAAGATTAGAAAACAATTAAGATAATGTTTTAACTAAATATTAATATTAGATTAAGTTTTATATTATAGATAAAGAAATTACTTTCTTTATACTTTTAAATACACAAATAGTAAATAAGGTTTAATATAAATACTAGTACATTGTTAAAAAGAAAGGCAGTCTAATTTACGCTTAAGTACTTGAATGTTGTACTCATGTAAAATTTCTAATAAATAAATAAATTGTTTAAATAATAATTTAATTGTTTAAATAAAAAATTGAATTAACTTGAATTAATATTGTGGTATTAGTAAAGCGAATAAAAATAAATAAAAGAAAGAACAAAAAATATATTTTTATATTTTTTTTTTATTAAATAACTCCATAAGGAAAAAACAAGTTTGGCGCAGTCGAGTAGTTTCAACTTAAAACGGATGATCCTGTGATACGAACAGAATATATATAAAAGTAAATATATATATAAATAGTGTGAAATAGATCCATCCTCTTACGGCCTGTACCGGAGGTTTCAAAAGGACTATACACATCTATATGAAAAAACTTTTTAAAAAAAACGATAATTACGACAAACAGAGGAACCTCAGCTTAGAAAAAGAAAACATGGCAGAAGAACAATTAAAAAACGAATTAGTTGCTCAAAGACAACAGATACAAGAACTCACAACAGCACTGAACACCATTAGACTCCAAAGTAACAACAGAGAGACAGAAAACGCATTGAAGCAGATAAAATATATGTCTAACTTTACAGAACAAAGTGAAGTGAGTATTAATGCATTCATTACTAGTGCAGAATACCATTTATCCACAACCAACAACCTGGAAGTACAAAAAAGTATGGTGAGGATGATATTTTACGAGAAAATTCAAGGAGAAGCAAAGAATTCAGTAATCAACGTACCAGTATCCAGCAGACTGGGAAGCTATAAAAGTGATACTGAAAACCAGATACCGTCCAGACACAGAACCAGCAGAATTATTCAAGAGAATCAACAATATAAAAGTAAACACGGTAAGTGAATTAGCACAAATTATACAAGAAATAAAATATAAAAGTAATGAAATTAGCATATACTATAAAGATAATAATTATGTAGATCTAAGTAATGTAAAATTTACCATGTTGGTAAATATGATTAAAGAAATTACACAAGGTGTTCTTTTGGATAAAATTTACGAACAGATTTAGGGAAAATAATAGTATTAACAGAAATTATATATACATAGATTGTTCACATAGAACAAAAATTGTAAATAAATTTCTTATATTTTTTTTTATCTCCACGACCCCGGTATAATACTTTTTAGTTTTTAGTAAAAGTTTTTACTAATTCTTATCAAAGACATTAAATATATTTATTGTCTCTGCTGTTATACTCAATATTCTTCCTATAATATATATTAGTCGAATGAAATTATGTAAAAATTTTAATATACTGCCATATACAGAAAAGAAGAATTTCATTTTGCAAAATGTTGAAGCTCTTAGTCCTCAAAGCCGTCGACCAAGAAGTGAATCCGGAATTCAACGTAAACTAGCAAGAAAATATTTTTTTATTCATAATTCTAAGAAAAAAAGAGTTTGTCAACAATTTTTTTTGGGTACATTGAATATTTCAAACCGATCTGTTATTCAAGCATTTTTGGGGAAAAACGAATTCGGTGGACATTATTCTATTGAGGATAAGAGAGGTAAGCATATACCAAAAAATAAAACATCCACGCATTCTGTTAACATTGTTAAACAGCATATAGAAAGCTTTCCTGTCGTAGAAAGTCATTACTGTCGCCAAACTAGTAAAAGAAAATATTTAGATAGCAATCTATCTATTAAAAAAATGTACCATTTATATAAAAATAACTGCCTGGAAGTTAACGAAAATGTTGTTAGCGAAATTACTTACAGGAGAATTTTTTGCAAAGATTTCAACTTGTCTTTTTTTATACCAAAAAAAGATCAATGTTTAATTTGTCATCAATATAAAATTGCTTCAGAAAACCAAAAAATGCTACTGCAAGAAAGTTATGAGAACCATTTGAAAAGAAAAATTGAGGCATATAACGAAAAGTTGGCCGATAAGAAAAAGGCTGATTTGGAGTCAAATTTTAAATCAATTTCAATGGATATGCAGAGCGTGTTACAAATACCTTCTACAGATGTTTCTTTAACATATTACAAAAGAAAACTAATTTTGCATAATTTCACAATATACGAGCAAGATTTGCCTAATAAAGCGTTTTGCTTTGCTTGGACGGAAATAAATGGTAAAAGAGGAAGCTGTGAAGTAGGATCATGTCTTTTGAAATATATTATGCTATTACCCCAAAATGTAAAAGAGCTTTCAATTTTTTCGGACTCATGTGGTGGCCAAAATAGAAATTTACAAATTTCTGCTCTTCTTTTAAACTTGGTGCAAATAACTCATTTGGATATTATAGAACAAAAATTTATGGAGAGTGGGCACTCTTACATGGAGGTGGACTCCATGCACAGTGCTATAGAAAAGCAAAAAAGATTTATGTCAATTTATTGCGTGAATGATTGGATAAACGTATTTAAAACTGCACGAAGAAACAAGTCACCATATCAAGTGACTGAAATGAAATTCGACGATTTTTATGATTTGAAAAAACTGTCAAATAACATTAACTGCATAAATTGTGAAACCGGGGAAAAGGTTAGCTGGTTAAAGGTTAAGTGTTTCAGATACGAAAAAAATAAACCTTTCATTTTGCAATATAAATACAATTTCTCTGAATCCTTTAAAGCAATAAATGTTTTGGACAAACCAAGAGGAAGACCGCTACCTGTGACATCTATTAAAAACACAAATGATATACCGAAACTTTACAAGAAAACAATACCAATTAGTAGTGCAAAAAAAAAGGATTTGCTTGAGTTGTGTAAAAAAGGAGTAATCCCAGAAATTTTTCATAGCTGGTTTTTATCATTGCCTTCAACGGAAAGTTTAAAAGATATGCTGCCAGAGCCAAACTTCGACGAAAACAGTGATGACAGCGATTGAAATTCTTGCACACAAACATTTTCTTAACCATTACGAGTATTATAATTAATTTTGTTAGTTTTACCTAGGATAAAGGTTTTAAGTTTTTTTATTTAGTTATATTATTATTTATGTTGTTATTTATTGAATTTTCACTAAACAAATGAAATAAAATTAAGTTTTTCTATTATTTTTCTATATTGTTTTTTATTATTTAGGTAATTTTTAAGCTTCAGTAGTAACTTATCAAAAAAAAAATTGGTAAAATAAAACTGCCAAAGAGCACTAAGTCAACGCGTTTTCTTTAACTCATTTATAAATATCAAATCAATATTACAAATAACTTGAACCTATTTTTAAATGCAAGATGAAATATTAAAATTTAATTATTTGACTTCGAAAAATCAAAAAAAAAAAAATTTTCAATGTTTTACTAGAGGTTTGTTTTACACAATTATTAACGTCGATTTACTCGGAATGTCATTTTTTGACTTAGTGCTTTCTGCTTGTTAACCGACGATATATTTCTGTTCGAATTTTGCTTAAGTGTATATAAAAAAATAATACATAATACATTCATAACACTTATAAAAAATAGAAACGATTTATAAATGATCATATGTTGTTATGATACATATTTTATTATTTAATTCCTAAAGTGAAGTAAGAAGTGAAGTAAAAGAAAAATCTTATCATTAATTTGTTTAATGATAATAAAAAATAATAATTAAATTTATAAATCAACGGAAAACGGTTACTTTAAAATGTAAGTTAAAAAATTATTTATCAATTTATAGTAAGTAAGTTAGTATTTAAGTAAGTTAGTTTTCGTTGGTTCAAAGTTAATTTTAAAAAATTTTTCTTTAAATTTTCATTTTCATTTTTAATTTGTTGTATATAAGTAATGCAAATGCATTTTAAAATAAAATGGGAATTCACGATTAGATGTAAAACTAGATGTACTACTTAGATGTGTAGATTCAGTGTATTCTTACGTATATTCAAAATGTAATAATACACTGAATACACTACATCTGGTTTTACATCTAATCGTGAAACACCATAATAAAGGTATTCACCTTTGGATGTAAACCCATCCCCATTATAACCAAAGACAGGAATTTTAAGCACTTATTTGTAATAATGTTTGTAGTTAAAAGAAGAAGATAATTTTGACATTTAATTTTTGTTTTTTGTATGTGGTTTATATTTAAAAATTAAACGTTATTCTTAAAAATGGACCAATGACAAATAAAAATAATTTGTTTTTAGTTTATTCAGAATTTTAAACCAAAATGTTTTCAAAAATCGGTGAAATATGCATTTAAATGCTAATATATGTAATATATGCAAATATATGCAAATTGCATATTTTATGCTAATAAATTCAAAATATGCAAATGCATATAATTCTCGTCTTTGATTATAACGGTATTCTTAATATTAATTGAATCAGTATTTCTCAATATTAATTGAATAAAAAATTATTAATTAATTAAATTAGCAATAATTATTAATTAAATTTTTTCATAAGTATCTATGTACATTACATACATATATTATTCATTTTATTTGCTTTTTTATGTACTTTTCTATTATTCTTTTATAAAATTTCATTTTCATATTATTTATCTATTAATTATGTATAGTAGAATGTTTAAGGATATAAATTCCGATCAACGAAAATCAGGAATAAAGTGCATTGCTTGCCCAAATAGTCGAAGATCTTTTAAAGGAAGATTTTACAATTTTCCTAAAGATAAAAGTCTATTTGATGTTTGGCTATCAAAGTGCAAGGTAAGTATTGATAAGGAAGGTAAGTTTTTGCTGATTTGTGAAAACCGTTTTGAAAAAAAATTTTTAGGAAAAAGGCTTAAGAAAGGTGCAATTCCTACTTTATTTTTACCAGATACTGAACAAAGTATCGAAGAAAAGCGTCAAACGCAAGACTTAAATGTTTTTGAATTTTTGGAAGATAGTTGTAGTTTGCAACCTTTTTTAAATAAAAAGACAAAAAATAATGAAGCTTTGAAAACTTACGGAAGAAATACTGAAAGAAGTATCGAAGAAATGCGTCAAACGCAAGACTTAAATGTTTTTGAATTTTTGGAAGATAGTTGTAGTTTTCAACCTTTTTTAAATAAAAAAACAAAAAATAATGAAGCTTTGAAAACTTACGGAAGAAATGATAATGCAACTTATTTATCCCCAAGTATTGAAAAAAGCCGAGAACAAGCATCTACAGAATCTAATGACAGTTTTTGTAAGAACTGTATTAAATTTCAACAAAATGAGGCTTATTACCAGAAGAAAAATTTTATTTCCAGCAGAACAATAAATAATATCAAAAGGAAAAATATAAATTTAAAAAAAAAAAATACATATTTAAAATATCAAAATAAAATATTAAAGAAAAAATTAAACAAAAAAAAAAATGATTCTTTATTAAATTTAATTGATGGCAAATTAAATTTACCAGATAGTGCAAAAACTTTTCTAAAAATGAATTGTAAAACTACCACAACTTGGACAGAGAATGAAAAAAATATTGCCCTGAATATGCATTTTAATTCTCCTATATAATATAAATTTTTAAGAAATTCAATAAAACTTAATTTGCCACATTTTAGCTCAATAAATAGATGGATTCCCATCAAGTATTTAAATATAGGTGTGCATGAAAAAAATTTTAATGAAATGAACAAAATTTTTTCTGAAATGAATGAGCTATCAAAAGAAGCCATAATAATTTTTGATGAAATTGCTATAAGAAAAAATTTAAGTTACAATAGCGCACTAGATGAAATTATTGAATTCTTAGATTATGGGTTTAAAAGAACACAAGATGTCGCAAAATATATATGTGTTTTTTTGGTAAGAGGCCTTATAAGCAATTGGAAATATGTGCTTAGTTATTTCACAACACATAAACCAATTAATGGTACAGATCTTCAAACTCTATTACTTGCTAATTTACACTCAGCGTTTAAGTTAAATCTTAATGTGCGTGCTGTAATATGTGACCAAGGTACTACAAACAGAAACTGCTTTACAAAATTAGGAGCTATACGAGATAGCTCTTTTTTTTATATAATTTTGAAGAAAAAGAAAAAAAAATTTTTGCACTGTTTGATCCAATACATCTAATTAAGTCTCTTCGGAACACACTATTAAAATATGACCTTAATACCAAAGATGGTGAGGTATCATTTAAAATTATCCATTCATTGTATTTGTACGAAAACAAAAATACTACAAAAATGTGTCCGAAATTAACAAAAAAGCACATATTTCCTAATTCTTTTGAAAGGATGAATGTTAAGTTGGCAAGCCAAATTTTTAGCAATTCAGTTGCTGCTGCCATAAAAACCCTAATATCCATAAACAAATTTGTTCCTAGAAAAAACTGTGCTTCATGCACTGCTGAATTTATATTCAAAATTAACAAATTGTTTGATCGCCTTAACAGCAAAAAACTATACGATAAAAATCCAAATCGTTCGGCTTTGCAAAAAAATAATGTCATTGGAAAATATTTAAAAGAAATGATACAATACTTTAAAGAAATAAAACCAAAAACAACAAAGAGAATTTATTGCATTGATGGCATGGTACAAAGCCTTACCGGCATTATCCAATTAAGTGAAGACATGTTTGCCTCTTACGATCAAGCTGAATGCTTATATTTATTATTATCGAGACTTAATCAAGATGCATTGGAAAATTTGTTTGCTTTAGTTCGCTACAGAAATGGCTGCAACAATAACCCATCAGTGGCAGAATTCAGTAATGTTTTAGCAAAAATCATGTCAATAAAATTAATAAATCATAAGTTTGAAAATTCCAACTGCGAAGAAGATGACGCAGAATTTATTTGTGATGAGTTAAAAGATTATGAAATAAAAGAAATCAATTCCGAATCTAATTTTGATGATACATTTGATGAAACAGATAATCAAATAACGAATTTTATTAAAGAATGTAATGAAGTAAATGCTAATTATATGGCAGAAAGAACAAATATTATTTCATGTAATGCCGAAAGATATATATGTGGCTACATTATTTTTAAATTAATGAAAAAGATTTCCTGCAATACATGTAATATTTTATTTTTGAAAACATCTGATGATATTTTATCGCTTGATTCAGAACAATTTATTTTTGAGAAAAATTATAAGAATGATTCGGAAATATTTTACCTGAAAGCTCCTACAGAAATAATATTTGAAATAACTCAATTTCACATAAGAATATTTGATAATTATTTTGCTCAAAATTGCCATCACAAAAATTTACTTAAAAATATCCTGACGATATGCTTGGAAGCCACAAGAAACTCTATAAAATTTAATACATGGTTTAATGAAAATGATCAATGCTATAATCATAAAATAAAATTTTTGGAACTATTAATAACGCTTTTATTAAAAAAGGAAGCAAAATGGTTATGCGAAAAACTACTTAACACTGAAAAACTAAAAAAGGAAATACAAGAAAAAGAAATTGCAAAAAAAAGGAAATACAAAAAAAATATTTCGTTTGGAAATAAAACATCTTATGATAAAAATAATCCTAATAAAAAAAAAAATAAATATTATTAAAAGTTAAATACGATATTTGTTAAATACTTAAATTATAATACTAAAACTATCTGTAAATATTTTAACTAATAATGTAAATAAAGAATTAAATACTAGTAGTTGCTGTATATAAATATTTATTAAATTTTCTGAAGTTTCTATGATGAAGTAAATAAATGTAAATATGTAAATAAAAAAATAATTAAATTCAAATAAATAATTTGGGTAAATAAATTTGGCACGGACTATATGTGAATAATATTTTATTTTATTTCTATGTAATGTAATTAAACATTAATATAGTTTATCATTTTTAATATATTAATTTTTTTTTTATTTTTTTAATTTTAAGTGTTTTTTAATACATAAATTCTTTTTTAATTTGTTTTTCAATATAATTTGTTACCATTTGTTTTTTAATACATTTTATTTACATAAATACTCATATTATTATTCTATATTAATGTTAATTTTTTTTTCCATGTGATTAACACTCCTTGAGCATACTGGATTACTGAAGTCTGAACCACAATTATTTTTTTTGTTGAATTATTATGTATATATATTAATGTTATTATATTTGTTCATGTGATCAACATTCCCTGAACATACTGGATTACTGAAGTCTGAACTACAAATTTTTTTTTTGTTAAATTTTATTTTGATTTTAATTGTTTTAAAAATTTTATTCCTATTTGGTATTGTTATATATTATTCAAATTCATTTGCAATATTTTTATTTAAAACAAATGGGTTTTTTACGCCGCATTGAAGTTAAATATTTAGTTATACCAGTTATTCCTAATTGCTTCATATAATAAATAGCTTCAATACGGCTTTTTCCCTTTCAAAAAGTAAAATTTGGTAAAAAGTAAAAGAAAAATAAAAAATACAATATTATGAATTTAAAAATATTTGTTTGTATTTTTAATATATGTACCTACATGTGTACATAAGAAAACTCTTTCCCTAGCACAGTATTGTAAGGTCAGAAAGATATTGCTTTATAAAGTTGTTTTAAATATGCAAACATTTATAGAATAGAGGTAATGATACCTAGGCTAAATTGATAAAAGAAAATTTCTAATTTTTTTTAAATATCCCAATGACTAACATGGAATTCCCCATATACATGTAATTATTATCCAAATGAAATCTCATTTTTCAAATGTTTCATATGACTTAATCATATAATTTTTTGTGGGGTTTTTCAGATCAGAAAATATAGTCTTTACTTATATTGAACATTTTATTATATTATAGAATAAAGATAACTTTTCATGTTCATTCCACTCAAAAATTTTCGGCAATTAAAATAACGAGCACAAATCTTTAAGAACCATAAATTTGTATAGAAGATAAGACTAATTCTAAAATTATAAAACGATACACAATATACATAAAGTTTGCCTGACCTAGCTAAAAAAAAACCAATTTGAAGCAAAAAAAAACCTTTTCTATTTTTTAAAGTATGCAAGTAAAGTATTATAAAGATCGCATACTTACATAAAAAATAATGAAAAAAAATACATGGTTTTTTTTATCTTTCCTATGAAAGCATATAGATTTAAATGGATGTTATGAATGTATTATGTATTATTTTTTTATATACACTTAAGCAAAATTCGAACAGAAATATATATATTATAGGAAGAATACTGAGTATAACAGCAGAGACAATAAATATATTTAATGTCTTTGATAAGAATTAGTAAAAACTTTTACTAAAAACTAAAAAGTATTATACCGGGGTCGTGGAGATAAAAAAAAAATATAAGAAATTTATTTACAATTTTTGTTCTATGTGAACAATCTATGTATATATAATTTCTGGTATTAATGAGAGAAAGAAGGTTTGAGGATTCATGTATTAGACATGAATATAAGAAAATTAATAATTTTAATAAAAATTTTAGTAGGAATCAGAATAGAAATTATAGTAGTAATTCAGTTCCATTTGGACATAATAATAATAATGATTCAAGGAATAATTCGGGCCAATATCGCCAAAATAAACAGAATTATTCTAAGAATAATTATAATCAAAATTCTAATCAATTTTATAAAAATTATGGTCAACCTAGCAATAATCAAAATTCTGATCAATCTTATAATAATAACAATAAAAATTATAGTCAACATCGTAATAATCAAAATAATAGGGATAATAATTCAGGACAAGTACATAGGAATTCGGGGAATTTAATAGGTATTACCAAGGTTCAGGACACTCTAGGAATAATTCGGGCCAATATCGCCATGAACAGAATTATCCTAGACAAGGAACAGGTGAGCCAATGGAAGTTGAAAACATTCAAAAAGAAAAAAATGAAAGAAAGGTAATGCATTCAAATAATAATGTAGAGTTTTTTATGAACTAGCCTCGGAAGAACTACCAGTAATAGAATTAACTATAAATAAAAGAAAATTTTTTGCTCTAATAGATACAGGTTCTACGTTAAGCATTATAGATGATCAAGTATTAGGGTTTAAAGAAATACAAATAGAACCAATTTACTTGGATTATACAGTCGTAGCAATCTATAAAATTACTTAATTTATGAATAAAATGTCACGTTATTATAACGCAAACCCATCAACACGTGGCCGTCGCCAAAATAATAATAGACAGAGCCAAAGATATGATGAAGATCGTCAAAATGACGATAGCGATCTTCGCATCACATCTAGCACGACATCGTATTCCCGGCAAAGACCGGAAGAACGTTTCAACCCACGTAGCAACAAACCGGGCTACAGAGTACCGAATGCACCTCCAAAACCAAAGGAAGAGAGGGCAGAGAAACCAAATTTAACTCCAAAGAACCTCAGTACTGATTACACTGCTAAGAGAAACGATCCAATGCTAAAAATTGGATCCGTCATGATTAATGGAGCCGCTGGATTCCAGCAAAGGAGAACTGATCGAAAGTTTTCCTTAGACTATTCTCAATTCATTACTTTGATCGAATGTTCTTACTACAAATTGGTTCACGCCGATAGAGCGTTAGAGAAATATATTTCTCTATCCATGTATCAATATTACATGGTCATAATGCTATGGAAGAGGTTGATTTCCGTTACCGCAGTTAGAAGTAATCTGCAGACAGACTACTCACGAATGTGTAGTATTCTGAAGGATGATATGCCCATCCCCACCGATGTGTGCAACTATTTAAACACCATCGGTAATATAAATGATGATGCTGGTAAGTACAACCATCTAGTTATACATACTGGATTAACCAATACCTCGTTTAAAGGAGTAAGTGGAAGTTTCGGCATAATTAGTACTTCCAATCATTTCATGTACGAAACCATGCCAGCACCAGTTATATCTATCCACCAAATTATTAACGATATACGCTATAGTATGAATGATGTCAGCGATATAGCTGATTTGCCAATAGGCTTACGTCCCGCTTCTACTAACGCAAAAGTTCCAAATAGGAATTTACTAGGTTGGAGGAAGAATGTGAATTTGACACAAAATCAACTTACTACTTTACAGTCATTAGGTTTCCCAACTAGTACAGACATTATATCTTTGATGAGCGGGAAGAGGAGTACAAGTCAAAATTTTCTCAAAATGCGTTATTAATGTCATTGAACGTAAAAATCGAAATTACATGTTTTGTAAAGACCCTCTTTGTCTATTGTTACTACAAATCGTTAAACAACATAATGGTCTTAATAGTATAATAAAAAAATTAAAAAATTTTCGCGGTTATAAAAGTATAAGTGGACTTATACTGTTTTGTTCACAGTAAAAAATATTTTTGAATTGACTTGTACTTCTTCGATCAATTTTTAAAACCTTATATAAATGTACTTTTGGCGCGAAATCTGAGTTTTTTAAAATTTAAATTTTTCTATAATAATAATACTTCAAACGGCTAACTGATAATAAGTAGGCTTTGATTCTTATATTGTGTTCTTTTTGTAATATTAAGTTAGTATTTGAATTGAAAGCAGATTGATTTTTAAGAAATCAAAGTTAAATAATTACAAAATAATTTTCTTAGTATGTTTTCCAATCAAAGTCGTGCTGCAAAAATAGTTGCTCTTGCAATGAATTCAAGGAGAATAGGTAAGTTCTAATGATACGAAGTATTTAAAAATCGGAAATCCTTTTTCTTGAATAAAATTATTCAAATTAGCTTAGTTGTTCAAAATTCTAATTAGTATTATTTTTTGCAAGCTGAAACAAAATATAATGAATCAGGTTTTGACGACGATTCGAACATTCCATCAACTAGTAAAGAATCCAAGATTTTAATGGATTTCGATAGCGATGATTCAGTTAATGATCAAGATTATTTACCTGATTTATCTACAGAATCTAGTTGTAATTCAATAGATAGTAATATAATGCAGACAAACAACTTATGCCCAGATTTACTAGAACAACATTATGATCCGGAAAATTTAGTACTTGTAAATAATCCAGAAAAACAGTTCTCTAGGAAATTAAAAAAAGAAAGAAAAGTTAAGCGAAGCACTGGCAAAGAGTATGTCAATGTAACAGGAAATATAAATGTCTCTGCTCTGCGATGTTCCAAATTTTTCCACAGTATATCACTGCGATTTTGCATACCCCTATCTCTTTGACGTACAGATGTTGATGGCGTACATGACACATATGTTAACTCTGTTAATTGACATATGCACATGTTTTCTTTTGTTATTGTTAGTATTTATTGATATTGTATATAGTGCTAAGGTTATTATAGAAACATGATTATAGGACTATTGGTAATTTTATTTATATTATTTGTTAATAATTATTTTATTTTTAGGTATTAAATTATTCAGATATAGATTATAGGATAAAATTGTTATATAAGATATTATGTATATTGATAATGACCCAGCCAGGATTTGAACCCGAGACCATTCGCATGAAAGGCCGGTGCTTAACACCTGCACCATCGGCTAAATTAATTATAATATAATAAGTAGAATTATCATTGCAAAATTATTAACAAAGTAAAACTATTAAATAAAGCATCATTAAAGTACAATCATTCAAACGGAGTTGTTATTAATTTTAAATAAAATATATTAAACTTACATGGCGACCGTGACATGTAGTTTCGCGTACGGAATTACCACTGGGATTAAATAGTGCAAATAAAATAAATTTAATAAAAATGAAGTAAAAAAAAAATAATAAGATATAATAAACTAAAATGAAAAATATATATATTTATATAATAATTATTATATTTATATAATAAACTAAACTAAAAAAAAAAAAATAATAATAGAAAAATACAATATTTTAGTGATTGAGGTTACTTTAAAGAAAAAATCTTAAGAAAATGGTCTAAATCTAAAAAAAAAAATCTTAATCTAAATCTAAAAAAAAAATCTTAAGTAAATGAATAATAGACTAAATGAAAATAAATACTGGAGGAAGATTCCAATAATAACCGACGAAGATTATTTCAGTGATCCCAAAAACAGGAAAATAATGAATATGTACGTAAAACCAAGTTTGAAACCTTTGGACATAGTTGGGTAGAAATAACCCATCAAGAATATGTGAAAATAATAAGTGAAATAAAAGACTGGGATAGTTATATGCTATTCGACACCTAAAAATCGCGGAAAAATATAAAAAATTAAACTTACATTTACTTACAATTATAGTTTAAAATACAAAAATACTATTGAAGATTAAATTATAAAAAAAAAAAAAAACATATATAATAAAAATTTCCTAAAAAAAAAATGGTACTATAATTAAAATAAAAATCAAACTTACAAGTTAAAAATAAACAATAGTATTTAAAGAAAATATATAAATAAAAATCAAAAACTTAAAAATAGTTAATAAAAATTTTATAGACGAATTTATGTGAAAAAAATACAGAACAGAAAATAAATATATAAAATAACAATAATAATAACAAAAAAAAAAAAAAATTAGGTTAAATAGAGAAAACAATTTTAACTGCAATTTCACGTTGTACCCTCATACCATTATGGGAGGAACAAAATCAAAAATCGATAATACTGCGGAAGTCAACAATAATGTAATTATAGAAATTCTCCAAGAACAACATGATAATCTCTATTATATAGTGTTGGTGTTTGCAGTAGGTAGTAAAGATGTTCGAAATATTGTTAACAATCTACAACCACATAAGACGCAGCATGTAGCGGAGGTACCATACAAAGGCACCACAGATAGAAAAAAGAAAAGATAAGTAGAAATTTTATATCAATTATAAAAAAAAAAGAAAAAAAAAATATAAAGTAAATAAATTTCAATTAAATAGTAAATTAAATTTGTGAATGAAATTCTAAATAAATAAATTTTAAATTTATTATAAAATAAAAATAGCAAAATACGTATAATATTGCTATTATATTTGGTTAATTATACAATGCTAGTATATTATATTAAAATTGTAAAAAGATTTATGTTCTGAAAAAGAAAAAAAAAATTTTTTTTAAAAATAAGCTTTTAAAATAATATGTAAGTTACCAAAGTTAACTATAATCTCCTAATCTAAAATTTTTTTATTATATTTTTTATAAAGTATAATAATATTTCTTTTATTGAAAAATGCATGATAAGCTAAAATGCTTATAAAATTAAATTAGAACAAAGAACTCTGTTAGTTATTTTATCAATACAAAAAATACAAAATGAGTTTGTAAACATTTTTATAAATTGACGCTTTCAAGTCAATTCAGGTACAAAAATTAAAATTGTATTTTTAGTTATAATTTTCGCTTGGTGTAATAAACATTAATTTTTATAAAAAGAAAAAGGTCTTTTTATTTCAATTATTACATAACAACAGTTTCACTCCCTATAAACCATGGCGTCAGAAAATTAAGAAAAGTCCAAACGTAAGACTGATATCTGTGTTTGTACAAAACTTTTACCTCAAAGTTAAATATTTGTAAACAAATTTTATACATTGAAGCCGAAAATCTAATTTGGACTCATATGTAACGGCGTATGTTTACTAAACTAACGTGATACAAAGCGTTTACCTCAAAGTTAAATACTTGTAACCAAATTATTTTAGATTAAAGCTGAAGATATATCTTAAACTCTTCTGTAACGACCTGTGATTATTAAAGTAGTCCAAGATTAATAATGAACTTTCATGTTGAAATATATGACTGGCACCACATGCCAAAAATGTCAGTTTTTAAAATAATAATACAATTTTTAACAATAATGGCTAATATAGGGAAATATTCAAATTGAATTCAATTGAATTTTACAATTCAGTAATTTGAATTTTGAATATGAATTGTCAAATTCAAATTAATTTAATTTTTACTCGAGAAGGAAATAAATGATTTTTTTCTAAAATGAAAA
Source organism: Dolichopus griseipennis (assembly GCA_963082915.1). NCBI lineage: Eukaryota > Metazoa > Arthropoda > Insecta > Diptera > Dolichopodidae > Dolichopus > Dolichopus griseipennis. The sequence goes on along the minus strand of OY720442.1, from coordinate 31,312,784 downwards.
AGTTTTTACTTAAACAACAAGGTAAGTTCAATATTTTTCGTTTTATAAATATTATATTTATTAAATAATTTATTACCAGGAACTAAAGAAACCTCAGCTACTGAACCAATTGATTTAATTATAGATGAAGACTCAGATAGTGAGAGTGAGCCAAAAAAGAAGAAAAGAAGAAATTTTAACGAATTTTGGTTACAAGATTCAGTTTTAAGAAATTGGTTAATTGAAAAACCAAAGAATACAGCATATTGCAAGGTATGTGATATTAGTTTAAAAGCTGTTGGAGGTAAATGGGATTTGTTAGCACACGGAGAAACACTAAACCACAAAAACCTTTATAATGGGTTGAAATTTCAACCAACAATTTCTTCAACGCTTGCTACTAAAAATGTTTTCCATAAAGCTAAGGAGTTAGAACTAAGACTTTCAACATTTTGTGTTGAACATAATTTACCATTCACCTGTGTTGATCATTTAATTAAACTTTTAAAAAATTCTGAAAGTGACGCTATTACTAAACTACGATGTGGACGAATGAAAGCATCCTTACTTGTAAAAAATGTTTTGGGACTTAAACAGTTTGCAGACTTATGTTTAATTTTAAAAGGTACAAAGTTCTCCTTGTGTATTGACGAATCTACTGACTGCAGTACAACAAAATTATTAAGTGTTATAATTAGATTTTCAAAAAATTATTTTGCTAAAGATTGTTTTTTAACGCTATTAAAAATTAAAAATGCAGATGCAATATCTATATATAAATGTATGAAAGACTTTTTTACGCAACATAATATTGACTATAAAACTAATATGATTGAATTTGCTGCGGACGGTGCGAGCGTAATGACAGGCTCCAAACATTCTGTTGCAAAACTTTTCAAAGATGAAATACCTAATCTTTTTATTTTGAAATTTGTTTGTCACTCTATAAATTTAACCTCATCAAATGCTTGCGGAAAGCTACCCGATAGTGTCGAACAATTGACTCGCGATATTTATAATTATGTTGCGAATAGTCCAAAGCGCATTCAAAAATTTGAAGAAATACAAAGCTTAATAGAATTGAAACCTAAAAAGTTATTACAGCCATCTCAAACTAGATGGCTTTCCTTGCAAAGCGTTGTTGCCCGAATTCTTGAATTGTTTGAAAGTATAAAAATTTACTTTGGATTTATTGTAAACATAGATAACTTAGAAGGTCCAAAACATATTTTAAATAAACTTATGGATCCTATTTATAAATGTTATTTAGAATTTCTAGGGTATATCTTACCAATAATAAATAATATAAATCGACTTTTTCAAAGTGAATCGCCCCAAATTCACATATTACTAAAACAACTTAAAAAATTTTTAATGCTTATTTTTGACAATTATTTGGAGCGATCTTACTTTGAAAATATAATTTTAGTTACAGACATTATACATAATAATCCTTTGCATTTCGTAGATCTAAAGGACATATATTTAGGGGCTCAGGTAAATATAATTCTTTCTGAATCTTCTTCACTTTCCCAATCAAAAATTGATGAATTTAAGATCAAATGCCGCGATTTTTATATCGAACTCGTCGATCAAATTCTAAAACGATTCGATTTTCATGATAAGATTTTAGATGAAATTTCATTTATTGATCCGGATATAGTTATGTCTCAAAGATGTCGATCAATTGCAAAATGTTGTACTTATTTTCCCAACTTAGTTAACGCCACTGAGATTCCTGAAATAGATTCTGAATGGCGACAATTACGTAATGTTGATTTTTCTTCATACTCATTCGCAACAGATGTTGATGTAGAAAACTTTTGGAGGATTATAATAAAAACCGAAAGAAATTCAGGATAACTCGCTTTTCCTAGATTAGGTAAATTTGTCTTTCAAATTTTATCTCTGCCGAACTCCTCGGCTTCCGTAGAAAGGACATTTTCCCAAATTAATTTAAATAAAAGTAAGATAAGAAATCGCTTAAAAGAAGACACTTTGACTGGTATATTACGGACTAAAGACTATTTAAAACTACAAGACTGTTTCTGTTATAATTTACCAATTAATAAGGACTTAATTGACAGATTTAATTCTAATATTATATATAATAAAAATAATGATGAAGAAACGTAAAAAATTATATATTTTTACGTTTCTTCGTCATTAATAACGTAATTTATTATATACTTATAATTTATAATTTTATTAATTATTTTATTAATGTTAATTTTTATTTAATATTTTGTTTTTATTTGAATTGTTAAATTTTTTGTTTGTTTTATAAAAAATGAAGTTTTATATCTGGTTATATTTTAATTTATATTTTTTAATAAAGTACTAAACTACAACGTTTGTTGGTTTTTATTAATATACATATTAATTCCTAGATGTCGCGTAATCTTAAAATCTGTGGTTTTTATAAAAAAGTGGATAACTCTATTTTTGGCAAAATTTAGTTATGAATGCAATATTATTTAAAATTTTACGCTCTTCCTAATGATAAACTAAAAATTTAATAATAGTACTTAATTTTCGAAAAAAATTGTGTATAAACATGATAAGTATGTACAAATTTATGAAATTTTTTCAACAAAACTGTATAACTGGACTTATCCACTTTTAAATATCAAAACTCCTTCAAAATTTAACAAAACAAACATAATGTTGATATCTTAAGTTAACTACTTTTGAGAAATTTTTTTTTTCCAATTATGGAGTTTTGCAACATTTCAAAAACAAAACAACTTTACTTATCTCTTTTTGTTATACATATTTTTATAATAGTATTTGAGTTATCTCGTTTAACACAAAATAAATGCAGTTATTCTGTTATGTAAATAAAAGATTTTTGTAATAGTATTTGAGTTATCTCCTTTTTCACAAAAAATAGTGCAGTTATTCTGTTATGTAAATAAAAGATTTTCGGAATAGTATTTTAGTTAACTAGTTTAAACTATATTAGTTCATAAGAATAATATTTTTTTAAAAATATTTTTTATGAAAAATATTCAAAAATAGTAGGTATACCTAATATCTTATTATTTTTAGTTTAAACTAGTTTATAAAAAATAAGTACAGTAGGCCTAAATGTAAATAAACAATCTTAAGAATATATTTCGTACCTAGTTGTCTTATATTAGTTTAATATTTAAAAATTTATTATTAACTCTGTAACCCCTTTCATGGGTAAAATTTACCCGAACAAAATTTATTTTCGTCGCTATAGTGAATTCCGAGAAAAAATCCAAAAAAAAATTCCATGTAAATTATTGTGACATTGTTTAGTTTTACTGCGTATTTTGTTAAGATAGGTCGTTCAGCGAGAAAAGAGTTATGGTAGGTTTAGAAAATTTTTGGGTATTTTTTACCCATGATAGGGGTTTAAGTAAAAGTTTTTATCAAAATTTTTTTACTTTACTTTTTTTTAAAAGGCGCAAAAAAATCTTGATATAGAAGAAATTGAGCTGCTTTTGCGGGAAGATATAAATAAAGATTCTGACGAAGATTTATTTGACGAAGACAGTGATGAGGAAGAATATGAGCCCTTGATTGATGAAATTTTGAGAGATGACGAAGATGAAAATCAAGATTTATCAATAGAATTTAGGGATGTTGAAATATTGGAAGAGAATGAATGTTCTCTACTAGAAGAAGAAACATGTCCAACTCAAAGAAAAAAACCTATAAAGTATTTTTTGGGTAAAAATAAATATCGGTATAAATTGAACTATATCAATGTTTGGTTGTTTTTAAATGCTTTTTATTAAATTTTAAACAACAGATGGAAAATGAATGCTCCTGAAAGACTAAGTTCAAGAGGAAGACCAATTCGCTCAAATATTGAAACTTCCAGGGTGTAAAGGTGAAGCAAAATATGTGAAAAAACCAATAGATGTGTTCAATATTTTTTTTACATCTGACATGTGTGACATAATTGTTAAACACACCAATGAACAAATTTCCCGAAAACTACTAAACAGAATTTCAAGTCCTTATGAAAAAAATGTGGATTGTGAAGAAATTCGAGCTTTTATTGGCTTGTTATTAATAATTGGGGTTTTAAAGCAAAACAAAGTTGACATAAAAGAATTATGGAACCCTACATTTGGAACAGGCGTTTATAGAGCTGCTATGTCACGAAATCGGTTTGAATTTATATGTCGTATGGTACGTTTTGATGACAAAGAAACTAGAGAACTACGTCGTAAAATCGATAAATTTGCAGCAATACGTGAGCTTTGGGATTTATATATAGAAAAGTGCCGTAAATTTTATATTCCTTATGAACATTGCACTATAGACGAACAACAATTAAGCTTTAAAGGTAGATGCCAATTTATTTGCTATAATCCAAAAAAACCTGATAAATATGGAATTAAAATAATTTCTATGAACGACGCTCGTACTGGGTACATGATTAACGCAATTCCATATGTCGGTAAAGTTGACATACCTCCAAACGAACCTGTACCTAGTTATTACGTAAAAAAGTTGTCCGAACCTGTACACCATACTAACAGAAATATAACAATGGATAATTGGTTCAGCTCGATACCATTAGCAAATTCTTTGTTATCAGATTTCAATTTAACAATGCTTGGAACTTTGAGAAAAAATAAAGGTGAAGTACCGCCAAACTTTGTTAATGTAAAGGAAGTGCCCAAAGCAATATTTGGTTTCAACGAAGAAAAAACACTTGTTTCCTGGACCGAAAAGAAAAACAAAACGGTTTTAATTCTTTCTACTATGCATCATAATGAAAATATGGATGAAGAAACAGGGAAACCTATACCAGTTGTTACTTACAACCAAACTAAAATTGGCACAGATTTATTTGATCAAAAATGTAAAAATTATAGCGTTTCTCGGAAAACATGTAGATGGCCAGTACGAGTTTTTTTCAGTATTGTAGACGGAATTGGTGTCAATGGTTACATTTTATTCAAATTGACAAACACAGATAATAAATTAGACAGACGCGAATTTTTAAAGCAAATTGGAATTTCCTTAATTGAACCTTATGCCCAAAAAAGATATCAAACCCCACAGTTACAAACAGGACTTAAAAACATTATGAAACTAGTTTTTTGTAATTTACACTTGGAAGAAGAATCGTGTGCTTCTGCAAATTTGGTTCTCAATAAACCAACAAGATGTGCCATATGTCCTACTAGGAAGGACAGAAAAACGAAAAATTTGTGTTTTAAGTGCAAAAAACCATTTTGCCAAGAACACAGAGCAATGATTTGCACTATGTGCAAAGAAAATTAATAATTTTAACTTTTTTGTTTTTATTTTTATTGAAAAAAATTTATTTTTATTGTACTGAATTTAAAGTTGTGATGTAAGGTTTGCCTTAAACATATTAATTATTTATGTTATTTTTATTAAACTTTAGTATGTAAGAAACAAAAAAAATGTTGAATTATGAACTTGCTTTATTTATTTATTTTTTTATTTTTTGAAAAAAAATATTTTTATTAGGATGTAAAAATGAAGTGATATTGCATTTAATTAAATAAAATTATTAAAAAAAAATATTTGTATATTTTTCTTTCACAAATTAATTAGTAATAAATCATTAAAAAAGAAAAAAAAAATCGAAAAATTTATTGCAAAATTTAGATAAAAAATAAGCAGTTAAAGCATCCAATATTATATGGGTAAAATTAACCCATGCTAGGGGTTAAAGTAAGAGAAAATATGCTGGGTGCTTAAGAGTTAAAAGTGATTTTGCTAAGACTGCATCTACTTGTTTAATAAGTTTTCTAAGTTTTAAATTTAAATTCTTATAATTATAATGGAAGAAGTTTATATTGAACTGTTCGGTCAAGATTCGGAATTTTGTGAAATAATTGAAAACACACAAGTTGAAATTATAGATATAACCAACACAGGTAAGTCTTTCACATTTACTAATTGCAAAATAAAATATTTTATCGTTAAATTTTTATGAAGAAATCGTTCCATCCTCACAATTTAAAAATTCAACAAAGCTGTGTTTAAAACATTTAAAAATTCAACAAATAAACTTAAAAATTTTAAAATTAATAATCATTATAACTACTCAATATAATAATATTTTTAGTTAATTCCAATGATAAAGATGCACGTAATGAATCTCCATCTATTTTTCCTGATAATAACGACACTTTTGCACGTAATGAATCTCCATCTATTTTTTCTAATAACAACGACACTTTTTCAAACAACAATTATAACAACAATAACATTATATTTAATTCCAATAACGAAAATGCATGTAATAGATCTCCATCTCTTTTTTCTGACACTTGCTCTATTTTAAACAATACAAGCAACAAAGAAAATGAAAATTTTAACGGTTTTGAAATATCAAACATATTTGGAAGTAGATCAGAAACAAATAATATCGAAAATGATACAGTAATTAATAATTCCGTTCAAATAAAACCAAAATCTAAAACATTAATTAGAATAGAGGCAAAACAAAAAAAAAATTCTGGACTAACGTATATATCTTCACACAACAAAAAAGTCATACCGGCCAGATTAACTAAAACGTTGAAAAAATGTCGAAATAATTGTAACGAAAAAGTTACAGTTGAAAATCAAAAACAACTTTTTCAGGATTATTGGAGTTTGGGAACATATTCATTAAGGCAAGGATATTTACAAAACTTAATATTAATTTCAAATAAAACTTGTGCGACAAACGTAAAAAATCCTAGGAAAAATAGACAAATTACCGCAGAATATTATGTCGATATTAACAACAAACGAACAAAAGTATGCAAATCATGCTTCTTGTCTATTTTCGATGAAACAAAAGGATTTGTTAATCAACTCAATAAAAAAATTCAAAATCGAACTGTGATGATAGACCGTAGAGGAAAAAGTACAAAAAATAAATCTAAACTAAATGAAAATGTAAAGAATAACATAAACAATCACATCAAATCATTTCCAGCTTATGTGTCTCATTATGGTCGTGCTCATACAAATAAAAAATATTTAAATCCAGATTTAAACTTGCAAACAATGTACAATCTGTATAAAGAAAAACATGGACATAATGTTTCATACACAACGTATAGAAATATTTTTAAAAGTCACAATTTAAAATTCAAATCACCGGCTATTGATACCTGTTCAAAGTGTGATATGTTTCTTTTAAAAATTAAAGCAGAAACAGATATTTTAAAAAAAGATCAACTTGAGGAAGAAAAAAAAACTCATCAACAGTTGGCAGAGATTGCATATGATAATAAAAGATTAGACAAAATGGATTCAACTAAAACGGTTTTGTGTTTTGATTTGCAGCAATGTTTACCCACACCATTGTTAAAGTCATCGATTGCTTTCTACAAAAGGTCATTATGGACCTTTAACTTAACTATAAGAAATTGTTCCACAGGCGAAACATTTTGTTTTATGTGGGATGAAAGCGTAAGTGGTAGGGGACCAAATGAGATAGCTTCGTGCCTCTGGAAATTTTTTGAAACAAACGAAAGCAATTTAAAAAAACATATTATACTATATTCAGACACTTGCCCAGGTCAGAACAGGAATTTTATCATATGGACAATGTTTGTTTAATTTATTAATGGAAAAATATAATTTTGAAATTTTGGAACATAAGTTTTTAGAACCTGGACATACTCACCTTGAATGCGACAGTGACCATGCCGTAATAGAAAGGTCAAAAAAATATTATAACGGAGGTATATGGCATATAAAATGACATATAAAGACATTCTTGACTTCAAAACTATTTCGAAAACAATTTTCAAGAAAAATAACAAAAATATTTTTAATCAAAAAATAGAATGGAAAAATATTAGAAATATAAAATATACAAAACAAAATTTTGGCGAAATGCAATACAAAACGCATTACGAATCCGAATATATTTCTGCCAACATGATAAAAGGAAAATCGCGATGTAATATAGAACCAGTAAAAATCTTAAGAAACAAACCTAATAATATTTCCCAAGAGAAGAAGAAGGATATTCTAAGCATGTTTCATTTGATACCGCAAATATTTCACGAATTTTATTCTAAGTTATGCACAGATGAGTCTGCACAGGATATCATCTATGATGCTTCTGATGAAGAAAATTAACTAATTTTTAATAAATATTTATGTTCTTTTTTTTTAAATTTATTAATTTATTTTTTTTATTATATTTAAATTTTTTTATAACTAACTGTATATATTTTTTAATTTTAACGAAATAAAAAAACTGAATTCAGTAGTAAAGTAAAATTTAAAACCATTGACTTTTTTATTCATTTACTGTATTTTCGTTTTTTCCATTTACAGATTTTTTATTACATATGACAATTTTTCTTTGTTTTAATTTTTTTCTACTAGATACATAAGTAGTTAAGTGCAGATATCCACTTTAGTTGAAAACCGAACAAAGAAAAATGCGTATATTTTGTTTTAACACAACTTGATAACTATACTTATTCAGTTTTTTCGAACAAAATTTGAACAAACAAAACATGATAACTTATTTAATTCGTAAAAAAATGCAATTTAACTATTAAAAATATAATTCATACTTTTAGAACGTGAAAATATTTTTATTTTGAACATTTATGTATAGTTTTTAATTGAAAGGGTTTTTATTAAACAAAAATTTACATAAAAATATATTCAAATCCCTCTAGAAAAAAATGACAAAAACTGAGTTATCTACTTTTTTAAAAAAACCACAGAAATATGTTAACAATTTGCATGTTTTAGGGAAGGAAGTTTTTTTGAAGATTTTTTCGAAGGTAATTGAAGTTTTTGAAGTTTTTTTTAGCAGAAAAATAAGTTTTTTAATGATTTCCATCTAGCATCACTGGCTCTTCATTTCCAATTCTCCACTGGAGCAACTTGGAATAGGAATGGTATCCCAAATTGCTCTTGATTATTTACATATCGTTTTATTGGGAGTAATGAAAAAACTACTTAAAATATGGTTTGGACCAAAACCTTTATTTCCAAATCATATAAAAAATTTAATTACATCCAAAATGGTTTATTTGAATCAATATTTACCAAATAATTTCCAAAGAAATATTAGAGCTTTACAATACTTCTCATCATTTAAAGGATCAGAATTAAGAAACTTTTTGTTATACTGTTTTGTTGATATGTGCATAACTTATAGGGTGCTATTCCAATTAACAACACCTTTCTGTTATGTTGTTTATTAGACAACACAACACAATTTCTCTATTCTGATTTACAACAGAAAACGACTTTTTGGTGTTGTAAAGATGTTGTCTGTCATAGTTGTACTGCCATTGTATTTTAGTACTACAAAACTACAAATCGATTTGAAAGTGTCAAAAAATCAAATTGATGACAACAATTTTTAAGAAATATGTATATTTATGTACCTATAATGGATTTTCTTTATTGTACCTACATTTTAGGTACCTACTCAAAATGTCAATTGATATTTTGTTTTAAATAATATTTATGTTAAGAATGATAATAATAATAGTAATATAAATATTAATATGTAATTTTAGTTATATTATTTTAAAAATTCTTTATTATACACATTTTATTAGTTGAATATTTGAAACACACCCACAAAATATCCATAGATTATTTTCGATAAAGTTGAATACCTGAATTCCTGTTTTCATTTTTAATATAAATGGTTAATTTACTACAGGTATATTTATGTATAATGGATTTTCTTTATTGTACCTACATTTAAGGTACCTACTCAGACTTAGACCAATATCAAGAATTCCCGTCTCGTCTACTTTAAATTTTTGATTAATTTTGTAAATCACTTATTGTAATAGGTACCGCCAAATAAAAAAGTTGTATTTTTAAAGAAAATAAAAAGTATTGTTTGTAAAAAAGATGGTTTTTTTTATTTGAGAAATAAAAATAAATATTGCGAAGGAAGTGTTAAATTTTAAAAATTTAGAACTTAAAATCTTTGCAAGTGTTAGATTTTTTGTAGAGGACAACAATGGTGAGGAGGGCGCAAATTTATTAAGAATTCGTCAATCTTTAAGGGATCAATCTGATCCTTTAAGTATTCCTACAAAAAAGTAAGAAAAGTTTAATAAGTCAGTATTGGATGTTTCAAATGATTTTTTTTTTTAGATTTATATCATATTTTCGAGTAAATAAAGAAGGATTCCGTTATACATTAAACAAAATTAAAGACAAATATAAAACAGCATCATATTGTTATACAATTCCACCTATTCTAAAATTAGCGGTTGCGTTAAGGTTTTTTGCTGAAGGAAGTTACCAAAAGGCAGTTGGAAATGATTTCATCATTGGTATGGGACAGTCAACGGTTTCAAAAGTTTTGACAGAAACTTTGAATTTATTAGAGACACATATATGTCCAATTTGGGTTACAGCTAAAATGAGCTGCACTGAAAAAGAAGAGGCGAAATCGTTTTTTTTTTACAAAAGAGTAGATTTCCTGGAGTAATATCATGCATTGATGAAACGCACATCAAAATTTTCACTCCCAAACAAGAAGTTCAACACCTTTATCTCAATCGGAAAGGTTATTACAGCCTAAATGTAATGATTGTAAGTTCTTCATTTTTTTTAAAATTTTGTTTTCATTTTATTTGATATTTCATTAGGTTTGTGATCATAAGATGATGATTAAATATGTTGACGCTAGGTATGCTGGATGCAATCATGATTCTTTTATTTGGAATCAGAGTGAGTTGAAAATTCAATTAAGGGCAAATTTTTTAAATGGAGAGGCAAGAACTTGGATAATTGGTAATAATTTTTATGAATTATGGATAATAAATTATATATTAATAATTATGATGAATTTTAGGTGATTCTGGGTATCCATTAGAGCCTTATTTAATGACCCCTTACAGAAGTTCGGATAATCCTCAAAAAGTTGCTTACAATTTAAAGCATGCAAAAGCTAAAAATATAGTTGAGCGAACTATTGGTGTTTTAAAAAGTGAATTTCGTTGCCTTTTGTCAATGAGGGGCTTATATTTTGCACCTGCAAAATCAACACAAATTGTTAACGCATGTTCGGCTTTACATAACATTTGTCAACATTTCCATTCATACAATGGTTTTGAGTTGGACGAAAACCAGGTTGCCAGAATATCTCTTTTAAAGAGAACATGTTCTCTTTTTCAACCACGATCTTTTTGTTCACTCTCTTTTTTCGTCCGGATCTTTTTTATCTTTTTTTACACTCTTTTTCTGTTAAATTTAATTTATTTTATTTTTATAAAGAAAAATATCGAAAATGTCAAAATTTGGTACATTCGCAAACGATTATTAGCTAATTTATACTGATACATTATTTGATACTTTAGATAATCACAAAATTAAAAATTTTATTCTGAAATACTTAAAATATGTCAATATTATTTTTCTATACCTGCACACAATGCAAATGTTGAAAGGCTATTTTCTATGATTGGTACACAGTGGACAAAGGAAAGGAATCGTGTAAATATAGATAGTGTTAGATCTATACTGTCCGTCACTTATAATTATAACAATACAAACTGTAAAGAATTTTACAATGAAATAAAATGTGATAATAAATTTTTAAAAGAAGTAATGACCTCAAAAAAATATGAATCAACAAATAATGAAACAGAGGATTGTGAAATTGAAATATTGTGATTTGTCCCAGAAATTAATAAATAATATGTTTAATATACATAATAATATACGCAATATAAATTAATTTTTGGAACAAATCACAATATTTCAATTTCACAATCCTCTATTTATTATATTATATTAAATTATATTATATTAATATTATAAAATTAAATTAATGAATATGAAATGTTTATGTTTATTATCTGTTATAAAGTAAAAAAAAGAAGAAATAAAGTTTTATTTATGTTTTGTAAATACAATATTTTTGATTTCTTATCTGTGAGTTATAAATTAGTAAATATTATTTTGCATATTTTCATATTACACCGTACTCTTTTTGTTCTCTTTTTTTTCCTGAAAAAGTTCTCTTTTTAGACTTTCTCCTTCTGGCAACCCTATGCATACCTTTCCTTTTCCATATTTATTTTTTTTATAAAAAATTTTTATTTTCAACAACAACGTATCAGAACAATCAGAACAGAACTATATTTGCACACAACACAACATAAAAATTATGTTGTGTCGTTTTGACAGTTAATTATGTTGTGTTGTAAATTAGAATAGAGAAAGACAACAATGTTGTCTATAGACAACTATATTTTATGTTGTGTTGTTAATTGGAATAGCACCCATAATAAATTTTCAAAAACATTGTTAAACGATTTTGTGTCAGAATATGCAACTCTTTATGGATCGCATGGAATATCTCATAACGTACATGTGTTGCTTCATCTCGCAGATGAAGTATTAATTTTCAATGGGACGCTGGATACTTTTTCGGCCTTTTGTTTTGAATCATATATGTATCCGTTTAAAAAGTTGTTAGTAGGACATAAAAATCCATTAACTGAGATTGCAAACAGACTGTATGAAATTAATAAATTGTCAACGATTGAGCAAACCAATAGATTACAAAATAATATTCAATTAAAGAAACCAATTGTAGGACATGAAAATCGTTTCAAGGAATTAATTTATTATACATATATGTACATTAAATAATGACCCGAAAAATAAATATTTTATGAGTCAAGAAAATTTAATTTACAAAGTAATTTACTTTTTGAATGAAGATAATGAAATATTTGTGATTTGTCAAGAATATTGTAAAAAAACTAAACAAATTTCTTTGAATTTCCAATTGAATCTTTAAAACTTAATATTTTTAAATGTGAAAATGAAACAACAAATATTAAGAAACTTAATATTAATGCACTAAAATGTAAACTTTTTGCGATGATAGACAAAGAAAACCCAGATGTTATAGTGTTTTATCCAATGAACACATTCAAAAATTTGGAAAAAACTGCAGAACTTTTTTAAGCATCTTGATTAATATCAAAGTTAATTAACATTACGTAATTTGTAAAATTGAAAGATTTATTTAAATATATGTATGTAGTTATGTACACATATATGTAACATAATAATAATAATTGTAAACATATAAATTAAAATTTAGAATTTTTTAATAAATGATTATCTTAGATTAATTAAATCATATTTTTCTTTAAATTATTTAAAGTAAAATATATATGTAAGTTAAAGAATACAAAGACAATGAATGTAGTAGAAGACAATTTTGCTGTTGTTGAATTCAACAAATCACATGCTAACAAGAAATTTGTCGAAGTTGTAAGGTATGAGTGGCTTACAGACGAATGCCCTGAAGTATTTTGCCCCAAAAGCATTGGAAAACGGAACTTAAATGTTTTGGAATGCCTAAATCTGATTGGAAAAAATATGCGTGCCGAGTTTTGAAATCAAATATTAGTAAGTTAATTGAGATTTTTCAATTTTTGATATAAAAATTTATTTTATAGTTTCCTCATAATAATTGTAAAAAAAGAATAATATTTTGTTACAGATAATCTTAAAGCAGCACACATGGAGTGTCAACTCCGATTGGCGTACACCAGTGATTCATGTGATTCTTCTTCAGTAGATATTGAGAGTAGTGAAAAACAAAAAATATCAAATAGTACGCAAAATAATTACTCTAACCTGTTTGATCAATGTAAAGAAACAGATAAAACGATTGATATGCTTCAAGATATTATTACACAAGGGCAAACTAAAAACCAATATAGTCCAGTAAGTTCAACAAGCTGTACAGAAGAATTTATAATTCGTAATATAAATCTGTTACAATCAGAGGTTGATAAAGAATATAGCTTGCCTAATGCAGCTACTGATATTACTGGCACCAAGTCACAAACTCTCACGCAAAATCTAGAAGTTTTAACAATATCCGATTTGCATAATTTACCTAATTCAGGGTATAGTTCAAATTTGATTGAAGGTATCCAAAAAACTCTTCACTCTATTTTAGGAGAAATTTCAATCTTAAAAGAAGATGTAATGAAAATTTCGATTCAAAATGAGGCTATTATGAAAATGATAACAGAAAGTAATAAAAAAAAACCGATATTGCCAACATTTAAAATCATTTCTGATATAAATTCGGAAAAAGATCTAAATGATTTTGAAGAAAAATTAATAGAAACAGAATATCGGAAAAATATGGTAAGTTTTTTGATTATATTACATTTTATAAGTCTAATAAACTTTCAATTTATGTTAGGCTTTTGAATATACACAATATGCGTGGAAAGGAGATGCTAAAAAAGAAGTAAATGGTTTTGTAAAATCCATCATACTTAAACTATTTCAGAAAGAATTTTTACATAAAATTCGCTGGGACAGAGTTAGCAAAAAATCGGATAAAGTAACTTCTTCGGAAAAGTTTGGTAAGTGATATTAATAACTAATATTAATATTAGTTAATAGGGTAATATATTAATAACTACTAATTAATATAAATTTAATTAAATTTCAGATGACATAATATTTTTGAAAAAAGTACACCTACATATTACATTTGATGACGGAAGTTTGTAACAATAACAAAAAAGAAGGAGGAATTTATTACAATAAAGACAACATTGCAAGTGCAGCACAAGATTTTTTCAAAAGATTTGTATACAAAAAGAATGTAACATCATAATATAATTAATAATAAATTACAAATTTTTTTCATAACAAAGTTCATAAGTACAATAGAAAGTTTATAAAAATATTAATGGTTTATATCAATTATTATTAAATTGTTATTTTCAGCCATTTTTTAATATTTTAGGAAACATAATATTGGCTCCACACTTAAATTTTAAAATAAGTTAATAATTTTTAAACGTCGAAACCAGATTCATCCAGTCAAAGGGAAGGTACTCTATTTTGATTATAATATAAGTGTAAAAGTACACAATTTTCATTTTATTGGATGAGCTTGCTTATTTATGTAAAATATTTTTTTGCATATTCCATTAACGAAAAATCTACTCCCTTATTTTTTGCTCCATTGACTTTTGTGTTGTTTGTTTGTTAACCAATAACGAGCACGAAATTCAGATATAAGTTTCCCATGTCTTCAAGTAAAATATTAGTATACAAAAATTAAAATAATTGTGGTAACAATTATCAATTAACAGTCGTTTAAGCTTATTTTATAAGAGACTATAAAACTGTTTTTTTGTAAACAATAAAAGTATAGAAAGAACTAGTATTCGGTATGCTTTTAATATAGGCATTTGTATTATTATTAGACTACCGAAGAAAGTTTTCCTATTCCAAATAATTGGACAAAAAACTGACTTCTGGTTTATAGGGACTTGCAGCAGGAAATAACTTATATAACTTAATATCACAGATATTTGAGTAAATAAAAATTTTTTTTTTTTCAATCAAAATGTACTAAGAGAAAATTTTTTTTTATATGTAGAAATGTATCTGATAAAAATTTAAAGACTTCTATCGAATATTTTAAATAATAAAAAAAAAAAAAAAAAATATATATAATAGTTTTCTAGCAATAGAAAATTCCACTGCAAGGGTTTGCAAAACAAGCGGAAGATCTTGCAGAAAATTTTAGAAGGTCCCTGGTTATGGAAGGGATTAACTCGAGTAAAGAAATTGAATTATCGATATTTTTTTTTTTAATTGCCCTTTAAATATAACAAAGATAACAACTACATAGGTGGTCAATATAATTAGCATTCTCAATAATGCATTGACCTACCTAATAAATATGAATTTGATATCAACTGATATAAATCATACAAACATACATTGTATGCAATACATTGCACATTGCAATGAATAATATTTCTTGTTCTCTTTGTTTTAAGTTATTAACCTAAGGAATGCAATAATTATGTTATGCTTTATGATTTATTAAATTATATAAATTATTGATAAGAATATCAATTGTATCATGTATCATAATTATAATATAAAATATATTAAACTTACACAACTTACGTGCTGTTTGGAAAAATAGTCCTCTAGGAAAGGCTCTAGAATTGGGGAATTCGTTTTCCAGAGAACTCCAATTTGCTTGGAGATTCGGCATATACTAAAATATTTAATTGTTTCCTTTAAAGATAATGGGAAGCCCACAAGATAACAAGTTACTTTCAATGTAACGTATAGCTCAACAAGAGTTTGTATTGAACAATCATTTGGAATCTAAAGTTCAAGGTTTCAAATTCTCGAATACCTAAACTTTGGCAGTATAAAGGTAATGAAATATGTTCACCATCTTTCTCACTAGAGATGTTGAAGCGACAAATGCCATTTCTGTAAGACGCTGAAGCGAAATTTTTAAAATGACGTTAATCAAATGTCAAATTTATCGTGTATGGCATTTCTGTAAGACTTTTTTTTCGACGCGCTAGGCATTATTTATTCACTTCATAATTTTCGTACGATCAACATCTCCATTTTATTTTTATTATAAACAAATAAATTTTTTTAAAGAAATATATTGTGTTAGTGATTTTTCTTAAAGTTAAAATTAAAATAAAAGATGAGGTCCTATTTTTACATGATTCTGATTCTTCTGAGGATGAAGAATTGCAAAGGAATGTAAACGTAATGATGAAAAATATAGGAGACCATGCAAATCCATTAGAGCTACCTGCAACAGTGTTAGTACAAAATAAAATTTTATTTACATAAGTAAGTAATGTAAATATAAAAATATAATAATTATGTTCATGAACATGTAAAAATAAAAATATTTTTAGATTTTTGAAGTTCTTCAGATTAACAAAGAAAGGTTTTCAATTTTTACTTGAGATATTAGAAACAAATTTACCAGCAACTAAGCGCTCAATATCTGTACCTACTATTATAAAATTAAGTGCATGTTTTCGATTTTTTGCTGCAGGAACATACCAAGTAGCAGCTGGAAATGATTTTAATGTCGGCTTAGCAGAGTCTACATTTTTAAAAATTCTTATGGATGTTTTAAATGTTTTTCCAAAAAATCGCTGCGGTGAATTAATCGAATTTCAAGATGACAAACAAAAACTTAAAACGAAGCGCCACTTTTATACAAAATTTTTCTTTCCCGGAATAATTGGCGCTGTAGATGGTACACACATAAAAATAACTTCTCCTGCTAAAAATATCCAAGGGCAGTATCATAACCGTAAGAGATTTTTTAGTTTGAATACGATGCTCGTAAGTTTCAATTACAATACTTTAAGTCTAATATATTAAAAAAAAAAAAACATTTTTTGTCAATTAATTTTTTTATTGATAATGAAACAAAATTACTCATTATTAAAATATTTAATTATGCAGGTGTGTAATCATAAATTGCAAATTATTTACGTTGACTCGAGGTTTCCTGGTTCCTGTCATGATTCTCATGTATGGAAATGTTGTCAATTAGCATCCTTACTAAAGCAAGATTATTAGAATGGTCAAACTAATACTTGGATCTTATGTAAAATTATAATATTTTAAACAAATCATTTTTTTCTAAATAATATTGTTGTGGATGATGGTGGCTATGAATTGTTACAATATTTAATAACGCTGTATAGAGTAACAGATAACAAAACGGCTTTACAAGGTCTTCGTAAAGAACAATTCAACAAACTACACTCAAAGTACAGAAATATTATAGAAAGTAACCGTAAGATTCAAAAGATAACGAATGAAAAATTTTAACATATGTAGGTATATATTATACTTACTTTTCTACGCTATCCGTTTGTTCCATTTTAACTTTTTACTTTATTATTTTGCTTTTTAATTATTTACTCTAATAAATTGTTTAATTACTTTATAAAAATAATAATTTATAACTTTATAAAGCAAAACAAAATTTTCTTTGTCTACTTTTGTAATTCAAATCAAATGTCAAATAACAAATTTCATATTAATCAAATTTGAATTTTGTTTTTTTAAAACAAGTACTACCAACATAACAAATGTTTCATCGCGCGTCTTACAGAAACTACATAAACTTTTAGACATGACACGATTAAGTTTCATATCACTCCGCTCGAGCGAGTTAGAGAAAGAGAGCGGTTGTTTTCTCCTGTGTAAAAAGTTTAAATTTAGAAAAAAAAAAGCAATACCATGTGAAGAAGGATGTAAGAATTGGTTTCATAAGCAGTGCTCAGGTCTAGGAAATTAGGATTTTGAGAAATGTATGTTTCATGCACAGTTATAAATAAGAATCGAGATATATAGATATATATAGATTTATACACAGGTATAAACAAGGAGAAAGAGCAATTAGTTATAAATATTGAAGATAAAGATCTTAGTAATAAAAACTTCTCTAATGAACAAAAAAAATGATAAAACAGTTGAAAGAATTAAAAAATGAAATTATTTGCCAAATTTATTTATATCGTGATTTTTTTATAATTTTCTTTTTATCTTGATAAAGAATTTGTGTTTCAAAACACAATTTTTTTACTTTATAAAACAAAAAATAAACATTGAAATAACTAATTGTAACAGATATTATTAAACTTATAGTAAAACGTTTTTTCGTACAGTATTTTCATATTATAACGTTTTTTCATACAGAATTGAAAAAGTTTTCTTAATTTTTTTACCTCCTCCAATCTTTGTTTTTCAATATTTAGCCTTTGCCGTTCAATGTCAATAATTTCATTATATTTGTCATCAACTTTTTTTATTTTTTTTTTTTAAATAAAACGATAACCTTATCCTTCTCTTTTTCTTTTCTACGTCGTTTTTTAGGTGTAGTATCAGTATCAGTGAAAGATGGCCCTGCTTTTGGTTCACTAGATTCCTCTCGATCATCAATTGATTTCAAATTAAGGGAACTTGATAAATTATCTTCGGGTACATTAATAGAATGTTTGATTCCATATTTTATACCGTTGAACTTAAACACGCACACCATTTGTACATATAGGTACTATGCGTTGAACTCAATTTTGTCATATTCTAAATTGTATACTACAACTACAAAAGTTTTGTGAACGATACTACAAAAATATACAATGTAGAACAGCAACTAATAAGTACATATTTAAAAAAAAAATGATAAGACGTCAAATTCAAATAGTATATGGAATTGCGTGAAGTAAATTGTTTGTTTGATTTGATGTTTTAAATTCTTGATTCTTGAAAATTTAATTTAATTTATATTTTGACTTGTGTATATTATATTCTTTCTTAATCATCAATATGTAATAATTATAATAAGGTAAGTTGATTGTTGTTTGAGTTTCCAATTTTTTAGTTATAGATAACCATAAATATATTACCTATAATTTATTAATTATATGATTTTCTAGTTGCCCTTTATAACTTAAAAATATGTCAACCTATTCAAATAAAAAACGAAGATGCCGTTTTACAGAAAATTTGAAGAGCGAATTTCCTTTTATTATTCAAATTGTGGATAAAAAAAACTAACGATGCTGTGAAGTGTACTGTGTGTTCTGTAGAATTTAACGTGGCAGTAGGAGGAAGATCCAGTATAACTAAACATATATCTTCTAAAAAGCACCAAACATCATTAACATCGGCAGAAAAATTTAACATTGAAATCAACGACAATTTACTATTCGATGAGGTGTGCAGAATAAACAATTTCATAAAAATACACAAAAGTGAATGGACCGAAATCGAAATCGACAAAAAGTGGATCGTTATTTTTGATTTTTTTAAGAAACAACATATTCCATATGACAACATAAAAACTTTGGTAGAATTAGCTTTGTGTTTACCCGGAACGAACGCTAATGTAGAGCAAATATTTTCCATTTGTAATGACCTATGGGCTGTCGAAAAATCAAGACTGGCTGTTGAAACATTGGCAGCGAAGATTATTGTCAAAAGCAATATTAGTCTAGATTGCAATCATTTTTTAATTTATTAAAAGCCAATGAAAATATTCTTAAAAAAATACACAAAAGTGATAAATATAATTAAATTAATAAAAAAAAATAATAAAAATGCTATGCAATTAGGTCCAATGTATAATAACATCTTATAATTTTGAATATTTTTTTAAATTAAATGTATTTCATAATATAAGTTAACACACTTGAATTGAAGTTCAATTTTTTAACACCATACAAATAATACAATTTCATAATACAATAACTAAACGCATAACGTTAGTTTTAAAATATCACATTCCAGTTAAAGCTTTTTTTTATATTTTTGTACAAAATTTATTTAATTTTCCCGTGGGAACCAATGTAAAAACTTATTCTAATTGAAATTGTAATAATGCCTACTCGGCATTAATTTTAATATAAATATAATTGTAATTAGTTAGTAAGGATAGAATAAAATAGTTTCTCAACGAATTAACTTGTTTTATTTACTTCTTGTGAATCAAGCCTTTTTCCTCGATATACCCTAGGTGAGGCTGCCTTGAGCACAAGAATAAAAAGTAAAGATAAACAAGTAAATTAACTGGCACCCAACGTGGGGCCTCGTGCGAAAAAATTAAACGCGGTAAAAGTGTGAATTAATAGATAAAATCCCGGTATAGGGAGATAAACAGGATCCAGTTAAATAATAAAAATCTCGGTAAAGGGAGATAACGACAACAAGATCCAGAGAAACCACATCGAAGCGTTAGCGGAGTTATAACAGATCCTCATATAAGGAATACCAAATCATCCAGCAGTCCATTTCGTCACTGTG
Organism: Dolichopus griseipennis; assembly: GCA_963082915.1. Classification (NCBI taxonomy): domain Eukaryota; kingdom Metazoa; phylum Arthropoda; class Insecta; order Diptera; family Dolichopodidae; genus Dolichopus; species Dolichopus griseipennis. Next base: position 31,292,183 of record OY720442.1, on the reverse strand, counting down.
GCTCCAAACGAATCCATGCAAATGTAAGTCAAGATTGATTTTTTATTTTTTTTTTCTCTTGAATAATTTTGGGAATAATTTTTGAGTCGGTAAACTCATAATAAAAATCTGTTTTAAAAAAAAAATTTTTCCGGTAACTCGATAATTAAAAACAAAAAATCAATAAGAAGTGGGTTTAACTTATATTGACATTAAAATTAAAATTTTTCTCTTAAAAAAAAAAAAAAAAAAAAAAAAAACCTACAAGACATAAAAAGAAAGGAGTGGGAGGAAAAAAATTTAAAATTTAACAAAAAAAAAAGAGTTTAAGATTTTTGTTAAAAAAATAATAATTAAAAATAAATATAAATTTATTGGAAAAAATTTTTGAAATTTCAAATTTTAAATTAAAATAACAAGTTTTTTTTTTAATAAAATTAAAACGAAACAAAATTATTCAAAATATTATTATATATTATATTACAGTTTTATATCAAACTATATTGTAAGAATTTTTATAGTAATTGTAATACCGAAATATATTGTAATTCCTAATTTGTAATTTTGCCATTACGATTTAAAAAAAAAAAAAAAAATTTCTATTACCTTCTTTATAATGTCTATTAATATAGAACCAGTCCAAGACCTCATATCGGCTGTTATAGAACGAACAAGAACAGAATTCTCGGCTCAGGTTTAAAATTTGACCAAAAGTATTCAAAATTTACAACCCGAGACGGCAATCCTATAATCCTATGATCCTATAAATGATTTAGGTTTTACTGATCTTTATAACAATACTTTAGATGAAATGAATTCATATATGAGTGATGATGAAATAAAATTCTTTTTGCCTGACAAAAGAAACAAACATGAAATAAAATTAGTCATGGAACTTTTAGGTATAGTAAAAACATTTGGTCATCCTATACTGGATTTACTAACAGGTTTCAATTCTGTCAGAGAACATGCTACTAAGATGCATTATATGGATCACACACAAGTTGACCTTATAGTGTGTACTTGGAGGAAGAATTTTTGTTTAGAATATTACAAAAAACATAAAAAATGGCCATTAGTTAACTTCTTTTATTTAGATGCAAGACTAAAGAAAATTTTTCAAAATAACACTTCAAGTTATAGAATTAATAAAATACCATTAAAGACGTGGTTAACAGTTATATTCCTCAAAAATTTTGATTATGATTATACACCTGATACTTCTGTATTAATAAAAGATTCGGCTTCTGCTCCACCTCTTGAATTATGGCATCAAAATTATGATCATTGTGCATTTAAAAATTATTATAACAAACATAAACCAGTAGTTGATGACTATGACATCCATGGATCGAAAAGGATTGTGAAAAGATTCTTGAGTGGAACAGAGTTTGAGGCTAAAAGAATTATAGAAATACTTGATTCTGGCTATTTAGATCCTAATTTATTCTTTTATGTACTCTGTAGAAAAGAAAGAGAATTAAATATTAAAGGAAGATATTTTGTAAAACAAGTTTATTATCAAAGATTAGCTCAAACTTCTTCAGAAAAAAATATAGCAGATACAATAATGAGATATATTCCAGAACAAACTATGACAAATTCAGAAATTCAATTGATAAATAAACATTGTACATCAGTAAAAGGATTGACAGGTGATCAAGAAGTAATTACTTTAGATTTTGAAAAATGGTGCTTAAAATTCCGAGACGCATTAGTAAGACCCTTTTATAAAGATTTTGATAGGTTATTTGGATTAAATTTATTTTACACAAGATCTCATGAATGGTTTACAGGAGGTGTTGTATTCTTAAATTCCAGGTTTGCTCCTCCAGATTTTGATGAAAACCTATACCCCATACCTGGACCACACATGTATAGAGATCAGAGAGGAGGTTTTGAGGGTATGGGACAGAAAAAATGGACAATTATTACCATTGCTGTTATACGGTACATTGCAGATAAGTTAAATTTAAAAGTCAGCATTTTAGGGCAAGGCGATAATCAGGTAATACTAATAAGGTACACACATGCACAAAAATTAGATAAAGATAGAATAAGGCAAAGTTTTTTATCAGAGTTATATGAATTCTCAAGTAAATTAAATTTAAAATTAAAAAGTAAAGAAACATGGTATTTTAAGAAATTGTTTGAATATGGCAGGCAAAGATATTATGACGGAGAAGCAATTAGTTTAGGAACAAAAAAGGCTTCAAGGTTAATACCTGATATTAATGGTGGTTTATGTTCCTTTTCAACATGTTTAAGTACTATAAATACCATTACAGAGTCAATAGCCAAGGGAGATGTTACAGGTATAATGGCTCTTTTGCTTAATCAATTTGAGATTCTACACTATCTCATCAGATCGGGTGTAAATTATGATAATAAACAAGTTTTATTATCATATCTCTATTACCCTTCTATATTAGGTGGTTACAATTTAAGCACTTTTTATCAACATTGCGTAAGAGGTTACGATGATAGATTACCATTATGGTTAAGTTTATTACAAACATTATACACATTTAACAATAACACTTTCCACCACACATCAAAGATAATTACTTTAAATAATGATAATTTTTATAAATCTGGTTCAAAATTACTGGAAGATATTTTTGCTCTCAATATAAGACCTTTACCTATGATAGAATCAAAGTTAAGAGAGGAAGTAGAATTATATTTAAAATCAGAAGAAGTAACCAACCCAGAAATTACAAAACTTTATGACCCTGAAAACAGTATCCAGGACACGGAGTTATGTAAGACTTTACTCTCAATAGAACCTTTTTGTCCTTCTTTAGCAAAGGAACTTTATAGATTGTCGAATGTAGGAATATTTAGGGCTCAAAGAAATAGATTCACTAATGTACAAACTATAAATAAAATGGTCCAATTAGACAATGAATTAAATTTTTTAAAGAAAAAATTTTTCAAAATAACACTTCAAGTTATAGAATTAATAAAATACCATTAAAGACGTGGTTAACAGTTATATTCCTCAAAAATTTTGATTATGATTATACACCTGATACTTCTGTATTAATAAAAGATTCGGCTTCTGCTCCACCTCTTGAATTATGGCATCAAAATTATGATCATTGTGCATTTAAAAATTATTATAACAAACATCAACCAGTAGTTGATGACTATGACATCCATGGATCAAAAAGGATTGTGAAAAGATTCTTGAGTGGAACAGAGTTTGAGGCTAAAAGAATTATAGAAATACTTGATTCTGGCTATTTAGATCCTAATTTATTCTTTTATGTACTCTGTAGAAAAGAAAGAGAATTAAATATTAAAGGAAGATATTTTGTAAAACAAGTTTATTATCAAAGATTAGCTCAAACTTCTTCAGAAAAAAATATAGCAGATACAATAATGAGATATATTCCAGAACAAACTATGACAAATTCAGAAATTCAATTGATAAATAAACATTGTACATCAGTAAAAGGATTGACAGGTGATCAAGAAGTAATTACTTTAGATTTTGAAAAATGGTGCTTAAAATTCCGAGACGCATTAGTAAGACCCTTTTATAAAGATTTTGATAGGTTATTTGGATTAAATTTATTTTACACAAGATCTCATGAATGGTTTACAGGAGGTGTTGTATTCTTAAATTCCAGGTTTGCTCCTCCAGATTTTGATGAAAACCTATACCCCATACCTGGACCACACATGTATAGAGATCAGAGAGGAGGTTTTGAGGGTATGGGACAGAAAAAATGGACAATTATTACCATTGCTGTTATACGGTACATTGCAGATAAGTTAAATTTAAAAGTCAGCATTTTAGGGCAAGGCGATAATCAGGTAATACTAATAAGGTACACACATGCACAAAAATTAGATAAAGATAGAATAAGGCAAAGTTTTTTATCAGAGTTATATGAATTCTCAAGTAAATTAAATTTAAAATTAAAAAGTAAAGAAACATGGTATTTTAAGAAATTGTTTGAATATGGCAGGCAAAGATATTATGACGGAGAAGCAATTAGTTTAGGAACAAAAAAGGCTTCAAGGTTAATACCTGATATTAATGGTGGTTTATGTTCCTTTTCAACATGTTTAAGTACTATAAATACCATTACAGAGTCAATAGCCAAGGGAGATGTTACAGGTATAATGGCTTTTTTGCTTAATCAATTTGAGATTCTACACCATCTCATCAGATCGGGTGTAAATTATGATAATAAACAAGTTTTATTATCATATCTCTATTACCCTTCTATATTAGGTGGTTACAATTTAAGCACTTTTTATCAACATTGCGTAAGAGGTTACGATGATAGATTACCATTATGGTTAAGTTTATTACAAACATTATACACATTTAACAATAACACTTTCCACCACACATCAAAGATAATTACTTTAAATAATGATAATTTTTATAAATCTGGTTCAAAATTACTGGAAGATATTTTTGCTCTCAATATAAGACCTTTACCTATGATAGAATCAAAGTTAAGAGAGGAAGTAGAATTATATTTAAAATCAGAAGAAGTAACCAACCCAGAAATTACAAAACTTTATGACCCTGAAAACAGTATCCAGGACACGGAGTTATGTAAGACTTTACTCTCAATAGAACCTTTTTGTCCTTCTTTAGCAAAGGAACTTTATAGATTGTCGAATGTAGGAATATTTAGGGCTCAAAGAAATAGATTCACTAATGTACAAACTATAAATAAAATGGTCCAATTAGACAATGAATTAAATTTTTTAGATATGGTACAATTAAATAATAATCTGACTATAAACATGATAAATCAAAATAACTTTCCATCCTGTCTCTATTATTCCCGGTACTCGCGAACTTCATATCAGTCCAGAATTGGTTAAATCACTACCCGAATTTCAAGGTGATCCAGCGACTTATCCAGCCTGGAGAACCGTTACAAAATTCGCAATCGACTACCATACCGCTGGTTCCGATACTTACTACATTGCTACAGGAATCTTGCGAAACAAGGTAACAGTATCTGCAAATGCAACTTTAGCAGCCTTTAATACCGTATTAAATTTCGACGCAATCCTTGATCGGCTAGACCAAACGTACGCTGACAAACGACCACTACATGTTTTAGAACTAAGTATTTTAAGACAAGGCAAATTAACTATAGCGGAATATTACGACACAGTAGACAAACAATTAACCCTCATAATTAATAAAAAATAATGTCAAATACCAGCAACCAAGCCCTAAAAAAAGCACTTAACGAAAGAGCTTGTGAAACAGCACTTAGAGTATTCATATCGGGCCTTCGTCGTCCATTATGCGACATACTTTTCTCAGCTAGACCTGCTGACCTTCCCACAGCCCTTGTCACAGCACAAGAACTGGAGGTCAACCACAGACGGTACGAATTTGCCAAGACATTTGCAGTTTGTAATATAAAAGACAAAAGAGCATTCCAGACAAAAACACAACACCAACAAAATAACTTTAAGTTTCCAAATCAAACAAGTCCAATAGAAGTCGACCTGGGAAGCTCCCAGCTCAGAAGAACCGAATATACAACCAATGCTTCACCACAACAAATTAGTCAAAACCAGCCCAACTTTAACAGTCCAATTAGTCCTATTAATTTCAAACGTCGGCGCGATACTTTTAACACTTCAAATAGATCTCCTATTCAAAAATTCCAAAAACTAAACTATATTCATACTGCTGAGCATGAGGAAACCGACAATAAATCAGTAGCTTCTTCTAATATCCAGTATGAAAGTTTATTTATTAGTCCTGATTATAAAAAATCCTTCGAACTCACCACTGATGCATCCTCCGTAGCACAAAACGGAACACCAATAACCATGATATCACGGACCCTCTCCAAAGCTGAAGAAAATTACGCAACCAACGAACGAGAACTTCTCGCAATCGTTTGGGCGTTAAAGACATTACGTCATTACTTATATGGACAAACTAACATCCATTTTTATATCGACCATCAACCGTTAACATTTGCTATTTCGGACAAAAATTCGAATACAAAACTAAAAAGGTGACGAGCGTTCATAGAAGAATTTTCTCCCACATTTCTTTATAAACCGGGAAAAGAAAACAACGTGGCCGATGCCCTTTCAAGACAATATGTTAACAACATGAGCCAAAGTGAAACTGACAGTACTATTCACAGTGAACTTTCAAGTACAAACATTATTAAAACAATTCAATATCCGATTAACCAATTCAAATCTCAGTTAATTATCTCTGAATCCACAAAAAATAATATGCTAATTGAAAATAATAATCGACAGACAAAAATAAATTCCGTTTTACAAAACAGAATAAACGAAATTACTGCAAACATTAATACACTACGACTAGTAAAATCCAGAACGTGGACATTTTTATTCGGAATCGATTATTAATTGAATATTGTTTTAGATTCAAAGTTTTGTTAAATTAAACTTTAGAACATTTTTATAAATTATTACTAAATATTAAATTAAACTTTTTGAACATTTTTATAAATTATTAAATTAAACTTTTTAATATTGTTTTAGTGAATTATAAAATAATCTCTTTTATATTGATTTTTGATTTTTTTGAAACTTTTGGATAATTATTAAAGAATTACATATTGTTAAACAAATTTGGAATTAATTGATAATAATTTCAATTCTCTAACTTTTAATTAATGATTTCATATATATATAATAAAACATTTATTTTAATTTTTTGTATAAAATATGTGGTTTTTATGGATGTATGTATTATAGACTATAGGTTATTATTATTCTTTATTTAGTATTCATTATCAAGTTGGAACCACGGTTATAGGTATATTTTATATTTATTTTTCACTAATTATTTGTGTTATTTTTTGCTTTTTTTTTTTTTTTTTAAATATTTATTTATTTATTTCAAAAAAATCATTCTCAAAGAGCATTTTATGCTCGTATAGAGTGTGTAAATATAATTCATGTATATTAAATCAAACTATCACAAAAAAACATTTATAAAAATTAATTATAAAACAAAAAAAAATCAAAATCAGACTTACAATCAATCGCAATAATAAAACAAAAAAATATAGATATCAAAAATTAAATATTAAAAATTAAAAGTTAAACAAAAAAAAAAAATTACTTATTTAATATATATATATAAATATATGCATGTACATGATGAGTTTAAAACCAAATGAATTAATATTTTGATAAGAACCGGTTTTTGCATGCTTTCTTCAGACTTTTTAAACTTAAACTTTTTATTTCAGCTGGCAAATTATTATACATTCTAATGGCCGAGTTCATAATTGAGTTAAGGCCATTAAGATTTGTACTTGTAATGTTGGTACGTAGATGATGTTCTAGTTTGATAATTGTGAACTTGACTGTTTGTTTTAATAGTTATGTTAGTTAGAATATTTTTCTGTGTAATATTATGTATATGCATAATTTGCAATAAGTTTTTAATATCTACAATTTTTAAAATTTCTAATTTTTTGTGTATTTCATTTTTGTGTTGACGATCTTGTTTTTAGCACAAACAGGTTTTTGATAGCTTTGTTTTGTATTATTTGCAGCATTTCAGTATTTTTGTTGTACGTATTACCCCATACTAATATTCCATACGTCATGGTACTATAAAAAATACTATAGAATGTCGATTTTTTTACTTCTAGTGGTAACCGTTTGTCAATTCTTTTAAAAACACCTGCAATTCTTCTTGTTTTTTTTTGCTAATTCTAACGTATGCGGAGTCCAGTTTAAATTTTCATCCACAATAACGCCAAGATATTTATATTGTGCCACTTGTTCAATTACCATGTCGTTATACATGACCTTTATGCATTCTTTGTCAGATTTAATAAGCATAAGTTTGGTTTTTTTTTACATTGACTGTTAACTTATGAATGTTCATCCAATCATGAATTGCTATCATATCTTTGTCTATGGCATTTTCTAATTCCTTAATGTTGTTCTCAGCATACACCATAACTAGATCATCTGCATACAAGCATGATTTACCTTTATTTTGTATTGACGAAAAATCACTTATGTAACATGCGAATAAAGTTGGGCCGAGTGAACTTCCTTGAACCACGCCATAATCTATGTTTGCAATATTACTTTTTATTTCATCACATTCTGTATATTGTTTACGATTTTCTAAGTAGCTTTTGAACCAATCTTGCTCATTGCCTATTATACCACATTCAAACAATATTCTTAATAATATTCGTCGATCTACCGAATCAAAAGCCTTTGTTAAGTCGAAGAACACTAAAGCAACTTTTTTTTTGCACTTATACTAGTCTGTACTTCTGTGATAACAACGCAAAAGTTCGTACTGGTATTCGAGTACTTCCTAAAGCCATATTGCTCTCAACAAATTTTGTTTACCAAGATAATTTGCCAATTGTGTGTTAACTACATTTTCCAATATTTTGCTGAACACGGACGAGATTGATATTGGCTTGAAATTATTCAAATCTTCTTTGTCGCCACTTTTTTTGTAAACAGGCAAAACTTTGTTAATTTTTAGTTCATCTGGTACCTTGCTTTGCTTTCCATAAATGAAAGATTAACCAAGTTTATAATTGGTTTTGCGAGTTCAGTTTGACAAATTTTTATTAGGTTTGTTGCAGGGTTGCAAACCGTACCCGAACCCAAATCCAGCTCCGGAACAAGCATTTTGACGAACCTGAACCAGAACCCGAACCCATTAAAATATTTGCATTTGGTTCAGGTTCAACACTTCATTTTAATATTTAACACAATCAAAGTCAACAATGTTTTTCTATTTAAAAAAAAAATACTTGCAGACACTTATTATATTAGGGTATTGTTTCAGTATACGCATCATGCTTAGCAATTCAAATATGTATGTATGTTCCTAATAATATACCTACTTCTACTACTGAAACTAGAAATATATATATGACAGTAAATAGTAAATACAACTACAAAATTATTTAGAGAGAATATAATATTCTAATTGTATATCCATATGTACATAATATATAAATATATTTGTATTGCTTTTGGTTAATAGATAGATAGTGTACATATTTTTTTCATGTTTCTGCAAGTTTTTTTCTATTTTTAATTTCTATGCCTACTATGCACTTGCAAAAAAAAATAAAACAAAAAATGATAAGTAAAACGAATATGATTTTGAATTTTGATTGCAATAGACAGTAATCAGTAATCACTAATCATTAATGCTGTACTTTTTATGTTGGTTGATTGCCATAATTATTATTTAATTACGCACATTATTCTTTTAGCTTACTGAACAAGAGCACAAAAGTTAAAAAGAAATATATTTTAATTAAAATTAAAAAAAATAAGTGCTTGTACAAAACTTCAAAAATTAGTGGGTATCAGAAAATACCTGAAAAAACATTATCAAAAGCAACTTACAAATTAAAGTATATAATACCATAATAGAATAAAAACTTTATTTATATTTTTAAATAAACCTTTACAGATGTCTGGAAAGCAGAATGCAGTTAGACTTTTTTTAAAATATGATTATATTAAAGATGAATCCACCTGTACAAAATGTGCATTAATTATTAAAGGAAAACATACTGCAAATCTTGGGCGACATCTTAAACGGAAACACCCTGATGTAAATGAAGATATTTCTAAAGAAAAACAAGCTCAAAAATCACAATTAATAATTTCTAAGAAAAGTAAAGAGTGGAATAGAAATTCAAGTACTATAGACGGCTTTTGCAATTTAATTAAAATTAGTATGTCAAAAGAAATATTTATCAATGCTTGCGTTAAACTAGTAACTGTTAATGGGCGACCGTTAACAATTTTCGAAGATTGTGGAATGCGAGATATTATTGAACCGATAATGGAAAAATTAAATATAAAAATTAATTCACAAAATATAAAAGATTTTGTCAGCGATAAAGCAAGCAAAATAAAAATTCAAATTATGAAAGAGTTAGAAACAAAATTAGTTTCTTTAAAAATTGATTCAGCGTCCCGGATGGGTAGAAGCATAATTGGAATAAACGCCCAATTTGTTAGCAATAAAAAAAATATTTTAAGAACTTTAGCAATGTTTGAGGTAGCTGATAGACAAACAGGAGTTTATATCAAAAACGTTATAATTGAAGTTATTCAATCTTACAATATCAAATTAACTCAAATATACTCTATTACATCTGACAATGGGAGAAATATGTTAAAAGCTACTGAGCTATTAAGAAATGAATTTGAATGTCATGAGTTTGAGGAAGAAGAAAATAATTATGACGATAATGATCAAGATCAAGATGAAGTAATAACGGTTATAAACGAAGAAGAGGGAGTGGAAATATTAGCCAGATCATATGCTAATATTATTCATTTTAAATGCGTTGCTCATACTATTCAATTATCAGTTAACGACAAAATTCAAAATTACTACATGTATTTCAGTTAGAAAGAAGATTGTGCAGATATGTGCAGAAACGTTTGTAAAAAACTAAGAACACCCAAAATAATTAATATCAGAAAATTCAACTTGAAGAAGGCTATTATAGATTGCCCAACTCGGTGGATCTCCACTTTTGACCTGCTTCAACGTTTATTTGAATACAAATCTTTTTGCTCCGATATTATGGATTTTAAACTAACATAAGAAGACAATACATGGAATTTTATTTCACATTTTCTTATAATTTTTGAGCCAGTGAAAAAGTTAACATTGAAATTACAAAACGAGCAAATGAACTTTGGAGATTTTTATGGATTTTGGATCAAATTTAAATTAGATTTACAACAAAATGTTAAGAAAAAGCTAGGGGCTGATTTATGCTCAAATATCAATAAACGTGAAAAATCATTTATTGAACATGAACTTTTGTATGCTGCTGTATACTTAGACCCCAGATTTAAGGTATTGTTATAGCCTTGTTGAAATTATGCTGATAATCATCTGCTGATTTATCAGCAACATGTATATGCATGTAATAAGCATAATGTAAACATGTCATCAGCTGCTGATGCTTTAGTAGCACACGCTGATAAAAAAAGTTGATACTTGCTCTACTTTTTCTATCAGCACATATAAATTTTAATGGCGGAAAATAAAAAAACCAAGCAACATTGTGCGGTAATTTTTTAAAATTATTTTGTTTTTGTTGTTTTGTAGTTTATTTTTATTTATTTATTTTGTACAAATAAAAACTGTAGCAACATGGAAAATTAATTATTAGCAATTTAATTATTTAATTTTTTACTAATTTTTCATATATTCATTCATATATATTATTCATAAATATGGCAAGTTTAGGCAAATGGGGAAGTTGTGATATAGTTACGCTGACCACCCGTTCTATATTATATAGGACAGTCCTATATTTCAAGGTGTAGTCCTATATATTTTTAAATATCATATAGGACGCAAAAAAGTCCTATATTTTTTACTTTACTAAAAATTCATAAAACGTCAAATTTTTATTCTCATTATATTTTACTTGTAAACGCAAAAATATTTTAGCTGTGTATTATTTATTACACAAACTTTATGTAAACAGCCTCAATTCATTTAATAATAAAAAAAAACTTTTGTGATTTGTCAAATTGACGCTTGACAGTTTTTTTGGTTTGTTTTTTGTTTTCATTTTTTCAAGTTTCAGTTGGTTTTCTTCTTTTAGACTATCTTTTTGTGAAATATTCAAAATTCAAAATGCCTAAGAGAAAATGTTTATTTAATAAAAAATTACAACAAGAATATCCGTTATCAAAGCTGGTGAAATTGATAGTGAAGTAAAATGCATAAAATGTCAATCTCAATTTTCAATTTCGAATTCTGGAAAATTGGAAAAAAATCTTGCCTTAATGGAAGGTATTTGGGCTTATCATGGTATACAACATAATTTCTCGTTTCGTTCACGGTTACAACTCAAAACTTATAAAAAGATTTTTCGAAGAAAAATTTTCTCTTGGTAGAACAAAATCGGAGACGATAGTGACTAATGTTTTCTCTAACTTGGCAATCAATTTGTTACAAAACGATTTAAATGCCGCAAATTTTGTAACTGTTTTTTTTTTATTGTTCCAATCATGGAAACATTAAAATTTGTCCCATACTTGTGAGATATTTTTGTCCAAAAAATGGAATTTGCGTAAAAATAGCTGAAGTTGAAGAACTGCAAGGCGAAACTTCCGAAATTTTATACAATTCAATTTGCAAGACAGTAGATAGTTTTCAGATTACTAATAAAATATTAGCTGTTTGTGCGGATAGCGCCAATACCAATTTTGGAGGAATAGCCAGAAGAGGTGAAAAAAATGTCTTTTTCAAAATGAAAAAATACCTTAACCGTAATATTATTGGAATAAATTGTGCTGCACATTTAATTAATAATTCATTACAAACAGCAGTAGAAACCTTACCTGTAGATGTTGAAACAATAGTAGTTAAAATTTATTCCTATTTCTACATTTACACTGTGCGTATTGCAGAATTGAAAGAAATATGTATAGAAACAGAAACACAATATCAAAAATTACTTGGTTGACACTTAAGCCTGCAATTGAACGTGTTTTAAAACTATACAAACCGTTAAAAAAATATTTTTTATCTCAAGAAAAATACCCAACTATATTAAAAGAATTTTTTAGTAATGATATTAATGAGACCTGGCTATTTTTTGTTCATTCACAGGCTTCGTTTTTCCATAATTCTATATTGCAAGTCGAAACTTACAATGCAACAATGGTTGAAGTAAGCAGTATTTTAAAAACATTAAAATTAAAACTAGAACAGCGCAAATCAAACGTTTTTCTCCCTTTTCAAGTAAAAGAAAGTTTTCGGATTTTAAAACAAAACTATGATTTTGATGAGCAAAATTTTAAAAATTCTGTAACAGGGTTTTATACTACTTGGTTTTATACTCTCAAATATAGGGCTTTTCGATATTTCAGTTTTAAATTAAAATTAAGCAGCATAGCGTTCGCTTTTACAAAAACTGCTAAAATTGCAAAAGTATTATGTTCGATATTTCAAAAAAGCTTTTTAGTACGTTCGATTTCTCTTACTGCAAGTTAAATTTAGAAAAAAACTAAGTATTTGAAGTTTGAATTTTATGATTGCAGAAAATAAACGTAAAATAAAAATTTAAAATGTCGGATTCAGATATTGATAACTTACTTGGGTAAGTCAAGGAATTTTATTAATTTTATTCTTCTAATAATTGTAATATTCAGGAGTTTATTAGAAGAAGATAAGTACTGGACTGCGTCTAGAACAAAATTGCTTGCTCAATGCCGTCTCGATGCTGAGAACCATTTTAAAGAAGGCGTAAAAAAAAGAGCCTCTTATGGAGAGTGGTTTATAGGGATATTAAGAACAAAGACCCTAACTTTTCTTTTACCGTGGATGAGTGTATGAAAAAATACAACAATCTTATGACAACCTATAAAAGAGTAAGAAGTAAAAATAAAAAATCCGGGAACAAAAGATCCCACTGGGAATATTTTGAAATATTTGATGCAGTTTATGGAACAACTCATTCTATTAATCCGCCAAATAAACAAATGTTTTCGTCATTTCAAGCTGAAACTAATGAAGAAACATTTGTTCTGAGTGAAGGAGTTGAAATTGAAGCAACTAATTCAAGGGAACAGCTTGCAGTTCCAACTAAAAAAGAAAGAGTGAACTAAACACATTTTTAGAAAAATTTCAAGAAGAGGAAAAGGTGCGTCATCAAGAATTTATGGCACTTGAGAAAGAAAAACTTGTAGTTGAGCAAGAAAAATTAAAGTTACTTAAAGAATTAAAGGCACTAATGCTTAGTGATTAATTTTATGATGCGCACAATATGAATTATAGAATTATATATTTTTTTCACAACTGAACAAAACAAAAGTAATAGTTTAAAATTTCGAATTGTGTATTATTACAATGATATTATCTATACAGATAATATTGACACGAATCAGTACATATGAAGTTATCTAAAGTATTTAAAAATATTCGAACGATATGAGCGCCAAATTTATTCAAGTTAATAAAAAAATTATTTTAAAAGTCAAATTCGAATATTTAAATATTGTTTTTTTTTTTTTTTGTTTTGTTTTTATTTGTTTACTTTTAAAAAATTTTTACATTTTTTTACATTTTAAAAAATTAATTTACATACTAAAAAAAAATAAATAGTGAGGCGATAGAGGAATATTAATAGTGAAGCAGAAACAATTTCAAAAAATAGGTACATCTTTCCATTTAACAAAATGCAAATAATTGGTTTTCTTTTTAGGTAAAAGATTATAAATAAATCATCGTATAAAATAAACGTAAAATAAAAATTTAAAATGTCGGATTCAGATATTGATAACTTTCTTGGGTAAGTCAAGGAATTTTATTAATTTTATTCTTCTAATAATTGTAATATTCAGGAGTTTATTAGAAGAAGATAAGTACTGGACTGCGTCTAGAACAAAATTGCTTGCTCAATGCCGTCTCGATGCTGAGAACCATTTTAAAGAAGGCGTAAAAAAAAGAGCCTCTTATGGAGAGTGGTTTATAGGGATATTAAGAACAAAGACCCTAACTTTTCTTTTACCGTGGATGAGTGTATGAAAAAATACAACAATCTTATGACAACCTATAAAAGAGTAAGAAGTAAAAATAAAAAATCCGGGAACAAAAGATCCCACTGGGAATATTTTGAAATATTTGATGCAGTTTATGGAACAACTCATTCTATTAATCCGCCAAATAAACAAATGTTTTCGTCATTTCAAGCTGAAACTAATGAAGAAACATTTGTTCTGAGTGAAGGAGTTGAAATTGAAGCAACTAATTCAAGGGAACAGCTTGCAGTTCCAACTAAAAAAGAAAGAGTGAACTAAACACATTTTTAGAAAAATTTTAAGAAGAGGAAAAGGTGCGTCATCAAGAATTTATGGCACTTGAGAAAGAAAAACTTGTAGTTGAGCAAGAAAAATTAAAGTTACTTAAAGAATTAAAGGCACTAATGCTTAGTGATTAATTTTATGATGCGCACAATATGAATTATAGAATTATATATTTTTTTCACAACTGAACAAAACAAAAGTAATAGTTTAAAATTTCGAATTGTGTATTATTACAATGATATTATCTATACAGATAATATTGACACGAATCAGTACATATGAAGTTATCTAAAGTATTTAAAAATATTCGAACGATATGAGCGCCATATTTATTCAAGTTAATAAAAAAATTATTTTAAAAGTCAAATTCGAATATTTAAATATTGTTTTTTTTTTTTTTTTGTTTTGTTTTTATTTGTTTACTTTTAAAAAATTTTTACATTTTTTTACATTTTAAAAAATTAATTTACATACTAAAAAAAAATAAATAGTGAGGCGATAGAGGAATATTAATAGTGAAGCAGAAACAATTTCAAAAAATAGGTTCATCTTTCCATTTAACAAAATGCAAATAATTGGTTTTCTTTTTAGGTAAAAGATTATAAATAAATCATCGTATAAAATAAACGTAAAATAAAAATTTAAAATGTCGGATTCAGATATTGATAACTTTCTTGGGTAAGTCAAGGAATTTTATTAATTTTATTCTTCTAATAATTGTAATATTCAGGAGTTTATTAGAAGAAGATAAGTACTGGACTGCGTCTAGAACAAAATTGCTTGCTCAATGCCGTCTCGATGCTGAGAACCATTTTAAAGAAGGCGTAAAAAAAAGAGCCTCTTATGGAGAGTGGTTTATAGGGATATTAAGAACAAAGACCCTAACTTTTCTTTTACCGTGGATGAGTGTATGAAAAAATACAACAATCTTATGACAACCTATAAAAGAGTAAGAAGTAAAAATAAAAAATCCGGGAACAAAAGATCCCACTGGGAATATTTTGAAATATTTGATGCAGTTTATGGAACAACTCATTCTATTAATCCGCCAAATAAACAAATGTTTTCGTCATTTCAAGCTGAAACTAATGAAGAAACATTTGTTCTGAGTGAAGGAGTTGAAATTGAAGCAACTAATTCAAGGGAACAGCTTGCAGTTCCAACTAAAAAAGAAAGAGTGAACTAAACACATTTTTAGAAAAATTTTAAGAAGAGGAAAAGGTGCGTCATCAAGAATTTATGGCACTTGAGAAAGAAAAACTTGTAGTTGAGCAAGAAAAATTAAAGTTACTTAAAGAATTAAAGGCACTAATGCTTAGTGATTAATTTTATGATGCGCACAATATGAATTATAGAATTATATATTTTTTTCACAACTGAACAAAACAAAAGTAATAGTTTAAAATTTCGAATTGTGTATTATTACAATGATATTATCTATACAGATAATATTGACACGAATCAGTACATATGAAGTTATCTAAAGTATTTAAAAATATTCGAACGATATGAGCGCCATATTTATTCAAGTTAATAAAAAAATTATTTTAAAAGTCAAATTCGAATATTTAAATATTGTTTTTTTTTTTTTTTTGTTTTGTTTTTATTTGTTTACTTTTAAAAAATTTTTACATTTTTTTACATTTTAAAAAATTAATTTACATACTAAAAAAAAATAAATAGTGAGGCGATAGAGGAATATTAATAGTGAAGCAGAAACAATTTCAAAAAATAGGTACATCTTTCCATTTAACAAAATGCAAATAATTGGTTTTCTTTTTAGGTAAAAGATTATAAATAAATCATCGTATATATCCAAACGATAGAAGAGAAAAACTTAAAGAAGAAATTTAATTTATAAGATTTAGATTTAAGTTATAAAATTTAGTTTTAAGTTAGTACTAGGATATTTGTTTTTTCAGGTAGTTTAATTGTAGGTAGGCTTTAGAAATATTTAAAACTAAGTTAGGAGAGCCTATGTTTACTATTTTACAATGTAGAAATCCTAGTAATTTAGAAGAAGCCTTAGAAATTTTAACAGAAGGCAATTATTTAAATAGAACAAATGATAACTTTTTGAATAGAAATAATGCACATTTTTTTAATGCAAATAATAGGTACAATTATCGCCAGCTAAATAACAGACCTAACTATAATTATGGTGCACGCCATAATTCGCCTAATCAAAATATTAATAGACAACAAATCAATATACCGCGAAATAATCCAATGGACAAATTCATAATAACCAATCTAACAACCAAACAAACAATAATTTTAGATCCTCTCAAAACTCTTATAATAGTAGGAATCAAACCACCGAAAATTTTCCCTTGAGTGCCTCCAAAGACGCTTACCATATATAGTAATAAAAACAATTAAAGGTCCATTACGGTTTATTTTAGATACGGGAGCAAATATGAGTGTAATAAACGAAAATATTTGTGACCCTAAATCTAAAGAAAAAATAAAAATAACTTTTAGATTTAATTCAAAATATTATTTTATTACTGATGTTCAATACATCTAATTTTTATTACAATTAAAACAAGTCTCCACAATTTCTCAAAAATACATTTTTTTTTATATCTTTAAAATCAACGGTACTTTACATTATATTTTCTTATATTTAAAATTATTACCATATATGGTAATGATAATGGTACAAAATATTAATATAGGAACAAATGGAAATTAAATATAAAATATTATGAATTGGTATAAAAATATAATAAGTAGGGACAAGTTGACCGGGGATAGGAATATACTAAATAAGGATAAGTTAACTATATATATACATATATTGACCCTTATCAATTATCACTTTAACGAAAAATTTCTTTGTCCTATATTTTTTTTTGAAAAAGGTGGTCACCGTAGATATAGTTAAATTTTTAGAAAACTATAGGGAATGTGAGTGTCTCTGGAACTACAAAGTTACAAAGACAAAAATGAAAAAAAGAAAGCATACGAGTACCTCCAAAAAGAATTTAATTTGAATCTGGACCAGTTAAAAAAAAAATTAAGTCCATTCGAGATACTTATAACGTAGAAAAAACAAAAGTAAAAAAATCAATATAATCTGGCACTTCTCCGGATGATATATATAAACCAAAATTAGTTTGGTTTGATATCGCAGATAGGTTTTTAGATAATCAGGAAAGCAGAAAAACTTCCTCAAATTTAGTAAACAAAAGTGTATAAATTTTTAATACCTAAAATACAACTAATTCTTTAAATCTTAATATAGGAAACAGGAATAGAAGACTCAATCACAGTTGAAGATTCACCCTCAGTGTCTGATTTTACACCACGGAAAAAAATTAAAACTGCACTACCTAAACACATAGAAAGTGCGATGAATAAATTAGAAGAGTTGAAATCAAACAATCAAACTCAGGATCAATTTCACTTTTTTGGTGCACTGGTTTCACAGCAACTTAGGAACTACCTTTTGAAAGGGCATTAAAAGTCCAATTAAAAATACAACAAATAATAATAGAAGAACAATTAGACAATGAAAAACAAAAGAAACAAGATTCACAAAATTTCAATACATCACCGCCAACAGTATGTTCAATTGCAAATACTCATAACGAAACAGGGGGGTAATGTTTAACAACACTTTTTACTTGTAATGCTATGCGGGCTCTTTTGCACCATCGATGGTTCTTTTTAATTATAAAAAAATTCCAATGAATACATTGAGAAAAATGCCAGCCGAGTTCAGTGTAGGAAGATCTGAATCGGGTTGGATGACAGGAGAATGCTTTTATGAACATATTGCGAATATATTTTTCCCGTGGCTGAAAAAGCAAAACGTAAAATTCCCTGTTGTAATGTTCTTAGATGGGCACTCATCTCATTTAACATTACATCTATCTGAGTTTTGCAAACACAATCAAATAATTTTATGTGCTTTGCTACCCAATGCCACACATCTTCTTCAATCACTCGACGTGGCCGTTTTTCGTCCTTTAAAAAATGCGTGGAAAAAACAAATTCATACTTGGAGATTACAAAATGAAGGAGAGAAATTAAAGCGTGAAAATTTTGCAGCTTTGTTAAATAAGACAGTCCAATTAAGTGTTAATAAAGAAACTATACAGAATGGATTTAAAAAATGCGGACTCTATCCATTTACCTCAAATGCAGTTAATAATATGAATAATATTTTGATGGAATTGCCTACTCAACAATGTAATAAAAATGAACAATCTTATAAACCAATTTTAACTTCAACACCTCCTAATATCTTATCAAAAACTTTTGAAAAAATTAATTTGGTTAGATTTTTACGAGAATTTGAGTAGAAAAATTAAATAATTTGCAAAGTTGTGTAGTAATGAATGGTATGGTGAGAAAGAAGACCAAAATTTATTCTACTTTTGGAAAAATCTAACAAAACAGTGTAATAACTCAGGCGACAAAGTTCACGAAAGACCCAATTTTCTAAACACACTAGTGAATCCTGAAACTACAAACAAAGAAGCTATAAAAATAAATATGCCCATTCAAAAAATCCCAGAAACAAATTATATTAGCGATGTTAATCTAGGGGATTCGACTTTTATAAACAATTTAGATTTAAGCTTTTATGATAAATTGGATATTTGGGAAGAGGAAAATGGAGAAAACGTTTTAAACTTAACTTTAAGCAAACATGAAACACCTCAAAAAGTAATTAAATTTGTTCCGCCAAATGTCGATACACCATTTAAGGATTCATTTTTTTGGCCGAGCAATAGCGAGAATCAAAATCCAACAAAAAAACGAATGCCTGCAGTAATAGCCACATCGAATGAATACCTCAATTATTTAAAAGAAAAGGAAGAAATAAAACAGAAGAAAATTGGTAAATCATTAGAAATGAAAAATAAAACGAAACTAAAAGATATGTTCCAAGTTTTAAGTTTACCAAAAAAGCGACAAAAATGTGAAACAGTTACATTTAAAAATAATTTTGCTAAAGGTTATATATACATAATTTTTGTATTTTGAGTAAAAACATACTCGAATCTATAATATAATTTAATTATAAAGATTTAACATATTTTTTTTTACATTATTGCAGGCAATTATGTAATTGTAAGATACGAAGGTGAGTACTACTTTGGAATTGTCCAAGAGATTAAAGATATCTGCTTATCTAAAAGTTAGGGTTATGAGCGGAACAAATTGGAAATGGCCAGATAAGGATGATATTTTCGACTATATTTTCAATGATGTAGTGGAAAAAATTTCTGAGTCAGCATTATTAAATGCTAGAGGTGTTTATTCTGCCCCTGAAATCTCAAAACTCCGTATTTTATAAATATCAAATTTCAAGATTTCAATTTAAGAATAAATTTCCTTATTAATACTAATTATATTTTTTTATATATGTATTTAGTTATTAATCTTAGTTAATAATTTAGATTTAAAAAATTGAAGTTCCCTTTTTTGTTTTTGTTTATTTAAAAAATTTTATATTTTGTTAATTTGTGAATTTATTTAATGCTATATATAAATATATTTAATATTGCTATTTCAAAAACCTAACAAAAAAATTTTTGAAAAAAAAAAAAAAAAATAGGTCGGAATTATGTACACCGTTGGGTCGGAATTAAAAACACACAATTTTCACTAGGTCGGAATTAGAGCCATATG
Source organism: Dolichopus griseipennis (assembly GCA_963082915.1). Classification (NCBI taxonomy): domain Eukaryota; kingdom Metazoa; phylum Arthropoda; class Insecta; order Diptera; family Dolichopodidae; genus Dolichopus; species Dolichopus griseipennis. The sequence continues at coordinate 31,271,717 of OY720442.1, read as the reverse complement.
ACTTAATAATGACTTTTACTTCTATTTATTGCAACTTTGATTTAAGTTAAATTGAAATAAATATAATTTTGAAAAAAAAACTCTAAGCTTTCAGAAAATATATAATTTGTTATGGTTTTATCAAAAAATAATAGAAATATACCCATAATTGTGCTATGCCTAAAAAATTTGGTCGGAATTACAGCCACTTACCTTATGTATTAGAAAAATAGCATTTTAAAAATTAAACAAAAGAAATTTTTAATCATAGTGTGCTGCGTTATAAAATCAGATTTTAGAAACTTAATTTTATTGCAAATAATTTCAATAATTAATTATTCACTTTAAATTTGGCTGCAATTACTAAAACTTAAATTAAAAAAAATAAATGAATGGTGCGTTTTTCTGTAAGAGAATATGTGGACATGAATTACATTTATGATGAATGTCATGGAAATAGGTATGAAGCTCAAGAGTTGTATAGGCAAAGGTTTCCTCGACGCCAAGTACCAGATTCTAGGACATTTCCTCGAACTTTTAGTAGATTACAAGAAACCGGAAGCATATCTCATCAAAGACGTGAAATAGTTAGAGAGTCGCAACCACGTGTTGATGTGGAAGAACGTGTAATTTCACTAATTCGCAACAACAGTAAAATTAGTATTCGCAGAATTAGTTATTTAACAAGAATAAGTCAAACTACTGTATAGAAAATTCTGAGAAAAGAAAAGCTACACCCTTATCATTTTCACCCAGTGCAAGAACTTCTTCCGGAAGATACTTTTAAAAGATTAAACTTTTGTACTTGGCTACAAGAAAAGGATATTTATGAAGCAAACTTCTTTGGCCGTATCTTGTAGACAGATGAGGCTCAATTCACGAAAGACGGCTGCTATAATTACCACAACGAACACTTTTGGGCTGAGCAAAATCCTTTTCAAACCAGAAGAAATAGTTCGCAATATAAATTTTTAATTAATGTATGGGCAGGTATTGTGGGAAACACCCTTATTGGACCGTTTATGTTCGATTCAACATTAAATAGTGCTGTTTATCTTAATTTCTTAAACCACACCTTCCTGACCTATTAGAAGACGTTTCGCTTCTTACGAGACGCTTTTTGATCTTCCAACATGATGGAGCTCCTGCACACTACTCCAGAACTGTAAAAGATTGGTTAAATCAACATTTTCGCAACAAGTGGATAGGAAGAAATGGACCAATCAGGTGGCCCCCTAGATCTCCAGACTTAACACCTTTGGATTTTTATTTCTGGGGGCGCATGAAAAGCATTGTTTATTCAGAAGAATTAACATCTCAAGAACATCTGAGAAGCAGAATAATTGAAGCAGCTCAAACAGGAAGAGACGAGATGCAAGAAATTGATTTCAGCCATGCTCTGAGAAAAAGAATTATGTATTGTATTCACAATGGTGGACACCATATTTCGAACAATTTTTATAAATATTTTTTTAAATATTAATTTTTTATAAATGTTAATGTTTTTTTCTTTTATTTTCTTTTTAAATCATATTCTTTTATTTAATTTTTAAAATGCTATTTTTCTAATACAAATGAAATATTAAGAATAATATTTTTGTTACTATTTTATCTTCATATCAAATGTGCACTTTGATTATTTTGTTATCATACGTTATTATCATATTTTTAAATTTCAAGTTTTTTATGTAAATGGAAAACCAGTTTTCATTAAATTGTATTAAATCTTCTTGAGATATAACTCTAATAATATGATATAATAATATTGAATATAAGAATATATATTTGATATTTTTTTTTTTTTGTTTTTGCCGAGCCAAGGTTTTAATAACTCCTAATTAATAAACAATAACATATATAAACTGACAAATAGTGAAAAAATTTCACTTAATTTCAATGACATCATTAAAGAAGCTCGATCTGTTCCTCCATTTACGGAGATTGACTCTTACTCTCTATCCTCATTTATCAACGAGGTAAAGACGGTAATATCATTCGTAATCGAAAATGACGTCGGCCAAGCCTACGTAAGTAGAATTCTGTTTTCAAAAATAGAGGGGGAAGCTGCCGTTTCTATGAGGAGATTGCAGATCCCAACTAATAAAAAGTTTCGGAGCAGATCAAGTTAATAACAACAAAAATGTAAGTCAAATTAATAATAAATGAAATGTAATATTAGATAAGTTAAACTTTAAGTATTCATTAGATCCTTCTAAACCTAGTGAGTTTAATCCCACAAATAATAAAAACTCTATTTTAGAAAAGTTTGTAAATAAAATAGAGCGGGTAGACGGTAAGTTTATAAGGACCAAAAATTCACAAAGCTCGAAGAAGCTTATCAAGTCCTCGACAGGGGTAAATAATGTAGTTATTAGAATTTGAATTTCTTCATATGATAAGAACTCGAATAAAAATCGTTCATATATTAATAAATATAATGAACGCAATAATAATAATAACAACCCGAATTTAACTTACGGAAAGACTAATTACCGACATTTTACAAATAACAACCATAATTTTTCTAATAATAATACTCCTTATAACAATCGTCAAACTTTTAATTCTAATCAAACTCGTTAAATTGTAATTACAGAGCAAATGGTAATTCAAGTAGTTTAAGAAATATATATCGTCGTGAGTATTAATATGCCGTATCCGCCTTTTTTTCACTTTCGGACTTAATGATTTGTTTTAAGATTTTTCAATTTTCTTTTTCTTTTTTTTTTTCAAATTCCATTTTTTTTTCAATTTCCAATTTTTTTCAAACTTTTCAAATCTGTAATCAGTTTTTAAAAGTCTCAGTTGGTTATTGAGATATTCCGTATTACTTTGCCGTATATCCTCAACTTTCTTTTGATTTAATTTTTGGTATGCCGTATATTCATTGGAACCTGTTCATACCGCAAAAAATACAAACATAACCCATAATTTTTTATTGTTGTATTGTTGTGCTGCATGAACATGTATCATTGACATATGTCAAAATATATTATTTGTTTGCTTTTTTTTTTGTTGCCGTATATCCATTACTTTTATTAGATGGTCACATAAAATACATATTGGCTTGCTGCACATGCATTATACAAAGCTTTTATCTATGCACGTACGCCACAAAAAAAATATAATTTTTTTTTTTTTGTTTTGCTTCACGTTTATACATGTTTAGGTATACTACGCATTTCTTTATTACGTTTGAAAAAATTTTCTGAGCAGAATAGAAAGATAATTCATAAAGGATTTCGGTCGTTAACGGATAAAGAAAATCCTCTATTTTATAGCAAATTTGTTTAAATAAGTGAAGTGCAGAGACGACGAAAAAAGAATTCTGAAAAAAAAAGAAGAGTTACCAATTTTTTATGCAAAAAAAAGACGCTATTATAAGGGTTTGTCGAAAAAATTGTTTAAACACCATCGATATAGACGAAAAACGTATTTATCATTTTTTTTGAAAATAACATAATTTTACGGCCACGGCGATAGTGTATGAAAAACTTAAAACTACGTACTGCGCAATTTGGAATGAAGCCCAATCTGGTCGAGGGGGCAATGATATAGCAAGTACGGCATACAAAGTTTTGAAACAATGTTTAATAGATTATCCAGATACTGAGCGTATTATAATATGGTCCGATTCATGCGTACCTCAAAACAAAAATAAAATTATGAGTCTTGCAATACTGCAATTTATTCATGATTGCGGCCAAGTTTTCTCCGTGGAACGAAAATTTTCAGTTCCAGGACATCCACTTCTTCAAGAGATGGCTTGTGTCCATAGCGCTATTGATAAACATTTGAAACACCTGGAAATTCATAAAAAAAATTTCTCAAAAAATACTACAAATGACGTGATTTTTTATCATTTTTTACTAAAGCCGATATGTTATATTTTCAAAATCTTCCTTACGCAAAATTAAAATTTATCAAATATGAGAAGGAAGATCTTTTTCAAGTAAAATATCGAATATTTTGTAAGGATTTAAATTTTATTCTGATATCATTAAAACGATCGTCAAAATATCCCAAGATTCTGCCAACACCAAAAAATTTATTTACAAAAGGATTAGTTCAAGTGGGCCGGCGTGTAAATATTTCGAAAGAAAAAAAAGAAGATATTAAATATTTACTGCCTTTTCTTCATAAAGAAGATAAAATATATTTTAAGGCTTTGTTAAAAACATAAAATATGTATGTGCGTTTTTTGTTTCAAAATTTGAGGCTGTGAAGTAAAATAATGCCTTACTTTATTTTTATTTATTAAAAAGATAGTATCTACTTTATTATTTATAAATTAATTTTACATTTCCTATAAAATAGTTTTTAATGGCTGTGAATTAATGCCTGTTTTATTTTTAATTTAAATAACAATTTTTGTTTTATTTATGTTTTTTTTAAAATAATAAATGAATTAATTAAAAATTTACAATTGTTTGAATATTTCTATTGATTTTGTATAATACAAAACAAAATTTTATTGGCTTACTGTATTTTTGCCATATTTGCCGTATGTGCATTAGGGATGTGCATTCTAGTTACTTTGAAGTAATCGTGAGTATTCGTTACTTTTTTTGCCAATACCCGTTACTTTATACCCGTTACTTTTACCCGTTACTTTTTAAATTTTTTGCTTTAAGAAAAATTAATGTATCTAATATGAAATTTTTAATTAAATGCAAAACCCTAAACTTAATCTGCTTATCAAATATAAATTAATTTTTTAATATTTTCTTTTTTAAAATTTAATTTGTTTCTTTTTTAAATTTTTCCTTTATTCATATTTAAATTTAACGTATTCAAAAATTCTTTCCAGAATGCATTTGTCACTTTTCTAATTAAATAAAATTATACCTCATAAAAAAAATCCATCATATAATTTCTGATAAGAAATCGCATGCAAATAAAAACTTATTATTTATGATATTACTGTATACATTCTTCACTCTACAGTATGTATATATATGTTTCCCTACCCTATTATAATAGCAAAGATCATATTAACTATAGTTAATATGATCTTTGATAATAGCATATTATACCACATAAAATTCAAATACTATTCTGGTACATTTCAAATACTCAATACACACCTACAGTATATTATGGTACCTATAGTTATAGTACCTATAATATCACATTATCCCGGTAGTATTCAAATACTCAATATGACACAAAGATCACACTATCACAGATATTCAGTTACCATATTCAAATACTCAATATGACACATATACCATATGTATCATTATAGTATATTATGGTACCTATAATATCACATTATCCCGATAGTATTCAAATACTCAATATGACACAAAGATCACACTACAATAGATATTCAGTTACCATATTCAAACCAAGAAATAGTGCAAATTTGAAATTAGAAATGTCACACATAAACAAAATTATACCGAATACCGATTATTGGAATTGGAATGGTATTTGTTCTTAATAATACATACAGTGGTGATATTCAGCCGGTACGGGGCGGTACGCTCGTACCGGTTGTTAACATTTTTAAAATTTTCCGTACCGGTTGTTGTATATTAAAAAAAAAGTATGTTTTAAGTAAAAGTATGTAAAAGTAAAAGTATTGATAAAAACATTCTAAATTACTAAAAAAATATAAATATTTACCTGCCATTATCGATCAAATACAAAAAATCTTACAATAAAATAAAAATTTGGGATTTAAAATTTTTTTCGGTTTTAGTAAAAAAAAATCTACTTAAAACTGTCTAATTTGAATTTTAGTACTTTTAATTTCCACTACAATCCAAGAGATGACATTGAATTATAGAACAAAATTTATGGAATTGAAAAATTCCTACTGAGCATGTTTAAAGTTGCATTTTAATAGGTGGTTTCACCGCGTAACCACTAAGCTTGAAAGGGTTAACGGAAAATTCTGTAAAAAAAAATATTTTTCTTTTAATAAAAAGGGAATTTTCCTTTTTGAATACATTTTTATTTTGATATATTTACTCTAAATAAAAAGTTTAGTAGTATAAATATTTTTATGGTGAATGGTTATCATGGTGAAATATAGTATATGGAAATGGTTTTTATGGTGAAATAAATTGAAGGAACACAATGAATCAGCTTCACATAAAAAAGCTGGGGAAATAATAAAAATTGGTGAAACAAATATAATTTCCAAATCTTTCGATGTGGCTAATGAAAAGTATTTAAACAGCACAGTAAACATTTTTAATACTATCTATTTCATAATTAAAAACAATTACCCATTCAGTGATTTTAAAAAATTAATTGATTTACAGAAAAAAAATAATGTAGATTTTGGATTTTCATTACATTCCAGATTTATAGTTCCACTTGTCGCAAAGCTTATATCTACAGAAATAAGAAGAATTATTTTTGGAAAACTGATAAATACAGGTTGTAAAATTTCAATTATTATTGATGAAGCCTCAACTGTTTCACACAAAAGCGTTTTAGTAGTTTATTTGAAATCTGAAATTCAAGATTCCGATGATAGTGTAACAGTTTTTATTGATCTTGTCGAATTAGAAGGAACAACATCAGAAATAATTTTTAAAACCTTAATATCAGTTCTTGAAAAACATGGTTTTAATGAAAAATATTTACATGAAAATCTTATTGGATTTTGCTCAGACGGTGCTAGTGTAATGTTAGGAAAAAAGGCTGGAGTTTCTGCAAGAATTTTAGAACATTTTCCAGGTATTAGCATCTGTCACTGTTTAGCTCATCGTATTCAGTTAACTCTAGATGATGTTATCAAAGAAGTAAATGAAGTAAATAACTTTAGATATTTTCTCGATAAACTTTATTCGTATTATCATATTTCAAATAAACATCAACGAGAATTAAATAATGTTTCTAAAGAACTTGGCACTGAAGTACACAAAATAGGTAGAATATTTGGTCCTCGATGGGCAGCCTGTAGCGCTAGGACCACCAAAGCAGTTTGGAAATCATATCAGGCCTTATATATTCACTTTAGTCAAAATAAAGAAATTGGAATAATGTCATATTTCAAAAATAAAAACTTTTTAAAAGATTTAGGTTTAATAAACGACAGAAGAAATTTCTGTACAAGAAAGAGATATTTCATTAATTAGAGCTGATAGATTGATAAGGCGAACGATAAATCTATTCCAACATTTAAAATTAAATAAAGGAACATATGAAAAAGAAGCAGATGATATTATTAAAACGAAAAAATACAATATTCCATTTGAAATTAATAGAAAAAAAACATCAATTGTTGTTTCGAGAGATAAATTTTTTGATTGTTTAGAAAAACATATGAAAACGCGTTTGCTATTAGACGATAAAAATGAAAACTATAATAATCTCTTAAATTGCTTTAATTTATTAAATCCAGAAACATGGCCGGGTGATATTTTTGAAGCACCATGGATTGAAGGTGAAAATAGGTTAGAGCAGTTAAATAAAATAATCAAATACATCATTCCAGTAAATGATTTTCGAGATTTTGTTGATGTGCGAGATAGAGAATCTAAAAATATTAATACTATTTTGAGAGCAAAAAGAATTTTAAATGTAATTGCTGTTAATTCCGCAGAAGCTGAAAGAGGATTCAGCACAATGAACAATATCATTTATGATAAGAGAAATTCGTTGTTAATTGAAACAACAAGTCATTTAATGACAATAAATTTAATGGGAAAATCGATTGAGGATTTTGATGCAACACCATATGTTAAATTATGGTTGCGAGAAGGGCATCATATGGCAAGTGACAAACGTGTCAAAGCAGCCGCACCTAATTTGCCGTCCCAAAACCAAATTTTAATTTGGAAATTATTTAATTAATTTTATATACTATTTTTTATACTATTATATATAATATATGTATTTCTTATGTAAATATGTAAATAAATAACTATTATGAAGTAAATATAACCTACAATAGATTTTTTTCCATGCATACCGGTTGTTAAAAAATTCGAATATCACCACTGAATACATATGTACATTATACAATAGAATATAATATAAGTGTATTCATTTTACTTTAGTTGGAAAAAACAAAAAAACAGAAAATCAAAACCAACACTATTTGTTTAAAATTTCAATGTTTTCATTGTTAAATATATGTTTGTATTTATTTTAGTACAATACCATGAAATAAAAATAATTTTATTTGAGTAACTTATAACTTGAGTAACTGATATTATTTTAAAACTTGTAATCGTTACTTCGAATCTTCTCAAGTAACGAGTACTAAAGTAACGAGTAGTTACTATTCGCACATCACTAATGTGCATATACTTAAATGCATTTGCATTTTTTTTTTTTGACACATACGGCAAGCATAAATATAATCATTACCTATTAACTTATGGGTTTATTGAGTGCGGTGCGTGAAAATTTGTAAATATAAAATACTATTCCCAGTTCCCTACTAAATAAATTTTCAGACAATTCTATCGATCAGAATTTTTTTTTCAATCTTTGAAATCTTAACATTGATTTTCCAACATGTAATTTTGAGTATATACAGCATACCAATACTCAGTCGACGATATGTCGAACCAATGAACATGACAGTGAAAACGCCTTTAATAATAGATTGACAAAATAATGCTGACTTTCACATAGAAGGGAAAAAGGTAGATTCCCTTTCCACGACAAAATGAACGGTACAACTCCGATATTCTTAGTAAAGTTCAGGAGTTCACGAAGTTTGGAAATGAGAAATTTTTAGATTTAAAAAAGAAATTTTTTCCATAACAACTGATAGTGTTCCGTCTATCTATGAGGGGAAAAAATATTGGTTTCGTGAAATTGTTAGAAAACCAACTCCACCGTCCTATCTTATCTTTTCATTGCATTATACACGAGGAGAATTTATGTGCAAAGGCGTCGATGAAAGATCTTAATGATGTTATGAAGACGGTTGTTAAAATTGTTAACATAATGTTCTTTTATCTGCGTTCGGCTCAAGCTATAATTGTGAACAAACATTTTCACAAATGAAATATATTTTAAATAAAAAAAGTACCAGTTTGACTACTGAGCATTCTGATGAATGTATTCGGCTTAAAATGTCAAAATATGAACCAGGCTTATCCAAATTAACTTCAACAGTACAGCATCATGGAAGCCAATGATTTCGCCTACTGATAGCAAAATACAAAAATAAATTTGAGAAAGAAAATTTTCAGGATTAAGATTTTTTGAAAGTAAAAGTTAAAAAATCTGGAATTTCTGCTCCAAGAGGTATTTCTTTTAGGCCAAAAAACCGGTGCAGTTCACAAATTAAAGGAAATTTCTCCTGAATACCGAATGAAGTTTTGGGAAAATCTATCTCTTTTCTTAAAAGTTGACGTTAATTTTTCATTAAATTAAAATGAAATGTTAATCAAAAAACGAATTGCTATTTAATTATATTTATTTTAATAAATGAATTCCAGTGTTCATTTTTGTAATTAATAAAAATATTGTTTATATCTATAAATTGTTATAATCTGAACAAAAGACTTTTTTAGTTTGGATAGGATATATTTTTTGATGGAAAATAAAGTCTTATATCCATTTCCTCAAAAACCTACAATTTTTTCACACTTGGTCTTTCAGATAAAAATAATTTATCCCTCTTTAGATAAAAAAAAAACTAGTGTCCTTTATTTTTTGAAATTAACAGTAAAAGGGGTCAAAATTAATGACTCGATCCTTAGCCTTCGTGTTGAACGGTCGTGTTACTAGCAAAAAAATTCTAAAAAATTAACTCGAAATAAAAATACAAAATATATATGCGTATATATATTATTTTAAACATCAAAAAAATTGTGATTGAATAATTATTCTTAAATTAAGAGAAAATATTTATTTTTTTATATAAATCTTTTAACAGAAATAAAAAAAAAAGATGCGAAAGTGATTGGGTTCCTTTAAATAAAGGGCTGCAATCATGCCGGCCAAAAACATTGAAAAAAATAAAAATAGACTAAAAAGCTCTATTAATAAAAAATTGTGCGATTTAGTTGATAAAGGTGAAATAATGGACACAAAAAACGCTCGTGAAATAAGTGAGTTAAAAAATTTAGTAGAAAAAATAACCAAAATAAATGAAAAAACTTTAAAAGAAAATGAAGAACTCAAAAGTGAACTAAAAAAATATCAGCCGTCATCCAGTGAAAAATTAAAGAATAATAACTATTATGCAAGTCTAGATGATGTAGACCTAATTGAAGATATTTCTGATGATGAATCAGCAATTATTACTGAAGTATGCAATGCAAATATAAGTACAGAAGGAAATTTAATAGAGGACAAATATAACCTCAAAAAATCAAAAAAACAAAAAAAAACAAATGAAAAACTTACTGGAAACAATATACTAAAAACCAACAAAATGCCGCCTATCAATTTTTTTGATACAAAGGTAAACAACTTTAAAAGCCTAATGAGAACAAAATTAGGAGTTGACAATTTCCTAATTAAAGAATTGAATGATAATCATTCTATCTTATACACAAAGGGTATTGAAGATTATAAAAAATCTCGCGATTTTTTAAGTGAAGCTAGCATTCAGCACTACTCATACACTCCAAAAGAAGAAAAAAAAGTATCACTAGTTTTAAAGGGTCTTAATAATGAGTACTCACCAGATGAAGTGCTCCAATTATTGAAAGCACATGAATCAACTGTAACCAAGTTTGAAAAGGTTATCAGATTAACTACAAAGCATTCAATTAAAATGAATATCGTTTTGCCATATTTTATCGTTCAAGCTGCACCCGGAAGCTCAATTAACGAAATAAGAAATATTTCCGCACTGGATTACCAAATTATATACTGGGAAAAAATCCACAAACCAAACATTCTGCAATGTACCAGATGCCAGCGATTTGATCACTCGTCAGCAAATTGCAAAATGGAGTTCCGCTGTGTTAAATGCGGCGAAAACCACCAAACTTGAAAACTGCACCATAAAACCTGAAGACCCCAGGGAAAAATTGTTCTGCACTTTATGCAAGATTTGCGTGATTTTAATATAATTACTTTATGCGTGATTTTAATATAATTAAATTCGAAAACTTTTATAATTATCGTAAGACAGATGTCAGAGCAAATAAATCCACCATGCGTGGTTTTACTCAAAAAAGAAATAATAATGGAGGAAGAGGTAACAATAATAGAAGACAGCGACCACCAAAATCGGTTCGCTATGTTACCAAACAACAATTGAATGGGGGAAGATTGAGTATCCCTTCAGACCCTCCAAGCATTACTCAGGTGCCCTGGAACAACTTAGTTGTTCAAAAGATTGTTAAATATGGTGTTACGAGTCAAACAGGATTAATCAACATAGGTGATCTAATAAAATTTCTATTCACTCAAGTTGATCCCGAAAATAAAATTGCTTCAATAGGAGTATTTTTAAAAATAGACTCAGTCCGTATTTGGAACATTTCGGGCAGGTCATGTGGTTTATCAGCGTGGGACTTTTCTGCTGACTCCAATGACGAGGATGCGCTCGGGAATTGGCTTGATGCCGGCGGTTCATCCGCGTTCCCACATATAGGATTCCGATGGCCGTTGACCCATAGGCAATTATCTGTATCTAACTTAGCAAATGATGCTGCGAGACGGTTAGTAACAATTGTCTCAGGTACTGGTGACGAAGTGTTAGTTCATTTTCATATAGAATGGAGACTAGCATCTAAACAAATAACTTTGTTCACTCCAAGAAGCATGGACACACAGCTTCTTTTAGTAAATGCTCAGAGCATAAACAAAAAATAGAAAAAATGGAACAACTGAAGGAAGCACTTAAACAAAAAATCTTAAGTAAGCACATTTCTAATAATAATTTTGTAAATAAAAACATTTCTTTTTCTGAAATGGTAAAAAATAATTCAAATACTAATAACAAAACACTAAATAACACTAATTTAATAAATAACACAAATGCTTCAGATTTAAAAAATAATATTTTATTGGAAATAAAAAATTTAATAACAAATTTAGAAAAAAAATTACATTTAGAAATTACTGAAAATAGAAATAAAATTATAATTCATGTTCGAAGAAAGTGCATTACAGTTTGGATCAATAAACATAGAAAACCGGAGTCCGAGTACAAACATTTTTACTCCAATAAATATTTGTACAAGGAATCAAAAATCATAAGAATTGATAATTTTATTATAAAATTAATTCGCAATCACTATGATAGAGCATTAAATACTCCAGAAAACGGTTTAATATCGCATATATTTTACCACAATGTCTCTATACTATTTCATTATAGTAGACGGGCTACATGTAAAAAAAATTGAATATGATCCAGGTAACATCAATCCAGATAATATGAAATATGACATGTCCATACCAGATAAAGACAAATCAATAAGAAATAATTATTGGTGGTTAAGCACGTCATAAAAAATTAGTATAAAAGAATTATTAGATTAGTGTTATTTTAATATTAAAATAATATATGCTAGTTTATAAGTTTTTTTAATTAGTTATAAAATTTATATTAATGGTTATGGGTATTTATTATCAAAAACAAATAAAAATACCATAAATTGGGAGTGTGAGAGGAGAAAAGTTGATAAATGGTCTGCACGTGTTACCACTTATATAGTTGAAGGAACAATTAAATGTGGTCCAAGTACATAATCATGATCCTATGGCATCTTCTCAAAAATTTGCCTCCAACTGTTCAAACTGTTTACAATACACGGTATGATCGGATCGAGTGAGAATACGGAAATTGTACCTTTCGTATACTGTTTAATGACAAAAAAAGCAAACAAGCTTATGAAGAAATGCTATTTAACCTACTCAGATTTGCATGGATTATGATGTACATTTGAATCCACATTTTGTTTTATCGGATTTTGAAAAGGCATCTATCTATAAATGCCTTTTCCGAATTTTGAAAAAAAAAAAACATCAAATTGTCAATTGAAAGGACGAAATTTGTTTTTTCCCGCGTCTAAATAAAATAATAAATTTTATATAAAAATTAAAAAAAAAATTTAAAAAATAGTAAACTAAAATAAAAATCTACTAAGGAAATAATGAATAAAAAAATTATAATAAAATCTTAAAAAGTTTTATATTTCTACCGGAAAACAATTTGGAAAAAAAGTGCAATAAAAATGGTACGCGAATGTTCCGTATGTAATAAACAATTATATAAAAATTCCAAAGGGCTACAATGTAGTGGAATTTGTAAATAATTTTTCCATCCTCATTGTACTTTAGTGGCTGATGAAGTTTTTGTAGCCGTACAACAAGGAAATGCAACGTGGAGATGTAAAGAATGTCCATCCACCCACAACGAATCAATTATTATATGTGGCGATAGTTATGAAAATGAAAATGGAATCTCTGATTCTCCTAAGACTTCTACTAATACTTGTATCGAAGGTAAATTGAATACCGGTAATGATGCTAAAAAATATTCAGAAACCCTCACTCACCAACAACAAGTCACATCGGTTCATGAAATTCATAAAACCTTATCGTTCTTCAATATGCAAATGGATGAACTTATTCAAACTAATAAACAAATTTTACAAGAAAATAAATTGTTAAAAGAAAACTTAAAAGCTACAGAGGAGAGATCAAATAAACTGGAAAAACTTGTTCACAGACTACAGGGAAAACTAGATGAAAATCTGCAACAAAAAAATAAAAACAACCTTATACTTCTGGCCTTCCACCTAAAATGAATTCTCCTATTGAACGTGTCGAAAAAATCATAAGCATAATAAAAGCTGACGTCAACATTGAGGATATAGATAGATAATATTACTTGTTTAAATACCAACCTTAAAAATAACCAAGAAAAGGTTCTGTACCTTCTGCAATTGAAATCCGAAAAAATAAAGGAAGAACTCTTAAATAAAAAAAAAAATAAACGCAGAACATCTTTTCACAGCTGCAATTGGTTTACAAGGATCTGAAAACAAGGAAATATTTTTTCAACGCCATTCCACGCCTCTGCAAGCTAAATTATACTACACTGAGAGAAAAGTGGCACATTTTTTTAAATAGATTATCATATTATTCATTTATATAGGGATATCATCTTAAAATTGGTCAATTAAGTGGAAATCTTTTTAAAATTCAATATGCTCACTACTTAATCTAAAAAGAAAAATCTACTAAAAATTTGTTGTTGACTAAATAAAATTTGCAAAAAAAAAAAAAAAAGCTTGCTTAAAAATTTAAAAAGAAAATCTTATTAAGTCTATATGGAATTTAAAAATTTAAGAAGAGATTCCCATTAACTATTATTTTAAAAAACAATTAAAAGATATCTACTTGCTTCAAGACGTAAGACTTTTTAAAACTATGTGGAATTTTAAAATTTAAGAAGAAAACTTCTTAGTACAAAATAATAACTGAAAATAATTTTGTTGTTGTATTTGTGCATTGGGTTATTATTATAAGACATCTTATTATTTTAAAAAGATCTCCTAATATTCAAAAAAAATTTCAGTTAATTTTACTGTTACTTTCAAAAGAAAAAAAACGCGATCTTTATATTATATGTACATATTATTAATTTTGTATGCGGAATTAAAATCGTTTCTTGTAAAGTTTTTGGTGGTTAAGTTGAAAATATATTTGGTGCTTAAAAAATAATAGAAAAAAAAATTTAATATATATATATGTACATATATAATATTAAAATTGATATTAATAGTGAAAAGTTAATATTTTTTATATAAAAATAATCTAAAATAAAAAATTTTGTAAATATATTAAAACATTTTGATTGAACTTTTAATTGAACCAATTAATCGGTTAATACTTTTTTATAAAAATTCAGTTTATAATTTTTTTCTTTAAAAATATTTAGTTTAATTTATATTTTTTTACAATACCTAATAACCTGAAATTAAAAATTAAGTTAACTTTACTTTTTATAATACCTAAATTACTTAAAATTAAAAATTTAAATAACTTAAGGGCCAGTTTCACCGCTTTCTGATAAACTTCTAGATAGCTATCTTCTAGATAAACTATCTGGTAGATAAAAGTATTAGATAATATTGTTTCTGTTTCACAGTCAAACTTAATAATAAATTATCTGGCTGATAACTTTATCTCTTGGATAACGTAAACGTTATAAAATTGTATATTTTTAGGATGAATTTGTACTAATTTGTACTAAATTTTTAAAAAATATACAAAATATAAATACAAAAATAAAAAATTTCAAACATCAATTTTTTAAAAATATAAATACGAAACTTAACAAACAAAAATTTAATTTCATAATGGAGAAATTAAAAAAAAGAGATAGGGCTGTAAATTTCAGTCAAGAGGAGACGAAAGAGCTCTTTCTACCGTATTTCTTGTTCTTATTTGGGCTTCATTATAAAGTCTTTCTTGTGGTGTGATGGCAGTGTGAAGAGGTGTTAATAAGTAACTTTTATTTTCATAACCTATTGTCTCCTAAAGTAACACAATTTCCAAATTCTCGATTTATTAGTCTCTGTTTTATAAAGGCATTATTGAAAATTGTTTGATCATGGCACTTAGCAACAATGTCGGAAGATTTCAATTTCGCGTCTACTACAGCTTGAACATTTGAAAAAAAAAATTGTGCTTGAAAAATTGGCGAAAATTTTACAAAGGAAGGTCTTAATTAAGCTATTGCTTTAGATACTTGGTCTACTATTCTTGAAGCAGATGCTTTGCTGACACCATTGCAATCACCTGCCACAATCAAAAAGCACCCTGTTGCAAAATAACGTAAACCTAATAGTAATCTATTTCTTGGTGATATTGCAGAGTAACTGAAATAAGTATAAACATATTAATTTTTTCTGTTCTTGAAGAATTTAAGTTAAAATTTACAAATTTGTTGACATTTTTATTTCATTTTGTATTAAAGACAATATATAACTAACTGCCGGTTTAGTTAATCTGAATCTTGATCTAAAATCAACATCATCAAGTAGTTCATAATAATTTGGCCGTTTTCTAATTATGCGTGATCTACGTAAATGTGGTATATTATTAAAATATTCATCAAATTCATCTTCTAAGTACTCAAATAAATCCATTTTGTTTTAATTACAAAAATTCAAAAAAAAAAAAAATTTTTGTTTTATTCAAAAATAAAAGTTTTATCTGGCAGATAAAATTTTATTTACAGCATAAGGTGGCTGATAAATTATCAGAAACTTTATCTATTAGATAGGGATATCAGACAGTTGTGAAACAGAAATTTATGATTTATCTATAAGATAAGTTCTGAATAGTCTATCAGCCAGTTTATCTATAAGCGGTGAAACTGGCCCTAAAAATAATAACTACTACATAATAAATTTTTATATAATAAAATTAAAAATTTATTCAAATTTTTTTTTTAAAAATATTAAAAGTTTGATTTTAATTTGGATAAAATCTAAGCCGTTAGCAGTTTTTATAAGTATAGTAAGTACCTAAAATTTAGTTTATAATTTTGTTTTATAAAAGCAGTTTAATTTAATTTGAATAAAAACAAATATATGAATAATCAATTTAGGTAACATGGAAGCAGAATTCAATAATAAGAGTTTAGAAGGTGCAATAAATGATAATAGTGTACAAGATGTTATTAGTAGCTGTATTATGATTCCTCCCACTAATGAAAACCCCGTTGAAAAGGCTGAAGTACAATCACTTTTCAAGTCATGGGGATTGTCTGACGGAATTTGTGTATTGTTAGATACATGGGAAATACGGCTAAAAAAGCATTTGGAAGCAATGGAACTCTCTCAAATTGATGTATTTTTTTAGTAACTTTGATAATTATGGATATTTTGGGGATAGGGTGCTATTTACAAGTGGATTAAAAACTTGGAGAAGAGAACAGGTACTTGTAGTTACTTTTTTATGCAATAAAATAATTATATAGTATTAATTACAATACCTTTGAAAGGGAATACCAATGGTATGTGATGCGGATACAATATCACAAGCTACGTCCAGCAAAATATTTGAATGGCTAGAAAAAATTTCAACTAGCATTTCTAGTATGTCTTCATCAAGAAGTGCATCACCGAGGCCAAATGATGAGGCAGAATATTTTGTTCCTACAGGAGTACACGTTTCAAATTTATTGAATAAAACTGTTAAGGGGCAAAATATTTTGTCTCATTATCAACAACACAAAAACTTGACCAGTAAATTACAAACAGTTTTAACCCACAGCATAGTCGATCGTTTTACAACAAAAAAAAATCAGAATGACGTACACCGATATGAGAAATTGGGCTAATGCAATTCAGGACTGCTTTCCGACCGAAACCGCTGTAATTTTTATTATATTATTAACTAATATTTTAATTTTTGTTAAATTATGTAATTTTAGGAAACTTATTTTATGGATCGAAAACATGGGAACAAAAATCCCACTCCAAAGCTTCACGCCAGATGGTGTAATTTAAGTGCCGAATTCGTCAAATCTCTTCCCAGCAATAATTCTCCAGATATTGAGCAGCATATGCAGCCGGATCTATTAACACCTGGTAAGTTTTAATTTACATTCAGCTTCCTATACATAAATGAGTTTTCAATCATTATATTTTTATTTCAATTAAATTAAACTGTTTTAATACGTATTATTCACAAAATTTTAGAACATTAACAAAAAAATTAACTAAATTTTTAATACTATATTTAAATTATTTATTTAAATTTTTTATATTTGAATATTCAAATTTATAAATTTATTACAGATATTAATTTAATTGATCTTAAGTGTTGGCTAAAAAATAATTGTTCCCCGTGGGAAACAGTTTGCGATTATTGGAGAAAAACCTCCAAAATTAGAATACCACATTTCCAAAAAGAAAATGAAATCAGTTTAACTGATCTTTTAAAAGATTGGCCACGCTTTAATGATGCAAACGGTTATCAATTGGTAAATAACAAAATGTATTTTAATGTCATTAATTTTATATATATATATATAATATATACTTAGTTATTTAATTTTATTTTTAAGATTGAAATAGGTTTCGAAAATTTATACCCGGACAAAACTAATTTGTTACTTCTCAACTTCGACAATTTTGTAACTAAAATTATTCCTTTCTACGATGAAGAAATTAAAAATAAGCTATCAAAAGATTTAATTTTGTTAGCTAAATCAGAAAATACAGAAAAAAGTAAGTTGTTTAGAATCTCAATATTTTCTTAAATATTCCTTCAATATTGTTAAAAGATAATAAATATCCTTTTAATATTTTTAGATTCAAGAGATTGCATTCTTACAATATTATTAAATTCAATAATACACCCGCAAAGAACTTCTAAGAAGCTCAAACCAACAATTGCTGATGCACAGTCTGATTTTCTTCTCCACGTAAGTAATGTGAACGACTTACAACCAAAGTTGCATAAACTGAGAGATGAGCTTGCGCAGGATAAAAAAAGTATGCAACCGAAAATTATTGTTATAGGTCCGGCAATACACGATATAAAAGAATTCTATATTTTTTGTGATGGAATTAAATATAAATTATGTACATTTAGAAAATGTTTGGATGTAATTATAAAATTATTTTATGTTTATCAGATTAAATATTCACATGTAAGCAAGTTAACTTGGATATTTATGGAACAGTTTTTTTTTGATTTGAAATCTGAAAAATTTTCAGAAGTGTCCAACTTAATAAATAAATTAAAACATCAATAAAATTTTTTTATAATATATTATAATATTTTTTTATATAAATAATAAAATTCTAAAATTAAAAATTAAATGTAAAATATTAAGAATTTGAATTCAATATGAAAAAATTCTAACAAGTTATTACTTTTTATAACTTTATATTTTTAACTTTATATATTTTTTTAGTATACCTACATAATATTAAAATATTTTGATTTATTTTTAAAAAATTTCTAATTAGTTAATAATTTTTTATACCTAAACCAAAAAGTTTAGTTTATTAAAATCTGAAAAATTTTCAGAACTTTCTAAAAAAACATGTCTGAATTAACTTGTTTTATGTGTAATTCAAATTTTTCATCATCCAAATTGTTAATTAATCATATGAAAGTGTTTCATGGTATTCCTAGCATTTATAAATTTAAATGTAAACAAAATAATTGTAGACAGAAATTTCAAAATATTCATTCATTTAAGAAACACATTAAAAAACATGAAGTATAGACTAATATTTTACTTAATAAAGACAAGATAAGTTCATCTGTTATATTTGAAAAAACTGGTGATGATGTAAATGAAAAGGAAAAAGTCAATAACTCTGTACAGTTTGAAACCAAAATTTTAGACTTCAACTATTCAGAAGATATTTTAAAATTTAATGAATCGGTGTCAATATTTACTTTAAAATTGCATAATTATGTCGAATTTTCTAGAAAAGTAATAACTGAAATTCAAGATCTCGTAACAAAACACATAACAAAACCAATCGAAACTTTAATTTTAAAAATTGCTCCAAATATAGAAAACGAAATTGCTTTACAAACAGTTTTAAAACATATATCTACACCTTTTGCTGACATAAATACAGAACATAAATTTTTAAAATATTTAGAAAAAAGTGATCTTTATAAGAAACCACAAACTTTTACAATAAGTAATAATCTTTCAGAAGTTCTTGTCAATAATTTACCAACTTTAGAACCAAATAAAGTAGAAATTTGTTTAATGAACATAAATTTTCAAATAAAAAAATATTTTGAAACACCCGGTATTTTAAAACATACATTGGAAAATATAAGCGCTATGTCGAATGAGAAAAACTTAACAAATGTTGTAAACGGAAAGTTTTGGAAAAGTTTTTGTTTTCCAAACAATATCATAATGATTCCGTTTTTCTTATACATGGATGATTTTGAAATTAACGATCCTCTTGGATCAAAGTCAGGAAATCATAAAGTATGTGGAATATATTATAGTTTTCAAGTGATTCCTAATTACCAAATTTCAAGATTAAATAATATATTTGTTGCCGCATTTATAAAATCCAATGATTTTTATGAACATGGTAATGAAATATCACTAAATCCTCTATTAGAAATTTTTGCAAAGTTGGAATCCGATGGCATAGACATTAAGGCAGATAATAAAAGTTTTCATATTCATTTTAAATTGTGTCAAATTCTTGGGGACAATTTGGGACTTAATTCGGTTTTAGGATATACTAAATCATTTGTATCAAATTATTTTTGCAGAATATGCAAGAGAAATAAACAACAAACATATGTTGATTGCATTGAATATCCTGATTTTGTAAGAAATAAACAAAATTATTTGGATGACGTATCAATAAATGATTTTAAAAAAACAGGTCTAAAAGAAAATTCAATTTTTAATAAACTTCCAAATTTTCACGTAACTGATAACATTGCTTGCGATATAATGCATGACATTTTTCATGGGGTTTGTAAATACGATTTGTCCAAAATATTAAATTACATGATTTATGTAAAAAAAAAATTTTACATTAGAAACATTAAATTATAGAAAGCAAATGTTCGCCTATGGTGATACAGAAATCGGAAACATAAGTTGTTCAATAGAAAAACATCATATAGAAAAAGCTGTTTTCAAAATGAGTGCAAAAGAGATGAAAACTTTTATTCACTTTTTACCTTTAATAATAGGTGACCTTGTAGATACTAATGATGAGGTTTATAAATTTTTAGTACTTTTAGTTAAATTAATAGATCGCTTACTTTTACCTACGTTTAATGAAACTGTATTGACCGATATAGAACTTATTATCGAAAAACATAATCAACTTTATCAAAGTATATTTCAAGATAATCTGAAGCCAAAGTTTCACAATTTAGTACATTATGTAAGAATAATAAGGGATCTTGGTCCAATCAAATACTTATGGTGTTTTAGGTTCAAAGCTGAACATAAGATTCATAAAATATATGCTAGGAATATTATTTCAAGACTAAACATTCCTTTAACACTTGCAATTAAATCTTCTTTACGATTTTCCTATTTACTTTTATCAGAAACGTTTTTTCAAAAAGAGTTTATTTTCAACGATGTTCCCGAAAGTATAAATTTAGATGACAAGTACTATAATGTAGATAGATATTGATTTAAGTGGTGTTACAAATAATGAAGATGTATTAGTTTATGAAATTTTAGATATATTAGTTCAAGGTTCTGTTTGTTTTGCGGTTTGTAAAACATGGGAGATTTTAGAATTTTCAGAGCATTTTCAAGCTTACATAATAGGGGATCCAACACAATTTTATAAACTTATTAAATTTTGTATGATTTCTGGACCCCCAATCCATTTTTATTATCTTAATAATAGTCTTAAAGTTCTAAGATTAAAAAAGTATTGGTTATGATAATTAATTTTCTTAGTTTATACAATCATGATTTTTATAATTATATACTAAATTAATTTTTCTTTTTTAAAATGGAGTAGTTTCTATTTAATTTTACCAAAAATTTGCTTATCTTAACAGATACGCGTATTTTGTCTACAACTTGCAGAATACTAGTAGACGAAATACGCGTATCTGTTAAGATAAGCAAATTTTTGGTAAAATTAAATAGAAACAACTCGATTTTAAAAAACAAAAGTTATAAATATTTTATCCAAACGCTCTAAATTATAAAAATTAATAAAAATTTTTAAACTTATAATAAGCAAATAAATAAAAAATGTAAATATTGTTCAAAAATGTAAAAAATAATTTCTTATTATTTCGATATAATTATACTTTAATATTGTTATCAAAATTCTGAAAAGGTAGTTTTGTTTTTTATAAAAATTTTGAAAAAATGTTTGTGTTTATTTATAAATTTTATCTTTGAAAATGTTTTTTAGTTAATAATAAGCTTTTTTTTATAATTTAATAAAGTTTTTATATTTAAAAAGAATTTTATGTGTTCCATTATTTAATTTAGGTATGCATACTCGTATTAAGGAGAATTCATTTTAAAAATTAAAAGGATATCATCTTGGATATCTTTTGAGTATTAAAAGAGTTCTAATAAGTACAAAAAGAATACTGCTAAAAAGGAAATAGGTATCTATTTAATTCAAATATAAATCTTCTTAAATCACCTTTAAAGATTAAAGGAATACTATTAAATACAAAAAGACTACTGCTTAAATCAAATCTGTGTCTATTTAATTTAAATAGAATTCTCCTTGAAATAAGAAGATAACTACTTAATTTGTTCACACTATATTAAAAAGATAGCTAGTTAAAACAAAAAGATAACAACTTAAAAACTAACGGAACTTTATTTTACTTCATAAGATTTCTATTTGGTTTCAGCGGAATACACGTTAAAATTTAACTTGTATTTCAAGTAGAAAATTCCACTTGTTTTAAATAGATGGTCTTTTTGGATGAAAACCATAAAGAAATCTTCTTATTTTAGTACTATTTTATGTGGATTTTTCGCTCTGTGTATGAAGCCAAGCAGATCAAGAATTCAAAAAATATCAAATTCCGCGCGGATTTTTTATTATGGATTTTTTTATGGATTTTTTTTTACGGATTTTGAAATTATGGATTTTGAAAAGTAGGGATTTTGAAATTATGGATTTTGAAAAGTATGGATTTTGAAATTATGGATTTTGAAAAGTATAGATTTTGAAATTACGGATTTTGAAATTATGGATTCTGACTTTCCGGATTTTGAAATTACGGATTTCGTACCCAACCCTAAATTTAAGTGTAAAAAAATGTTAATATAAAAAGTATTATAATAAACTGCTTTATACTAAAGTTTTTTAAATTAACATTGATCTAAATTTAACGTGCGATTACTTACTAAACAAAAATTTTAATTTATTTGTTTAAATTAAATAATATAAAGAAGTTTATAAAGAACCAATTAATCAGTTACTAAAATAACTTAACACACAAAAAAAAACAAAAAAATTAAGTACCAATATGGAGTCAAGTAAATGTGATAGCCCTAACTGTTCAGTATGCGATACTAAAACTGAATCAGTAACATTCCACAGTTTCTGTAAGAAGCTCTTCCATGGAGTTTGTTTAAATGCTCCCAGAGGAGGCTGATACTCGGCGTTTCTCGCCCAATATTTTGTACGTGAGTCATGCTTGGATTATCATTCAAGCATCAAAATGATTTTAGATGATGTTAAAACGTCATTTAAGAATATTAAAGTTGAATATGTAGGACTAGCATCTAAATGTCATGATATAATCATATTATATAATGTAATTCGACGTCATTTAACGAGGTGACAAAGGACTACGAGTCCCTTAATGCATCTTTGAGCAGAACGTCTGATAAACAAAAAACTTCTTTGATACAGCACTCTATTCCAAAAATAGAAGAGCTTTTTACCATTTTAAATAATACCAGTGAAACAATTAAAACTTTGACGATAAATTGGTTCACTAAAAAAAGAAATTTTTAATATGGGTGTCAAATTAGATACAACCAAACGTATCTATGTCAAAATTCAAAAGATGTATGGACTCAAACGCATAAACCGTTTCAATACAGTAATTTTCAAAATACTTTCATATTCAACCCAATTAATTCAAAAACAGTTGAATACTACAAAAAGGGTTTGCATTCGTTGTACTTTACAAAATTGGCTGCACAACAATTCCTAGTTACTTCAGTAAGTTTCAAAAAAATACATTTAAGTTAAACAATAATGAAATACAAATAACTAATATTACTCCTAAAAATCTTAGATTTAAATCTAAATATAGGTCTTTTAAAGTTATGGTACCTAAATCCAAAATTTGTGAAATAATGAATTACAAAAGATGGAAAAAAGGTATTATAATAAAAAATTTCATAGACTATAGAAACAGTTCCAACACAATTTTAAAACATAATAATAAACTTCCTACTCAACAAAAAAAAACTTGTTTTAAATCCATTTGCCGTTCCTTTTAATAATCACACAAAATATATAATCTTAAATGCCAATTTCTCGTTAAGCCCTACATTAAATTGTAAGAATGGTTCAGAAATCTCTAACTGAAGACTGTACCTAAGCACTTTCTAGATTTAGAGATGAAAAAATTATAAATTATGTGAGGCTATTTCTTGAATTTTTGCACGATGACAAAAATAATCGCGTAATTGAGGGTAAAACAAGAACAATTTTACTTGTTTTAATACATAATGAAGGGTTACCATCAAATTATAAGGAATCATACGCCCTTTATTTTAAGTTTCACATGAATATTGGTTTCACTTCCAAACAGCTAGAAGATTTTTTACATTCATTTTTTCAAATTACTCAATTAAATCACACGCTTTTCGCGAGTTTAACATCTGTTGCTTTGATAATTAATCCCTTCAATTGTTCTTTTGCTCTATCATAATCTAATTTTTTGATCAGCTGTTTTTCATTATTATTTATAGAAATTTCTTTAATTTTTTTTATTTGTGAGTTTTGGATTTTTAATTTCAACAATTAGTCCCAGATGATCAGATATATCATGTTCAAAAGGAAATATCACGATTTGAGCTGTAGGATCGTTAAAGATAACATGATCCGACACGTATTAGATAGAGGTCTAGTAGATTTATTGTGACAAAAGAAGAAACCATTCGAGTCAACAATATTTTGGTACCTATCTTTTTTTATTATTATCATTACAATTTAGTAAATCAAAATTAAAATCTCCAATAATTAATGTTTTTTTTATTTTTAGATTTTCAAGTTGTTCCTCAAAATTATTTAGAAATTTATCAACCAACATTGAGTTTTTTTCTGGTGGCCTATAGATTGACGATACATTATAGATTTGTGAATTAGAATTAATTTTTTTGCTAATAAAACTATCAAATTCATCACTAAATATATAATTTGTTTCATAATTTAAATTAAAAAAATTTAAAAAAAAAAAAAATTTAGTGAAAATACCATTTATAGTAAATATGGTAAATAGAAAATGGTGTTGTGTGCCTATGTGTGACAATAAAATAGAAATATTTCCATTTTCAAAACGATACCCAAAAAAATTTGAGCAATGGAGATCTATTATACCCAACAGAAAGTTAAGGGTATCAACAAATGAGAAGATATATAAACAATATGTGTTTGTGCTCCTATTTTAAGGAAAAATTTATTACGCGGTTTCAAAAAACAATGATTACTTAGGGCAATATAAACAAGAATTTGAAATTACGCTTAAAAAAATGAACTAGAAACAATGCAGCTTTTGAAAGCTATAGAATATCGTTAAACCAAATATCGAATATCGTTATATATCCCTATCCCTGACGTTAAGATGTTTACTGGGTTATGATCATGTCATCTCTCAAAGGTGTCGGTTTGACAGGTGCACATGTAATATAGGTATTTAGTATTTGTTATTGTTTATTAGGTTATAGAGTATTTCAGGAACATGATTATAGGTAAATTATTTATATTATTCGTTATTAATTATTATTATTTATTTTAGATATAAGATATTACATTATAAAGTATTTATATATTGCGATATAATTTATATTATGATTATTCTTACCCAGTCCGGATTCGAACCCGAGACCACTCATTCCATTATGAATGTGAGGCGGCGCCTTAACCACTGCACTTCTGGATTATTTTTATATCAGAGTTTGTAAAATTTTTTTGTAATAAATTCAATTTTTTTAAATTAAATTTCATTTATTTATCTCAAAAGAGCTTAAAGCTCGTACAGAGTGTAACATAAGATTTTTGCAGACTAATGGAAACAGAAAACACAGATAATTTTAGTTGTTATTTTCAATAATTGTTTATTTATTTTATTTTATTTGGATGTGACATGTGTCAACAAGATGTCAACAGGACAAAATAAAAATTAAATAAATAAAATAAAAATAAAGGGAACTAATGTTAAGTAATAATTTGGTATCCGGCTAGTTTATCGCAATAATAAATTCACAGCAAAGTTCATCGCAAGCAATTCATCGTAAGCCAATTCATCGCAAGCAATTCATCGCAAGGAAATATTCATCGCGAAGTTTATTGCGATGAATATCCGATACCTAATGTAATATTGTTTTTGTTTTTTCATTTTTTATTTTTGTGTACACAATAAATTTCGTTATGTTTAATTTATCATTATTTGAATATTTAACTCAATTTATTCTGGTAGCCGAAACAATCCCGCGATAATTTATTAATATTAATATAGTAATAAAGTTTTTAATTATTGACATCATAATTTATCATATAATTTATTAAAAAATATTAATAATTTAGAACGTTGTAATAAATAAATTATTTATTATATAATTTATCATTATTTCAATATTTAACTCAATTTATTATTATTTAATTATTTAACTCTGGTAGCCGGAACAATCGCGCAATTGTTCTGGCTACCAGAGTTAAATAATTAAATAATAATAAATTGCTTACGATGAATTGCTTGCGATGAAATGCTTGCGATAAACGAGCCTAGAATCAATAATTTATGTAGTCGGTGTAACAAAAAAATTAATTTAAGAAAAAACAAAATACTATTATGCGAAGGACCTTGCAAAAAATGGACCTGCAGTGCTAGTACTGGGCTGGACAATGAAGTCATTAAGGATATTTTATCAGAACCGGACAAAATTTGGTTTTGTTACTTGTTTTAATACATAATGAAGGGTTACCATCAAATTATAAGGAATCATACGGCCTTTATTTTAAGTTTCACATGAATATTGGTTTCACTTCCAAACAGGTAGAAGATTTTTTACATTCACTTTTTCAAATTACTCAATTGAATCACACGCTTTTCGCGAATTTATATTAATTATTTAAATAAAAAGAAAACAATAGTGTCTTTTTTTTCTAATTAATCAACAAAAATAAAATTTTATTGTGGTGCAATTGTTTTCATATGTAATTTGATCACTCATAATTTATTTTCCTTTTTTTTAAAGAACAATTTAATAATATAATAAAAAAAAAAAAACTTTTGTGTACTTTTATTTATTTATTTTGGCTTATGCTTAATCGTAATTTTATCACTTTGATTAAGTAATATAAATAAAAAATAAAATATCAAAAAAAAAAAAACTTAAAACTTTAAACTTTTAAACATTTTCTTTATAAATTAAATACCTTCGTTTTTTTTTTCTTTTTTTTGTATAATTTTTTACACATTATATTTAAAATGAATTACAAATGCGATTTGGGAAATTGTTTCGATTTTGACAAGAAAAGCAAATTTTTGTTATTTGCAAAGCATTTTGTAAAAGACAGCGTTTTGTTTGACAATTTTCATAAAACAATATCTGATCTTGCCAATGAAAAAACATCACTATGTAATAAAACTAACAACACCATTGTGAGTAATACAAACGCTTTTCAGGACATGGCGAAATCGTTTCTCAGGGATGATATCTCAGGCCAAAATAATAATGACAATGCTATTGAAAAAATCAAAACAAAAGTTCTCGCACATCTGCCTAAACATTTTGGCAAGCTAGAAAATAACATTAGAGATATCGAAGCTGGTTCTAGTCGCCAACATGTTGATGTATCTGCATTTAACAAACTGTTAGCTTCTCAACATTTTTCAAAATGTTCTCATCAAAAATGCTTCTCAAAAATTCTTGTTGAAAAAATTGTTGAAAAACTAGAACAACTACATAACTCTACAAATTTATTTTTATTGGAGCTGCTCATAAACCTTCAAGATTCTAACTCCAAAAGGGTTGAAACTTTTATAAATAAAGGAATCCAGAGTACACTCTTACAACATGTGAATTTGGTACTCAAAATACTTTGGAAACTTGTGATATTGGTATTCAAACGGATCCAAAAATTGTACATAAATTTGGGACCATATGGACTGAAGATGAATAGGAGCGTAGAATATCGAAACTACACAACTTTAACCTCTCTTCAGCTAATATTGAGAAGTTAAAAAATTCATCTATTTGTATTAACGGAGCTCCACGTTCCTTTGATTGTATTAAAATGCTTCGATTTATAAAAGATGAGTTTCGCGTCAATTCAGTTTCCTGTCTTAATGTTACTCCAAATCGTATTAAAAGAAAAAAACATTAAATTTCGCTGTTTTAAATTAACTGGCCCATATGGTACAATGCAGTTGTTACTGGATCCCAATAATGGTTATATTTGGGACAAAATTGGAGCACATACTACCAACTGGACTTCGGATGCAGTTATATTGACGTCAAATAGACCAGTTAAACCAGAGCAACCCACACCACACACCACAGCAGCTAAGGACTAAAGGTAACCCAAAAATTACGTTAAAACTGATAGATGCAAAATCTAATCTTAGATTAGATTTCGATCTTATTAATGTATTTTATTGTAATGATTTACACCAAATTATCAGCTTTCCGAATAATTATAACAAGTGTCTAGATTTTGCATTCATATAAAAAACTTAAAATATAAAAATCAGAATTACCAAAATAATGCAAAAGCAATAGAAATTTCAAAAATCCAATAAATAATAATTCAATTTATTAATACAATATTATAATATTAGAGTAATATTTTTACTTTTAAAGCGTGAGTTATGTATTAGTATAAAGTTATGTAAAAGAAAATATTAACATAAGTTATGTATAAAGCTATTATGTATTAAGTATGTAATGTATTTTATGTATGTAAAAACAAACAAAAAAGAAATAATAATTAAAATTTTGCTGACACAAATCGCTAAACATTATTGACCAAAAATTATTGCAAAAATTGATTGCAACATAATGTTAATTTAGCAATTTGTATCTGGCTCGTTTTTTGATGAATGTTAAAAAAAATATATGTAAAGAAAGTCAGTCTGGTAAAAACAACAAGACGACATAATACATTGTATTAAAAGAAATTAAATAAATAAGGAAAAAGAAAAAAAAATAAAAATTGTATTATGAATTTTATTTATTTTAAAAATTACAGATAAACAAAATTTAAGTCGTGCGGTCGTGTTTTAAATTAACAGTAGAAAGTAATTAAAAAAAATTACTTTTTTATGTTCTTATTAGTTGTTCATTACACTAATAGGTATGGCTGACTGTAATAAATGTCGAACCAAAATAAGAGGTGAATTATACTATGTTCATACTACAGAGAAAAACCTGTTTATCTCGATAAACCAGTTCAATTCTTGTTAAACAGGAAAATATTGTAGAAAAAATTTGACATTTCTAAAACAGTTTATCTGTTAAACTGGTTAATTTACAAGGTTGTGTTTGTGTATTTAAATTTTTGACATAATCGTTTTTTTTTTTTGAATGTATCGAAGTTTTTTGTATTTTTCATAACCCTTTTATAATTTAAATGTCATTTTAATATAAGAATGAAAAACGTAAATATGGAGGCAAAAAATAAAAAAAAACTGTGGAGTTTCTCTGAAATCAGTGCGTTGTGCGTTGGCGTTGTGGAAGGAAAGGTTGAATGATTTTAGAGGAAATAAAAGAAACGGTCACATCATCCAGGAAATTAAAAAGGAGTTAGAAGTTCAAAACATTTTTGTTTCGGTTGAAGACATCAAATTAAAAATGCATAACTTGAAAACCAAATGTAGGTAATAATTTGTAATAACATGTAATAATTATAATTAATACTATGTTCATACTATGGGTGTTTAACAAGAAGTAAACAGGTTTTGAAAAATGGTGTTCACACTAGTTTAAATTTGACAGCTATCAAAATTAAAAATGGATAGAAGATAAAAGTTATTAGGTTTATATGTCATTAAAAATAAAAATAAAAATAAACTAAAAATAAACTAAATTTTGAAATTAAATATTTCTATTGATAATAGAAAAAGGAAAAATAAAATATTATTTAAAAAGAGATAAAGGATTAGATTTGCTATTATGCAGGAATATCAAAAGTTATTGCAGCTTGGTTTATCATTTAAAAAAACTTTAGAAAGAACTTTATGGAAAAAGGTATGTTTCTCTTTAAATACACATGCATTTTAATAAAATTGGGTACCTACATATATTTATATTTCAAATTAAATGATTTGTACCTTTAATTTTAGCAAAGGCAGAACGCTTTCTTCGAAAATGAACTATTCAATAATGGTGAGAAACTTTTCAAAGAAAATTTAAGAATGAATCCGGCATCCTTTAATGAGTTATGTTCTCTTTTGCCGAATTTGGAAAAAGAAATTAACCATTTGAATCAAACAATTCCATTAAAGAAAAGAATTGCTATTGCTCTCTATGCTTTGGGATCTTCGGCGGAATACAGAACAATTGCAAACATTTTTGGAGTTGGAAAGTCAACAGTTTGTGAAATTGTTTTAGATTTTTGTTATGAAGTGTGAAATGTTTTAAAAACAAAATATCTTTCGTCGTATCCACTGACAAATACAATAGTTAAAAAAAATATTGAGGGGTTCGAAAGAATGGGGTTTCCACAGTGTATTGGTGCCATTGGTAAGTTAACAGAAAATTTAAAATATAAAATTTAAAGAGTAAATCTTTTTTGTTTTGTTTTAGATGGATGCCATATTGAAGTTAAGCCGCATAAAGAAGATGCCATTGATTATTGCAACTTTAAGGGGTGGTATTCAATTATTTTGCTCGCAGTTGTGGATCATCAGTATAATTTTATGTACATTAATGTCGGCTGTACTGGAAGATGTAATGATTCTACAATTTTCGAGCAGTCGAAATTAAAATTGCATCACATAAACAATCCTATACTGCAGCAAAATAGAAGAACAATAATGTCAGTTGATGTACCCCCTTTATTAATTGGCGATTCAGCTTTTAAACTTACATCATATGTAATGAAACCTTTTCCCTATACAACGGATCAAGATGCTTCGATAAAATTATTTAATTATAAATTGTCCAAATGCAGGCGGGTAGTAGAAAATGCTTTTGGACATTTGAAAGCCAGATTTCGAAGAATTGGTAAAGGTAATTGGTATAGATAATCATATTGATAATTCAAATATGATTATAAAAGCTTGCTGTTTGTTGAACAATTTCCTGAATTCAAAAAAGGATCATGTTAATTTTAATTGGATTCAACAACAACAAGAATACGAAAGAAATAGAAATCGATCACGCCCTGATTTCGAACTAAATATAAATGATACAAATGGTGTTTTAATAAGAAATGCTATTAGTTCGTATTTTGGTAAGTAATTTTATTAATATAAAAACTTTTATTTTTACATTTTTTCCAAAAATAATTGGTTAAATTTTTGTTGCTCTGCTAAATTTTTTTGCTCTTCTAATAATATTTTTTCCAGAGCTACAGTTTTGCGTCGCTCGAACTCGCACAATTCTCTTTCATTTTCTAATATCTGTTTGTCCACATCTTCGCAATGTTTAATAAAGTTTTCCATTGCTTTAGCTCTACTATCCATTCTATTTAGTAACTCTGAGTTATACGTTTTACTTAACTTTATTCTTTTTGCAGACGAATTAGATGCTGGTGGTAATGTTGACCTAGATGTTGATGGTAATGTTGACGTAGATGCTGATGGTGTTGACTTAGAGTATGTGTCGGAGTGTGTGGCTAAAGTTTTCATTGCAGCGTAAAATGCTCGGGGCTAGAACAGTCGGCAAGTAACTTGCTAAATTCAAATGTGAACATTAAATTTATTTGTGACGATTGTATCCAATACATTCAAAATGTCGATTCTATTTTAAAAAATATTAATCGCGCGGTTTCAAAAATCAATGATTACTTAGGGCAATATAAACAAGAATTTTAAATTACGCTTAAAAAAATGAACTAGAAATAATGCAGCTTTTGAGAGCTATATAGTATCGTTACATATCCCTATCCCTGACGTTAAGATGTTTACTGGGTTATGATCATGTCATCTGTCAAATTTTTTTTATTAATTTTTTACAATTTTCATCTATCCAAGGTGCACTATAAGTATTGTTACTACTTTTTGATTTAACAACAACGGTAGCACTTTCAGTACTGTCTTTAATTTTATTTATTAATTCACTTGCCATGTCATTTACACCTAATCCATTTTTTACGCGATCTCTTTTTACGCGAATTCAGTTTAACGCGTTTTTTTTTTGCCGCACGAGTTTTTTTTTTTACGCGAATTTACTCACTTTAAGCCGATTTTTTTAAATTTATTTTTGAAAAAATCGTTACAAAATTTATTTGCATAGTAGGCATTGAAATGCGTATTTTCCAGCAAGCGTTTTTTCCAGCAACAATACGTTTAGCTAGAAATTGAAATTTGTCAAGTTTAGTTTCATTTTGTTATCGGTCCGTACAGTTTGTTTGGTAAGAACAAAAATTTTATTTTCTATTTTAAAAAAAAATTTGCATACAAGAATTTCAATTTTTGGTAGCTACAATGCAAATGAATTTAAAAAAAAACAAAAAACGCAAAGGTATTACTTTGGACACAAAAATAAAAGTTTTGGACTATCTAGAGAAGGGATCGGGTCCAACTAATGTGGGAAAGCGACTTGAACTCAGTGAATCTACAGTGCGAACAATTAAAAAAAATGAAAATGCCATCAGAAAGTCCGTAATTGCTGGTAAAAATGTAAATGCAAAGAAAACGTCATACTCAAGAAATACTTGCATTGAAGAAATGGAAAAATTATTAACAATTTGGATGGAGGATCTCAACCAAAAAAAAATTCCAGTTGACACTGCCACGATAAAACAAAAGGCCCTCCTTATTTTCAATCGATTAATACGTACACAAGCATCAACATCATACCAAGGAAAAGAAAATGAATTTTCAGCCAGTGGTGGGTGGTTTTCCAAATTTATTGAGAGACGAAATTTTCATAATTTAAAAACTAAAGGTGAAATTGCTTCAGCTGATCATAAAGCTGCACAAGAGTATCTTCCAAAGTTATTAAAAATTATACAAGACGGTGATTACACGGAGACGGTGGTTACAATTACCAAGACGGTGATTAAATGAAACCGGACTATTTTGGAAAAGATGTTTCAAAGACCCAAAAATCAGTGGGTGGTTTCAAAGCTTCAAAGGATCGTGTGACATTTTTACTTTGCAGCAATGCTTCTGGTGATCGACTAATTAAACCGCTGTTAGTAAACAAAAGTCTGAGATCGAGAGTACTAAAGGGAAAGGATTTAAAAAATTTACGCGTTCATTGGATGGCAAACAAAAAGGCTTGGGTAACTGGAACTATATTCAAAGATTGGTTTGAGAAATGCTTTATACCAGAGGTGAAAAATTATTTAGAGAAGAGGAAACAACCATTTAAAGTTCTTCTTATAATTGATAATGCACCAGGCCATCCGTTAATTGAACATCCTAATGTAAAGATCATTTTTCTCCCGCCAAATACTACATCAGTTATCCAACCGATGGATCAAGGCATTATTTCTACTTTTAAAATGTACTACATCAAAAAAACTTTTCATTGCATTTTAAAAAAGCTAGAGGAAAATCCCAAATTAGATTTCAGTGCTGCTTCGAAAAACTTTTCTATCAAGGACTGCATCTTATATGCATCTTTAGCAATTTCTGAAATAAGGCAATCTACATTGAACGGATGCTGGAAATCTCTTTGGCCAGAATGTGTTGTAAGTGATTTATCGGTGGCAAGCAGTTCAACCAATTATTCAGATATCATTGATTTAGCACGTTCCGCAGATGAAGAAATTTTTGCAGATATGACAAGAAATGATATTGACGAGATTCTTCTCGACCGGGAGCTCGATGATGAGGATTTAATTGAAATAGCTTCAGAAAACATGGAATCTGAAAATAGCAGCTACTGCGAAGAGGACGAACAACCAATTAAAGCAGAAACAATTAAACAAGGTCTAAAAATTGCATCAGAATTGTTAAACTATTTTAAAGCAAATGATACTGATTTAACACAATGCATGTTAAAATATAAAGAACTAAATAAGAGTTTATTGGGTC
The DNA here is from genome assembly GCA_963082915.1 of Dolichopus griseipennis. Lineage (NCBI taxonomy): Eukaryota > Metazoa > Arthropoda > Insecta > Diptera > Dolichopodidae > Dolichopus > Dolichopus griseipennis. The sequence continues at coordinate 31,237,928 of OY720442.1, read as the reverse complement.
CAAAAAGAAATATGCAAACGACATTAACTGAATATATGGTTAAAACTCAGGCACAGGTGCCAACTCAATCAGTGCCTCAATCTGAACTTGTTATTGATCTTGATTCAAATTCTAGCGATATCGATGAAAACCATTACAATAAACGGCTAAGAATAATTTCCAGTTCAGATAGTAGCAGTGATTAACCAACAAACACGGGATTCAATAATTTGTCTATTTTATATTTTTGGTTTCGTATTGTTTTTGAATTGTTTTATTTTTATTTTTTTATTTTTTTATGTATTTTATGCATGTTTTTTGCTATATAAATAAGTAATAAATTTGAATTTTAAAACTATGTATTGTTTTTTACTTTTTTTTACGCGCATATTTTCTTGTACGCGATTTTTCTTGTAATTGGAATCAATTAATTAATTTGTATGAGAGTAAAGGTTTTTTTTACGCGATTTTTTTTTACGCGTTCAGTGGCGGCACCAACAATCGCGTAAAAAAAGGATTAGGTGTACATCTGTTGCTTTGATAATTAATCCCTTCAATTGTTCTTTTGCTCTGTCATAATCTAATTTTTTGATCAGCTGTTTTTTATTATTATTCATAGAAATTTTTTTTATTTGTGAGTTTTGGATTTTTAATTTCAATAATTAGTCCCAGATGATCAGATATATCATGTTCAAAAGGAAATATCACGATTTGAGCTGTAGGATCGTTAAAGATAACATGATCAAGACATGTATAAGATAGAGGTCTAGTAGATTTATTGTGACAAAAGAAGAAACCATTCGACTCAACAATATTTTGGTATCTTTTTTTATTATTATCATTACAATTTAGTAAATCAAAATTAAAATCTCCAATAATTAATGTTTTTTTTATTTTTAGATTTTCAAGTTGTTTCTCAAAATTATTATGAATTATAATATACATACATATAAATATATTAATTGTGTATTCATTTATTATAATATATTAATAAAATAATAGAAGTTGAAAATTCAAATTCAAAAGTTGAAGGAAATTTTTTTTAAAGGTAAGTAATTTTTTAAGTATATTTTTTTACTACATTATATTATAAGAAGTATATAATTTTAATAATTTTTTATTTTTTATCAGCAATAATTTAAAGTGGCTTCGCAAAAACGAATTTGCCATATGTTGAGTTGCAAAGCGGACTCAAACACATTTCCTGACCGACAATTTTTTAAGTTCCCTAAAGAAAATTCAAGGATGTATAGGGAATGGGAGGCTGCAGTAGGAGAATTTAACATGAGAAGAGTTAAAAAATCTCTTATATGCAGCAAACATTTTGAAAGTAGTGATATAGGTACGCTATTATTTTTAAATTTTTTAAATTAATTATTAAAGTAGGTAGCATCTGTAGTATTTACGAATGTAGTATTTCGTTTTTCTTACCTAAATATGTACACAAATTATCATAAAAGTAACTATATTCATGGAATATTGATGTATAATTAAATATTTAGCCAGTTTTTTTAATTTAGTAAAAATTAGTTTATCACGGTTATCATATTTTGGCGAACATTATATAATTAATATATATAATTTGGCGAAAATTATATAAATATATTAGTCAACTATGATTCTAACTTCTTTTTGTTTTGGTTTTTGTTCATATTATATTAGTCGCTGTATGTAAAAATATTCTCGATTGCATTGTATTGTAATAGGAAAAGATTTATGGAAGAGTTTATTTTTTTCTTTCCTAGTATTTTACTTGCATATTCTTCTTATCTGTGAATATTTTTTCAAATTATGTAAAAAAATTTTATATAATTAATCCTGTTAAGTTTCCTTTTTAATTGAATTTTTTTTTCTACATGAATAGGTACTCTATGTATATAATTACTGTATGATACGAAATTTAATTCTTTTAAATTAATATTAAATTTATTAAAATGCAGGTATACGACGTTTAAAAAAAACTGCTGTGCCAAAATTTGCGCTAGAGAAATATGAAAATTCATATTTCGAAAATGATGATGCCCTTAATGTTAATCATTTTGATCGAACTTATGCACGAGTTAACTATTTAAAGCCGACACTTCTGAATGATTTGGACGAAAGTGTTGATATTGAAGAATTAAATAGAGCTGCAAGAGTTATAGATTCAAATAAATTCCAAAATTAATTTTTAAAGTGTGAAAATTGCTGCAAACAACAGCACTTTTACATTAATTCATTAAGAAAATTGAAAAAAGAAAAGAAAGTTTTGACAACAAAGTTGAATAACTTTAAAAAAACGAAAAAGGTGCTTTTAAGAAAAATTAGTAGATTGAAGCAGATCAATCAAAATTTAGAAAAAGAAAACCGTTTTCCGTTAGAAAATTTAATTGACCGATTACCCGTAAGTAAAAATTCTAAAATATTTTCTAAATTAATTCTTTCTGACAAAAATAAAAATTTCATGGAGGACGAAAAATGGATTTCTCAAGTTATCTTTTTACATTCTTCAGCAGGTTACAACTTTTTAAGGGATCAGCTTGGTTTTCATTTACCACATCCCTCTTCTTTGCACAGATGGATAAAAATCAAAAGTTTGTTACCTGGAATGGACGTTAATGTCTATCAGGAATTAAAGAATTACGTTAATTCAAATTTAAATGAAATTGAAAAGGAAGTAGTTCTTATTTTCGACGAAATGAGTATACAAATGAATTTATCATATAATAAACATAAGGATATAATAGAGGGTTTTGTAGACTACGGGAAAAATACAAGATTAAATGAATGTGCAAAGTCGGTTTGTGTATTCATGGTTAGGAGTATTTGTGGGAAATTTAAGCAACCATTATACTATGTTGCTTGTCCAGGTAGTATACCAAAATGTCAACTCGAGTTAGAGTTATATAAATGTCTGGAGATTTGCAAAAATCTTCAATTAAATGTCAGAGCTATTTGTTGCGACCAAGGTCCAACTAACCGTAGTTGGTAGTACTTTTTGCTAGTTTGAATATTTCACAAAATAATTCCAGTTTCTTATATAAAGACCAAATAATTTATTTTATGTACGACATTCCTCATCTTTTTAAGAGTGTTAGAACCAATTTAAATAAACATAATTTATTTACTAGTGATGGGGAAATAAGCTGGAAAGTTGTTGAGTACAACTTAGAAAAAACAAATACTACCAAAATGTGCCCTAAATTAACTAATGCACATATTAATCCTACAAATTTTCAAAAAATGAGTGTCAAACTAGCTACACAAGTTTTAAGCAGAAGTGTTGCTTGTGGAATCGAAGCTCTTATAGCATTAAATAAATTTCCACTTAATATCAAAAAGTTTGCAAAACCAACAGCGGAATTCATTAAAAAGATGAATAAACTTTTTGATGTGTTGAATGGGAACCCACCACTTCAGCGAAATGAATATAATTTTAGTTTTCTTAGAGAAATGAGAGAATATATTTTAAATATTAAACCAATGGGTCCTGCAAGAGAACCTTTTTGTTTTAAAGGTCTGGTAATCACAATTGACAGCGTTCTCAAACCAACTGCAACATTATTTTCGTCTAATAACAATATTTTTTATATTTATGCCAATAAGTTGAACCAAGATCCACTCGAAAATTTATTTGGTAAGTTGAGGGTTAGAAATGTTAATAAAAACAATCCGAGTGTTGCCGAGTTTAGCTCCTCATTTGCCAAAATAATTTCTTTAAACATTCTGTTTAAATCAAAATTTTCAAATTGTGAGGAAGACGATTGTGATTTCCTTCGCCTAGATTGGGATATAGTTTTGCAAAATACTGAAGAAATTTCTTTCAATTTATCCAATGGGAATGAACTATCTGAACAAAGCGATGATATTCAAATTGACGACATTGAAAATAATATGAACGTAGGTAATAACACAATAGCAGTAGAGGTACCTAATATAACCGATGTTGAAACAAGGTACTTTGCGGGGTACTGCATTTTCAAAATGTTCAAAAAATAGGTAAAAATTGTGAAAATTGTTCTAACGAAATGTTAAAAAACAAAAATAATTATAATTTAACAGAAATTCTTATAAAATTAAAAGAATATGAAACTTCAACCAATTATCCAATTTTATCATGGCCTTCAGAAAAGTTCTTTCAAATATGCCGCTTGCACGTAAGTGTCTTTTCTCAATATTTTCAAAAAACACCGTTCGTACGAAACTTAAAACAAAATATCGTCAAACAATGCGAACAAAAAATAAATTTTCATTTTCCCGATTGGTTTCAGAAAGATAATAGTTGCTATGAACATAGAGTCTTATGTACTGATTTCTTAATTCTAGTTTTACTTTGGAAAAATAGCAAGTGGGTTTTGGACAAGAAACAAAATCAAGTTCAAAATAAAAAATTAAGAAATCCAATGCATATTTAATTGTCTGTCCGTATTTTTAGCAATCTGTATTCGTCAGTTTGTCTGTCTGTTTAAAAAAAAATAAAGAATATCAATTAATTTTTGTCTGTCTGTCTTTCCGTCAATCTTCATTCCCATGTGTTTTTTGGTCTGCCTAAGAAAACTAAAAGGAATTTTTAAACTATAATAAAAAAATAAATTCATTTTTAATTGTCTGTCCGTCTGTTTATCTATCTGTACATCAGTCTGTTTGTGTGTCTGTCTAACAAATAATAAAAAACAACTGCTCTTCTGTTTTTCAGTTTAAAAGTACATACATACACATATATATATATATATATATAATGTATTATTATATGATTTTTTCATTTGAATTCATTTGTTTTTTATCTGTCTATCTGTCTATTGTCATTTATCCATCAGTGTGTTTGTCTGTCTGATATTTACGAATGATTAACAGCTAAGAGCTATTTTTTTTTGTTTCCCTTATATTAAGTACATAGCTAAATTTCTTTAATAAATAATTTCCATAAAACATTAAGGCACAGCAATTTTTTTTAAGGTCGTAACTCGTAAGTATATTTATCTATTGGTTTAAAATTAATTATGTTTTAAATTTTGTTTTATTTTTTATTATTTATTTTGTATATATAATTGTGAAATAATTATTTTTAAATTTATTTTTACATTTTTTTTTTTACTTTTTTATTTGTGAATAATTATGATGGCTGTTTTTATTTTTATTTTGAATTGTTTTTTAAATTTTTTTGTTTGCATATTTTATTTAATTTATAATAATAATAAGGGTTTTTTATGCCAAATGGAATTTTATTACATACATTATGTATTTTGAATTATTAATCATTAATCAATAATTTCCACTTGGCTTTTTCCCTTTATAAATAAAATTTAAATTAAAAGGAATAACAATGTAGTTTTTTTATCAAATTTTATAGGTACTTTATTAGGTGCTGAGTGCTGACTACATTTAGAATTTACGCATAATAATTTTACTTAATCGTAGATTATGTATCATTATTTATAGGTGAAGTTTACACTGAATTAGGGTGTCCATCGTATCTCTTTTAAAGAGAACACGTTCTCTATTTTTGATACTCTCTTTTCTATTCTTTTTTTAAAATACTAAACTCTCTATTGTTCTCTTTTTTTATTTAATTGCTAAAATACTGTTTTATTTTCTTTTTTTAAATATGTCAACAAAATATTTCATTAATTTTAATTTTTAACACGACGAATTTGGTAACTTGGTAACTCTTCTCTTATTTTGGTAATTTTTTTGAACAAATTCTGAACAGTTTTTTTTATAAAATTACTACTTTTGGGGAAAAATAAGATCTGGCAATATTTAATTTTGAGTGGAAACCCTGTGTATATACACAGTGTCATTCTAAAATGTCAAATATTCAAAATTCAAATGCAAAATTATTTGAAAATGTCATTTTTCAAGTAACCGCGATTTTAAACGTTTGTATCAGAAAGTATTAAATTTATTATGTGTTCAATTTTTTAAATATTGAAATTACATGTAAATTTTTAATTTAAAACTAAAGTAGTTAACATTAATTTGTGATTATAATTTATTTACAATTGTTAGTGATTACAAAGACTCAAGTCTCAGCCCGAACGTTAATATTGTTATTCTTATTTGGATTTTCATTAAATATTTGGAACCGATAATTTTTTGAATATTGAAATTCAAATTATTAAATGTAAGTTTTTAGGTAGTTTTAATATTAATATGTGATTATGATTTATTTAAAATTTTTAGTGATTACAATTACTCAGCCGGGAACGTTAATATTGTTATTGTGATTTTCATTGAATATTTGGATCCTATAATTTTTTGAATATTGAAATTCAAATTATTAAATGTAAGTTTTTAGGTAGTTTTAATATTAATATGTGATTATGATTTATTTAAAATTTTTAGTGATTACAATTACTCAGCCGGGAACGTTAATATTGTTATTGTGATTTTCATTGAATATTTGGAACCTATAATTTTTTGAATATTGAAATTCAAATTATTAAATGTAAGTTTTTAGGTAGTTTTAATATTAATATGTGATTATGATTTATTTAAAATTTTTAGTGATTACAATTACTCAGCCGGGAACGTTAATATTGTTATTGTGATTTTCATTGAATATTTGGAACCTATAATTTTTTGAATATTGAAATTCAAATTATTAAATGTAAGTTTTTAGGTAGTTTTAATATTAATATGTGATTATGATTTATTTAAAATTTTTAGTGATTACAATTACTCAGCCGGGAACGTTAATATTGTTATTGTGATTTTCATTGAATATTTGGATCCTATAATTTTTTGAATATTGAAATTCAAATTATTAAATGTAAGTTTTTAGGTAGTTTTAATATTAATATGTGATTATGATTTATTTAAAATTTTTAGTGATTACAATTACTCAGCCGGGAACGTTAATATTGTTATTGTGATTTTCATTGAATATTTGGAACCTATAATTTTTTGAATATTGAAATTCAAATTATTAAATGTAAGTTTTTAGGTAGTTTTAATATTAATATGTGATTATGATTTATTTAAAATTTTTAGTGATTACAATTACTCAGCCGGGAACGTTAATATTGTTATTGTGATTTTCATTGAATATTTGGAACCTATAATTTTTTGAATATTGAAATTCAAATTATTAAATGTAAGTTTTTAGGTAGTTTTAATATTAATATGTGATTATGATTTATTTAAAATTTTTAGTGATTACAATTACTCAGCCGGGAACGTTAATATTGTTATTGTGATTTTCATTGAATATTTGGATCCTATAATTTTTTGAATATTGAAATTCAAATTATTAAATGTAAGTTTTTAGGTAGTTTTAATATTAATATGTGATTATGATTTAATTAAAATTTTAAAAAATTTTATTTTTTAAATATTTTAGGACAGAAAAATGAGTCAGAAAAGAAAATGCGTTTTTAATGAAGATCTTCAAAGAAAATATAAATGTTTCCAACCAAATAAAAATTCAAAATTCGAAGCTTTTTGCACTTTGTGTTCGTGTAGTGTTTCACTAGCAAACAAAGGTAAATACGATCTTGATCAGCACGTAAATTCAAAAAAACACAAATCAATAATTCAAAGTAATAACCATTCAACTCCAGTAAATGAATTTTTTATCAAAAAATGTTCTAAACTAGAAAATCAAATTGCAGCCGTTGAAGTCGCTTTAGCGTTTCATACGGTAAAACATCACATGAGTTTCAGGTCGACAGATTGCACTTCAAAATTATTAAAAAAATTATTTGATGATTCTGAAAAAGCTAAAAAAATATCATCAGCAAGAATGAAAACAGCTGCAATTGCAAAGAATGTGATTACGCCGTACTGTATAGAAAAATACATTGAAACATTAAATAATGAAACCGGTACTCCTTTCATCTCTATTTCAACTGACGCTAGCAATCATGGGTCAGACAAAATCTTTCCTTTGCTTATTCAATATTTTACTGACACTTGCGGAATAGAAACGAAAATAATATACTTGGATAAATTGTACAATGAGAAATCTGAAACCATTGCAAGTTACATAGTTAAATATTTAAAAAAATTTAATTTGCTCAATAAATGTATTGCATATTCTGCTGATAATTGCAACACGAATTTCGGTGGTTTGAATCGGCAAGGGGAGAGAAACGTATTTAAACTTTTAAAAGATGAAATTAATCAAAACTTAATAGGAATTGGGTGTCCGGTTCATGTTACTCATAATGCTGCACAACATGGTCTGGATTCTTTGCCTTTTGACATTGAGTTATTAATATTAAAAATTTACAATTATTTTTCTATTTATACAATTCGTGAGAATAATTTAAAAGAATTTTGTATAAGTGCTGAAATTGAGTATAAAAAATTACTTCGCCATTCAAAAACCCGCTGGCTTTCATTATTTCCAGCCGTAGAACGTATTTTATTAATTTTTCCAGCTTTAAAAACATACTTTTTATCTTTAGAACATTGTCCCACAGTTTTGAGGCAATTTTTTGAAACAGAATTAAGCGAAGGCTACTTATATTTCGTCCACTCATTTGCATATTTGTTTCATGAGAGATGTAAGAACATGGAAAGTGAAAAAAATTCAATTTTAGACACAATGAAAATTTTAGATAGCTTACATAATTCTTTGCAAGATAGATATGATAACTCATTTTTACCAATTAATGTTAACAATATATTACGTGAACAAGTTCGGAAAGGTCATGAAAGTGAAGTATCCATTTTTAAATTCAACACATTGAATTGTTATAAAATCGCTAAGAAATACTTAGAAATGTGGACTGTCCACCTTCAAGAATTTAAATGTTTCAAATGGATGGATTTGAATCGTATACCAGAATTGGATGAAATAATGGAATGTATAAATTACATTCACATAATGAAAAATGATACGATTATTAACGACATAAAGTGTTTTGATCAATTTTGCAATCTGAAAAGATTTGTTGAAAAAAATATTACTAATGATGGATTTAAAAAACTTTTAGTACAAGAGAAATGGCTGACCTATTTCAAAAACAATGCAAATAACTCAGAATTTTATTCAGAGTTATTAAAAATAAATCAATTTTTCTTTGCCATTCCGAGTCAAAATGCGAACGTCGAAAGAATATTTTCCATGATGAATTCGCAATGGACAGAAGAAAGAAATAGACTTAAAATTTCTACAGTACGTGCAATTTTAACAATATGTTACAATTTTAAAGAAGTTAAATGTGAGGAATTTTATGAAATTTGCCAAAATAATGTACAATTACTTAAAAAAGTACAAGAAGGTCAAAAATATGAATCTTCAGATTCAGAAGAAAATTAAATCTTAATGATATTTACATTTTTACATTTTTAATTTAATGATACATTTTTAATTTAATTAGTTTAAAAACTCTTTAATATATTTTTATTTATTAAGAAATAAGTCAGTTAACAATTTTTATTAATTTATTAATGTTATGTTTTGATTGTTTTTATGTTATTTTATGTTGTTAAAAAACTCACAACTGAAAATTAGTTGAGTTCTGAAGTGTAAATAATTTATTTAAATAAAACAATAAATGTTGTACTTATTTGTTTTTTTGATTTTGTAAGTTCTCTTTTTGTTCTCTTTTTTTTTTGTGGAAAGCTCTCTTTATCCAATCTGCCTAAATGGACACCCTACACTGAATTAAATTCTGAACTTTATTATAATTTTGACTTTTAAAAGAAAAAAATATACCTACACAGTTGTTTCGGCTTTTTTCGTTTTATTAAAAAAAATAAAATAGAAATTGAATTTTTGAGTTGATTGGGTTTTTTTTATTTAGAGAAAAGTAAATTAATTTATGGAAAAATTGAAAAAAAAATTTTTCAGATAGGTATCAATTTACTTTTCTCTTAAGTATGTACGCACTCACATATTTATTTTTATTTCTCAACAAAAATCTATTCAGTTTACCTATTAACAATTAACAAACATCTATACCCGGTGTACGGGATTTGAATTTTTCACACTAAATAATATATTTTGCTCTTATAAAAACTTATAAATTTAGACTATTCTTCAGTTACATTTGCTAGACAAAATTAAAATTTCGTTGTTTGTCCTTCGCTATAACTCTATATATATTACGGCAAAGAGATATGCACATACATATGGATGCCTGTATGTAGATATATCAAAAATTTTAAAACAAAGCAAAAAATTTGGTAATATCACCAAATCCTGTTTTTCAAAATCCAAATGCGACAAAATCCCTAATTTTTTTTTTTGTTTAATTAAAAAAATCCCTAATGAGAAAATTCCAAACTTTTATATGCCAAACAAGACAAAATCCAAAAATAAAAAACCAAATGAACGAATTGCCTAAAATTCTGAAATCTAAACTGGACAAAATAAATCTGGTGGAATAATTCGTAATTAAATAAACCTGGTGAAGTAATTTGTAATTATTTGTTTTCAATTTATAATTTTTTGTTTGAAATGGCAGCACTTATGTTAATATCAAAAAACTAAGTATTAAAAGATAATAACAGTTATTTTGTTGCTGTTTTGTTGAAAAAGTATTATGTGATAATTTTTTAATACATAATGGAGATTCACATAGTACTTTCAAATAAAAATAAAGAAAAACTATTTGTAAACGGCTACGAATATTACTTAGATTTAAATAAATCAGGAATTTATAGATGGAGCTGTTCAAAGCGAAAAAATTTAAAATGTAAGGGTAGGGTTTCAACTATCTTAATAAATAATTGTCACTCTATTAAAATAAATCCATCTTCACATTGTCATGATCCTGAAACTTCAAAACTAGCAGTTTGTGAAGCAAATGTAAGTATGAAAAGTCTTGCTAACAGAACGAGTATGAAGCCTTGTACAATAATTCGAGATATATTGTTCGAAACTCGACCTGAAATTCGGAGTTATCTTCCACCTGTTAATGCACAACGTAAAACAATTCAGCGATGTCGTCGTGCAAAATCTATTCAAGAACCTAATGCTTTGGATGAAATTATGATTCCAGAAGAATTAAAATTTTTAGAAAGCGAATTGTTTATTTTGTCAGAAAAAGATTTTGGTGACGAAAAAAACATTTTAATGGGCACTTGGAAATCCTTAAAACTATTAAGAGAATGTAAAATTTGGATAATGGATGGTACTTTTTACACAGTTCCAACAATTATGCGCCAGCTCTTTTCCATGCACGGAGTAATTGAAGGTCAGGTTATTCCAATGATTTTTTGTCTAATGAGCAAAAAATCTAAAACTGCATACGAAGAATGTTTTTATGAATTGTGTAAAGTTGCTTGTGATGAAAATATTTCATTAAATCCAGAAATAGTTATTTCTGACTTTGAAATTGCAATTTCAAAGGCTGTTAAATCATTTTTTCCTTGCTGTATAACGAAAGGTTGCCTCTTTCATTTAGGGCAAATAATATGGCGCAAGGTACAAAAACTAGGTTTTGCAAAAAGGTATGGCAATGATGAAGATTTTAGTCTCAATATACGTATGCTAAAAGCTTTGGCTTTCGTTCCTGCTGAAGAAGTGTTGTCCTACTTTAATTGTCTAAAATCATCCATACAAGACAAAAATTGGCTTTCGTTGGCAAATTGGTTCCAAAAAAATTATATAGGAAACAAAACTGTAAAAACTGTGAAATATAATCCTCAGTTTTGGTCTGCAGAATATCCTATTGCAAGAAGTTTTCCGAGAACGCAAAATTTCGTTGAAGGCTGGCACAATCGCCTTAAAGTAATAGTTGGACGAAAAAACTGCAAATTATATAAATTTATGAAAACATTGAAATCAGAACTTTTGTTTTCTTTAAATACAGTTGAAAGAGTTAAAGCTGGAGAAATTTCGTGCAAAAAAAATAAATTTATCAAAAGGCACCAAAAAATCCGGCATATAGTGAAAAAGAGATTAAAACACAATAAAATTAAATTTCTGAAATTAATTGCTCAGCAGTTCACTTTAACTTCTTAAATTTCTTCTTTTTAAACTTCTTAAACTTCTTTTATTTATATTTGATTAAATTTTTATAATACTATTTTTTGATTATGATTGGAAAAATTTATTTATTTTATTGTTACTGAAATTAATATTTTTTTTTTATTTTTTTACGAATTTGAAAACAAATTAAAATATTGAATGTAAACTTTTTATTTGGAGAAAAATATACTATTATAAAAAAATGTATGCAAGAATTTTAATTAGGTAGGTACCATTTATGATTTTATATTGAGTTGAGGAGTATATAATAAATATTTAAAAATTATAATATATGCTCTTATTTATATTTATACATACATAATAGTTATAATTTCTTACATTTATATACATACATTTATATATGTATATAAAAAATCCCTACTATTAACAGCCGCGCGGCTGTTAATAGTAGGGATTTTTTTATACATATTTGGATTTTGTTTTGTTTGGATTTTACATTTTTGGATTTTAGAAGTTTGGATTTTGTCTCGTTTGGATTTTTTTTATTTGGCTTTTTTGGTAAGGGATTTTGGCTTAAAGGATTTTGATAATAGGGGTTTAATGGCGGAACCAAAAATTTTTATATATTTCATAGTAAAAAAAATAACACAAAAAAAACAAAAACAAAAGCAATAAAAACTATACAACATCCATATAAAAATGGCTTATTAAAAAAAAACATATTCATTCAAAAGTAATATTTTCATCTATTTGTGTTTTTTAATTTATAAACACATGCAAATACTTATACCACCTTATACGATGAGTGGTGAAAGTAAAAGGTATTTTTGCCTATGGTGTAATTTTAAATAAATTATTTCAATTTTATTTTATTCTAAAACCAATTTTGTCAATTGGTTTCGATCTTAACTAATTTTAATAAAATGTCTTAGATCAATGTCTATTAAAAATTAATGGACCTTAAGAAATGGAACACTTTTTTTGTATGGAATGAGACATCTGTTTGTAGTTATTTATTTGTGATTAAGCTAAACAGTTTTCTAAAGTAATATTCAAACCAACAATACAACATGGTTAGTAAAAATCAGATATTTTAAATTAAAATTAAAAATAATATTTTTATACTAAAAAAAAATTTTAATTTAAGGATTTTATTAACGATATAGTAACAAGTGCAAAAGGTGATTACACTGCATATCACAAAATAGACATTTTAATTATCGATTTCCTGTACGACGTGCAAGAATTTAAATTGATACATGTCTCGAGGGGAGGCCGAGCTCTTCTGTGTACATTAAAAAATCCTTTGACTCAGGAAGAAACAACAATTTGGATGCCGGATCGAATAACAAAAAAAGTTAAAACAGATGAAGATTTGAAAAATCTGAACGATGAATCATTCTATTTGAAATTTATGGGAAGAAATGAAAAAAAGTTTAACATGGCCATCTTTGAGCTGATTCCGGCAACAGAAATTAATTCGCAAGAAAAATTCCTGAAATAAAACGTTGTATATACAATTATTTTAAAATAAAGAAAAATTTTTTTTAAAATATTATAATGTTTTTTTTAATTGAATATTTTACAACTTTATAGCTCTTTGTGACTTAATTTCTAATTTGTCCTCTGTTGGCATGCTTTCGTAACAAAATAGGTCTTTTTGTTTTGGAGAGGTTGATGAAGTACAGATTAGATCAATCTCTGTTGGCATTTTATCATAACAATAAAGATTTTTTTTCTGGGGTATTAAATTAAATACTTAATAAAAATTTGAAAACTATAATATTAATAAAAAGTGTAATAATATAAACAATTTAAAAGTTTTCTTTATAAAAAGAATAAAATAATTTAAAAAAAAAAAAAATTTAGTGAAAATACCATTTATAGTAAATATAGTAAATAGAAAATGGTGTTGTGTGCCTATGTGTGACAATAAAATAGAAAAAAATATATATTTCCATTTCCAAAACGATACCCAAAAAAATTTGAGCAATGGAGATCTATTATACCCAACAGAAAGTTAAGGGTATCAACAAATGAGAAGATATACAAAAAATATGTGTTTGTGCTCCTATTTTAAGGAAAAATTTATTACAGCGGATGCGGATGGTTTAAAATATGATGCCTTTCCCACTTAATATATTCCAGGTCATTTATTTTTACTAGAAATTTTTTTATATTAAATAAAAGGCCTACATTATATAAAAGGTTCATAGTTTATTTTTAATTAAGATAAAAATTAACAACTTAATTCATCATTAATTCATTGGTAAAATTAGAAAAAAAAAATAATCTTGTTTTTCAGAAAATTTATAAATACAAAATTTTTTTTTTCAATTTCAATTACTTTTTATACTCTATCGTATATGCTTATATGGTCGAAGATTTGTTCATCAACATTATAAAGAAACTGTAATATACTAGATACATATGTACATACTTATACCTATATTATCTTTCATTTACAATGTATAATGAACGATATACATCAATTAACCGCAGAAAGTAACAGCAAAAGTATAATGTTGGCAATTTTTTTTATAGAAAGATTCATAAAAAAATAGTGAATATACTATTTTGAACATAGAAATTTATGTTCAGCTGCTATTTTAGGATTAAAAAATTACAACCAAAAATGAAATTTATTTTTGATAGAAATAATAGAAAATAAATCTATGTATTACTTGTATTAGAAATACCAAAGGAGAAATATATCCAAGAAGAATATTTAGATGAAGAATTATTTAATTGAAGAATACTTAGATGAAGAATATTTGGAAGAAGAAAATTTAAGTTTTCCATTTTCTTCATTTGGTACAAATAAAGCCTGGTTTTGATAAAGATTTATTTAAATATTTAAAAAAAATAACTGAAGACTTAAAACCCGCTCACAAGTTTTGCCATTTGGTTTTGAATGAAATCAGTTTAAACTTATTAATCAGTCTTAACTTATTTGTTGACCTATACACTGCACGCGCTTTAATTAATTTTATTTTAATAGTTTATTACTTATTAATTATTAATTTCGGCAGTGCAATTATATTTTCGTTAATATAATAAATAAAATGACAAAAAAAAAAATATAAATAAAAATTAAGTTAACTAATTCTTTCTTTTAAACTGTGTCATTACATTATTGAATTTTTTTATTAAAAGTGATACTTAAATTTTAAAAGCATTTAATTTAATTTGCCTTGTAGTTTTTTTTTTTATATTGATAATATTTCCAAACTTTTTTTTTGCCAACTGTATCATATTACATTATTGAAATTATTTTTTTTATTAAGTGATACTTAATTTTAAAGGCATTTAATTTAATTTTTAAACATTTTAAAAACTTTTTTGAACATTTTTTTCGTTTATTTCTGCTGAATTCATAACTTTTTAGTTTTTTGTTAAGTTAAATTTAAAAATAAACTTTATTATGGAATTCAAATGTAATCTTGCTAATTGTACAATTTCTGATAACAAATCTAATTTTGTGGTTTGTAAAGCGTTCTGCAAACGTAAGTTACATGGTGTTTGTATTGGAGCCAGTAGGGATTGGTACCACCCTTCTTTACAAAATTGGTTTATATGTGATGACTGTCAGCATCATGAATCGGTTTTAAGACATATGTTCGACAACCTTAGTAAGTCCATAGCTGATATGAACGATAGGAATACCGGCTTATTAAATAAATTAAACTTGAAATAAAATTCTTGTCTGCATTAAAAAAAACTTGAAACAAAATTCACGCTTTTCGCTGCTTAAGTACAATCAAAGTAACATTACCATATAATAAAACCAACAGATATAATTGTATAAAAAAAATGTTTTTCAAATAACTAAATTAGTTCACCTAAATAAAAATAAAAAAAAAATAAATAAATGTCTTTCAAAAATATGATTCAATTAAATGAGGTTAAATGCTCTTATATTACGTGTAATAATAACGATCATAAACTTGAAATTTTAAAATGCAAGGGTTTTTTCAAAAAAAGATTTACTGGTACTTGTATTGGTCTAGAATTGTAAGTACAATGCTGGTTATTTTTGATTCTACATATATTTGTGAACAAACGTCTTCTATAATGAACATCAATAAAAACTCGATACGAGCATTTATCACAGACGGGCACTTGGAAGCAGTATTAAAGATTTCAACTACAAAATTTGAATCAGATGTGGAGAAAATGATAGCAGCCTCCAAACAATTACATTTATCTCATTAAAATCACTAATTGTTTCACTTTATTATTAATATTTTAATGTTTCACTTCAATTAATAAAGAATTACATTATTTTTTTATTCAAGTAATATATGTATTTTTATTGGTGGCCCCTCATTCGAATTTAGTTTTGCATGCGACCCTAGATCTTAAAAGTTTGCCCAGGCCTGACTTAGAGTAAATAGATACTGTTCAATAAATTTTATTTTAGATGCGGTGATGTGGCTGTCTGTTTACCAAATAATCGTCGTAAATGTTTTATTGTTTTTAAGTAAGAGAGTATATACGTGGACGTGGATAATAATACAAGCGGGAAGGAGTTAAATTTTTAAAGAAGATAATTGAAATAATTTTTAAAGAAAGTTTTAATTTATATTTTTAACTTTATTTTTTAAAATTGAAATTTGTATTTGAAAAAACTATTTAGTGAGATTAACGTAAATTTTTAAACATTATTAAAACATAAAAATATTTGAAAACTTATTTAGTGAGATTAACTTTAGTTTTTTTTAACATTATTAAAATTTAATTATTTTGTGATAACTTACATTTTATTATAAAAAAAAACTAAATGAAATAAAAGAACTATTTTTAATTTTTATATATAACAGAAAGTGTTTTAATTTAAATATTATTTTTTATCCAATCCTACATTTTTATCCAATCCCTAGATCTTAAAAGTTTGCCCAGGCCTGACTTAGAGTAAATAGATACTGTTCAATAAATTTTATTTTAGATGCGGTGATGTGGCTGTCTGTTTACCAAATAATCGTCGTAATTGTTTTAATAATTGTTTTTAAGTTAAAATATAATATGTATTCTGATTATTTGTGGAATAGGCTGGTTTATGCAGTAGATGTAATTAATGATCTTCCCAATGAATTGAAATTAGAAATCAGTTTAAAAAAAATTTAAGAAAAATGTAATAAATTATGTTAAAAAAAATTTTTTGTACAATTTATACATTGTTTTATAATTAAAAAGTAATAATTTACTAAATAAATAAATAAAAACAAAAAAATTAATTGTTTATGACTCAACATGCATTCCTTTGAATTCCAATGATTAAAACTTTTTTTGAATCTAGAATGCAACGAACATGCGTTGATAAGAAATATTCTTTGATTGAATTGATAAATATGGGAGTACCGTTAAATCAAGTATAAAATTTGGTAAAATAGCCTTATTTGATGATGATGCTTTATTATATATAACGGGTAGAATTATAGAAAATTGTTGTAACAAAATGAATGAAGACTTGTCTAATTTATTTATATGGCTAGAGATGAACAAACTTAAACAAATAGTATATAGTCATAACAATGTCAAAATGTTAAACAGCAAAGTAGTGAATTGTTTTAAATGCAAAAAAAGGATGTAAGAATTGATTTCATAAGCAGGGCTCAGGTCTAGGAAATGAGGATTTTGAGAAATGTATGAAATCCCACGGTTATGTGTTTCATGCACAGGTATAAATAAGAATCGATGATCGATGTAACATTAAATCATAGAAGGTCTACATCGATTAATAATACCACCACAATTGGAAAAAGCATCGTGGATGTGTATGGAAAAGAATATCATAACGTAGTACTAGAAAAACTAGATGCAATTCTTGCAACTGTCAGCAAACATGAAAATCAATCAGCTGAGATAAAAAGTGAAGTTAAAGATTTAAAAACAATCTTGGATACTTTGATAGATGAAAATATTGCACTAAAAAATGAAAATGTAATATTACAGGAAAGAATTGATGATAGGCTTGTCATATGTACGTATTTTATACGTACAGTACGTATTTTCTGTCATTGCATTTCGAATGTACGTATTATTACAAATTTGAAAATACGTACCAAAATGTACGTATTTTCAGCAATATATGCCAAACAAAATTTCATTCTATATTTAATTTTAGTTTTTACGTTAGCAACACTTACCCAATGAACGCAATTCCTATTTTAACATAAATAAAATCGATATTATCGATTTGATTACATAAATTCATAATACTTGACCCTGCAAGAACAATAGAACGTAATTTGAAAATGTCATTATAGTTTGATTTTTATTACAGCTAGCTTTGTGATAAGAATGACACGTTAAAAAGTTTTTAAACTTATTTGAATAAGTGTAATTTTTTTAAGTATATAGTATTATAGTATTTTATTTACATTATTTCAATTCAAAATTATTATAAAAGTTTACTCTACATCATTATTTACTAAATTTAATCTGTTAAATAGAAGGTAAGTAAAAAGTAAATTGAATTTTGTTTATTGCTGTATTAAAAGTTTGCATAAAAATAAACTAACCTTGAAATTATAAATTGAAAAGGATAGATACCAAAATAAAATGGCTCAAAATGAAATTGAGTCTGAAGAAGAATATAACACTGAAGATGAAATTAAAAATATAAATTGTGGATCCAAAAACAAGAAAAGAATAAGGCGCGGG
Source organism: Dolichopus griseipennis (assembly GCA_963082915.1). Classification (NCBI taxonomy): domain Eukaryota; kingdom Metazoa; phylum Arthropoda; class Insecta; order Diptera; family Dolichopodidae; genus Dolichopus; species Dolichopus griseipennis. The sequence continues at coordinate 31,219,417 of OY720442.1, read as the reverse complement.
AATAATCGGTTTAATGTTGAATGGATAAAGCAATATCCTTGGTTAGTACAAATGGTAGGAAAAGAAAATTCCGCCAAATGTACTCATTGTAAGTGCGAAATAAGTATTGCTCAATCAGGAATTAGGGATATAAAAACTCATATGAAAACTAAAAAACATATAGCAAACCTTAAAATTTATGCAAGTAGTAACAGACTTACATCTTTTTTTTTAACTAATAACTCGTCGTCATCAACTTCATCATCAAAAAAAATAATAGCAGCAGAAGCAGCATTTACTTACCACACCATTAAACATTCACATAGCTTAAATTCCGCAAATTGCACTAGTACATTATTCCATACACTTTTTCCAGATTCAACAATTGCATCTAACTTTTCTTGTGCAAGGACTACATGCTCGAAAATAGTTTCAAACGTTTTAGCAAAGGACTGTCAAAATTCTATTATCTCTGAAATAAAAACAAATAACATTCCATATTCTATTGCAACAGATGCATCGAATAAGGGCAACATCAAAATGTTTCCTTTGGTCTTGCGTTACTTTATAAAAGAAATAGGTGTACAAACAAAAATTTTGAATTTTTTTGATAGTCCTAGCGAAACCTCTAAAGATATTGCAAAACATTTAGTTTGTCGACTTGAAAAAGCTGGTTTAGATCCACAAATGATAATTAGTTACAGCAAGTGTTAATTTTGGATCACATCAAAGTGGGTATACTGAGTTAGCTAAAATTAATCCAAAATTATTACAAGGAAGGTGTTTATGTCACATGCTGGCAAATTCAATAAAAAAGGCTTCTAATTGCCTTAAGTTTGATTTTGAATTTATAATTGTAAAAATTTATAATGAATTTAGCTGCCACACAAAACGAAAGCATACGCTGATTGAATTTTACGAGTTCTGTGACGTAGAGTATAGTGAAATGTTGCGCCATGTTTCAACACGTTGGCTTTCTTTGATTCCAGCTAGCTACAGATTATACAAAAACTTTAAACCAATAAAATCATATTTTCTGTCTAAATCGGGTTCATCTGCTGTACTCTTAAATTTTTTAAACAACGAGTTAGCTGAAGCATATTTAGGATTGGTGTCTAATATTGGGTCATTTATACAAAATACAATTTTGAAATTGGAGCAGGATGGCCCAGTCGTAATTGAAATGTATGATTTACTTGTAAATTTAAAAAAAACATTAAATGAGAGTATAAATGAGAAATTTTATGGAGTTATAGCAAAAAATATATTGAATCAATGCGATAACACTACAGAAAAGAAACTTTTTCTAAAAAGAGCATCTGAATTTATACAAACTATAGTTGATTACATAGATAACCGATTTGATTTTAACAATAATATATATGAATCATTAGGATTTTTTAAATTGGAGAAAACACCTTGTTTTGATGAGCTCCAAAATATTATCAATCTATTTCCGATAGAAAATATTAATATCGATGCACTATTCGAAGAATTTATATGTATTAAAGATATGGTTCAAGATTTGAAAATGTTAACTTATGAAGAAAAATGGAAAAAAATTTTAACATCGCATATCTTATCAAATATGGAAAAAATTGTTCAGTTTATCTTTGCTCTACCACACTCAAACGCAATGTGTGAAAGATTCTTTAGCTTATTATTCCAGTCATGGAGAGCTGAGAGGAGTCGGTTAACACTCAGAAATATTGAATCTGAAATTCTTGTAAAACATAATTATAAAATGACTTGTAAACAATTTTATAAATATGTTCTTCAAAATGAAGAGTTACTAAGAAAATTAAAATCAAGTGAAAAATATGACTAAATATGATAAGCACAAATCGACAAACTCCATAAAATAAAAAAGTGTGGAATAATGTACATTATTTTTGAAAATTTAAGAAAAACTTTTTACCAAAATCAATAACGATGCCAAAGCAACAATTTTATGATAAAAAAACAGTACTATCCAATTAAAGGAATACCAAAACGTGTTGAAACAAAATTACAATACTGAGGAATAAATAGTAATATATTAATACTATTTAAATATTATTAATATTTATATAATTATATATCGCACCTTGAAAACAATACTGCAACAAGTCAAAATAGTGAATTTTTTAGTTAATTATATGGTCAAAACCGCAAAATCCTTCTCTTTATTTTAAATCAATCCCCATAGCAATATCTCGAAAACTAAGTTTTTTTTTTCATAAAATACTGCAACATATGGATGTATATACATTATTTTGAAAATAAAGTTTTCTAATTATGGGACAACAAAAATTGTTGCAGTATTACTTTTACCAATATTATATTGTTACTTTAAAATTTCAAAGAAATACAGCTGCAAATCAAAATGTCGCGTTTTTACTCTCAAAAGAAAAAAAAAGCTTTGCAATATCACAAATTATTTCAGTATTGTATTTACATTAAAATAACAATAACCCAAAAAAATTTAGTGCAATACTGCAACATCTTTATTTATCTCTGTTTTTCTTGTATAATAAAATGAAAGTTTGCTATTTATTTTGTTTTGTTGCTGTGTTTAATTGATAATACTTCAAAAATTCAGAAAAAAAAGCTTTAATATTTTGAATTATAGCGGTTTTTTTACAGTTACATCAGACGATTTTTATTATTGCCTATTCAGTCAAGCCACACGGCAAATTGCATACGTTGCATTGACGTCATACTGACGTAATCGGTTAAAATCCTTTATGCACCAAACCGGTTTTGGTAAATATTGTTGTAAAAAAAAACCGGTTTCATTGCAACCAAATTTTACTTGTAAGACTCGATGTACTAACCAACACAAACAAAAAAATGATATTTTTTTTCTTTAATTTTTTTGTTGTTTTTCTTTTTTTTTCATTATTTAAAAATTTTTGAACTGTGCGCATCTTAAACAAAAAAAATTTGAGACCGGACAAAATATAAAATATTTCTGGTATTGGAAATTGATAAAAATCAATATAAGATTACCATATTAGGTTTTATATTAGGTTATTTTTTATCTTTTAAACTACATACTGAACAAATATATGTATTTGTATTATATTAAATACAATATAAATATATTTTGATTGATAAAATATAAAATTTAGTTAAAATAAATAATAGCAAAAAATAATTAATGATATAAAAGACAATTAGTTTAAGGAACAGATTTAGAACCTAATTTTAAAATTGTATAATTATGAATGTTTGCTCAGTCCCACAGATGTTAATTAAAATAATAATCCATTTTTAAATGACCTAGATATGATATAAGTAAAATAAAATTACCTACTTACTCAATGTAAAGAAAAAATTAAATTTCTTATATTATCTACAAATCCATTTTTTTATTTAGGTAGATACAAACCTTTTTTTTTGTATATGAATAAAAAAATTACAAAAACTTTCCGCTTTTGAAAAATCAGTTGACTAAACATTCTCCGACGATAACTATCTTCGAATGAACTAAATTTTACACATACATTCATAAGTTCATAAGTTGATAATAACTGACAACAGTTGCTTACAACACTCTCGTGTGGCATTGAGCAATATTCACTTACGTTGGAAGATTACGTCAATGCAAGTGTTGTTAACCACTCATGTGTGGATAGGGATTGGTGTTTTGTTATGAGAAGTGTAAAATAATATTTAGTGGTGATTTGATTTTTACTGTGACTAGTTTGAAAAACTTGTTAAGTTATAAAATTTTAGTAAAGTACCTATGTAACTGAAGTTAATAAAATAAAATAATATAAATACTAAGTAGTATATACAAAAGTATAATACTATCTTTTGCTAAATCAAAAATGGATAATTTTAGAGGAAAATTGTTAGTAAATTTAGCTAGAAAAAATCAACAAAGCAGCGCTTTTAAAAAGAATATAATAGCTAGTAGTCCTGAGATAGATTCAAACTTATTTGAGCCCTTAAAAACTGCGGGTGCTCGTAAATTATATCAAGGTAAGTTAGCTTTAGTTATGATATAAAATAAAATAAAGTTCGTATTAATTTAAAATACAATCACAGAACTTAACTACACCTCGAAAACTCAAAATGAAATTCCAATTCAAGATAAAGAAAATTGGGTTTCAAATCCAGTTACTGAAGGTATATTTAAAATTTTTATTTATTCTATGAAATACAATTAAATACAATAAATTTTAGATAAAAATATGGTCGATTTACTTAATGTTGAATCAACTCAAAATGAATTACAAGTTCAAGCTGAAAATAAAGAAAATATGGTTTTTAAACATTCTACTGATGGTTCGTACCTAGGTATTATATTAACAATTTTAAACTTTATTCTTATCGTACTAATTTGTTTATTCTAACATCAAATTCTAGAACAAAGTATTGTGATTGAAACGGCAGATCAAAATTTTCAAAATTCCGAAGATGAATTTAATTTTGAAGAAGAATCAACTGCCAATTTTGATAGTGACGATTTTGTAAAAGATAAAGATTATATTCCGAATAGTCCTGAAACAGTAGAAACAGAAACTGAATGTCATAGTTTTGAAAATTCTGTTCAAGAAATAATTCCTACCATGATAGAGAATACGCTTCACCTTTCAGAAACTAATAATGAAATTCATGTAGAAAAAAGTAGAAAAAGAATAAAACGTCTTGATAATTGGAAGAAAAATATTAAAAAAACTAAACATAACTCTGGCCAAGAATATATCACAAAAACAGGAAAGCTGATTCCCAAACGTAAATTAAAAAGTCCTTGTAAAGAGAATTGCAAATTCAAGTGCAATGAAAATGTATCATTAGAACAGCGTCAAAAAATATTGGAAAAATACTGGAGTCTCGGTGACATTACTTTAAAAAGAATTTACTTATCACAGCGAATAAACAAAATTACTTCAAGATACCGATATGTACGTGAAGGATCAAGAAGAATAGGATTGAATCAGTCTTACCACCTTGATAATGAAAATAGTCGAGTTAGAGTATGTAAAAAAATTTTTATGTCTACCTTAGATATCGGTTCCAGAACAATTACTACTGCTATATCTAAGTTTTGTGAAAATTCAGATCTCAATCAAATAGATTTACGGGGAAAACATGATAAACACAAAAAGATCAATGAAGAACATGTTAAAGAAATAAAGGATCATATTAATTCTTTTCCAAAAATTGAGTCGCATTACCTTCGAAAACAAACTTCTCGAGAATATTTATCAGGTAAAACAAATCATTTATTTATGTATATTACACAATTTGATCCTAGAAAAAAAATTGAGTAATGCAAATAATTATTTTTTATATTGCAGATACTTTCTGTTTTCTTTCATTTTCTTTCTTTTTATATTTTGCAGCTTCTTTAAATATTTGTGAAATGTACAGACTCTACGTGGAAAGATGTAAAACAAAGAATATTGATTTTCAAAAGTTATGCTTCTACAGAAAAATATTTAATGAGTCTTTTAACTTAGCATTTTTTACGCCAAAAAAAGACCAATGTTCTTTATGAAAATAGTAATGCTGAAGAAAAGGAAAATTTAAAATTACAAATTGAGGAACATAAGAAAGCTGTAGTCGACGCTAGAAATTTGAAAGAATTAAACAAAGAATTTGTCATAAAAAATCCGGAAAACCATATCATAGCATGTTATGATTTACAAGCAGTCCTAACAACTCCTGAAGGAAAAGTTTCTGATTTCCATTATTCCAGAAAATTTGCATCATACAACCTAACCGTTTATGATATGGCAAATAATCAAGGCCATTGTTTCTTATGGAACGAAGATCAGGCAAAAAGAGGGGCGAATGAAATTGGCTCTTGCATTTACAAATTCTTGGTTTCAGAATGTTTAGGAAAGAATGTTATCTTTTACACGGATAACTGCGGCGGTCAGCAGAAAAATAAATACATGATTTGCTTATACATGTACATTGTCCAAAACTTTGATGTAGCCTCTATTACACATAATTTCTTAATTGTTGGCCACACGCAAAATGAAGGTGATTCTATGCATTCTGTCATAGAAAAAGAAAAAGAAAGATATTGTAAAGGAAATTCAATTTATTCACCTACACAATGGCCAATGATCCTTGAAAATGCTAAAAAAAAAAGGTTCTAAATTTATTGTTAATGAACTATGTTTTGATGATATTTTGGATTTAAAAGACTTGGCTGCTTCCTGCGGAGATAAATTCAGGATCAATAAAGATGGTCAAAATGTAACCTGGAGAGACATTAAAGTTTTCAAAGCCGATAAAAGATTTCCTGGAACCATTTTTTATAAAACTAATTACAATGACAAAAAATTTTCTGAAATAGAAATTATCAAAAAAACTAGAACTAGTAAAAACGAAATGCCTTCAACCATAGGAAAGGCATATAGCACACCTCGTGGAATTTCTGGACTAAAAAAAAAAGGTTTAATAAATTTATGTAATGCGATATTGATTCCCCGATCTCATCACTCCTTTTTTTTGGGATTAAAAACACACGACGAAAATTAAAAAAATATTTATGTTTTTAAATTGTTTTTTAAGTACTTAAATAAAATAATGATATCACAATTAATTTTGTCAGTTTTTTAATTAAAATAAATAAAATAAGGGTTTAAATTATGGATGAATTAAAAAAAATTAATCTAAAGTCTTTAGCATTATGCGCTTTCTGGTAATTTTATTAACGAAAACAATTAAAATTTTAAATTAAATACTGCAACATTTCGAATTGTATTAAATTATTTAACAAATTTAAACAATAATAACGAAATAAATCAAAATGTCGTAATATTGCATTGGTTAAAATGATGTAACTAATTGTTTTTACAATTACAACACCGCAATATTTTGTTTTCAATTTTTAGTTTTGTTTAATTTTGAGAGCAATAAGAGCGTAAATGATTCGGTTTAGGATATTCCATACAAAACTAGGGTAACTTCAGGCTTAATTTACTCGAACCTATAAGTTTTGGAATGTTGCGGTATTGAATTTGAGGTACGATATATTTATTTTTAGATAACTGGAATTAAACCAGCTAGTTTTGATAATTGTATAAAACAAATTCCTAAAGAATTCTGTAAATTATCATTAAAAGATGTTGATTTATCAAAAAAAAATTATTAAGTACAGTTCACAAAATATAAAAGATTGAAACTGGTTCAGAGGGCATAATGTATACAACATTCACTGGTTTTACCGAATTTAGGTGAGAATAAAGTAATTTTATTTTAATTAAAATTTATTTTTAAAATCAAAATTAAATTTATTAACTTATTTTTTTACCTTACAAATTGGTTAAACTTACAAAATTGGTTACATTAATACTAAATTATAGTTTAATATAATTAAGAAATTACCATTTGCAATTAGAAGACTGATAAGTTTAAGGTATGTAAATATTTAAAATTTTATTTCAAGAAAGTTAATAAAAGAAATATTTATTATATAGATATTTGCATTTATCATCAAATCATTTAGAATCACTACCACATAGTATAAATCTGTTACATTTGGAAACTTTAGATGTATGAGGTAATAATTTTCTACCTCGACCTGATTTAGATCCACAAATTGTTAATAAAGTTAAAGGTTATGTCTAAGTGGGCGCTTTTGTTTCTCATCGGAAGTATTTGAACGTGCAACAATTATCACTTTAGAACATTTAGTATTTAATTAAAACTTATTTAATATAAATTTAGTATTTAATATAAACTTAAGATTTTAAGTATATTATAAAATTAATTTTCAAAAATAATTCATCGCATATCTCCATTTTTTGTTTTATGGAGTTAGTCGATTTGTGCTGTAAACGACTCATTTACACTTTTCTCAAAAATATTTTTTTTAAAAAAAAGCAATTTCATTCAACAAAAATAGACGATGTTAACAGTTGTTGTATTCACATCGTTTTTTCTCTTTCCCACTTCTACAAAAAAATTTTAAAACAAAAAAAAATGAGGAAGTGGGAAAGAGCAAAAACGATGTGAATTCAACAACTGTTAACATCGTCTAAATGGACCCATTGTGTTACATTTGAATTTTTTTATTATACATATTATTATATTTATAAGCATTATTACCTAGCAGTTACACTAGAGAGTAATACTGTCTTGATAGTGTATAATACGAAATGCCAAAATACTGTCTGTGTGACGTAGGCTGTAAAGACAATGAAATGTGAAATTACTATTAAGGAATGTCAAATTACATTTGTCATGAGTTTGTTATTATAATTTGTATAAACAAAATTTTTTATGAAATTCTAAAAATGTTCAATAAAAATAAAATAAAATTATTTGCGAGCATTTTAGTTTTAAAAGAACAAAAATAAAACCAAAACAAAAACACAAAACTTAATGACAGATAAAACCTAGGGAATCCAATTACGATTATCGATTACCCGAGTACCCGAGTAATTGATACTTTATAAGCAAGTTCCGAGTAGTCGACTACTCGGAATATTTTTTTCGAGTATCGAGTATAATATTTAGACAAAAAAATGTAAATATTGCACATTCATTTAACTACATATTAATCAATCGAGTATCGGTATTCTATCGTTTTTTCTTCTTTTACTTCTATAATAAAGTTGCTTAGCAACCGTTGATTTTTAACTAAGTTTCAAATATCATACCTACATAAAATAAATAACATTTGTAATTTGAAGTTGTATGACGTAAAATTTGCAAGAAAGTGAAATATTTAAAAAAAATTTGTGAAATAAATAAAATAAATACTTAATTTTTTAATATATATAGCTGCCTTTGGTAAGTGAAGTGTTTTGAGTAAAATGTACTAAATTTCATGTAATAAATGCATATTTAAATACGTATAAATTTCAATTTTCAATTTTTATGTTGTGATTTTTTATTTTAGTGATTTATTTACATATACCCAAAAATGTCTTCGAAAAAATCAGAGGTATGGAAATATTTTACAAAAAAAGAGAAATCGCAGTCTGTTTGTAACATATGCAAATCTATAATTCAACGTCCGGGATCTAATACTACTGGAATGATAAATCATTTAAAATTACATAGCATATCTTTACAAAAAAGAAATTTGGGCGGCACAAATGAAACTGATGCATCTTCTTCGAAAAACACAAAATCAGTTGGAAATGGAATAATAAATTTCATAAGTCGAGAATCATTGAATGAAATATTGGCGAAATGTGCGACGAAAGATGGATTTAGCATCAAAGGAATTACTTCATCTGAAGCCATTAGGGGTTTCGTAGCAAGTCGTAATTATAAAATGCCAAAAAGTGAAACAACGGTAATGAAATATATAATGGATTTTTATAAAGAAAAAAAAGAAGAATTAATTGCGTCGTTATTAGAGCAAAAAAAATCTGGAGAGAGATTCAGTATTACTGTCGATGAATGGAGTGATATAAACGTTAGAAGGTTCATGAATATCACTCTTCATTCAGCAACAAAGCCACCTGTAGTCTTGGGTCTATCTGCAATAATAGGTTCTTGTGATTCAAATGCCACCATCGATTTGGTAAAAGCAAAACTTAAAGATTATGGACTTGAGATGGATAATGATATCGTCGGATCCACACATGATGGAGCATCAGTCATGGTAAAATATGGGAAAAATATTTTACCATTTTCTCAGTTATGCTACAACCATGCTATACATCTTGCTGTACTTGATGTATTTTATAAAAAAAGTGGGAGTTTAATTACGAATGATGATGCGGTAATTGATACAAATTTCCAAGATGATGAGAATTTAGAATATGATGAAAATTCAGCAGATGATGATTGTGTTGAAACTACCGAACAAAATGATGAGGTAGCTGATGCATTTGCTTTTGATGGTAACTTAAATTTACAAAATGATTCAGTTAGACAATTACCAATCTTTCGTGAAGACATTGGCAAAATTCTTGATGAAACACGAAAAATTATTAAATTTTTCAAATATTCTTCAGTTCGGAGCAGTGTTCTTGAAAAGCATATAATAGATCAAGAAGGCAAAAAGTTACGATTGCTACTCGATTGCAAAACAAGATGGAACTCAATAATACCAATGGTAAATCGTTTCATAAAAATATACGATTGTATACAAAAGGCTCTAATGGAATTAGGTCAGCAAAAATGTTCAGAAAAAAATATTAAAGTTTTAGAAGAAATATCACATGTTTTACAACCGGTTGAGCTTGCTGTTAAAGAGCTCAGTAAAGATAATAATAATCTTTTAAAAGCTGAAGGAGTATGCATTTTTTTGCTAAACAAACTAAAAGAAACAAATACGCAGTTAGCCATGGAAATGTCCACTGCTTTGAAGAAAAGAATTGAAGAAAGACGAAATGAGGATGTTGTATCACTCTTGCGTTTTTTACAATCTGGAAATTATCCTAAACCAGATATTAACTGCCATTTTACTTATTTAAAAAAAAGTTCTATTCATTTATTGGCTAAAGAAACCTTCAAAAGGCTGTTCAATGAAGATCCTGCAAACACACAGATGAATACAGAGTTAACAATTGAAAATGAAGAAATAATTTCAAATAATGGTTTGGTTTCAAATTATGATGAACTCCAAAAAACAATTGAATTAATAATGACTGTTCCGAAAGAATATAATGAGAGAAAATCCACATTGGAAAAAGAAATGAAGTTGTGGGAGAAAGATTGTTCAAAACGAGGTGACTCTATTGGAAAACTTTTTACAGCACTATTGACAATACAACCAACGTCAACAGTAAGTGAAAGAGTGTTTTCGGTAGCTTCAGCTTTTGTCACAAAAACCCGAAATCAGTTAAAAATGGAAACGGTTGACAAACTTGTATTTCTAAAGTATTATTTTTTAAATAAAAAATAGATTTAAAACTAAAAGTGTTGCATTTTATTTTAAATTTAATTAACACAACATGGTGTGGGTAATTTTTTCATTACCCGGGTACCCGGGTATCCGGGTAATGAAAAAAAATAAATACTCGATTACCCGGATAACTGAAAATACGATTATTTGGACTCACTAATTAAACCCGATACTATCTATTTTTTTAAATTTCAACCATTTTGAATTGAATGAAATGTCAAATTACTCGACGAATTACTGGCTTGAAAATTGTCTTGCCAGTACAGAAGACAGTGGAAAAAATGTGATTGTATTGTCAAAAATGTCCATGTATGTGTGCATTGTCTAGCCAGTACTGTCTAGTGTAACTGCTAGGTTATATTTATAATTAATATATGTATGTTTTATTTTCTGTTATTTTTTTTTCATTAATTATTAATAAAATAGTATAATACATTTATATCATTGTAAATGATATAAATGTATTATGAAAAAAATATCGTATTTTTGTTTTTGAAAGGTAAATTTTTTTGTACGTATTTTTCAAAAATATTATCTGACAAGCCTAATTGATGATATTGGTGTTGACATCATTATATAGTGTGACAACTGGTGTATATTTTAATTTCTGTTTTATTGTTTTGACATTTATGTAATTTACTTTAACATTGTTGTTATTAACATTTTCTTTTTTTATGTAGTTATTTATTTCTGCAATAATCATCTTGTGATCAGAAATATCTGTGTTTATGTAAGTAATATACAGGGTGTTCCCGACTCGATGGTCTTCCTTCAAATGGGTGATCGGGCATATCGAGCAGAACAAAAAATTGTATGAAAGGGGGGGGTCTATTTTCAATAGTTTAGAAGTTATGGGGCCTTAACTATTTTTCAATCATAATTTAGTTTTATTTCGATAAAATTGGAACTAAATAAGATAAAAAGTAAGTATAGCATTTAAATTCTTATTAATGCAGATTTCTAAATTACTATCAAACATTACTCTAAAGTTTCTCAGTCTGAGGTTATAAGGGCTTAAAGTCCAATATTTTTAACAAAATATCAATTAAATCCCTTTTATCAAGAAAATAACGGTATTAACATAACAGTTTTTTTACTTTAAAATATTAACCCTTCTCTTTCCCTGCATTTTGAGTATACTAGCACTTTTATAGCTCAAAAACTTTGAAAGTTATAAAGTAAAAACTTTTTTGTGATACCTGAAATTTATTTCATAAATTTAACAAAATTTGAATTTTTTTTTTTTTGTATGATAAAAATTACAATTAATCATTTATAATATTTTGTTTATTTAAAAACAAAACTGGTTTTCCATTTACATAAAACACTTGAAATTTAAAAATATGATAATAACGTATGATAACAAAATAATCAAAGTGCACTTTTGATATGAAGATAAAATAGTAACAAAAATTTTATTCTTAATAATTCATATAAAAAAAAATTCAAATTTAGTTAAATTTCAGGTATCACAAAAAAGTTTTTACTTTATAATCTCTCGGATTCTCTAACATTTATGGTAGATTATTTAACATTGATATGAATAATAAAAGATATATTCTATGTTCAAATACATCTTATTGTGATGTAGTGTATTTATGTATTTCTCCAAAACATAACACTTTTTTGGTTGATGTATATAATGATTTTGTAAACAGGTAAAGAATACTCTGTTCAATTTTGTATTGCAATCAGTTACAAATCCCCATATATTCTGAAATATTCAGTATATTCTGATAATAGATACAGATTTATAATTAAAAATAATAATTTGACTGGCGAAATCATCGACAGCATTTAGAAAGGTCTCATTGAAAACAGACGCACTATATTTCAGAGTGCCGTTAAGGATTGTGAATCGTGTTAGATCATAGAGCAGTATATTTTGACTATATCTTTAATGCTTAGCGATACAAATGGAAAATTTAAGTTACTGTATATGAATCCGTATAAAGTGTATTTAACTCACACTCCAAAATCAGATTCAAAACTCAGTGTAGAAATTTAATCGATTAAAACTTAATAATGATGATGATGTTTTAATATCGATTTCTATCACTTTAATCTTTTTATATTTTTTATATTTTCAGTTTTGATTTAATATGTATTACTAATGGATAAGTGAAAAAAAAAAAAAATCTTAATACAACTTGTAAACTTTTAGATTTTTGTTAGCTTTACATGAATGCATTAATATTACACTACTGTTGTTAATTCTTAAATTGTTTATTAATATTATACACTCTGTATGTGCAACCGTAAACTCTTTAGAGAGAAACTGAAATAAATAAACTAAATTTTAAAAAACAAAATGTATGGATATAAATAATCGGTCGTAATATAAACATTGAGTTAAGGGTCTTTACTATAGGTTATAATCTGTAGTAAGAACATCCTAATGACAAAAAACTTCCCTGAGGACGAACTAGATAGTGAGACCTCACAAGAAGAACTGACTAACACAAACTTAAACACCAGATCAGTAGTCGATTTGGAACAAAAGATCGATCTACTGATAACAGATAAAAAGGTTACCTGGGCACTTAATTCATTTGACTCGTTCAAATCGCCGGGGCCAGACAACCTTTATCTAAAACAGATTCAGAAAGGTATGGGACTCCTGAAGAAGAAAATCAGAGCAATTTATAAAGGCTGCTTAAGGTTAAGATACACACCACGGATGTGGAAAGAATCGAGAGGTGTTTTCTTAACTAAGCCAAATAAACTGAGCTATAACAAAACTAACGCGTATATGCCAATAAGCCCGACATCATTCCTCCTAAAGTGATTAGAAAAGATTTTTCTGAAATCTTTATGACAGTAAGCCAAAAATATATAAAGTAAAACTAATCTTTGATTCAAAACACAATTATATATATAAAATAAAATGGAGAAACAACACGAAAAGAAGATCTGAACTTCTGATGAATGTTAGCACCTAACTACCGAGGCAAGATAGAAAACTTTGATGCTAATAGAATTGGAAAGAAAAAGATAACTAAAAAGCCAATAGGACCAAGAAATCCAGGAGAAACACCATCTTCAAATAAGGAAAAACATGAAAAATCAAATCCCACACCAGTAAAGAATGAAAGTGGTATTAAATTTATATTTTCTACAGACGTTATAGTCTGTGAAATCGCACCACTCGAGAAATTCATTACTAATTTCTGTCAATTGCCACACTTAGCAGACGCAGTTTACTTTGAAATAGCAAGCGATGAGGAGTTATTTGAAAGACAAATGGTACGAGAAGAATTGAGATACTACGCTACAGTATTACTCTGGATCCGATTATTAACGACAAAATCGAAGTAAAGAAATGAAGCTTTGAATTTTGAGAAAAAATAATTATTGAAAGCAGTAAAAGATTAAACTATTAATGTTCCTGCACCGATAATGACATATCTTAATGAAATTGGAAACTACACAGATAAAACGGGAAAAGAAACAGATTTAAGCATAACTAATCTTCTAACAACTATTGTTCAAAACTTAGGAGGTTACCACGCAGCATCAATAACACCAGCTACCTTCACATTATTCGAAGAGATACCATCATTAGGTATCGCTGGAGATGTGTTGATGGCAGTAGCATCAGTGGATCCAAATCCTACGCCGAACTTTAGAGTTTCACCACCAAACGGAGCCTCAATCACAAATAAACTTTGCGGACATTTAAATGTCATAGCTAAGAGGAGACTCGAAATAAGACAAAAACTAACTAGCTATGGTATAATAACAACACAATCCTCTAAGCAAGTCACAGGAACAAGATTTAACTTACGATACTTTTTAAAATTATCTGATCAACTATCAGAAATAAAAACATTTAAAATCGAAAAAGTGAATTTTGCGTCAACAGGCTTAGCAGGAGGAGAAACACAAGTTATAAACGGTCGATCAATGGAAACAGAATCGATCGATTGGTACGACAGAACAATTCAAGTGAAATCAGCGTCAACTAGTGGACCTACACATATTGGAGCCTCATATTTATTTGGTTTTCAATTATTTAAAGAAAATGGTCAAGACACTACAAATAATGACACTAAATCACAGAATTGGTCATGTGTCGCATCAACAGCAGGTACTCAAAATCCATGGAGTATGCCTGATATATGGTAAAACGCTAGAAACGAAAGAAGAAATGTTCCCCCGGGGATATGAACTGAGAGTTTTTACAGTATAATTAAAAGACAGAATATCACGAGAACCACAATTATAAGAAAACTTGAATTATAAGAAAACTTAAATCAAGGTCAACCTTAACTTGCGGGAAAGCACTAGATAAGCTGCGAGAAACCAATGTAATAAAACTGCACTGGATCTCGACACATTCGGATTTTTTTCAAAAAAGATCTTTTAAGATTAATAGTTTTTTCGAAAAAGGTTTCCATTTGACTCGAACATAATTTGTAATAAATAGAACGACTAAATTTCTATACCCAAAGGAAAACCCCAATTAAAAGATATTAAAGTCTTAGAATCTATGTTTCGAATATAATGCTTTACTTTTAAAATCATAAGACTTAAAAAGAAACGTTCTTCATAACTCGTGTTATATGTTGATAAAGTTATTAAAAAGTTAGAAAAAAAAAGTACATTGATCATTTCCAGATTTTATAAAAGCTGAACATTAAAATTTTAAAATTTCCATTCCAATTTAGTTATTATTAATTAACTGATAATATAATAAAGACATTTAAAAAAAATTTTTTGTGACCTGTAAATGAAAATTAATAATTCTTTTTAATCAATTTTACAATAACCGAATTTTGGAATTAAAGAAAATTATGAATAGATAAGAAAATTCTATTTTATATAATATTTTTTGAGTAATTTATATTTTCTTTTTAAATTTTAACAAGTTGCAAATAAAGATTTTTTTTTTTTGGTTTAGGTTCTCTGACAATCGTAAATAAACTTCACTTTTAATCAGCACGACTTCAGAAAAAATATTTTATTTTTACGTTTTAAATGCATTTAGCTTTAAATTTTTTTTAAGCGTTAAAAGTAATCTAAAATCATTTTAATCAAAATTTTTTTACCACTTCTTAATTGATTTTAACTTAAGTTTTTAAGTAAGTGGTACATTACACTGCTGGTTATATATCAGGCAATACCGTAGACAAAATTTTTATCTCTTCCTCGACAACAGAAGCGGAGTTCATAGTGGCCTAAGAAGTGATAAAGAAATGTTGTGGCTAATTAAGTTGTTGCAAGGCATTACACCTTCTTTAGAAAAACCTACGTTGTTTATGGAAAACCAAAGCTCTATACGCTTAATTAAAAATCTCGAATTTTATAATTGCTCTAAGAATAAGTGTTTTTTTAACAAAATCCAAATTTAGGACTATGTTTGAAAAGAACTTTAAGTTTTTGACAGAATGGGAATTTTATAATGTAAATTATCACAAACCTGAAATTAATTTTATTACATTATTTTGTTGTTTATTAATTGAGTAAAAAAAAAATGTAACAAACAATTTTTTTCTTAACATTGTTATTTTTTTGTAAATACTGTTGATAAAATATGAGGTATAATTTTTGTATTTTTTTTAAAACATTACTAAATTATCATAAAGTTTAGATGCTTGTTTAACTTAAACAAATTAAGACTATTTATTTCACATAACAAATATTTTTTATTTATTTTTTATATATACGTCGAGTAGAATTAGCGACAGCATGTCAACGGAGTTCACGTCATTTTCTCTTATTAAGATGTTACTTTAAAGCTTCATTTATGAATGAAAAGTAAAAATTGGTCCATAAGATCAAATTTCAAATAATCTTTTTTTTATAAAAAAAGGTTAGCTTTTCTAACGATGATGGATAATGAAAATATTTTCTCTATGCTATTGCATAATAATATAACCAGATCAACAGTGAATGTATTAATAATAAAATTCAATTAAATTTTTAATTTGAGTATTTTTTTGAATATAATTATTAAAAAAATTTGATAAGATAAGAACTCTATTTTTCTTACATTTATTTTTGAATAGTACTTTTTTTTCTTTTACAATGTAAATTTTACAAAATAATGTCATATCGAATTAAGACTTTAAATTTTTCTTATCAGATAAAATGCAGAAAATACAAATTATTTTTAAAAACATCAAAAAAAAATTTAATATTTCATTAACAATTTATCGAAACTATCAAACTTAAAAGAAACATTTGTCACATAATTCAATGGACGGAATACAAAATATATACCTATGTTTTTATTTAAACATAATTCAACTAAAATAATACTTTTTTCTACGTCTTTCTTGATTGCTGACATTATTTTATAAATTCCATGATTTTTTTTAAACATTTAAATTTTTTCTTTTAATTAATTTACGTTTAATTAAATTTAAGTCTTTTAATTTAAGATTCATTATATTTTTAACATTATATTTTCAATATTAAAGAAGAAAAAAAACAGCTTACCAAAATATTGAAAACAAACAGAATATATGACATTTATATAGACAGATACATAATTAATTTATTGTATTGGAATCACACCAGCACCAACACCACCACCATGTGCACACATCGGGGCAACAAATGTCCACTGATTTGTTTCTGGATCATAAACTTCTACTGTTGATAAATTTGATTCACCGTCATAGCCACCAATAGCCCATAATTTACCCATATTAGCTGCTAATGCAACTCGACTTCTTTTAACATTCATTGGTGCAACTAATTTCCAAGTATCTGTATTTGGATCATACATCTCAACAGATCTTAAAAATGAATTTCCATCATAACCGCCACATGCATATAATTTTCCATTAAGTGTCGCAACACCTAATCTGCAACGACGATTTAACATTGGTTTTACTTTAACCCAGACATCTTCAGTTGGATCATAACGTTCAACGCTATCAAATATTGAAAGACCATCATGACCGCCCAAAGCATATACATAACCACCAAGTGGTGCAACACCGCCCGCCGAACGATATTTCATCTAAAAAGTTAAAAGATTTTTAATTTTTAATATAACTTAAAAGACATTTTTTTTCTGTACCATAGGAGCAACAGTTTTCCATGTATCAGTTTTTGGACAATAACATTCAACAGTGCTCAAAGATGTTACACCATCATAACCGCCACAAACATAAACATGTCCATCCAAAGCAGCTACACCAACAGCACTAAAATTTATTAAATAAATCAGTTAAAATTCTTCAAAAAATAAATAAAATCTCCAACCTTCTTTTACACAGCATTGTTCTTCCTTGTGACCATTTTTTTGTTTTGGGATCATAAACTTCTACAGTTGAAAGTCTTTCAGAACCATTAAAACCACCAAAAGCATATAATTTCCCTCCTGTAACAGCTACGCCAACTCTAGATCTTAACATGGACATTTGCTCGCCCATTTTCCATTCCTTTGTTATAGGATCATAAATTTCAACTGTACTTACAGATTCCCCATTTTTAGTTAAACCTCCAACAGCATATATATGTCCAATAATATAATCACAGCATCTAGCTCTTGTTCTATTTGATTAAATATTCAATAAAAATAATTGTTTCATTAACAATTAATATCAAAAAAATACCTAAAACTCTGAATTAATCCTCGTCGCTCCGGCATTAAATGAAAATCTTTAGCTTCATCTAATAAATCACGACATTGATGAGATGTTCTTATGAGATCTTCTGTTGCTACACGATCTGCTAAGTATTGTGGTGACAACAATGGTAATCTCACTTTAGATAAAACTTGTGGCAACATTTGAGATCGTTTTTCTTCGTCAAATTTAATCCATCTCATCGCAGCCTCAAAAATATTTTCTTCTGTTGGAACATTCAACTCATCTTTTCGAATAATTTCAATTAGTTCATCAAATCCCAAATTTAAAAATTCATCTGACAAGGAAACTTTTGAAAAATAATGGTGTATATACTTATCTGCAGCGTTAACTAATTGCGGGCAACCAAGTGAATCTGCAAATGTTCTAATTCCTAATACATTATGTGGACTAAACCTATAAACGAAACGCAAATTACAATACCTTTATAAAAAAAATTAAATAAAAATAGAAATACCTTTCAATTAAGAAATCAGCACAAGCATCTCGAACTTTATTTAATTGCAGAAATGATGCACCAACCATTAATCCTTGTACATTCGAACTATCAATTCGAACTTGACCACTGTATGCAAAATTTATTAAACTTTCAAGTGCTCTAGAAATTTAAAAAGGAACACATTATTTTACTTTCATATCAAAAAAAAAAAAAAATTAATTTTGAATAATCAATAAGAAAACTTACTCTGGTTCGATTTCTTTCATTGTTATCTCTTTAATTCTGCTTTCTGCCATATTATGGGTAAACATAGCATAAAAATATGGTATAGTTGCTGCTAAAACAACTCTGTGCGCAGAGAACGATTGATCTTCAACCTTATAATAAAATTGAAAATTTTTTCAATTAAATTCTCTACTTTTTAATTTCAATTTAAAAAATAAAATTTTTAAAAAAACTTACTGTTAATGTTACATCACACAAATTCCCTTGTCTTCGAATTTCTTTCATTAATGGAAAACCTTTTTTAATATTTAAAAGAAATTGAAATTAAAAATTGTGATATGAATTTCAAATAAATAAATTCTATCAAATATGGTTTTGACTCACTTTCACTGAATAAATCATCTTGTTTGAAAATTACGTATTTTTCATCATCAGCTCCGTTCTCTAATAAATCCATTATAATTTGGATTTAATAAACTTTCAAAAAATTTACAAATATAATTTATATTCTTTATAAATTTTATTTAATCAATAAACAGAAATTTTTTTAAAAAAATTTTTCAATATTTCATTTCTTTCAGTACAAATTTTTTCTGAGTTTTGTTTTTAATTCAACTCAACGTCTCTTTAAAAAATATTTAATTTGACAGATGGTTATAATTGGTATTTGATACTAACCAAATTGGTAGTAATTTACTTTTTGTTTATAAGTTGATAAGAAAAGAGAAAGAGAAAAAATCCGAATAAAAGGTAGGGTTTTTTTTTTTTAATGTTTGTATTGAAAGTATAATTTAATTTTAAAACACAATTAAAAATGCAAATATTTCAATCTTATTTAAAATATAATTTGAAATCAATGTTATTTTTTTTAAAAAGTTTTTGGTTTTATATTTCAATTTTCAAAGAAATTATCATTCAATGTCTGTTTATTTTATATAGTATATACTAAATATAACTAATGTTACTAAAATATTGAGCTTGACAATATTTAATATAAAATTATATTTAAAATAAACTTATATCTATTCATTGAATCCACTTATGTTTGTGTATGATATGGCTCCATTCATATCATCATAATACTGACAATGGATAGATATTACATCTTAATTCTCTTTATAATCTTATAAACTAAAATTTCGATAATTTCAGTTTCTTATTTTTACACTTCTTAATACTCATATTTTCTTAAACATTCTTTTATTTTTATTAATATTTTAATTTTTTTATCACCTTTTTTTAAAGCTTTTAGTTATTTTTTTATTTTAAGTCTTAACTTAACATTTTTTTAATATATTTATTATTTTTAATATTTTTACATAATATTTATATGTGATATCTTAAGTATTGAAATTGGAATTTGAAATAATATTGCAAATAATAATACAGTTAAAATTAAATTGAATTTAATAAACAAAAAAAAAACTTTAATATGCCGTAAATTTAAAACACTTGTTAGTTTAATATTAAGTTCTTATTATGATTTATGAACATAAATTGAAATTATTTAATTCTTATAAACATAGTAAAGTTAATCATAACTTGATAAAAAATAAAATTGTATATTAATTAAAAACACCTTTATTGTAATTTAATTAAATGAATGATATTCATCGTTAAAAACGAACATGCTTTATCCCAAGTCCCAAATCTCAACAGAGTCCGCTTATAATATGAATATTCAACTGTCAAACATGCATTTTATTTTCTAACACATACATAAACACATGTATTATGTATGGAATTAGCTTCATATTTAATCACCATTTTTTTTATATTAATTCGTTTATTACTGCATATAATTTATAACCATAAAATCCATACACTAAATTTATTAGATATTTATTTAATAGTTAACACATTTTTAATTTTATAATATATTATTATATATTTCAATAAATCACATTCGCAAATCGCAACGCAACATCGAATATACTTTTTCAGCCGTTCAAAGTTCAATTAAATCCAAATGCACTAAAATTATTGCAAAACAAAACAAAAATATGGGATAAATGTGTTTGTGTTGGTAAATAACTGACAAAATACAAAACAGCGGGAATTTACAGATGCAGGACATGCAAAAACGTTCACCGCATCGACTGCAAAATGTACTATTTTTGTTCTAGTTTTGGTTCCCTGTATATATGCAAATATTATGTTATTGAATAGTTAATGCCCTATTAAATTTCAGTTCTAAACATATTTAACTTGATAAATCAGTTCAATTAGGGTTCATAAAGAAAATATTTTGAAAATATACATTTTAAGATCATGTCCGACGAAATTAACGCATTTCGCACTAAAAACTAGCTTGTATTATGACCTTTGACATTTAGGGCGCTTTCATCAGATCAGTGCTCAGAGCAAATGTCGAACTATGCTCAGATTAAAATTTTATCAAAACTCTGACGCTCTGAGTTAAAAAAAGAAATGCTCAGAGCACAGATTGTGAATTTTTATCCAAATTATTTTCTAACGTTTAAATGCTTATATTTAAATGCATCAAAATTTATTTTATAAAATGAAATTTAAAAGATTTAAATTTTTAAATTTCAACCTTCTAAATCTACGTTCTCCATTTTTTAAAAAAACAAAATTTAAGAAAAATAACTTAAAAACAAAATATCTTGATATACGAGATATTTTAATGGTTTTTTTATTATTTTATTCTTAATTTGACGTTTTTTTGTTTGACAACTCTGTGAAATCCGAAAAATTTTTACAAGCTTACAGATCGTGCTCTAAGCGTTCTGCGAGTTGATCTGGATAATCTGAGCACAAAAAGAAACACAATTTTTTTTTGAAAACGAATATTGATGTAAGTTGGTAAACTATATATAGGTGTTGATTAATGATTGAATTAGATGTACAGAACTCTGCAGTACTGCATATGAAATACATGTGCAGCATTTTTGACAAAAATTTTCTTGTTAAAGATTCTTGTTAAATTATTACCCCATATTATATAAATACCCCATTACCCCATATAATTATCCTATACATTATCCCATGACATAACACAATAGAGTAGTTCCACGTCAGTTTGTTTTTGTTTAGCTTCCAGTCTATGTTTATTTTCGGTATAAAACAAAAGTACAATTTTATTTAATATATTCAGATTTGGTACGATTTTTGTCTTCTCAGAATAAAATGACAGAAAACATGTGATAATTGTTTACCTTTGTTAAATTGAAAAAAAAATGTCTTTAAGTAAATATTATGAATATTTTGTAAATATATATGAATTATACCATATTTATAATGCATGCTTAAAGTTTGATGTAATTAATATGACACCTACAAATACTACTCAAGAATTTGTTGAACGAGTTAAAAGTTATCCGGAAATTTACGATAGACAAAATCCAAATCACTGTAAAGTTAAGGAAAAGGAATTAATATGGACGAAACTATCAGATGAGTTTAATTGCGATGGTAATCTTTAATAATTAAATGAAATGGTTTAATTTAAAAAACTTCAATTTTAGCTAAAAGGAAATGGAATGCTCTTCGTGATAAATATGTACGTGAAAAGAAAAAAGAAAGAACAAGTGAAAAGAAATTTATTAGTAATTGGGATCACTTTAATTCAATGAATTTTCTTGCAAATCATATTAAACCGAGAGGGTAATCAAATCTGGTTTTGTTCTTTTTGATTGAAATGAACGATATATGTATCTATATTTTAGTCAAACTGAAACTGATGAAGTCTACCAACTTAATGAAAATTCTGATGAAATTGAGGAAATTGATGTTAAAGAATTTTACGGTGATTTTTGTAAGGAAATGGCAGAGTTGGATGATGTAGAAAATACAAATTCCGTCAGGCAAATTGATTCATTAAATGATCCTAGCCGAAAACAAGATATTGACTTCGATTCTAAATCAATTCGAAAAACAATTCTAACAACTTTAGAAACATTTAAAGAAAAGCTTAATAATATGAATTCATTAGAACAAAATGAAGATAAAGTATTTTTGGAATTAATAGCAAATAAAATGAAAAAAATGACACCTATTGAAAAGTCTAATTTTCAAATGGAAATTTTAAAAGATGCTGATGAATTCCTTTATCGATAAATTATAATAATTTTTTAATTTTTTTTTTAGTTTTAAAATATAATACAAAAATAGTGTATAGAAATAGAATATATTAAATTTTTATTTCAATACCATATCCTACTACATATAATGT
This sequence comes from Dolichopus griseipennis, assembly GCA_963082915.1. Taxonomy (NCBI): domain Eukaryota; kingdom Metazoa; phylum Arthropoda; class Insecta; order Diptera; family Dolichopodidae; genus Dolichopus; species Dolichopus griseipennis. The sequence goes on along the minus strand of OY720442.1, from coordinate 31,196,159 downwards.
GATACCAGACCAAGTGAAGCATTTCTTTACTTTTCAGGCGTAACTAATATTTTTAATCAATTTTTTCGCGAAGTCTTATGCTAGTGTTAAGACTTCAATGTTTTGTAAATGTTTCATAATTTTTAAATACACTTTGCAAAACATAATTTAGTGAACTGATTTGGCTAGAATCGAAAAAAGGTAATTTATACAGAAATCTTTTCAGTTAACTATGTTTCATCTGTTATCTCAAATATTTTAGGGTCAAAATCTCAAACATTTTAAAGTCAAATAAATATAAAAATTTTCTAATTTTCTAATTTTCTAATTTGGATTATTTGATATTCTTTGGTTTGATGTTTATTGCAGGTAGCAATTGGTACAAAAAGTGAATTTAGATTTAATATTAAATATTTTTAAAATTTGGAATTATTTTCTATACTTTTTTAAATATTTAACTGAAAAAAACTAGTACTATTTGTTCATTATGGTTTTCGTACTAGTTTATTAAAAAATTTTTTCTTATATCAAAAATAATAAGATTTCAAGTTTAAAGACTAGCAGGCTGAAACAGTAATTTCTACTGATAAGGTATTTATTATTCAAGTAATAAATAGATGAATAATACGTATGTGAACTTACGCACTAACAGTTATAACTTAAATTAAACGCTTACGGCTCAATTACGTTTACAGTAAAATACAGAGGTTTAAATAGAATAAATATAACAAGTATTTAGAATATTTATATGTCCAATATTTTATTTTTTTAATTCTTTCCAAAATTTTTTTACTTTAGGCGTAGTTTTTTTTGAAATCTGAGCATAGATTTGAGCTGCTCTGAACAAAATGAGCACGCTCTGAGCAAAACGTGAACATAGTGTCCAGTGTTCACATTTAATAAAAAAACACGATTTGAAAAAACCGGCATTTTTATTTTAGTTACTTTTTAATTTGTCAACAAATAAAATTAAATTAAAAATGAATGAAAATCTTGACTTTTATTTAACATACAAGTCTAATCTTAAACAAACGTCAAAACGTCAAAATATCTTTGAATTTTATTTTGCTCATTCGTATTCGATATATTTGACGTGAGCTCGTCAAATATATCGAATATCGAGCACGCTCTGGGCGCGCTTTAAATTAAAAATAAAGGTCTGGGCGCTCAGAACTAAAAAAAAACGACACGAATTATTTTTTGACAGTTCATGCTCTGCTCAGATTTAAAAACCCCTATTTTTATAAACTTTGGAAAAGTTTTTCGTTTACTAATGTTTAATGTTTTGTTAAACATCAAGCATTTATTTATCGCGTCATAAATATAAAACAAGCGTAATAATGACGCGCCATCATATTTTGGCCCTAAATCGTTAAATTTTTTTTTGGTAAATAATTTTTGTAATAGATTTGTCGTCAAACTTGTGAGAAAAAGACAAAAGTGTACAAAAATTTAAAATTCATCAATTATTATCATTTCGTACGAAATATTTGCGCGAAGAAGTTTAGTTTGTTTTATAAAAATTGTTGCCGGTTAAAAAAGTCAAGAGAAAGAAAAAAGGTGTTGGTTTTTTTGTTTGTTTTTTTAGTAAAAAATTTTTAAAATTAAAAAAGTCAGTTAAAAAGTGAAACAAAGTTTTTTTTTTATCTAGGTTAATATAAGAATTTAAAGCCTTTTTAACACTAAGGATACAATCAAATCTTTCCAGTTTTTTAAAACTTATTTAAATAAATAAAACTTGTTATTTCAAGGTAAGAATTTCTTATTTTTATAAAAAAATATTTGGATGGTTGTTTTATGTTTTGTATTGCAAAATTTTTTTTTAGTGTTAAAAATCAATATTTAGGTTTCCATTAAAATTGTGGAATTAATATATGAAGAAAAAAAAATAAGAAGAGAAAGAAGAAAAGCTTCCTTATGTATTATGTTTTTGCGCATAATAAATTTAATTCGAGAAAAAAAAATAAAAAGGATAATTGTCTCGACGGAATAAAATGATATATATGTAATTTGTACTCTAATTAGAAATCAGGAAATTTTTATTTTAAAAGAATTATAACTCTAATTTACTTAAATTGAATTTTCAAATCAAAAAGTTTATTATACATCTAGTATTTATACATTTAATATTTAAAATATATACATTAATTCAAGGTCACTATATTAAAAAATGAAAATAGAACCTGGCTATCTTAATAAAATCTTATTTGTAAATATTTTTCAAAAATATAAGAGAAGCTTCTATAATTTTTACATGTCAACAGTATGACCAATCAATAAACATAAAACCAGTTTAAAATTTTTCAAAAAATTTGTCAGTTATTTAGTATTTTTTGTTTTTGTTGTTAACATACCTTTTGGTTTTTTTTTTAAATTGGCGCTTTATTCCAATACTTCAAAAAATGTGCATTGCACAAAGGTTTTTTTATTAGTAAGAAAAAGCCAAAAATATGTAAAAGCAGAAAGAAAATTATTTAATATGTTTCAAAAAAGCAGATGTTTATTTAGTGAACATCAGGTACTTAAATTATATATCTATGTATATTTAGGGTTCCCACCTTTTGAAATGTTCAAACGCGTACATGTAAACTTCGATTTGCGTCGACTTTCACTGGTCTCAATTAACGACGCAAATCGAGGTTTAGGTGTACATACTTACATTGTTTTGAGATTGTTTTTATACAGATTCTCTTTTAAGTAAAAATGGAATAAAAATGTAATATAATAATTTACTAAAATGAAAAAAATAATTGTTTTTTTTGTAATTTTTGTAATGTAATTTATATTTAAAAATAAAATAAAATAAAAAAACGTAAAGAATAATTCGATAAAAAATATAACAAAAAAAACGTAAACAAAAATTCAAGATATTGCATCAAATTATAATAAATAATAAAGTGATAAAGTAATTACAAAAATATAGGAATGTAAAGGAAATTTACTTAAATTTATATTTATATTTTTCATTTGATTTGGCTGCTGCAATTATTTTGTTGTTTTCAGGTGTATTTTTTCTTATAAATATTGCAAATTCATTACAAGTCATCTGATAATTAAAATGAATAAATAATTCAGATTTTACCATTTCTACTTGTAAACGGTTTCGTTCATGCGTCCAAATGTTACCCATTACGCTGAAAATTCGTTCTACATAACAATTATTGGGTGGCACTGCAAATATATATTTGCAAAGTTGGAGTAATATTGGTGAATTGCTGATTTTAAAATATTCTATCCACTTCTCGGAAGAATTAGTTCCAGTTAATAAAGGAATAGCTTCATTTAATAAGCATATTTCAGAAAATAACTCATCACCAACGTCGTCAAATGATATTCCAAATAAGGTGCCCACATTACACGCTTGTTCTAGTGTTATAGTTGCATCTAAATTGAAAGGACGACTAACAGCGAAGAATGAAGTTTCACTAAAATCAAACCATTTCTGCAAATATGTTATCATTTTACCATAAATAAGGACACATTCATTCTCAAATTTGTCCCGATCAGTGATAGAAAGATGGTGTATGCTTTGGTTCACTTTAAATCCAAAAAAACGTTTTTCTATACGATTACGAAGTTCTGTTCTTAATTTACTGAAAATTGTAAAAACTTCAGTCGACTGAATATAATTACTTTCAACATGTTTCATAATGTTTTGAAAAAGGTGCATTATATTATGATATATAATTCAGCCAAAGAAACTTCGTTGTCCACGCTGGATTCGTTTTTACCAACAAATTTCCAAATAGCCTTATTCACATTTTCCTTTCCTTTACTTTTGAAATAGCTTTTCAAGGCAACCCAGTTTAGCAAAAGTCTATTAACGGCGGGATACAACGATAGAAATCTAGTTGGAACATGGCGAAGTATCGTAGAATATTCGCTATCAACAAATGAACAAAATTCTTTCAAGTTTTTATTTTCTTTGGCTGATGATGAAAATACTGCATAAACCTTAAGCACTAAATTTTCCACATCGTGACTGAGCAGCTGCAAGCCGAACTTTACAGTGTTATGGAGAATATGCACATTGCACTGCCCAGCAACCAAACTTGGTAAATTTGCTTTTTTTTTTAAATGAACAAATACTGAATTATTTTTACCGAAATTCACGGCGGCATTGTCTGCTCCATATGACACTAATTTTCTCGGACTCAATCCGACATTATTAATGCATTTCAGTAACTGATTAGCAATTGCTTGTGATGTTTCATCAGGATCTTCGTAAAAGTCTAAAATCGCATTTAATGTACCCTTTCTTTATCAAAAAATCTTACAGTAATGGGAAACATCTTCCGATTACCCTTGTTTGAAGCATCTGTACAAATGGAGTAGGGGCTATCTTTCATTATTTTTAAAATAACCTCTAGCGAATAAGGTGCTAGGACTAATTCAACTAATGATTCAGCCTTGGTTCGACCACAACTCAATTTGTGTGCATTTTTGGAGTCATTGTACGCTAATTTATGTAATTTATTTCCACAATCTTGTGATAAGTAGCTATGATGGTGTTTGATAGCATGATAAGTTAAGATCAATTCGGAAATTATGACACTATGATTATGAGTAGAATTTGCATCTGATTTTCTGAAAAACTGTGAAATAACATTAGATGATTTAGAAGCATGTATATTTTTCCTATGCCGTTCTGTTTGTATATGGTCCTTCAAAGCAGAAATACCTCTATATTTTATGGTAATTTTTGTTTTACAAACTCGACATAGTACGGTATTAGAGTCATCTTTATTTTGGATAATCCAAACTTCAAATTGCTCATTTTGCAGCCACTCATCATTAAATTTATATTCTCCCGGTTTTTGTCTTTGATTTTTTTCTGCTTTTTGTGGTGGTGTTCTATTGTTGTAGTCATCTTCATCATAGTTATCCGATTTTAAATTCAAATCATCGTAATCCCGTGCCATTATAAATGCGAAGCGAAGGTCTACAAAAAACCAAAACAAATTAATGTTGATATTATTTATGAATTAATCGGAGTTCGCGTTAAACTTATTAAATTAATATGGTTTTTTAATTTCCATAAAATTACAAATTCATTGGGAAATTAAATGAATTTAATGTAGGTATAAGAAAAAAGCACTTGTTTTTTGGTTAAAATTAATTTATTTTATCTGATAGCAAAGCAAGGTGCTTTAATACTAATTATGTTTTTTGCATTGCTATTGACGTTTTGAATCGTTGAAGTACGCAGTGATAATAGCGTTTGTTATACGCCACAAATTCCTTCAAATAATAAATTATTTCACATTTCACTCACGCTGTCACGCACAGTTTACAAATTTGAATGAACTTAATGTGACATTTTTTTCTCGATGTTTTTATTTGAATTCATTTGAACAAAAGTTGGAAATGTAACAAGAATTTCCCAAGAAACAAAAAAGCGTACATTATTGAACTGTTTGTAAAAAGCATGCGTACAGCGTACAATCACGTAATTTCGGAGTGAAAAGCGTACAGTACGCTCCAAATGCGTACAGGTGGGAACTCTATGTATATTGTTTCCTATATATGTATATAATATATTTGGTTTTGTTTTTGTCTTGTTTTGATCATATTATCTTGCTTTTTATCTTTTGAAGATTCCAATTCAATTGATTTTAGTTAATACTGTGTAAATAAGTGTAGGCGTAGTATAATATCAGTTCAGTGTGGTCATCCACCCAAAAGCTCCAAAAAAAAAGTTTAATTTACAAAAAACAAATTTTTTTTCATTTAACTTTTACCTTATTTTTGTTATTATTATATTTATTAACGTAGGTTGAATGTTAAATATATTTTTTATATTAGTGACTAAAAAACTAGGTAATATTAGTACAAATATATTAAAAGCACATGGCTTATAAAAATAACTAAATTTTTATAATTTTTTATCAAGAGCTCAACTTAAAACTACGTTTCATATATTAAAAATGCTTGTAAAAATTACAGATACTCATTTTCTAAGCAAAATTCGATAATAGGATATTGCTAAAGAATTGAAAAATAAAAACAAATACATGAAATATTTCCTTTTATCTGAAATAATATTTTATTTAATATTTGAATATTGTAGGTGCAATATTTGTATTTTAAATTTCTATTAACAATCCATCAGTTTTGTAAATTGAATCTCTATAGAGGTCTATAGAAAATTGAATATAGAAGTCTCCCTATAAATTTAAAGTTTGTTTTTAGTAAACATTTGTATTTCTTTCCTTACAGTTTTAATTCCCATTTTACACATTTCATTTTAACAAAAAAAAAAAAAGATAATGAATCTTAAAATTTTTATTAATTCATTCATAATTTTGTCCAAAACTCTTCATTGGCGCTGTGTATATTTTAAAACTAGAATTAAATAGCTAATATTGTCCAATTAAATTTATACTTCATCTGCGAACTCTTTAACTATCATCACGGTCAAAAATTTGTAGAAGCGATTTATCATTTATTTAAGTATTGAATGTATATTTCTGCATGATTATGTATTTGTCATACAATTTTAATTGGAAAAAACTCAAAATATTTAAACCATATTTTGCATGAAAAGTTGTTTTTTAGTTTAAAAATCCGTGAAACATTCCAAATCTCTTTTTATTTTAAATTTTTATTTTTATCCAAAATGTTGAAGGATTAGTAAATAATGGCGAATTGAAATGACATTTTTAATAATGCGTTATCTGTTATAAACATTAGGTACTCTACTCGTCTTTAAATTTATTCCAAATTATTAAAACAAGTTACTGTTTGCGATTAATAAAATAATGAATTATTTAAACAATATGTTCATTGACTTGAACGAGATACTTTTATTGGGATTTATTTAGTTTGATAATAAAAACTACTTTAGTGTTAAAAATTTAAACAAATCAATTCGTTATTTCTTCTTATTTTAAAATTTTGTATGTAATGTTTATCTTAAAAAAAATTTATCCAAATTATATAATCGGAAGATAATTTTGACATTTCAATCGATCCTCTTAGTTTTGGTAATATATATACAGTAGAAATCGGTTATTACGTACACTCAAGGGACCAGTACAAACGAACGTTATAACCGGTTTTCGTTATAACCAGTACATAAATAAAAATGTTATTTACTATATGAATTTTCCAATTTTTTATTATAAAATTTAATTTTTACATATTAGAATCATACGCACACAATACGTACAAATTAAAACATTATAGCCTTTTTCCTAGCATACAAAATAAAATAAAATAACAAAAAAATATAACAATATTAAATAAATTATGTACGTATGTAGGTATGGTATATTGACATTAAATTTTACATAAAAAAATTTGTAATCTTTTTTTGTACTTTATTGATCTGTTGTTTTGTAAAAAGAGTTTTTATATAATTATCAACCACAAGCATAGCATCTGTAACTTTTAAATTATCGCAATTGTTATCAATAAATTGTTTTAAAGCTTCAGAAGCTTTAACAGCTTCGACGTTGTTTAAAATTTTATTTTCATTCATTGCATTTTGTTCGTTCTCGTTTTCACTTTCGCCTTCAATTTCAATGTTAATTTCATTTACGATGTCTTCATCAGTTGGTACAAATGTTGTTAGCAATTCGTTATCTACTTCTATATAGTCATTCCAGGATTTGTCAGTTATATTATTTTGGGTTAATAATATTCGTAATTCTGATAAAGGAATCTCATCTTCCTCGTCATTAAAAGCTATTGGTGGCACATTTGATTCACTTTTATTAAACCCTGCTTTTTCAAAACAGTTAGAAATAGTATTTGCTGTAACTTTTTTCCAAGATTGCGAAAGGTATTGAATACCTTGCAAAAGTGTAATTTTATTTGATTGTTTAAGCTCTATGTTTGTGATCATATTCAAAACCAATTGCTTTCTAAAATGAAATTTTAAAGATTTAATAACACCTTGGTCAAGTGGCTGCATAATAGATGTACAGTTGGGTGGTAAAAAAACTAATTTAATGTATTGCAAGTTCTCCACTTGTGGATGAGCAGGGCAATTATCAACAAGTAGTAGCATTTTTTTTTTCTCCTTACCAAGTGATATATCCCATATTCTTAAAATTTGTTCGAAAAGAATACTTGTCATCCACGCCTTTTTGTTGCTTTTATATTGTACTGGAAGGTTACTTACATTTTTGAAACACCTTGGATTTTGGGATTTGCCTATAACAACCAATTCCATTTTTCTTGAACCTGTCATATTAGCCGAAACTAGAACAGTTATCCTTTCTTTAGATAGTTTACCTCCAAAGCATTTTTCACCTTTTAGTTTCATTGTTTTATCAGGTAAAACTTTGTAAAATATTCCAGTTTCATCTGCGTTAAAAATTTCATCATCTTCATACCCTTTACGCAAATCTGGCCAAACATTTTCAAACCAATTTTTACAGGATTCCGTATCAACTTCTGAAGATTCTCCACAAATTTTTCTAAAAACTATTCCCCTTCTAGCCCGAAATCGTTGAATCCATGATTCAGAGCAGTTAAAGTTTTCCTTATTTCTTAATCTTGCTAATTCATTGGCTTTCGTTTGCAAAATTTTTCCATCAATAGGTACGCTAAGTGATCGGTGGTATATGAACCATTTATATAAAGCGTCTTCTATATCACTATGTTTTGCTCGTCTGAATTTTTTACTTTTAGCACCATTACATTCAATTTGATTTTTTATTTTACTTCGATTCTTGAAAATCGTTGATATTGTTGATGGCTTTAACAAAAATTGCTTAGAAATTTCTGCATTAGATTTCCCTTGTTCTAAAAGTTTTATAATTTCCAATTTCTTTTTAGCAGTTAAATTTTTTCTGACTAAAGGTGCCATTTCTATAAAAAGAATTTTTTTAATATTGGATTTCGATTTTTTTGTAATAATCTACATAGTAATAATGTACATATTTACCTATGTTATCTATTTATAATATGTAAATATAAACCAGCATTGAGATAATCAAAATATAAAACTGCGTTTAAATTTGAAAATGACATTTAATACTTTAGCCGAAAATGACATTTTTCTTTGGTAAAATAGGTTTTGGAAATAAAATAAAAATTGTTCGTTAAAACCAATTTTATTTACATGAAAACAGAGATGTCGCTTAAATAGAAACATTCGTTATAACCAATTTTTCGTTAAAACCGATTTCGTTATAAGCGATGTTTTTGTCATACATTTTTTATATAGACCAAATTTGTTTATTGCTTTTGTGTGTTATAACCGATAATTTGTTATAGCCGATATACGTTATAAACGATTTCTACTGTATATATAAGTAGTTCAAGATCATTCTTATTCAAAATTGAATTTTTGCTTTTGTTTTCAAATTATTTTTTCTGATCTTTATTAAATTTTAAGTGAAATAAATGTGATATACAATAAAATATCAATTAAATTTGATAAATATAAAATATTAAATTATATAAAAAGTTGAAAACATTCAATGTTTTATAAAATGATGAAAAGGACAATCAAGGATGAAAAAGGAAATAACTTAATGGTGTATGTATGAAAGCTTTCAAAATAAAAATGAACGGTGAATATTTAATTTAGCATTTAAAATAATTTTAAAAAAGTATTATATGAAATATGAAGAATGTGAAAATATCATTGACTGTTATATTTTACATCTTATAAAGTATACCTACTTATTAATTAAAACAAATCGAAAACAATCACATTCCTTTCATTATTTTAAAATTTAGTTATTTTATTATTATAAGAACCAATAAAAAAAATAAATGGGGACTGATTGAATTGTCAACAATACTTTCTATTTTATATTTTAAATTTTTTTTAACCTTCATTGTTTTAAAGAACCTAACATCAAAATCAAACAAAAGTATTTTGTATTTTGATAATATAATTAAATAATTAGATATAGATAAGATTTGTTTGACATTTCAATCTGTTTTTTTTTTTTTATTTTGTAATGTAAATAATTTTTATTTTAAAAACTTTTATTTTATTTCGAATTGAACTGATTTTTATTAAAATTTAATTTCAAAATTTTTATTTTTGTATTTATATCCCTATCATTTAGTATAAAATTTGTTTTAATTTCATCGAAAAAATTGGTAGTTATTATGGTATTTAAAATTTATTCAAAATTTTATTGAACAATCCATTGAACGTGATCTTAATTTAAAAAGCAATTGTTTTTGCCTATATTACAAGTAATAATTTTAAACTAAAATTGCAATAAAATACCATAAAAAGTATTTATTAAATCTTAATTTCATTATTTATATTTTTATTTTAATAAAAATAATTAATCTATCTTTGTTTTTCATTGTTTAATGAGAACACTCTTTAAAGATTTCTTTCTTTTATAACAAACATTATAAAAATTCAAGCTACTATTCTACAATTACAAAATAAAAAATCTTAATTTTACTACATTTTTCAGTTTTCTAATTTCATTAATAGTGGCAACTCTTTTTAAAAGTTTTTACGTTGACATTTAAGTCATCTGCTTTGCCGACTGCCAACAAAATGTTTAAGTCAAATTTCAGGTTATTTATTTTTTGCTAGGTTAGTTCATCTATTATTTATTTTTAGTAACTTTTTTTTTTAAATTTTACAAAATATTTAAAATTTTTAAAACTATTTTTAAAATTTAATGCTTAATTAAATATTAAAAAAATGTATTCACCGTTTCATTTCCTACAAAATAAATTTTTTTATCAAATGTACATTTAACTTTATCTAATACTTTGCAATTCTTTTTAGGTATGATTTTAATAAAAAAAAAAAAGTGTTATTTCTAAAGAAAAAAAAAACAATTTTATAAATAAACTATAAAAAAAGAAGAACATTAAAATTTATAAATAAATACGAAAACAAACAACAAAAAAAATATTGAGCACCTACATTTATATTGAAATTATGGATAGTTTTAAAGAGTGGCTAACATCAAAATTAAAACCACTGGACATGGATGAAAATGTTTTTGGTGAATATATTGTTGGTATATTAGAAGATAATGATAATGAAAATGAAAAATTAGAATCTCTAGAAGGTATACTACCCGATATGAATGATTTAATTAAAGAAGTAGTTCAAAAATGGAATGAATTTATGCCAAATGCCAATATTAAATCAGAAAATGATGATCAAGCTAAAAACATTGATATTGTCAAAGATATGGCAGAAATATTAGAAAAAAAATTAGCAACATCAGCTTCTGTTAAAACGTACACAGAAGAAGAAAAACGTATTAGACAACAAATATTACAAACATATAGTCAAACAGATGTGCCAGAACATGATGATGATGATGAAGAAGATTTTATTGATGAAGATGATGGTGGTTTAGAAAAGAATACTAATTTTTTAGATGTACAGTTGGCTCAAAAGGCTCGTCGTGAAGCTGCAAAAGCTGAAAGTCAACGCAAAAAAGATAAAGATAAAGAGGATCGTGAAAAGCAAAAACAATTAAGGGAACAAAAGAAAGAAAAGAGAAAAACTGTTAAACAGGAAAGAAGAAAATAAAAAAATTATATATTTTTTTTCTACATATTGTGTTTATATTATATAATAAAAAAAAAAAACAGGAAAACTATTTTCTTAAAGAAAAAAAAAAAAACAATGAAATATGAAAAAAAATTGTTGATTATTATAAATAAAAAACAAAAGAGTTTTATTTTAAAATAAATATATTTTATTTAATACTTAGCTATGTCTGTTAATTAATAGGCAGATATGTTTTCAAACAATTCGTAAATCTATGGTTTTGAATAATTTACATGTACACACCAATAATTATAATTTAACACTTTTGACATGTTTTTTGAATTGTATAAAAATTTTTTTAAAACTTTAAAAACATATAATTTTAATTCAGTAATTTGATTGCTGAATTCATTTTTTTATTAAATTTTAATGAGTATTTCTATTTTAACTTCTACTTAATCAATAATCATGATTAATCTAATATCTGATATTACATATTAGATCCATAGACGTTTCAAAAAATCCTTTGTTATCTTTATAAATCTCACAAAAATATAAAATTTTCAATCATTTGTTGAAGTAAAATTTCCTCAAAATCAATGATTTATTTTAATTTTCATTAGTATTTTTGCAATTTCTTTTAATATATCAAAATAATAAAAATAAAATTGTTTTAGTTTTCTACAACATGATTTATTATTAATCTTAGTTAATTAATTTTAATTTGCTCATGTTTTTTTAGACCAAAAAAAATCAACTGTGCTATAAATTTTCTTTCAAGCAAGAACTTGTTTTATAAAAATGATTTTCATTTAATTCTTTATGACTGTTTAATATCAATGATTTAGTATAATTTCTTATTTTTAGATTTTTTTATAAATCAATATTCATTATTGATATTCAATATAATATGTTTATTTCGTTATGAGAAGCACCTGTTGATTTGTTCAATACTTTTGTATAAAACATATCTCAAATCATTTCTTTAAGTACTTGTTTTTATTAGATCGAATATGTCATGCTATTCATCATACTAAAAAAATATTCAATAATTAAGTATTGTTAAAAAATTCCAGCAATCTCTATAAATTTATATTGCTTTTAAAATAAACATAAAACACTTTGTATTACTTTGTAATAATAATTTCACTTAATAATTTATTTGACCTTTTTTTATATTTTTCGAAATTTTCATCTGTACACTCTCATTTTCCGCAAAAACCGCATGTAATTAAAAAAATGAAAAATCGTTTTTTTATGAAATTTGTAGAGCAAGATTTTTTTTATACTAAATAAAGATAATATCATAATATATTAATCAGTGAATTTACATTGTAGAATAGTTCTTTGCGTGTAAAAATAATTAGAACGGATCAAATAATATTTTCTCATTATTATTCAGAAACGGATGGTGGTTATATATATACAAAAATTTTATTATCCATACAAAATTAAAATAAATATTTAAGTATATATAAAAAATGAGGATATTGTAAAAATTGAAATGCGGGCCCAATTTTTTAAAAATTATAAAGTAGAAAAAAATAAAATAAAAAAAGAATTTTAATTCAACTAATATTCTTTTTGTTCGCTTCTTAAATTCATTTTCAAATTTTGTTATTCTTATTTTCTCTATTAAAATTAGAAATTTTTTTTTTGTATATGTTTAGATTTAGATAAATGAAAATGCATGAAGTGAAAAAATTTTTAATAGGTATTATAAAGATCAAAATATTTTATAATACTTATGAATCATTAAGTTCTTGATTAATTAGATACGACTATCATTTACGTATACATAATTCGCTAAAACTACCTTATAGTATGTACAAACAACATTATGAATTTTAAAAAACTACATATTAAAGGCACTGTTAACAAACTGTTATCTAATCCTTATATTTTGACTTTGGAGATTAAAAGATTTGATTTTTTGATAAGAAAACATTTAATAAATTAAAAATAAATATTTTTAAATATTTAATGCAGTTTTGTGTATGAAAAAAAAAAATGCAATTAAACTTTAAAAACAAATTCCAAAAATTACAAAACTTTCATATATTGAATTCTAGTTGAAATTGAAATATAGCAATATTTGTAATTTAATTGTGCCTGAATGAAAATTTTATGAGGATCAAATTAAAAAAGTACAGTATAACAAATCCATATAAAGTAGTGCAACAATTGACCACCGTTTCCTAAAATAGTTTCTAATTAAATTAGACATTTAGAAAACAAGGTTTTAAAATTATTTTAGTAGGTTCTTTGAATGCTTTGGATCAACGAATATTTTTTTATTTAAATTTTCTTAAATAAAATCTAATGTAAAAAAAAAATGTTTTTAATTGAAATAAGAAAGAAAACAAAAAAAATAAGTACATAAATGTATATATGAAGTCATAAAAAAGTTTAAAAGTAGTTAATAATAAGAAAAATGAAAAGAAAAACTTCAATTATAATTTTTTCTTTTATTTTATAATAATTATTATTTTTTTTTTGTCTTTGGTTTTTTTTTTTTTCTAACTTGGAGAGTCATTGACTTGGAGGTCGATTTATACGCTCATTTTATAATTTTAATTTTTCAGTACTTATTCATTTTAGTTTACTATTTTTATCTTCACCCATTCCTTATTTGATCAGGTCAAATTTGTTATGCTTCTTTACCCCTTTTTTGATATTTTCATTTAAAATTTTTCTTTTTAAAGAGTTTTTCTTCACCTTTCTTTTTATTTTCTTTTATTATTGCAGATTGATTTTAGTTGAATTTTTTTTTTATTTTCAAATGGTGGTAAATTTTCACCATAAGATAATCACGATTGTTCTATTTTTAACTTTTGTAATATAATGTTAAATTGAAAGGAAAAATCACAAAATTGGGTTTGTATTTTTTTATTATGTGGAACAAACAATCTAAGAATATATCGTGATTAAATTTTTATTTTAGTATTGTTTTTTTTTTTTAATTTGAAAAATCAAAAATTAGTTCAATAAAAATGAAATTTGTAAAATGCATTAAAAGATTTTATAGCAAACAATTAGAATATTTGCGGTTTTAAAAATAATGCAATAAAAAATGCAGTTTTAATCATTTGAAATATAAGGTAAGGTTTTTTGTAAGGTGAAAATAAAGAAATATAATAAAATTATTCAAAATAGAAAATATAATTACAGAAATATTTAAAGTTACAAAAAATTGTACAAATATCTGCAACTACAAGGTATAATAAGAAAGAGTTTATTTATAAAAATCGGACTTACCATAATTGGTTGTTCGATTATTTTTCGATATTTATCTTAGATTACCAAATTCTGAATTTAGAAATTTTTTCTTATGATTTTCTCAATTTTTTAATGGAAAAATATTTATTCATAATTTTGAGAAAAAGTGAATAATGAGAATTAGATAGAAAATGGAAATGGATTATTTGTTTTAAGTTATCGGGTCTTGGTGCAAGTGCAAGTACAATAATAGGTAAAATAAACTTATCACTTAAATGAATGGTTATTTTAGAAATTTGTTAAGAAAATATAGAGTTATTATCTTTTAACATAATACATATTGTATTAAACCGCAAGATGCCGTATAGTGGCTTTATTATCAACCTTCAACATCTTACCGCCTGTTTTAATAGGCTTAACTTTTTACATTCCTAGAACAACGTTTTTAATGGGAGGTGTTTAAAAAATTTTCAATCTTGAATTTAATTAATACGGAGCCCAATATATATTACCAAATGAAATTTAGGAACTCTTTCGAAGTTGAAACCAATTTTAAATGAGGTGGAAATAAATTATTTTTTTGATTTATATTACAGACTTTTTAATTGTAATATTCGTTGTAATTTGTTTAAACAATTGATTAGCCAAAACTTTCAGTGAATTTATTTTTCATATATGTATTTGAAAACGCCATTAAATTGATATTACGGAGTGCCGAAATACCGCAAATAGAATTGCCGCTATACATCTATAACAGATAAGAAATGGAAGTTGATAAATTCATAAAGTTTTAGAATTTCAATCATTTAATAAAAAAAAAAACTTGTACATATTGTCAAAAAAAAACAAAATTTAATAATTTTTAATAAAAAAAAAAAAAAAATAAACAATAGAAATTAATGTCTTTTACATGTCGTTAAACATGTTTTTCAAGAAATTTTTTCTGTTGATTTTGAGTTTGTTTTTATTTTCGATTTATTTTTTGATGATTTTTAGTAAACAAATGCTAAAAGTAAGTTTCGTTTTTTTTTTTTTTTTGGGAACAGCATGAAATGATTTATTATAAATGGAATTTTCTTTAATTTTATACATTTTTCTCATTGAAAATTATTATATTCATCTTCATTTACCTTTGTTATGATTTCATTATATGTATGTATATAATTTTTGCTTTTGTTAAATGTAATGAACCATAAAAATTAATTGAAATTAGTATAAAGAAAATGATACAAAATAAAAATCATCAGTTCTAACGTGAGAAATTAGAAAAGCGTTTTTATGCCGTCATTTGTATATTTACTGTCTTTTGTTTAAATTTTTAGTTAAAATTTATATTTTTATCGGTACTAGAGTTAAAGTATTCATTTTATACTTGAAAAAGCTTGTCATATTATTATTTTTTGAATGAAATTTTGATATATTTACCTATAAGTATGCAAATATTACTTATTCATTTTTTAAAAATTTAAATTTTTCTAGATTTTGAAAATTTTTTAAAAATAATATAATAGTTTATAGCATAAGTATTTATTTTAGACTTGAATAGATTGTATTTTTCTTGTTTTAAATAAAAAATTTAGTAATTTTAATCTATAAATATTCAAATATTTTCCAAAAATTTTGTTTTTTAATTCCCACACGCTAATAAAGGAACACTCGAGGAACGAATTCCTTTATACATAGCTAAGAAAAGACATATGTAGGCTTGGCTCAAAGCTAAGGAGTTAGAAGGAAAATAGGATAGAAGAGGAGAGTTAGGTGGTAGGTTAGAAACGAATTTAGTAAAGTTCTTTTAAAATGTTGCAAATTGTTTAATAGTATATTTCTATCAGAGGGGGAACACATTGGATTGAAGCATGTTCCATATTCTACCAGTTCTCACAAGAGTTTTCATAATCAGTTTTGAGCCATCTAGGGATTTCCACATTAGTAGAATAGTAGAATAGCAATAGTAGAAATATAGGGATATTATCCGGTAAAAGAGTTGTTAAAACTTCTCAAAAACTTTTGAAAGAAATATTTACAAAATAAAATTGATTATTAATGAATAGTTCTACATTGATAAGTACATATAATAAAATTAAGCTCTACTATAGAGGTTAATAATAAATACAAGTTACTGTTAACTTGTTAAGATTTTTAACAATTATAGTTAAGCTATAATTTAATATTTTACAAATATATTCATTGTGCCTTTTTTTTTTAAAGTAAAGTTTGTAGAGAAACTACCAAAAAGGCACACAGTAGATATTTTTTTTTTAAATATTAAATTAGCAAATTATTAATTTATTGAAAAAATAAATTATAAAAATCACTGAATAATATGAATGACATTAAATTTTTATTAATAAAATTTTGTTCTCATTTAATTTACTAAAAACAAAGATAGAACAAATATACAAAATTATTTTTAATAATGACTTAATCAAAAAATCTTTTATCTCTTGTAAGTCACGAAATTTAAAAAAAAAATCTTTGGCTTTCGATATCTGGCTTTGGATCTTTTTCAAAGCAGGGAGTTATATTCAGTTATATTCACAAATTAAAAAGGCAGTTCTATTCGTTATGCTTTTGGGAATTAAAAAAAAAAGTAAAATTTCATTTTGTATAAATATTTAAATTATACTGGAAATTTTTTTAATATTTTTATATTTGTAATTTTTTTTTTTTTAGGAAGAATGTTCTCACGTCCTTATTTTATATGCACACATTGAATTACTAAAAGAAAATGTTTAAATATTTAGAATGTCCTTCGGACTTGATAAAAGTTTAAAGAAAATAAAAAAAATATGGAGAATCTCATTTTTTTTTTAATTTAAAATTTTTTAAAATTTTTGTGGAAAGACAATATGCAGTGTATTTCAAGTTATAGCTTCATTTTCTAAAAAAAAAAATTCTGCCTGGGTGTTTAACTTGATCGAATCTTGAACGTGTACTTTTCTGAAAAAAAAAACTTGGGTTTTAACTCGCACAGTGAACACGTTTGTTTTTTTTTAAATTTAACCTCAAAATAGTTGAAGGGGCAATAGTTCAGCACTTTCAGAATGGAGCTTCTACATTAAAGAATTGGGTTAAAAACTGTCAGAGTTAGTAAATGTTTATTTTTTAAATGTCTATTGTAAATGATAATTGTAAAAACATATATATTATCGATTCATTAAACACATTAATAAAATAATTTCTCTTATTCGATTTAAAATTAATTAACCCTTGAAAACTTGACATAATTGTTTAAAACATATTTTTGGGAAAATGTCTTATGCTCTACAAATTTTATGGTTTTGGAATTCTGAATTAGAATTCTTTGATTAGAATTATCCATTTTGTTGAACCTATAACTAGATATGCAATCGTCGCACGTAATTCCTTAAAAAAATAGCATTGCTATTTGAGTTTTTGTAAAATTTAAAAAAAAACCTTTAAGAATTACCTGAATATATTAGTATCTTGGGATATTATTTAAGTATACTGAATATTTTATTTTTAGTTTGAAGTATAGTTTCGTAAAAAATTTAGTTCAAATTTACTCTATTATTAAATTACTAAAAATGAAAAAAAGTAATGTTTATTATCGATTTTTGAATAGGTTGATTTTGATTCTAATGAAAACTTTCGTAGTACAAATGTCGTTTTTATTGGATCTCTTAGATTTAGACAATATTTTAAAATTTAAGTAAATAAAATATGCCATTTTTAGCCAATCAAAAACAACGAGTTAAGGAAATTTTTTTTTAAAGTTTCAATTAAACAATTTTTTAATATAAAATGTTGTTTTAAAAGAAAGAGCTTATTTTGCAGGAGTAGTAACCTGAGGAGTTCCTGGCGTACTAAACGCGGGAGGGCGGCTATGATCCCAGCAGAGTTTTACTGAAACCTAGTCTAAATAAACTTGGTGAATTTCCTATACTACTTACAGTAGTCGAAAAGGAAAAAATTATCATCCCTATTAGAAAATATTTTAAAATTGACTGACATATTTTTATACCCGTATGACTATATAGTCAAAGGGTATAATAAATTTGCCATTACGTTTGTGACGCAGAGAAGGAGGGGGGGTAGATATAGACTCAAGTGTATGGTCCGGATCAGAATCGAAAAATAAATCGATTTAGCTATGTATGTCCGTCCGTCCGTCCGTCTGTCCGTCTGTCCGTCCGTCTGTCCGTCTGTCTGTCCGTCCGTCTGTCCGTCCGTCACCACGATAACTCAAAAACTAAGGGAGCTAGGATCTTGAAATTTTCGCAAATTCGTTTTTTTGCAATAGCCGTCATCGCTATTTAAATCCAGCCATTTTGGTCCATTGGTTCGGGTAGCTGCCATACAACTTCTGTTTTTATATAAGTATTACTCTGTTCTTATTACAGCTGCGTGTCTGAAATTTGGTCAAAAGTAGTTTAGTTTTATGGCCAAAGTTACTACAAAATTTGGTTGGTCTGCTGCAAAGGGTTCGAGTAGCTGCCATACAACTTCTTAGTTTATATAGGCATTGCTCTGTACCTATTAAAGTTGGGTGTCTGAAATTTTGCCAAAAATAGTTTAGTGCAATGGCCAAAGTTACTGCAAAATTTGGTTGGTCTCCTGCAGAGGGTTCGAGTAGCTGCCATACAACTCCTTCTTTTATTTGAGCATTACACTACACCTAATAAAGCTGGTATGTTTGAAATTTTGCCAAAAGTAACTAATATTTAAAATAATAATGATATAATGTTTATATAACGGTCATACGGGTATCCCAGAGTTGACACAGTCTACTCTACCACACTCTTCCTCGTTTTTAATGGAACTTATATATATTGTATACTAGCAACTGGGCCTTGTAAATCCAATTGCCAATATTTTCTAGTACTTTATAAGTTTAATATTATTTATTTAGTTTATAATTTATTTTTATATTTTACATTACATATTATTTGGTTGCCAAGGTGATTTTATTGTGCTTCAATTAAAATTTATGACTTGGTAGGGAAATTAATTTCACACACTCTCGGTTAATATGTAAGGGGCTTATTCACTACTTGTTTATAATTTATTTATATATTTTATTTTGCATATTATTTGGTCGCCAAGGTGATTTTATTGTGCTTCAATTAAAATTTATGACTTGGTCGGGAAATTAATTTCACACACCCTCGGTTAATAAGAAATGGACTTTATTCACTGCAATACTGAAGCCACTTTTGGTTCTACTAATTTAATCAATGAATGTAACACTACTTTATAAAATCAGTTATTTAATAATGGAATTAACATGAACGTAAATTATGTTAAAGAACCAATTTTTTTTAAATATACAATTTCTTAGAATTTGATTAAATCTCCATTTCTAACAACTAAAAGTAGTCAACCGGCATTTGAACCTTTAAGATTACTTTTCAAATTATACAATCAATGTTGTACTATATGTAATTTTCTTAATCATATTGTTTAGAAAAACTTAATATTATTAACCTCATAAATTTTTAAGACTTTATTTAGTAACTAAAAAATCAAAATTTCCAAAATATTGGAACTATATAATTATTATATGTATACCCAAAATTATATGTTATACCCATTGTACCTAAAATTATATGTTTTCAAAAAAAAAAAAGTAACCTGAACCTAAAATTATTTCATACCTTTGCATATTAAATATTGTGCTGACCTGGCACCTCATTAAATATTTAAATATCAATAACTAATAAATAAATATTAGTTATATAAGTATAGTTTATATATAATTCTAATTTGATTTTAAATATGCAATAGAATTTATAACTAATCAAGATTTCTTGATAAATATGATCATAAAGTTTAATTTTATATTTAAATAAATATGGAGTCCGTATGAGGTTAAAGTCCTCATTTTTATTTTTATTGTTCTTTTTTTTTTTTTTTTTTTGTGTTTTTTTTTTACATAAATAATCAATACTAAAATTGTTCGTCCTTTTTTTTGTTGAAATTTTCCGTTTTTCATGTTATCCTTATTTTATGTTATGGCAAGGCTTTTATAACATAAAAAAATGACTCATTTTTATGCTATATTTGAAATATCACGTTTTTGTTAATGATTTTATGTGTTTTTTTTTTTTGTAGGGGTTTTGTTTGATAATAAAATTGTATTTAAATGTATAGAAGAAAATTTCAAATGAAAAAACCCAATTAAGTGAAAGTTTGAATAAATGTTGGCTTTTTTTTTAAAGGCATATATTATATAGTCTCTAAAATGCATGATTCATACTATATACAAGTATGTGGTGAAACATCCTTGTTATTAAATTTTTTATGTACTTGTATATACCTACATATATTATTTTTGTATTAGTTTCTGTTGTCCCTTTGTTATTTTGAAAAATTATTCAAATATCGTTATGGTTTTTTTTCCTAACTATTTTTGATTTAATTTTTTGTTTTTTTTTTTGGCCAGACAGAAAAAATTTATTTTTTTATTTTTAATAACATCTATTTTAAAAATCCTAGTTAATACTTTTCTCCATTATATAATGACTCATCATGAGTCATACCGTTCATATAAAAAGAGTTTTTAATCAAAACGTTTTAATTATAGGAAAAGGAAGCATTTGAATAAAATTGAGAATAAGTTAACTCTATAGTAAAATTGAATAACAGATCACAGGTGGATTGAGTTGAGTTGATATTAAAATAATGAATTTTAATTAAATTGAAATTGCTTTGAACCATTACTTAATTTGTGAGAAAATAATCCAATATTATCTGCAATTGTTAGTAAACTAATATTATACCTTCTGACATGATATCAAATTATTCAATAAACAAAATTATATACTTATATGTATCCGTGTAGATATGCAATTAATTTTAATTTATCCTTTGTTAAAATCTAAAAATATATCAGTTATCTGTATTGATGATAAATGATATTATCGATTTTATCAGTATACAATAATCTATTTTTAATATTGACATTGTATTTGTTATTAAATAAATATATTGTCTTAATAATGGTCTCGTTTATGTAATATATATACTTATGTACATTAATATTTAATATATACAAGGTGGGCCAAAAGTCATTATGGGGTTTAAAAATTTAATAACTTTTTTTCGTTTATATATTTTTTTTTTAATTTTTTTTTTCAGATTTTATAAATAACACATGGAGAATAAATAATGGGTGGATTCATAACTAAACAAAGAACCAGAATAATAGAATTTTATTATTTAATTAAGCGACCAATTATGTTAAAGGAAATAGCACATAGTCGCCATTTTAACGTCAGAATTTCGCTCTGTGACGCAATGATTCGTTGCTTAGTTGATTGTCACCATCAACATGCCATCGTAAGAGATTTGTCTAGAATTGGTATACCACGTTTAATTCGCACTGCGAAAAATATTGAACTTGAAGAGAAAAATGTTCTACGCGTTCATGAAACAGCGAAAATATCTACCAAAAGGCGTTCTACCGGATTTAATGTCAGAACCCGACTATTTTCTTTCGGGTTATTCGAAGCAGCGAATATATGTGAAAAAGCTCTAGACAATTCTTGATCTCAAGGCAAACATTCTTGCAGAAATTTGAATGCTACAGCCATTAATTTTGAAAGATATATGCCCTTAAATATATGAACGAAAATGGGGAAGCTGAAAATCGGGGTCATTTAAGTGACATTATTTTTCAATCTTAGTGTAAAAAAATTTCTGAAAAAAAAAATAAAAAAAAAATATATAAACGAAAAAGTTATTAAATTTTTAAACTCCATGGTGACATTTGGCCCACCCTATATATTATTTATATTTATATCAAAAAGTTATATTTGGAATATTTGTTTAAATATTTAAGTATAATTTTATATAGTAGTTTGTTTGAGAATTTAACAGGTGTCAAATATTGTGAAATTGTCAATAATCGAATGGAGACGTTACTATCTAATAGATCGTTTATATTTTTAATCAAATTTAAATCGATTATTGGAATAAAAAGAATGAATGTAGAC
The DNA here is from genome assembly GCA_963082915.1 of Dolichopus griseipennis. Lineage (NCBI taxonomy): Eukaryota > Metazoa > Arthropoda > Insecta > Diptera > Dolichopodidae > Dolichopus > Dolichopus griseipennis. Next base: position 31,173,557 of record OY720442.1, on the reverse strand, counting down.
GCAATATTTTATGTATTAATTTTTAATTTCATATTGTAAATAAAGGTAACAAAAATTTATTGAATCAAAATGACGTACCTAATATGAATGTTCTAGATATGACTATGAAATAATATCATTTGTTTTTTAAAATTTTATTCCTTTTGTGTAAATAATTTTTTATAATTTTTTTTTTAATATCATAGTTTTGAATGCTATTTCAAGAGGATATCACTCTCGAATTCCATCCTTTTCATCGATTTATTACAAAAAACAATCGATTCGATATCCCTAACTTAAATTTGTTCGTGAGCTCGGATTTCGCAAGAGTGCGAATGAAAAAATTTCACAATTTCAGGATAAGCACGATGCAAAGGTTTTCACCGATTTTCCAAATGAGTTTTGATTTGCATCAGAACGCAAATCTGCTGTAGAATTCGTGTTTTAAATTAATAAAACGCACTTGTCAAATAAATTGTGTATATGCTCTAGGTAGGTATAAGTTCTAGGTGAAATCTTTTATTAGATAGATCGTTCATATGTGTTCATAATTATACTTTTGAAAATGTTATAAATTTATGGTAGACATCTTGTTATAAGCTTTTATACTTTTATTATCTTTGCTTTTCAATAAAACCTCTCTGACTAAGTTGATAGTAGCCTTATATAAGTTTTCAGCCTTCTAACACCTTTGTTAATAGTAGGTACACATAATAAATTTAAATTATATTATAAACCTAAAAATCGTTTTAGAGCTGCAAAATAATTTTAAGATCAGAAATTTGACACGACTTTCAAGTATATTGCACTGGTTTTCAGGGGAAGGTAGAGAACTGTGTATGTCTAAAAATGTTTCGAACTTATGATAATCAACGTTAAGATTGACAAACAGCTGGGTCTGATGTTTTTTCCGAAACCAATGGTTAAGCTTAATAAATACAATATACACTTATACTAACATAATCAAACCCAGAATGAAGCATTAAATATCTTTTAAATTTAAAGATGAAAAATGTGAAAGCTTCAAAACAGTTACCAAAATTAAAAATGTAATTAACAAATATGATATACAGTAGATTATTAAATTTTTGTCTCTGGTTATAAATTATTACACTGTTTTGTTGATTTTCTTTTTTTTAAATATAAGATAAACTTTAATTTTTTATTGTAAAACATACAGCTGTATAGATAAAAATCTTAAATTTTGAAGTTTATAATTATGAAAAATACCATGGAAGATTACCTTTTCTATATTAAATGATAAATATCTAATGAACATTATACATATTTTTTTATTTATTTTATTTGTATTGTTTAAAAAAATTTCTTAAAAATTTTGTAAGTCATACATATTTTTAAAAGTCTCACCTCAGTTATTTCTTGAAAACTTTTCACATTTTAATTTTCTATTTATTGAATGATTTAAATGTCTTCCAAAATCATCACCTATATATTTTACTACTGTTTTAAATTGTTTCTTTATATTACTTCAATATTATTTTAATTTATAGATAAATAGTGTTACCAGATTGGTTAAATCCATCTGAATCTATTTACTTTAAAATGTATGTACCCCTTAAAATTTAATTGAAAATTTTAATAAATTATGACAACTATTTACTCTTGACGCTTAAAAATTTTGAAATTAAAATTTTGCTGAGAGTGTGTTGCTGGAGCTCTTCTGTATTGAAAGGTGAAAGCTTGAAAAGAAGTCAATATCAGTGGAATTTGAACAATTGGAAATATATTTTGAATATATTTGAAACTTTAACATATTTCTTATCAAAAATGAAGTCAAAATATTTTATAAAGTTTTTCTTTTAGGACTGGAGATCCGAAGATCGCATATAGATTTTATGCAAAACATAAAAAGTTACTGTACAATTGTGAGATTAATAAACCAGTTAATAGCATAGATACATGTTTGAGTGCACGGAAGGAAATATATTATTATTATTATATTGATTTTAATAAATTGTAACTGGAAATAGTACTAGACCTTATAACATGGAGAAGAGTCTTGTATTTAGCTTCTTATAATATCAATAGATACAATTCTATTTGTTATATATTGTAATAATTTTATATTCGAATTATATGGTATTTGGGACCCAAAGATTACTGTGTGTACTCGATTCGAAAACCAGATAAAATTTTTTTTCACTTTTATTGGGATTCGAACAAACGGTCGGCATTCTTACTACTGTGCCAACTGGGGTTCAAGTTTAAAACAAAGGAAAAATAATTTTTAAAATATAGTTTCGAACTATTACTTTCTATAGCTGTAAGAATAGGAATAACTTCTAGAATAGGAATAATTATTAAAATCTAAAGAGATGATGAAATTAAACATTTAGTTTGTGGGAAAATTTAATTGTGGTAGTGCAGTGGGTTCTCGTAACTGCCAAACAACTTCTTCTTTTATATTAGCATTACTCTACACTTAATGAGACTGGGTGTGTGAAATTTTGCCAAAAATAGTTTCATTTCTGCAAAAGTTGGTTGGTCTAATGCAGTGGGTTTGAGTAGCTGCCGTACAACTCTTTCTTTTATATGAGCATTACACTACACCTAATAAAGCTGTATGTTTGAAATTTTGCCAAAACTAACTAATCGGATAACTTAATGTTTATATTACAGTCATACGGGTATCCCAGAGTTGACACAGTTTACTCTACTACACTCTTCCTCGTTTCTTTTATTTTTTTTTATGAAACTCTTGGTAACACTTTTTTGTAAGTCTATACATTAAAAGTTTTTAAAGAAAAACAAAACAAAATTGTTTCAATAAACAGTGCATATACAAATATAATAAGATTTTCGGTTAAAAAACTTTACAACCTCAACTAAAGTTTGTTTTGTTTTTTATTTTCAGTATATTATTTAATTTTTGTTTTCTTGTTCTATTTCCTTAATGACAGTATTATTTAAAATAATCATTTTTTTTTGATTGATAATCATCAATATTGATAATAATTAAATTTGATGGTAAAAGAGTATATAATGTGCTTTTTGAGTAGAGAATAACCTAGATCAAAATATGTATAAATAATATGTAGAAAAAAAAACAAAAGATTTTTATCTATTTAACTGTCGTTCGTGCTCATTTTCTTTTAGTTTTTTTTTTTTTTTTTTGTTCTTTTCTCTTTCTTTTCCTCATAATTTACATTTGCAAAATACCAACGTTTCCATTTCCCCATTGTTTAAAATAAAAAACAAACTAAAAAAAAAACCAAAATTGAATTGTTGCGCTTGCTTTTAAAAGCTATATAATAATATATTTTAATTTGTTTTTTTTTTTTGTTCTTTTCAATTGTTGTCATTATTGTCGGTGTTGTTGTTGTTTCCTAAATTAACAAAAAGCCAAACTGAAATACAACAACAAAAAAAAAAACAGAAAAAAAGTTCTTTTTTAAAACGATGGACAAATGGCAAACGCAACATGAACGAAAAAGAACTATTTTAACAAAATTATATGCATAATATACACATTTACACGCATATATCTTAAATAATAATATATTAATTAAAGTAATGTGGTATTGCAATGCAAACGTCAAACAATCGATTACACCTCGTAACATTTTAATATTTATGGTAAAGTTTAAAAAAATTATAACTGTAACCCTAGCAGAACAAATGGTTTTAGAACTTGATATGATTTTCTCAATGACACCCCATATGATAATATACCATTTACTTGCCTCAGTATCACAGGCAGGGCGATTTGGAAAATTAGGCCACTAGCAAAATTATAAAAGCTTTCCAAAATCTGATAGTCCCAATGATGACATATAACGGACATTTTTAAAATAAAATGTTAAAAACTCACTGAGTAACTCAAAAGTGGCATTCTTGGAAGCATAATCGTCAAACAAAAATTCTAGAGTTCGCCAAAGTCTTTAGAACTCGAATTAAGGATTAAAAGCTGCTTCACTTCCTCTAACAGGGTAACATGGAAGTATGATCACCAAACAATAGTTTTAGAACTCGCTATGATCTTACAATTTATTATACCCCACATGATAGTATTCCATTGACTTTTGAAATAATGATTAAAAACTCTCACTTTAACCAAAGCAGGGAAACCGGGTGAGTAGCATTATCTGCAGTGAAAAGTTGCAGAGTTCGCTAAAGTTTTTTGGTGATACCACATAAAATAAAAGGTTTGCTTTAAAACTGAATAGTTCCAATTTACAATTTTCTCGATGGTAACACTTTAAACTCAATCAAAATTCATTTAAATGGAAGTCTCTAGAACCCCTAGAACTGCTTCATCTGATACGAAGTGGTTACACGCATTTGTTAGAATCAGTTTAAAATATATGTATATAATATAATAAATATGTAGATATATGTATATACAATTGAATATCTGTCTATTAAATAAAAAAGTTCAACTAAAATAAAACAAAAAAAAAAAAAAAAACCTAAAAATAATTTTCCATTTACTGTAAATACTTCCTGTCATGACACTATACAACAACAATGTTTCGTTCAATTTACAGTAGTTCAACGTTTTGTTGTTATTTTTTTCATATTTAGAAGAGTGTTTACTGTGTGTAATATGTACCCTATGTATTTTATAGTAAATTTAAAAATTTTTTTTTTATGTTGGATTGACAGTTAGAGTTGATTTTTGTTATCGAAACATTAAAAGAAAATATTATTATAATATGTGTATGTGTGTTGTTGCTGTCATTATGATTATAATGCCAATCAACTGACGACAATAGCGAAAAAAAACTATAAACATACTAAATAAAAAAACTATAATTATATACATCACAAGTGTTGTTGTTTTTTTTTTTTTACTAATTCTATTTATTTGTAATTTTGTGTTAAAAATAACAGTTATTCAATGAAAATTGATTATAATATGTTATGGTACTGCTATTAAAATTGACAGAATGATGTATTTTTTTTTATATAGGCGGATGAATATAACTTTAAAAATTATTGATTGGGATGATTATATTTGACTAATTTATCATTATTTTAAGTACTAGTTACTATGTTTAAGTACTACTTTTTAAAGATATGGTGTTTTTAATAAAAACTATATTATTATCAAATAAAAGGTATGTAATATAGAATATATAAATTAACTAACAGGTATTTGAGTTTTTAAAATTAGTATACAATGGTTAATTTATAAGATTTAGAGATTTTGATTTGATTAAACAAGCTGATATTAAGTTCGGGGATATCACAAATGCAATAAGGGTCTTCACGTAATAGTGCAAACCAGTCTTGCATCGGAGCATCGGTGCAAATTTTTGACAGAAATTGCTGTTGTTTCATGTATAAAAAATATGTACTGATATTTTTCCTAGACTAAAATATTCTCGACCTCAACCCTAGTGTATATTTAGTCGTGCATATTTTTTTGACATTTCGTATGACATATATGGCATTTTAAATTCGATTATTTTTATTTTTATTTTTTTCAAATCAATATTGAATTCTGTTTTTTCATATCATAAATAGAAAATGAAAGATAGGAACCTCTTAATAGTTGTTTTAAATATAACAATCAACATTAATGGAAAGATACCAATAAACATTTCTCTAAACCAATCAACATTTCTGTCATCTGTATTTACTTTGCAATGTATATTTTACACTAGGTCGTTGACGTAATGCAGCATTTTTGGATTTTATTTTCCTTCGATGCACTTTTACTTGAAGACCCTTAATGCCTATTCTTTGAGTTTCTTATAGAAATAACTGTTCTGTAAATACTTAATATGTAAAAAAAAACTAAATTAATGCAAATGATTGTTAATAAATAAATTTGATTTGATTGTAAAATCACAAACGTTTTCTGAAATTTTATATGTTTTAGCCTAAAAATATGCAATATTTTTTTTTCTGTTTGACAAAATATTCTGGTATAGGCCGTTGCAGCCGAGGTTCTTACTGATGTTATTACATTTTATTGTTGTAATATTAGATTAAAAATAAGTAAAATAAATAAATTGTATATGGTTACCTTGGTGGCGTAGAGGTTAAGTACCTGGCGTATCAACCGAGGGTGTCCGTGTTGGATCCCTGCTCAGATATAATAATAGCGTTAAATAATTAAATAAATATAATAAATAGTATGAGTATAATCTAAAAATAGTATCCTAACCTATAATGCTCTCAGTAACCGATGGTTTTAGAATATTTCAGTATCATTTATGACATGTATATGAAATATTGCTATAAATTAATAAATTATGGTATATTTTTACTTAGAAAGTGTTCTTGATCTTTAGATCTAGACAGCCGAGAGTAATACTAATATAGCTAATTAATATTAGAATTTCAATAAATAAATATACTAAATAAATTATTTTATATAGTAGTTAGTTACATAATTTAGTCATATTTAAATAAGAAAATACCATTGAAATATACATTTTCATTCAATTATTTTAAATAATATTTTTTAACTATCCTATAGTTGTCATAATAATTTTACTAAATTTCTGAATTAAAATACATAATTCATATTATTGATTCTTTTCAGTTTTTTTTTTTATTTTATTATTTTATCAAATTTATAGCAGTCATCATTATGAATGAACATAAGTCACTTTTCCATATATATTTTATAGGTATTTATGAATATATCTATTTAAAATTTTCAACATTAAAACAACAATAAACAACAAAAATATAACAGTTCAAAAAAAAACCAAAATCAAAAAAAGTGAAAAGAGTTTTGTAAAAAAAAAAGTACAAATTTTGTAGACGAACTTATTTTATTAAATCGTCTCATCCATATTAAAGTTTTAAAAACTCAAGTATATGTCAAATATTGATTTCAATAGATTTCAATAAAAAAATAAATAACTAAGAATATATATTGAAGAATACTTATATATTATTATTATAGGTAATATATATATGTATATATATGTAATATTTATATTGATCAATTTAATTAGCATTAGTAAAACTTTGGAGTCGATTTAGATATAAAAATTGACAATACACTCTAAGCTAAGCCCAAAATATATCTGAGAAAAAAAAAAAAAAAAATTGTTTACTAACAACAAATATTGCACAATATTTTTATTTTTCGCATTTTCTTTCTCTTTCTTTTAATTTTTATTTATTTGTTTTTGTTTTTATTTTTCTTGTTTTTTTTATTGTTATTATTTTTTTTTTTGTTTTTAATGTTTTTGAAAGTACAAAAAAATTCAGAATGATTTCATTCAGGCAGACGTTATTTGTACTCTGTTGAGTCAAGTTGAATATTATATCGTGTATATCGGTTGTTTTTTAAAAAGTTTTCTATATATTTTTCGTCTCTTTCTAATATATACTATTCTGTTGTGTGTGTAAGGAAATTCGAGAAAAACTGAATTTGGATTAAATACAAAAAAAAAAAAACAAAAGGAATATTAAAAAAAAACAAATTTAATACTAACGGTAAAGAAAATTGTTTTTTTTTTTTTTTTAATATTATTTATTGTTAGTTTTTATTTAATTTTTCCGCATAATGAGCACTTCATATATAATTTTTCTTTTTTTTTTTTTTATAATTTGAGAAAATTTTTTTAATTAAATATATTTTATTTAAATGGAAATTTTGGAACTAACTATATATTTATGTGAAAGTAAACGGTATGGGGTATTTTAATTAATAAAAAAAAAAATGATTAAAAAAAATAATCTTTGAAAAGCGTGTGAAAATGATTTAAAAAAACCAAAAAAAAAAAGTAACTGTTAATTAACATTAATGTATTATTTATTACGTGAGGTCGCCCTTAGGACGTACCTATTTTTAAAACAAGTCATAGGCTGGGTATTATATGGGTATTTACATTTCTAATAGTTAATTACATTTAAAATTTATTATTGAATCATTTAATAATTTGTGGAAAATGTGTTCATCTTTAAAATTTAACTTATTGTGACAAAAAATTTCAAAATGAATTTGTCATTGTTTTTAATATTAAAAAACAAAACACTGTTGTAGAAGTAGGAACGTTAGATTATTATTTTGAATACTCCTTTGTAAATGTATATATATTTAAAACTAAGAAGTAAATTATTTGAAAATTACTAAGCAATATAACAGACTTATTAGTACTAATTGTCTAATAGATTTGTTAATTTTAGTTTCTGAAGTGTAATCTTTTTAATTAAAGATTTTGTTTCGTAACTGCTAACTGTTTAATTGCTAATAAGCCTGCCTATACCATAGGTACTTGTTGGATCAGGGGAGATAATTGTATATAGAGATAATAGTAATAGGAGAAATAATATGTTCTTATTATTAGAATCAGGTAATCTTAATGAATTCCTCATAAAATTTAAACATGAGATAGTATATTAGGCATTATACCATGTAGAAACGTCTTAGATTTTGAATAGAATTCTATTTGTTATATATTGTAATAATTTTATATTTAAATTATAAAGTTTTTCTATATCTGCGAGTTATATTATTCAATTAAATTATTTGTTTGTATTTTATATTTGTTTATATTAATATGCATGTTATTATTCAAGTCAGAAACCAAATAAAAGATAAATTAGAGACTTAGTAATTTAAAAAAAAATTGCTATTCGATTTCTTTTCGTAACTCTTACTACTTAGATTAATTTCGAAATCTTTAATTCCAATTGTAAAATCAATTTAGTAAAATAATATTATATTCCTGCCTTTCAAGATATTTATTAGAATTCAAATAAAATTTTTATTTCAGTTCTAAAACATTATATACCTACATTTAATATAAATAAAGTTTCCATTGCAATTAAATAAATTTGATGGCGTCCATTTGTCGATGCAAATAGAAATATTTCAAATGATTTTCTAGAAAATTATTTTTAAAAAAAATATTGTTTCTAGTTTCGTACAATTAAAAAATAATCAAAATGTGCCCAAAATTAATCATTTTTAAATAAATCGTAAATTTTTGAAATTTTCATATCAGTAAAAAACATAAAAAAATTTTTTTAAAAACTGTGAAAAATTTCAAAATGCAATATTACCTAAAATGCTAAAATTAGTTTATAACTAATAATTTTATAATTGATTGGTTTCAGTATATATTTTTTTTACCCTTATCTTTTAAAATTTATTTTTCAGAATTTAAAATAAAAATAATTTGAAATACGATAAAAATTTAAAATTTATGTTTTTGTAGTTTTTAGAAATTCCATATTTTGAATATTCAAATTATTATAATTTTGATCGACTAAAAATATTAAAAATTTTGAAGTTAGCTCGTCTTAATCGTGTCTTTTAGATGAAGTTACTCTTTATTGTGGTAGAATATATGTGATATTAAACAATTTTCAGAAGTTTTAATGTTCATTTCAAACTAATTTAGTATACCTTGCCTGCGACTGAATATCAATTTGTCATTCTGTCGTATTTTACACAAAAATTTTATAATAAAATTATCGATTCTAATGATATTTACTTCCTTACGCAGAGATTTATTTGAGTAATAATGTTTGTTATTGGATTCGAACTATGAGCAATTTGGTATTCCGAAAAAATAAATATAAAAATTATCGAAAAATTAAATTTATTAAATACAGAATCTGACAGATGGTTCAGTGATTAGAGTGGCGGCTTTTCAATCGAAAAGTCGCGGGTTTAAATCCTTGTCAGATCATATCTAATAAAAAAATATAAGTATAATTTATAACTGATATCGCAATAGTTTATACCATAATATAAAATAAATTTAACTGCCACACCTGAAAAGGAAAGGCAGATTCATTCACTAATCATATGGTAGCGGTGTACATATAAATAAATAAATACAGAAACTTGGTATATTTATAACTTCCAATTAAAAACTCAAACATCCAAATATAGGTACTTTACAAAAATAATTTTATTCATAAAAAATGTTTACAATAAACTTTCAACCTTTATTTTATTTCCTATAATATATTATTACTTTATTATATAAATTATCTCATTAAATGTTTTTTTTAAGTAAATAATTTTACCATGCAATTTTTCTATTATTATTTAATAAAAACAAGTTAACACAATAATATGCATGTTATTTAATACTTTTTAATTATTTATAGTACACATATGACATATTCTAGACAGAACATATATGACATATGAAAAAAAACTTTTAAAATATGCATTCACAATAGCGTTTTAAATTTCAGAGCATTTAAAAAAAAAATTTACAATATACATAAAATTAAAAAAAAAAAAAAATGGTGCATATTTACTATTATTATTATTTTCATTACAAAGATGTTTTATTTAATTAAGTTTCATTAAGTGTGAATTTTCAAATTATTTGAATAAAAAACGAAATATTCTAACTATTAAAATTATGTACATATATTTCAAATTAGTTCTGTCAGCCTATATGGTTCTATGCAATATGCAATTTTTTTCTTTTGAACTTTGAATTTAAATATTTTATTAATAGTTAATTACATGTTAAATACTTAAGATGTAACTTCCATTACCTCTAATAAATTATGAGTTTTTTTTTTTAAGTTTAAGTATAATTTGAAGTACATTTAAAAATTAGTATATAATTTAACGAGATTCACATATTAATTTTCTATTGTAATTTATTTTAAAGTATAATTATAATTTATAATGTAAAAATAATTTATGTTTTTAAATTTACAATAAGTTAGGGCTTGTAAATTTATATAATTGTCCTATGGTAATAAATTATCGTAAATATCACATTAGTAATAGAAAAATACATTTCAAGGTGACGTTAAAAAGTCTGCTTAGACACAATATGTTTTGTCACATAAGTACATCACAATTCTCGAATTAATGTATTGTTTTTCATGTAATTTTTCCAATTACAGGAAGAAGGGGGGAAAATACTTGATAAATTATGTTATAATAATTAGGATTGATCTTAATTAATTCCATATAAAACGTTAGAAAAAATTTTAATAGATACAATTCTATTTGTAATAAATGTATAATAATAATTTCGTAATTTAGTTATACGGTATTTTTGTATCTGTGAGTTATATTATTCAATTAAATTATTTGTGCATATATTTTTATGTAACTATGTATTTGTTATGGGTATAGAATTATTAAACATTGAAAACCAAAGAAATTGGATCTGGGCTCCTTGAATGAAAAATCGGAACTCCTACCTATGTGTTACTCAGGCTTTTCGCCATAAATGTAGAACTTCCCTTAGTCGAATTTAATAGAAGAATCGAAGTTTGTACGATATTTTAAATTAAATAGAAATTTATACCTTCACATTCAACAAGAACCCCCAAGTTTCAAATGTTATATGTGTATAAAATGAATAACTGTGAAAATTTTTAAAACGTTTTAAATATCTCTTCATTCGTGATTAAATACTATTTAAAAAAAAACCATTTTTTTAAATTATTATAAAAGGATTGGCACAGGCAAATTGGCCTCTTAAAGTACTTTCCAGAAATATGTCATGTAACACGGCAATCATATTTCATGCTGCATACTTGACATGTAAAAATAATTACATTTATTATTTATTACTACAATGCTAAGGTTTTTTTTTTTTATTTTTTAATTTTATTTTGCACGTTTAATTATTATTGATTTATCATAATATAAAAATGATTATTACCTTGTTGTTGTTGTTTTTTTTTGTTTTTTTGCGGTTCTAAAATTCTAAAAGAAGCTATAATAAATATTAATTTGTTATACTTAGTTACGATTTAACATTTTTTGGTATTTTGAATCAATTGAATATTATATGAGTTATGACTTATGACTATGAGTATGAATTATCAAATTAAATATTAAGAGAGAAAGAGTATTGTTTTTTCTATAATATATTAAAAATGTATTAAAAAACTATTTTTAGAAAAATAAAAGAAAATTTTTAGTATTTTTTGGAATTCTAATAATATTCTGCAAATAATGTTGCATATAATTCTTATTATGTAATTTATTATATTTCTAGAAAAATTAATTTTGTCACATACATCCGATTTTAATAAAAATACGTGACGTATTATACGTCATAAGAATTTTTCGAATTAATATGTTGTCTTTACTGTATTAATAAAAATTTTATTAATGCAATTTTATTAGCAAATCAATGACCTTCGTATGATGAATTGATTCATTGGTTTGGAATACATTCATTTATTATCTACTCATTGTTTGTTAAAGAAGAAAATTAAAGTTAACGACTGTGTGCCATAGTGGTTGAAGTGCCGACCTTTCATGCGAAAGGCCCGGCTTCTAATCCCAGTGTAAGTGAAAAACCTTTTCTGGTTTTCGACTCGACTCAGATACCATTCACCATTAAGTTCAAATTAATGGCTTAATCAATAATTGATAATTATATATCTTTAATAAAAAATACATTAAAATAAAAATATAAACAAATAATTTAATTGAATGTTGTAACTTACAGATATAGAATACCATATAACTCCAAAATATTACAATATAAACAAATATAGAATTGTATCTATTGAAAATCTAATAAGTTTCTACACGTTTTAAGGCCTAGTATTATCTCATGTTTAAATTGTACGTGGAATTCATTAAGATCAATTCTAGTAATACGAATATAATATGACCCCCTGTTCCAATATGTACCTATGGTATAGACAGGCTTATTAGCTTAACAGTTGAACAGTTAGCGCTTAAAAAAAAACACAGTACTCACAGTACTGAGTACTTTTGATGACAGCAAATTTTGCAAAAGTTTTGAGCAATGATTAATGGGTTATTTCAACCCATTTTTTAAATTTGTTAACCCGTTTCGGCCCAACTACTTTTAGGCTTTAAAGTTCTCCTGACTATGTGTTTAGTGAACCATTTCATTCAATCACTTTTTATTATTTTGAATTAATTAATCTGTTTCGGCACAACTACTTTTAGGCATTAAAGTTCGCCTGACTAAGTGTTTAATGTACCATTTAATTCAATCGTTTCTTATTTATTAACCCGTTTCGGCACAACTACTTTTCGGTTTGACAGTTCTCCTGTCTAAATCTGAATTATGGTATATTTAACCATTTTTGATTTTTAAAACAGATACATACGTGAAACGCCAAATACAGAAATACTTTGCAGAAGACAGAAGCATGTAGATTTTTTAATGTTTAATTAAAATTCTGTTTTCATTCATTCTTATAATTCTAGAAAATTCTTAATAAATTACAACATTTGTGTCAGTTTTCTGAAAAATTTATTTTTGTGTAATTATAAAAGTTTATTATAAAAATTGTTTTGATATAATTAATATACCAACAGAATAAATATTGTGCAAACAAATTCATCAGATGTTAAATTTAGGTTAATAAAACATGTAAACTATAAATTAGCGTATTTTTGGTTCATCATATATCTTTCTATTGGCATATGGATTTACATTATAAGATTAAAATGCGTATGCATACATCATATTAAATGAAAATTGTGCGTTATAGTGCCAATTTTGTTTTTTATTTTTTGATTCAACAATACGTTTTGTTCTAATAATTGTTTTTTAGGTTTTTAGTACAAAATTTTTTTTAATTATTCTTTAAAAAATGAAAAAACACTCCTAGATTTCAAAATTATTACAAGTGTTTAGAATTTAGTTCAAAAGAATTGTTGTTTTACCTATTTTATATTAAATTGTTCAATGTAGTTGTTACTGTTCAAATAGTTGTTATTCAAAGTGGCTATTAAGTACATGTAGGTTGGTTTTAAATTTAAAAAAAATAAATTTTTAACTAGAAAATCATAATTTGATAAGAAAATTAGATAGAAAATTCATAATCTTATAATGATAATAAATAATAAACATAGATTAAAAACTAATTGAAGCTTTTTTTTAGTAATTATTTATATCAAGTATATGTTCTTTTTAAATTTGAGTTAAAAATATCTGTGTTTATTTAATTTAAATTAATTCAATGTGTTGTAATTTTATTTTAGTACCTATATAAGTAGTAATAAAATTAATTTCATTTAAAGTAATCTGATTAATGTGTAGTTCACATTAAAAAATAAAATATTTGGTGTCATTATCATCATAATATTTACTTTAAATTAAAAAAACGAGGAAGAGTGTAGTAGAGTAGACTGCGACAAGTCTGGGATACCCGTATGACCGTAATATAAACATTATATCATTCGGTTTAATACTTTTGGCAAAATTTTAAACATTCAGGTTTATTATGTATAAAGTAATACCCATGGGAAATATTAAGTTTTGGCAAAATTTCAGACACTCAGCTTCATTAGGTGTAGTGTAATGCTCATATAAAAGAAGGAGTTGTAAAGCAGCTACTCGAACCTTCTACAGTAGACCAACCAAATTTTGCAGAATCTTTGGCCATTACACTAAATTATTTTTGACAAAATTTTAGACACCCAGCTTCAATAAGTATAGAGTAATGCTCAGATCTGACCAATGGCGTAGTGGTAAAGACGCCGCCCTTCATGCGGAAGGTCTCGGGTTCAAACCCCGGTCAGATCATATCTAATAAAAAAATATCGTAAAATTATATAATTATATCGTAATAGTTTATATCGTAAATAAGATTTAATAAAAATATATAAATTATTCTTGTGTAAGATAATAGATGGCGCACAAAGTTAACATTTGCGCATTCATATTACATAACCTTATACAATAGCTACAGCCGAGTAATCAACGGCTTAGTGAATATTATGATTAAAAAGAAACTGAAGCCAAGTTTAAAATAAAACTTGGTGAATGCCCTATACTCCTTAAAGGAGTGGAAAAGGAATAAAAAAAAAAAAAAAATGCTCATATAAAAAAAGAAGTTGTATGGCAGGTACTTGAACCCTTGGACCAAAATGGCTGGATTTCAATAGCGATGACGGCCATAGCGAAAATTTTCAGCCCCTTTAGTTTTTGAGTTATCGTGCGGAACGACATACATAGCTTTATTTTTCGATTCTGATATGATTCGTACACTTGAGTCTATATCTACCCTCCCTCCTTCTTTCCGTCACAAACGTAATGGCAAATTTATTATACCCTTTGACCTATAGTCATACGGGTATAATGAGTAAATATTACCAGGTAAATTACCAAGCGAGTTTCATATATAGATTGTTTTTAATGATAGATATTAAATTTCCTCAATATTTTTCCGAAATTTTTCGGATTTTTTCAATTTTCATTGATAATTTTCCAATTTTTAGCCATATGTACAAATATGTATATATATACCGATTATTTAACCTCGTCCTTCGAATATCAAGATTCAGGCAGATACCAGTGCCTCATAAAGTTCGAATAATAATAATATCAAATATACTTCTATACTTTTACTTCTATCATTAGTTAACACTTTAACTTTAGTTAAATTGTTAAAATTAATTTAACTATTTATTAAATTATAAAATAAATTAAAATTATTTGCATAACTATTTAATTTAAGCTTTTGTTTTAATTCGTAATTAAAATTTAATATATTTAAAAGTCAACAATAAAATTGCAATTTATTGAGTGTTATACAATGAAGGTGATCTCTATAATGATGAGTAATTCAACTTTGAAGCAGCATCAAATCAATATATATATATATTTATATATATAAATACGTCATTTACAAAAATTGAAAGTTTATTCAATTTAGATATTTAATAATAATAAAAAAATTCAACGTAATTTTTGCTTAAAAATTAGAAAAAGTTTTTTTTTTAAGTATTCTCTGGGTGCAAAACATGTTTTATTTCAAAGTGTGATCTCATATATATTTAGAAATTAGGATTAAATGCGTTAATTTTTATTTATAAATTAATTTCTCATTTTGATTTAATTAAAGTTTGTTATTTTATTGTAGTAGTTTTAAAATTTAAAAATTAATACCATATTCACATGATGATGAGTGTTTAAAAAGAAGTAAATGTGTTTTAAAAAAGTCGTGTTCATATTTCAAAACTTGTTTAAGATTTGACTATATTCTAAATGAAATGAATCTAAATGTAAAATACATAAAAGGGGAAAATTTGTAGAACTAACATTTTCTCTTAAATGAATTAAAAAAAATTAGATTTTTTAGAAAAATTATTATTTAAAGTAGTTCAAAACCATTCTTGTATATATTTAAGCAATTAATCAGATTTATCGATAACATGTTAAGTATGTTCTGTGTGTATAACAACATTTAAGTATTTGATTATAAATATTATTTGAAAATATATATGAAGTTCAGATTTTGTTGTCAAAAATTAAATAACGTAAATTTTGGCAATTAGGGTACGTTCACTTAGGTTGCATGCCCCTGGACATGTTTCATTTGTACATTGCATACTTTGAGGAACTATTAATAAATATTTTTATTGTTTCCACTAGAGATAAAATTCGTTTAAAAATATATTGTACTAAAATTTTTGAAAATTTAGAATTGTTATATCCGCAAGTGAACGACAGTAAGTGGAAATGTTTAAATTAAAGTTCCGTTTTAAAGATACTTTTTTTTTAAATTACTTCTAAATTTATGTTTTTTAATCTTTCAATTTTTAATGTAATTAATTATTTGATTTTAATTCCTTAAGTTAAAGGTTTTTGGTTAATAATATTTTTTTTTTGAATTTGAACTTCTTTCAAAGCAATAAAGCCTATGCCTGTCTTAAAGTTTTGTTTGAATTTTAAACTTGAAGCAGTTATTAAATACAAAGAGCCTGTACTTAACAAACACTTTAAATGATAGCAGCCGGATATGGGTTAATAATGAAATAACTTTTTAAAAAATGAAGAATTATTTAAGGTTATAAATAAACCTTTATTTAAGTTTTATGGAGAGTGTGCAATTTTTAACTCCTCTTTTAGATCGATTATTATTCTTTTTCAAGTAAAAAATTTTTAAATATATTAAAACAATTACAAAAGAGGTAATTGGACACCAATTAAATAAAATTTAAAAAAAGATATGCTAATTCAAGAATTGTCAGTCATTATTCGAAACATTGAGAAATTGTATTATTCACTTTACAAAATTAATATTTCGAAATATACAGAAGTTTAATTAAATTGTCTAATTAAAATTTGACCTAGTATCTATTTTTTTTTTTTTAAATTAATTTAATTTTATTATATTTAATCTATTTTCTGAATGAAATGAACTTATTTTTTTTCTAAAAAAAATTTTATATTCTTTCATTTTATATGCGATTAATAACAATGTATAAAAGTGAATATCTCATATTATTCAATTTAATGAATATATCTATAGAAAAAATGCAAAATAAATGCATCAATTTTATTTCTTTTATTTTTTTGCATAATTTAATACCATTTATATCATTTATTGTGCTATTATCCATTTAAATAAATGAAGTAGAAAAAAAATTTTGTATTGCTTATTATGTAGAAAATAAAAAAAACGATTAAGTTTAAGTTACTAGTAGTCAGAGTCTCGTTTAAACTAATTTCGTCCATAATAAAATGTAAATTTTGTAAGCGTATAATTGATGAATTAGGTTTATAAAATAAAGTATGTATATATAAGATTCTATGATGCGTGACATAATAATCTAGATCTAAATCTAATGACTCAATGAACCACTAAAATTATGTATATAATATAAATGAATATTTTAATATATCTCTTTATATTGTATATCTTATATTTTAATATATAAAATAAAAAATTATTCAATAGGAACGAAGATTGTAATCAATCTATGAATCGATTTTCTAGTAATTGTATACTTATTCATTCTTTATTATAGTAATTCAAATTAGAACTTATATATTATGTACTACAATAGTCTATATTTACTACTAAACTTCATTTTAATGTTTAAAAAAACAAAGTTATTTTTTAATATTAGTATGTCTATCACTACCGAGGCAGAAGATTATATTCCGTTATCAATTTTATATTTTGACACTTACGGTACGTTCACTGACATTGGAAGCAAATCTCTATGGATACAAGACATATTTTATTAAAACTTTGCATATGCTTTTTGAAAATAATTAACGAACGTTTTCATTCCACATAAACGCAATCTTTCATGCTGCACATAAGCAAACAATGCACAGACAATGTTGTACGAATTTCATATGACATTTGTAAACAAAAGATTAATTCAAAATTTAAATAAAATTTTGTTTAAAATTAAAAAGGTGAATCTTCATTTTATCTAATAACAATTAGTTCTTTGAAAGTCGAAATTTTTGCTTTCAAAATTCAGGAGGGATAGAATCTCATGAATGCTATAAATATTTTCAAACAATCCAATTATTGCATCTGGATGCATACGTCCTATTTAAACGTATCTTTGTATAGGTACCCAAAAAAGACATTTAAATTAAATAATAATATATATAATACGCCACTGGTCAGATAATTACTAATCTGACCTACGCCACTGGTCATATAATTACTAATCTGACCAGTGGCGTAGTGGTTAAGACGCCGAACTTTAATGTAAAAGATCTCTGGTTTAAACCGGTATTTAGATCTAATAAAATTAGTCAGATCTAATAAAAATATGAGTATAATTATTCTTGTAATAGTTTATATCGAAGTATTAAATAAGATTTAATGAATATATATATATATATAATAACTCTTATGTAAGATAATAGATGGCGCACAAAATTAACATTTGTGTATTCATAATCTTAAATAATAGTTACAGCCAAGTAATCAACGGCTTAATGAATATAACGATTAAAGAAACTGAAGTCTAGTCTAAATAGACTACTCCTTAAAGATCTGAAAAAGAAATAAAAAAATCGATAATTATAACTCGAAGTTTATAAAGTTAATAATAATCGATTACCATATCAAATTGTTATTTGATACAATAATCGATCATTCCCAATTGTTATTTTGATTGAATAGAGTTGCCAATATAAAAAAAAAATGTCATAATTTAAAACAAATTGAAATTTATCAATCATCTTTAACAAATAAATTTTAAACTATTTTATATAAAATTATTAGGCAATTAATTTAACGATATAATATTTAATATTTAAATTTTAATTAAATTAAAAAGTTAAGTATATTTAAATAAAAGAGTTAATAAATTAAATGAGAAATTATTGACCTGAAGTAAAAAATTTGTAAAGTACCGGAGGGATTTAAAAGAATATTTTATTTTTATTTATATTTTCAGCATTAATTAAATAAAGAGTGGTATTTTTTTAATTCAATTTTGAGGCAAAATAAAAAAAAAGGTTTTGAAAATAACAGTAAATATAATCTCATTAATTAAGTATAATTAAAATATTAAAACTTAAAAGTATTTTTAATTAAATAAAGCTGTATATATTTAAAAAAAAAAGTCTTAAAGTTAATATTATTTTATTTTGAGGGAAAATAAATGAAGGTCTTAAAGAGATGTTAATATAAAACAAAAACAAACTATAAGTAGTTGTTACTCAATTCAATTCATGATTTATATGATTACATTTTTTTAATTCAAAGTACTTGAAAATTATTTCTTAATTTTTAATTATTATAGTATAGCTGTTTTTGACCCTAATCAAAATGTTTTAATAAATTTTTTTTTTTAGTATAAAATCGTGATTTTTTTTTAATATGAAATTTAATATATTTAGCAGTATAATATATTTTTTATCTGATTTCTTACTATGATTAAATTGTAAATAGTACAAGTAGTTTTTGGGATACCAAAGAAGTAAAATCAATCATTTGATTTTTATTTGTTTTATAGGGTTTCATTTTTGGCACATATTTTTTTTTAAACATGAGTTTGCTATAATTTGTTAAATAATTATGAAATTTTTATTTATTTAATGTTGTAATTTTCACATAATATTTAAAAAAAAAAACAATTGTTTTTATCATGAGAATAAAGTTACAACATCTAGTTCAAAAAAAATAAAGTATAATTATCACTTGTGATCTCACATAATATAATTTTGTTTTTACATTAATTTAAAAAAGATCGTTTTTTTTTAAACTGAAATACAGTTCATTTACAAAGTGTTCAAATTTAATAAACTAACAATGATTAGGGGGTTCCTTTTTATTTAAAACTAGTTAATTGGTATGACTCACTCAATTAAAACTATTTTTATATAAGTATGTGTTATGATTTGTTAAGTGTGAAGTGTAGAGCAGAATATTGTTCTTTCCATCATAATTTTCGGAATTAATATTGATAATTTCAGTACTGATGATAGTGTAGAGTACACATCACTTCCAATCTTTTCTTTGGTTTTTAAAAACATCTCTTGTTGCAATTTGTTTAAAATGAACAAACAGAAATCATGTGTTTTTTTTTTTACATTAGCTTAAAAAACTGACTTACATTTTTTGTTTTTTTTTAAGCGCTAACTGTTCAAATGTAAGGCTAATAAGCCTGTCTAACCATTGGTACATGTTGAAACAGATCGTATTATATTCGTGTTACTAGAATTGATCTTAATGAATTCCACATACCATTTAAACATGAGATAGTACTAGGCCTTAAAACATGTAGGTAGAAACGTCTTAGATTTTCAATAGATACAATTCTATTTTTGTTCATATTTCTATATATTTTGTATTTGAGTTATATGGTATTCTATAACTGCGAGTTATATTATTCAATTAAATTATTTGTTTATATTTTGCATTTGTTTATATTGTTTTATTAATGTATTTTTTATGAGAGATATAGAATTATTAATTATTGATTAAGCCATTAATTTGAACCTAATGGCGAATGGTAGCTGAGTCGAGAGTCGAAAACCAGAAAAGTTTTTTAACTTTCACTGGGATTCGAACCCGGGCCTTTCGCATGAA
The DNA here is from genome assembly GCA_963082915.1 of Dolichopus griseipennis. Classification (NCBI taxonomy): domain Eukaryota; kingdom Metazoa; phylum Arthropoda; class Insecta; order Diptera; family Dolichopodidae; genus Dolichopus; species Dolichopus griseipennis. The sequence goes on along the minus strand of OY720442.1, from coordinate 31,152,863 downwards.
AGGTCGGCACCAAGCTGTTGTATACACTTTTTATAAATTTAACTTTCCAAACGTTTGTTTTCCATTAGTTCATCAGTTTTTCCAAAATTATATCGGTGTATTATTTTCCTTTATTAAACGAGCTAGACTTCACCGAAATTGCAAAATTTTATTATAAATAATTCGATAAAACGAAATCATTTGACCATATTTACACTCAAGTAATTAATCAAGTTTTTAACTCCAATTGATTCAAAACATTAAATTAATTAAAATTTCAAATGAGAAATATTTGAAACGAAATTAAGTATGGCCTGGCCTGTTGATTTAAACATGATTTTGCGCAAAATAAATTTTTTTTTAATTAATATTATTAATGCGTTTAAATGAATATAGACAATGATAACAACTATCATTGAATTGCTTAAAAGGTATATGATAAAAGGTATCATTAAATAATAGAACTGATAATAGGTATAATTAAATTTTAGATTTTATAACCAAAGAAATTTAGTGTGAAATTATAAATACTTTAATAATTACTAATAATTAATAAGTACTTATTATAATATATAAAGTATTGAAATCTCCATATACAAATCATATAAATAGGATATCGTTTTACTTTAATTTTTAAACAAAGTATCTATCTTTGAGTGTAATACAATAGTACTCATGAATAAGTACTCGAAATTAAGTACTTTAATTTTTCTTTTTCAATTAAATTTCAATGTAAAAGAACTGTAATCAAAGTAATTACATTGAATTTGATTATCCATTATATTTTTTTTCAATAATCTTGATTTATTCTATTTTAAATATAAAAACAACAAAATTCTTCAATTGAAATTTGATTAGATTCCGCAAAATAACAAAATAAAAAATTCATTTTCTTTTTTCATTTTATATTTTTCCAATAAAATATTATTTGCCTCATATCAATTTGGAAAGGCACTTTAATTACTTTAAGATAAATTACAAAAAAAAAACTATTTTTAAAAAAAGTGAAAGAATAATAAAAAATATGTAATACTTAATTGATTTCCTGCTATCAATGATAAATTGCAATAGATAAAAGAGGAAATGATCAGAGATAATTTTTTATTTTTTTATTATATGTACTTTATATATGAAGAGTGCAGGCAAATAACAATCAACGTCACTTTTTTTAGAAATTGAGAAAATTCAATTTATATTTTCAAAGACTTCTTGCGTATAAAAATGTTCTGAAAGTGTCTGTAAACAAGCTTCATAATTAATGTTTATCCTATTCTTAAAGAAATACAATACAAAAAAATTAAAATAATTTAATATTTTCTTATTTTATTTACAAAAAAAAAAACTTAGTTTCAAAAAAATTCAGTTTTGTACGAAAAAACAATCAAATATTAAAAATTTAGGAAAAAATAATCAAACAAAAAATAATTTAATAAAAAATAAAAACATAAATAGTTCAAATTAAGTAATTAAATAAAATAACAAAAAATAATTTAACAAAAAATAAAAACATAAATAGTTCAAATTAAGTAATTCATTAAGTTTAAATTTTTATAACGTTAAAACGTATGGATTTGCTTAATTATTATCGTCTGTGTCCGAAACTTGATTCGAATGCGGCAGTGCTTCAAAAAACCGCTGCGCTTCGTCTCTGCAAAATTCTTTAAGTACCATTAAATCATTATATTTTCCAGATGAAAGTGGAATTAGGCTAGTGTAAGAAGGCTTTAAATTTTGTGAACTGTTACCAGTATTTATACCCGTGCATATATATATGAACATCGGGTATATTAGATTTGCTCCTCCGTTTGTAACGCATCGATCTAGACGAGCTAGATATAGTGTCAAGGGTACGTATCGGCTCAGAATCGAAAAATTAGTCGATCTAGCTATGTGTGTCTGTCCGTCCGTCCGTCCGTCCGTCCGTCCGTGTGTCAGCACGATAACTCAAAAACTAAAAGGGTTAGAGTCTTGAAATTCACACAAAGTCATTTTTAGACAATTTCTAGGTTCCCTATTGTTTTTGGTTAAAATCGGACCAAGGCTTCGGGGAGCTGCCATACAACTTTTTTGCACCAATATGAATTTCTTCAAAACTATTTATACTACGGGGATGAAAATTACACACGGTTAGTTTTATAATGACTCCGGCACTTATATGAAGTTTCAAAATGTTAGGGCCCCATTTTCGGGGGGCTGCCATACAACTTCCTTGCACCAATATGAATTTCTTCAAAACTAATTATACTACGCGGATGAAAATTACACACGGTTAGTTATATAATGAATCGAGCACTTATATGAAGTTTCAAAATGTTAAGGCCCCATTTACGGGGGGCTGCCATACAACTTCTTTGCACCAATATGAATTTCTTCAAAACTATTTGTACTACGGGGATGAAAATTACACACGGTTAGTTTTATAATGACCCCGGCACTTATATGAAGTTTCAAAATGTTAGGGCCCCATTTTCGGGGGGCTGCCATACAACTTCCTTGCACCAATATGAATTTCTTCAAAACTAATTATACTACGAGGCTGAAAATTTCACACGGTTAGTTATATAATAAATCGAGCACTTATATGAAGTTTCAAAATGTTAGGGCCCCATTTTCGGGGGGCTGCCATACAAAGTTTTCGATTCAATAACTTTGAATCTAATGAAGCTACAAGCTTAAAATTAAAATTGGGCAGGTAAATTAATAGGGCAAGCTACTTGGCAAAGTTGGACATCACTCGGACCATCGAACTTTTAGGGTGGGCCAATTTTTTTTTTTTTGTTTTTTTTTTTTTTTATTTTTTTTTTTTGGTTTAAGCTAAAGTTATGGGACAATGAATGAAAATTTTAGGGTGGGCCAATTTTTTTTTTTTTTGTTTTTTTTTTTTTTTTATTTTTTTTTTTTTGGTTTAAGCTAAAGTTATGGGACAATGAATGAAAATTTTTTTTTTTTTTTTGTGATTTTTTTTTTGTTAATTTTTTTTTTTTTTTTTTTTTAAGCTAAAGTTATGGGACAATGAATGAAAATTTTGTTTTTTGTTTTGTGATTTTTTTTTTTTGTTTGTTAATTTTTTTTTTTTTTTTACGTCAAAATTATGGGGTAATGAGTTAAATGTACAAGGGAAGTAAATTACGGTTTATTTTATACACCATAGTGGGTATGCACGGGTATCTAAAAGTTGACAAGGGCAACTATAATCTTCCTCGTTTTATATCTGATTATGTACGAATTCCATGGGCCGTTATATGTGTTTCTTAATTGGAGTGTCCGACTGTGTTCCTTTGTTATGTAGATTTCAGAAATTGGCCTCGTTGCAAATGGAGATTTTTTTTTATAATGATTATTTTCCAAATAACTGCCCCAGTTTTTGAAAATATCTTGTTTACTTTTAATAATGACAAAGGGCGAGGGTTTGACCCGTGAAGATTTAACATGATCGTTCCATTCATCAGGCAATTCTATTTTAAGATTTTGTTTTATTAATCCCATATTTTTGTCACATTCCATGTAACTATGGCCTCGAACGGGAAATGTTATTTTAAATTCCCGTTAGAACATTTTTATTTGTAATAGTCAAGTCAAGTCAATAAAAACAATTCAAAATTTGCCATATTAAAAAGAAACTGACATTGATTGTTTTTTCCATTAAAACTGTGACATTGATTGTTCTTTCCCTGTACAGGAAATTTTGAACAGGCTAAAACTTTGATCTCGTTTGGTTTTACATTATTTATTGTTGATAGAACGAAATATCTCATTTTTGCCTTTCCAATGATACCCATATTGCATTTTCGAAAAAAATTGACATTGATTGTTATTTGCCTGCACTCTTCATATGTATTTTTTATAATTTCTTTTTTATTTATTAAAACCCATTTACACCTATACTACATATCTAAATATATTTAATATCACAAAGTTGTATACATATACTTACAATTGCCCAAGAGTTAATAAAAATTATTTGAAAAGTTAATTAAACTCTTTAATCATTTGGGGAATAAAAAATACTGGGTGCTATTGATTTCAAAAAATTTTATTTTTTATTATAATTGTAATATACTTTCATATATACACATTTATTAATCTAGAATATATATAGATAGATATTAATATATAATACGATTAATCGCGATATGTTAATAAAAAATTAATGCATATTTTAAAAAAAATATCGAACAATTAGATTAAATATAGATAACTCTTGGAATTAAATACGATCAGTAATTAAATTGCTGGAACATAAAATACTTACATACAATTACAAATTTAATTAAAAAAAAATAATATTATTTTATATTCATTTTAGTTAAATCGATAAATTCGAATGAAATGAATGAGGAATGAGAACAAAATAAATTTTAACTTTAGAAATAAATTGTTTAATTAATATCTTAATAAAGTTATATTGACATATCCTATATCTACTTTTTTACAATCTAATTGATTGGTGATATAAACTTTGGATACAAGTCAAATATTCAATTTTCAAAACCTATATCAATTGAAATTAAAGGGGGTCTCAGTGGTATAGTGGGTAAGCATTTGGGCTTATTAATTGAGGAGATACAGGTTCGATTCCCGTACAGGTTAAAAAAAATTTTTATTTCAAATTATTGAATAAAAATGTTCCTTTATAAAATCCCTGTCATCAAGGGGATATATATATACTAATATATAGAATATATATACAGTAAAATTTAGAATATATGATAAAAACAAAATAATTAATACTTAGCATATCTGCCACTCCTGAAAAGGAATCACATGCTTCACTACCTTATATTGAATGAGGTAAGAGCCTAAATAATATTTAAATTTAAATTGTTTATTTCAATTTTTTAAATTACTTTTGTGAGTTATAAGATTAAATTAAAATTATTTGTTTTGAGTTTTTTAAAATTTAATTCTTGATATAAACAAAGTCGTTTGATTATATCAAGGTCTTTGATAAAGGTCTTCAGATTTTGTATTTCAAATTTATGTACTGCGTTAAGCTTAGTGTTAACTGTACATGGGATAGTTTAAAAAATCTAATTGTAGAAATTGTATACTAGAATCTTAAAAAACAATTATACCTAAATAAAATTTTGACTGATCAAATCTTATAAAACTCCGATTATTAATTATGTCTTTTACAATAAATTAATTATTAATTTAAAATTAAATTTTAAATGATGAGAAATCATATGTTCTAAATATCAAATTTGCATTTATAGTTAATTAAGGGGAAAAATATATAAGTTAGTGTATGAATGTATTTTTCAAATTTTAAGTTAAACTTGTGTCGCCCAGCATTTAAAGTTCTATTAATTGTGACATTCGAATTATGAGTTTGTTATAATAATGTACAGTTATTATATATTTTATTATATAATTTGTTTTGTACTTTGCATTACCATTTTGTTTTGTGTTTATGACACTTTACTGAAAATAAAAATCTCGAATGAAAAAATCCCGAATGATATAAAATCTTGAAAAAAATCCCGGATTACGAAACCTTATTCAGGGTGGGTACGAACTTCCAAACTTGCACTTAAATATGCATACATATTTAGTAAAAACCAAAATATAAGTACTCTGATGGAAAAAGCAGCATTCCTGATTTTGTTTCCAACTCCGAAATCCTTTCAAACTTTTTTTTATAAATAATAAGTTAGAAAACCAAATGAAATATTATGTTATTTATTCATAATTGTAATAATGTCCAAAGTTTTATGAACATTATATACATTAGAGCATATAGATAATATACATCATTTGTATTTGTATTTGTATTTATTACATTATTAGTTTATTAAAACTATTTAACATCTTTGTAAATTAAATTAAATTATTATTTACATATTTTAATTAACAATTCGAGAAAAAGCCAAATGGAGTACACTATGTCCATGATATACACTACGCGAACTTATATCCATATAATCAACTTTTCTAGATTGCTAAATTTAATATTGTATGTTTAAAATTATTCAAATATTTTATGTTTGTACTATACACATATTATGTATTTCATTTGTCGTATAACATCAAATAAAAAATAATTCCCTTGAATTCCCTTCATTAACTGCTTGTACTAAAAAAAAAAATATCATAAATAAAAATAAATAAAATAAAAATTTTGTCAAAATTGTTTATTTTTGGTGAAATTATTTTATTGATTACGACACGTATTTCATCATTATGTACATAATATTATATGTGTATATAAATACATATTACATAATATATAGATACTAATGTATACTAAAATTTTATATCAATATATTTCCAAAAAAAAAAGTTTCTAAACTTTTCAAAGAAAGTTCTTTTCCATATATACGCAGAATATTTTTATTATCATTATTTTTGTGTAATAAAAAGTTGTAGTGTAGGTGTGGGTATTTGACATTTAAATTTTGACAATTAACCACCCAATAATAAAAAACCAACAAATGGGTTTATATCATAAAATAAAAATGAATGAACTTTTTTTTTTTAATTTTTTACTGTTATTTTTTTTTTTAATGTGACAGTGACATAAATAAATTGATTTTGACATTGAAAAAACCATTTACAATATATTAAAACTATTAGTTGTAACTCTTCAAAAAACAAATTGACAAAAATGGAAGTGTTGTAAATATGATAATTATGTAATAGTTTTTATCATTTGAATTAAATCTTCCATATAAAAATAACATATATAGGTATATTTTAGTTCATTAATCTTTTTTTTTAAAACGTTTCCATATTTGATCATTCATTTGTAATAGTGTACTCTTCACTTTAAACTCTTCTTTAATTAATGAATAATCAGTTTGTAACAATAAAAACAACCCATGACTTTTTGTTGTTTTTTTTTATAAATGTTTTAATTTATAAATTAAATTTAACTTAAATTAAATAATAATATGAATTAAATAAATGACGAATGATTGAATGGAACTACAATTTGATTCAATATTATTATAATCAATTTTCAATCAAATAGTTTTCAATTCAATTTTTTCATAGGCCATATATGAAAGTATTTCTGTATTTTATAATATTGGATTTTATGTGAAAAGAATGTACGTACAAGTATATGTATGTTGTTAGTTATTTACCAAAATGGTATGGTATTGCACAAGTTAAACTTATTTCATAAGTTTAATGTTCCACCTCAGCTTTCAATTACACGTTTTGACATTTTTTTTTTCTAAATATTTATTTATTATGAGATGAATTCCTTTAGCTGTTTTAAGATTTGATATTTTATTAGTTTATTGGTCTTTGGTAAACTCAATTAAACAACTTTGATTTTAGATATCATTGGTTTTAAACTAAATTAAGTTTAAAATATGTATTATAGATAAGTTATAATTAAAAATGTTGGTAAAACCGTTTTGTGAAATATAAAAATTAAAATAATAAGAAAAAGACTTCACTCCTACCTAAAAGTCATCTTCGTATAATAATATATATATATCTATATATGTATATATAAAACTATAGAATATATTAAACTGAATGTGTCATACTTCAAAATTTGAGTAAGAAGCTATTGCTAAATTATTTCTCCAACGAGACTTTAAAAAAATATATAAAGAAAACATAGCCGCCCACACTTTAATTAGTGAGCGCTGCTACTGCAATAATTGTACAGAGGCTTATGCTAAGAAAAAGGAGCGGAAAAACGCAAGAAAATGTTCATGTTTAAGAATGTTCATGTTTAAGTAAGAGTGACAGTTTATGTGAACAATGGTTTTCAGAGATGCTTTTATTATTGGCGTTTTTCTTTTTCTAATCAGAGCAGTGTCATATCTTTCAAAAAAATTGGGCTTTTGTGCTCAAATTATCGAGATTATCCGTTTTGTATTTCCATTTTAACTCACAGTGCGCTTAGAGCTCGATAGATTAATATTTTAAATAAATTACCATATAATAGTTGACAATTATAGCTCTGAAGTTTTCCCTTTCAGAATTCAGAGCATCAGATTTCGGATAAAACTTTAATTTGAGCTTAGTTTGCTCTGAGCGTAGATCTGATTAAAAATTGAAAAAACAACTCATATATTCAATACAACATAGAAATATGTCTCAAATTTTTCATATATGTGTGTATGTATTTTAATTTCGGAACATCTGGAATACCATCGTCTATAAATAATAAAAAATGAAATTATTATTTAAAATGTTTTGTATTTAAAGAGATAATTAAATCAACATATACTTGTATCCAAAATTAGAAACATTAAAATATTCCCTTTTAATGATCAAAAACTGCATTCTTTAATTTATTAACAAATTTTAAAATATTTCTAAGGTTCCATATATGTCTTGGGGCAACAAAAACAAATTAAATATTTAAACGTCTGACAATATTTAGTACTTATTTGGTGCTTTAAAAAAAAAAAAAAAAAAAAAAAATAAAAATTAAACACAAATCTTTTGCGCTTTCGTAATTTTTTTTTTTTTTTTTTTGGCCTATTGAATGTTTAAAGTGTTAAGTTTTTTATTATTATTACACTAAACGCACAGGTCAATGATTTTTTTAATTTTCAATAAAATTTTCTTTAATACAGAGTGATTCAAAAATTTTAATAAAATAAGAAAGTATAACTTTCTTACATGCATTGATCTTAAATCTCTATAATTTTTAGGTTTTACCCTAAAACGTTTTGAAGTTTAAATCATGTTTAGAAAAAACTGTTATTTTAACAGTCATTTAATTCAATTGACTGTGTTAAAATTTTTTAATAGTCCAGTCCCTTTTTAAATTTTAATTTTATATACGATTCGTTCAAATATCTTTTACTGTTTAGGAGATAAAACGAAATATAAAATTCAATTTAATTTTTGGTGAATCACCCTGTATAGAAAAATAAAACAACCCATACAAAGTATTAAAAATCGACCTAAATTAAAACGCTCTAGTGCGCTTTTTGTTACAGTCCGTATTGTCTAATTGGCTTAACATGCGATAGATAATGTCACACATAAATTACACAAAAAAAAAAATGTAAAGGGTCATTTACATTTTAGTTCAAACTTTAAATTAAATCAATTTAAAAAAATTTAATTTTTTGTTAGTCATTTGTTTTTTAAAACAGTGGGATTATATTACAAATTGTTTTTGTTTTGTCCAACAGGCCGGTAGTCGTATAGTAAAGTATTATGTAAGTCCAATCAACTTGGAACTCTTTTTAATTTAAGCTGATGTAATGCAATAGAATAATAGATGATTGAAATATTTTTAAGAGTGAGGTTAGGTCTAGTAGTAGGTAAATAGAAAAAAAAATGACTAAGCGAATTTTATGGATTTTATGGAATAATATACAAAATAAAAGAAACTACTGTTAATAAAATAACGGTTAATTTTTAATTTATATTTTAATGTAATCACTGGCACACATAATTAGTGAGTGAGAAATAATAAATTAATCATTTATTTTTGGTATTTAGGGAGGCCCTTTTTTGTTTTTGTATACTGTAATTAATTATTTTATTATACTTATATTTAGTAAATAACTGTTACTAACCATATTAAAAAAGAAATTAGTATATACTTAATATGGATATTAATAGAAAGAAAAACTTAATAACTATAAAAGTTTAAACAAAGGGAACACCCCAAAAATATAAAAGTCAAAGAAGTATGAATAAGATTTTAGTTTTGTTTTGATTTTTAGGTCATCATAATTTTAATTAACACTGATATAAGTTTTAATTTAAATAAATTGTTAGTTGGTTTCATTAGGATTTTAGGTTGAATTTTCCAAATTTAATCTATGTATTAAAATTCATTCAATAACAGTTAGTAATTGTTTGTTTTTTTTTTTTAAATTTAAAATTTTGCAATAAATGTAGGTATTGCTGTTTTCTCTTAATTACAATGGAATATAGAAGATAGACATGATATTAGCAAATAAGTATATTGTATATAATTTAAAAGTATATATATATGTATATTTAGTGGGCTGGATTTTTCACACTATAAACAATTTATATATATATATATAGGTATATACAACAGATATAAAATTTTAAAGAAAAACAAACAATTGATGTGATTTTATATTCGTGTTATTTTTAATTTTCTGATTCCAAATTTATTTTTTTCTGATTTTGGATATTTGCCATTAAAAGCTTATTTTTATATTTTTTGACACCTTTCAAAAAAATTTTCACAAAAATAAAAATAAATTTGTAATATTTTGTATGTACATATATATATAATTATGTGAATAGTGAAAAAGTTCAGTAACTTTTCAATGTTAATATTATAATTAAAATTTTTTTAGTTTGTTTTGTATTTTTGTTTTTTAGTCAGGTGGATTTGTTGGATTTGTGTTTGAGGTCATAAGACCATTAGACACTAGTATCTCTAAGATTGTATAATTTGATATAAAATTAAATATTAATATTTTGCAAAGTATTTTTTCAATTTAATTTTAATATTTAGAGGAAAAGTTACTGTATGTATGTTTAAATTATTTTTTAATTGCAAAATTTTGTAATTAAAAATTTTTAACTTATCTTAAATTAGGTCGTTCATTATAAAATACATCTGACCGATAGCTCAGTGGTAAAGTGACAGCTTTTCAAACGAAAAATCTCGGGGTTGAAACCCTGGTCGGATCATATCTAATATAAAAATATAATGTATATTAAAACAATTTAATAAGAAGTCCAAATATCAAATAGGCAAAGGATATTTATGATTAGGCAATATTAACAATTGTCTGGGTACTATAAATAAATAAATATAAAACATCTGGACCTTATTGTAACAACTACTTATCACTAATCCTATATTCAGTTTCTGAATAAGTTTTCGTTGCACCAAGTAAACCTAAGAAGGTTTGATTAGTGAAAGCCCTTCACTTATCAAAAAAAATTATGATTTAATTATTTGATTAATGATAAGTAGTTGGTGCAGTATGGGTCAGATTTAACTATGCGAAAGTAGTAAGTTAATTTTTTTGAAGTGGCTGAGTCATTTAAAACCCCAATTAAGATAAAAAAAAACCCCAAGACTCATTTAATTTTAATTGTAAAAATTTTATTTTGAAAGAAATTTTAAGAAATTTTGATTTTCGAAAATATTGGACATATTAATTAACTCTTCGTTTGCATCAATTGATTCACAAAGAATGTATGTTCCAAAAAAAAACAATTTATTGTGGAAATCGGCGTTCTGTAAAAGAATCTTAATATGCAATAAAAGAAGATATAGAAGACAATATGTATTAATTTAATTATGTGGTTATTTAGAGATGTCGTTAAAGCGAGAATTGTGGTGTGGACAATTAGTTGTGGTTAACTATTTGAGTGTAATTCAAAAAGATCAGATAATTTATTATATGTGTTTTTAAGTAAAAATGTGGTTAATTCCAATCTTTTGTTATATTTTTCTTAATTTTTTATTTGCTTTAGAAAAATCTTGGTTCAAATCTGTTAGTCAACATTGTCCTAAAAAGCAATGTTATTAGTTAATATTCGATTGCAGACCATTTATGAGATAAAGTTTGTGGTGAAATTATTTGTTAAAGGATAAGAGGGGAGGATATTCCTTGAAGCAAGAAGTTAAAAGAGTATTTTAAAAAAAAAACGAAATATGTTATTAAATCGATATATAGTTATTTTTAAAACATATTTATTAATCTAAAAAAGGAAGTTTCAATATTAAAATTTATAATATAATAACATATAATCGCTGCTTTTCTTTTACACTTTTTAATAATATAAAATCACTTGCTTTTCTTTTTTATTCTTATATATTGTGAGATATTTATTGAATATTATTTTAAACACTTCATAATTTATTATATTCATTTTATGCACGTTATTAATTATTTTATCCAATAAACTTTCTTTTTATATAAACCTTTTATTACAATATTTGCGACTCTAGTCTTACAGCTTTTAACAATGTAATATTTTATTAATTATAACACTTGCATACAATGAAAGCATCATAAGGATACATTAATTAGGCAAAACTGTTGGTGGTTAGGTACATCATGAAATATATAGAAACATATTTTTTAGTATGTATACTAGTGTAAGGTAGGCTAAGTTTTTAAATTAGGTTAAGATAGTTTAGGTTTTAGAAAAATTAAAAGAATAAACATTGTTTTTTACAACATTTTTTACAATGAAATTTGAAAGATATGAAATTATATAAATATATGTATATTAAAAATTAGAGTAAGCTAAATAATTATTGACATAACTTAACATAAAAAAATAATTATATTTTTAGATGTTAAAAAAAAATAAAATACAGATAAGAAACATTTTTGTAAACTTTTTTAGGTTAAGGTAAATTTGAGAAATTGGAATAAATAAAGTTTAATTAAAAAAAAAAAAAAAATACAATGAAAGCATTACTTCCTCTTTAGTATGGTATAATAAATTTATAAAAATAATTATCTTCCTCCAAAAACCATTTTTTGTATAAAATACATCCCCACTTTTTGTGCTTTTTCGATTTTCTACAATAAAAAAAATATTTAATTGAACTTTCCTTAAATATGGTTCCCTTATCCCCCCAATTGTCCTCTATCCCCACAGATTGTATCTGAAGATATTTTTTTTTGTATTTTATATAATCAATTAAAATGTAATTAAAATTCATCTTGATCAAAGGTTATTTATAAACAGTCCCTTTTCACATACAATTTGATGAGGAAGTGAAACATACCCTTTCTCTTTTAGGCCTGGCCGAATAGAAATGTTATATAATTAATTTATAATGAATATAATTAATTTACATTAGATATTTTATATTTACATTTCATATTTTAAGAGTACTTATTTTATCACCAGAGGGATTTGTACATCAAAAATTAGTAAATTATGCGCAATTTGAAGTCACACTCGGTTAATAATCAAATGCTAGCATTGCATGACCAAGGCCTCACTTTTAAAATAATGTGTTAATAAATTTTATGATAATGCTGATTAATATTATAAATGGAAAATTTTATTTAAAAATAACTTTTCATTTTGTTATTCGATTTAATAGCTTCCTTTAGCATATGTCTGTACTTAGTAAAATTATAATTACTGTAATTGCTTAAAAGAAACCGTTACAACAATTAAATTATTAACACTAATGTATAGTACACAACAATCTTTAATTATTTTTTCCTGTGCATATGTGTCATATGAATTTTTTTTATAATATTCATAAAAATTGAAAATTTATTGTTTAAGATGGTTTCGTCTTCAACCAACCGAGTACTACGATTAAGTGTAAAAGGAATAAAAGATGTTGTAATCAAATACTATTGGAAGTAATCAAAAAGTATATATATATATAAATACATTATTTATTTATATATGAAAATTAAAACGTTTTTTAAATACATTTTTTTTATGAGGGAACGGAACGCTTGAAAGCCACCCATTGAAACTTCTTTGGGTAGTGTGCGACTTTAACACACCAAAACCACACCCTTTTTTAATGAAACTTACGGAAGGAGGCTGTGATACAAATGTACTATTTGGTTACAGGGATGGGGATATGGAAGGATTTTGCGATTATCGAGAGGTTTGGGATTTTTGAATTATGGGGGATAAGGAAAATTTGGAGGGATATTAAGGAGAAAGATATTAACATTCTTCTTAAATTTTATTAAACCGTACACATACGAACTAACAACTTAAGGGAACACATTGGACGGAATATGGGTCATAACAAACGAATTTCCATAAGCCAAGTTATATTGGGAAAAATAAATTTCAAATTAGTACAACTACTACTTCCAAACTTTATTTTAATTTTAAAAAGAAAAATGTATGATCATTAAAATTTCAAATATTAAAAAATATATATATATACATATTTCAGTATTTAATGATCATTTGGATTTTAAAGAAGATATACATTATATGCATATGTGAATTTAATGGAATAAAATCGGAATTTTTACTTTAAAATAAATCTTTTTTTAAATAAAGAACAAATTTTAAAGTAACAATTTCGTAAAATAATAATACTTACTTAATGTATTCACAGATAAATTTAAGTTTTTATAACTTGCTTTAAACACCATAAAATTTTTTTTGAAATTATTTACTAGGAAATAAAATTTGGTTTTTATGATTTTTGTAACGCTTAAATTTTTTATTTTGGACTTTGTGTAACGAATCTATACTAAAATCTACTATAATTAAAAATAAGGAATTTAAAATATAGGGATAAAATTTAAAATGGGTGTTTATCGGAACAAATATAAATATTTTTACAATATGCTCATCATTTTAAAAATAACGGTTTTTGAATACTGTAGCTAGTATGCTTTTTGAAGTGTTTAAATATTTTGGAGTCACAAAATAAGAAACAACCTTAGCAATGAAGTACAAGTACTTTATACTACTAATTAATTTTGCTATTCAAAATATTTTTATTATTTAATTTTACGGATTTTGTTTGGTATATTCTTTAATTTGCTGTTTTTCATTTAACCCTTTGAAGACCAATAAATTTTTGTGTATTTCTTAAAAATCACTTATTCCGATATTATTCAATCAGTTTGGAATTCTGATTTAAATAAAAAAAGATAATAGAAATTGTAAACGTCAGATTGTTACTTGCATACGCGTATGGAACAGTATTTATAAACTGACATGTCCTATGTTTTCATATTTGCATTTAATTTAATGTCAATTTTATTATAAGGGGCATTCCTTTTTAATAGAAATAGGAAGTCTGTTTATTGAATATTTAATCAGTATACTGATCGAAACAAATTTAAATCTAAAATAAAAAAAAAAAAAGGGTTAAAACTGTCAACATCACATGACATCTTTTGGACGATTATAACTTCTCATATTCGTTAAAGGGTTAATAATATACATGGTAAAAGAAAAAAACTTCTTTCCCTAGTCATGAATTTGTTTTATTTCATCTCTTATTTGAAGATAAATCCGTCAATTTTCATAATATTTTTACTTTAAAAACAGTATGACACCAATGATTCCTTTGAAGCAAACAAGTTTATACCTGTCAATAAATAAAATTTTTTTTTTGATTATCTTTAAATTAAAAGAAATAACTCCAAAAGTTTATATCCAGGGAAGTCGTCAATATCAATTTATTTAATAAATTATAAATTTCTTGACATATTTTTTTTTTGTTATTTTTATAAACATTATATATTTTTATGACAATTGTGACAGGTTGAATGAAAATAAATGTCTAAATTATCATTCATTTTTTTTCATACTCTCCACGAAATTGAAAAAAAAAAAAAAATTAAACCATGTAGGTAACGCATAAATGAATTTAATTTATTATAACTTGTAAGTAAATTTACCTGTTTGTTCTTTAACTACCCAGGACATAAACCTTTTGATAATGACTGTCGCCTGTCTACGGTCTGACCATTTGTGTTTTTTTCTCGTTCCGGTTTGTTTTTTTTTTAATGCAATTTTCTACAAATTTTGCATTTATGATAATAATAAGACACTGTTGTAACATACTTGTCATTATAATGAAATTTTTTTTTTGTCATACATAAATTATGGAGCGCCATCATAATATTACTAGTTACGGAAACTTGAATATTTTTTTTTTGTTTTAACTGAATAACTCGAGAAAAGAAGTAATTTAAAAAACCGAGAGTTTTTCAAAAATTCCATTTTCAAAGTAAAACAATGTTTCAAAATTAGTTTTGGATAAAGTGTATATTGGAAAAGGTTTAGAACCTAACCTAATACAATTCAATTCTCAACCCAACCTGATTGTGTATGGCGTTCAATTTCTGTCAAAATATTTTCAAATATGTGCATAGATTTATATGAGGTCAACCTACTATGCGACGTACTGTATCGCGTATTTCGGCGTCTCTCTATTAAAATATAGAAGTTTTTAAACAAATTAAAAAATTTACATTGTGCACAAGTATTTATTTCGTATTGACGTACTGGCGTATAAAAATTGTATGTACGTGTATGTTTTGATTTAGGTAGTGTTCTTGTAATAATTGTTCAGAAATTTAGTTGAAACACTTTTAGCAGCACAATATAAAGTATAATTCTGGAGCTCTTTAAGTTATAAATATTTATAAATTAAAAATTAAAATAATTTTTGACTACTTACAGTCCCTAAACGGGGAAATATACTAAAAAGTTTTCTTTTAAAATCTAACTTCTCATCATTTAAAGTTTTTAAGAAGTAATAAGAGGGCAAAAATTGAATAACGGGTAAACTAAAATACCGTATGCCAACCCTTTTAATTTGTGTAGCATATATTTAGGAAGCTTTTAAAACATTTTAAGGTTTGCAGTTTTCGGCTTAAAAAACATTCCGAATTCCGAATTTTAGTTATAACAATTTAAATGTAGGGCTTTTTCGAACTTTTAGAGGCTGTAGTTCTGCAAGGGGTGGAGTTACATTTAAAAGTTCTGCCATGAAAATTTTTTTTTTTGAAATACCTACCCGTAATTAAAATCTCGTTTTGTTTTTTCAAATGCTTTAAAAGTTTGGTAAACATAAAGACGCACGAACAGATTGAAACTATATTAGCACATTTTTTTCAAAGTTCTTTTTTTTTTTCAAAATATGCTAAAAATTAAAACTGTCAACTTATGACATATAATAAATGCATAAACATGACAAGTTAGTAATTTTACTAGTCAATTAAACTGCTTTAATCGGGTTTTTTTTTGTTAATTTTCTCATCATACTGGTTTCCCTATATACCTATCCTATACATATTCAATTCTGCAAAAAGTCAACTTGTGAGATTTTGCATTTTCGCGATTAAAGAATTTAAATAGCAATGACAGTAACTTTTATATCAATTAAAAAAAAAATAATTACCATTTTTTTAATTTAAATTTTTTGTTGGGCTGGGATGTGAAAAGTAAAAATTTGTAAAAAAATAACAATTTTTCCCGCTTTAAAATATGCAGTGTGTAGTACTAACTTAAACTTAAGTATGACTTGCGATCACTGAACTCTAAACATTTTTTAAAATGAATTAAAAGGAATTAAATGAAAAATTTTTTACAAAATGTGTTTAATGTCTCCTTCATACCAATAAAAAAATAAAATTTTTTTTTCAACATACACTTATAAAGTACCTACTTATTAAAGTCATTTTCCCCCCAAATCATAACAAAAAATTAAGCAACAACAAAATATCAAATTATCAAGTGAAAATGAGGTTATGGTTGTTGTTATTGTGAGTTGAGTGTTAAAAAAAAATGCATTACCAGACTTTTTCATTTTTTTGTTATTTTTTTTATTTTCATATTTTCCTGCTGGTGGATACCTTCTGTGACTCTCTATATTATGTTGACTATTTGCTTGATCTCAACCCACCCAAATTCATTTGGTATTAGCTGCACAACTTTAATTACTTTGAACTTGATTGGAAATAATTTAAAAAACAAAAAAAAAAAAAAAAATTGAAAGAAAGTAAAACTGCATTAAAAAAACAATGTTTTGTACTTTTGTTTTTTTTATACCCGTATGACTATATAGTCAAAGGGTATAATAAATTTGCCATTACGTTTGTGACGCAGAGAAGGAGGGGGAGTAGATATAGACTCAAGTGTATGGATCGGATCAGAATCGAAAAATAAATCGATTTAGCTATGTATGTCCGTCCTCCGTTTGTCCGCACGATAACTCAAAAACTAAAGGAGTTAGGATCTTGAAATTTTCGCAAAATCGTTTTTTTGCAATAGCCGTCATCGCTATTTATATCCAGCCATTTTGGTCCAAGAGGTCGGGTAGCTGCCATGCAACTTCTTTTTTTATATAAGTATTACTCTGTACTTATTACAGCTGCGTGTCTGAAATTTTGCCAAAAGTTGTTAAGTTTTATGGCCAAATTTTCTGCAAAATTTGGTTGGTCTACTGCAGAGGGTTCGAGTAGCTGCCATACAACTCCTTCTTTTTTATGAGCATTACACCTAATAAAGCTGTATGTTTGAAACTTTGCTAAAAGTAATTAACCGGATGATATAATATGTATGTTACGGTCATACGGGTATCCCAGAGTTGACACAGTCTACTCTCCTACACTCTTCCTCGTTTTATTTTATTTTGAAACAGATTGTAAAAGATTAAATGAAACATGCCCCCATGTTAAAAATTATTGAGTTCACTTGTATGTGCATTATTATATAGCATTACATTAGAGAGAGATGATTAAAATAATGTGAAATAATGCAGATGGCTTTTTAGAAATTTTTTTTTTAAAAAAAAATTTAGGGACAACATTTGATTTAAAAAAAAAAAAAAAAAAATCCAAAAAATATTTGGGGAGAAATTTTTCATTTTAGATTTTGATTTTTTGTATTTTCATTTGAATATGGGATGTTGTCGCAGTACCAAATGTTAGAAGATTTATTTTATTGATTTTGAATGGAATATAAATAATAATGAAGTTTTTTTTAAAATGTAAAGTGTAAAAATGATTTGGGGTTATTTGAAGATTAAATTACAAAAAAAAATAAATTGAATTTACTTGTATACGTATGTAAAGTGCAGAATATGTTTTCAAATCAATTTTTTTTTAATTTCCAGAGGTACTATAGAATTATTTAAAGATTGCCATATTAGATATATAGGCATTAAAATTTAAATAATTTTAATCCGATTACTTATAAAAGTTTATTTTAAAAATCATTGATATATAATATGGAGAATATTCTATTATAATTATTATCCATTGATCGAAATACTTATGCTAATTTAAAAAATGATGTAAGATTTGTTTTAAAGTCAATAATTAATCTAATAAATGAATTAAATCCAATATTTAATCCAATAATTGATTTCAATTGAAGATTTGAAATATTAAAATTGTGTCATATTATAAAATCAATTGTATTTTATATATTTTGGGAAGAAGTTATTAAATTGTTTAAAAATACAATTTAGATATAAAATTTTCTGTAAGCTATAAGAATCAATCAAAGTTTAATCAGAAATTTGGTTTATAGGTAATATAATACTAAAAGCCTACTGAAGAGTCCAATATAGTATTATAGGACAAAACATTCTTTAAAATTTGTCAAGAGTTTATGTTTCAGTTTTTTTTTTTTGTATCCCTGTATATATTATCTCCCTTAATATCCCTGTATAAAATTACTGTATTTTTTTTTCTTTCGTCCTTTCATTCCGCGGAGAGCATAGGGCTTTCATTTGACATCTCCATCTCGTCCGGTTTCCTGCTGTTTTTTCATGCTTTCAAGTGAGGTTGCACTGATTGAGCTCGCTTATTATGGTGCACCTCCAGGTGTTATTTGGACGCCCGCGTCTTCTGATTCCTTGGGGAAGTTCCACTCCAAAATTACTGTATATCTATCACAAAAATTGCAGGTGTTTTTCAATTGATGTCTTTGTCGAATCTTAATAATTAAACAGAACTACATGTTTACTTTAAATTTTAAGTTGATTGTCATACATCATAATGAAGCCAGAACATAATATTGTTAAACAGTTTTTTCAAATGGAATCCACAGGTTGTCGGGTGCAAAGGAAGATCGAGAAGGATACGGAGCTCCTCTAAGAGGTTCAAAAAAATCAGAAGAAGAAGTAGAAGAAGATAGTCGAGAATGTTTACAGAGAAAATAGTTTAATGAACTACGACTTGAGTAGATCTAAATAATTGAAAATTTTTCAAATTAAATAATTCATAATTTGTTTGCTAATTAACTGTACAACGTGTTTTTTTATCAGATCTTTTTCTTTAATTTAATTAATTTTAAGAGATTTCCTTAGAACTTTGGATCTCCTACGCATTACATAGTCTCGGCATTGAATAGTCAAATAATTTAATGAGCTCTCTTTAATTACAATAGAGCTGTATTTAATGTATAAGGCTAGTCATTAGACATTATAAATTGTAAATTTTAATATAAATTAATCTTATACAAGCTATCTACTCTTTTTTAATTGATGCTTACCAACTAGTGTGAGAATTTTTCTTTCACTTTAATTTAATACAAAGTAATTTGCTGGGTTTTTTTTTTAAAATTGATTTTGTCAAGAGATAAAAAGTTTCTATATGAATATTAATGAGTGTAAATGAAAATTTCCCTACACATAAGAAACAAAGAAATGCCAGCACAAAGAAAAAACCTGAAACCTTGAGTTAATAAAAATTTTAAGTGAATTTAGGTATGGTAAATTGTAATGTGCTTTTTAATTACATTTTTTACACAATGTGATCATTCGTCAAACCAAGATAAGAAAAGGAAAATTTTCCAAATTGTTAATTAAAGGCAACTTTTAGTCCAAAGTTAAAAGAAAATTTTCCAAAATATAAGTGAAAATTTCAAGTTTTTTTTTTTATAGTAACATGGATCATGGTAATGAACCTCAAACCTGAATTTAAATAAAAGTGAGATTGAAAATATTTAAAAAAAATGTAAAAACAAAAAATGTAAAAGTTATTCCTATAATATTATTCCTTTAATCACTTGATTAACTCACAATATCTAACTATGCTATTATTAACCAAAAATAGATATTATGTAAGTTATTTTATATTTTTCATTACCATTTACCACAAAATGTATCTATATTGACATTTTTATCTAAAAAATAAAAACAAGTTTATCATATATATATATATATATATATATATATATATATATATAATTATGGATAAACTCGTATAAAAATTTAACATTTGATACTCATATGAAAAAATTAAATTACCAATTTGGTATGAAATCATTGTAGCTTGTAAAATCACATGAAAAAAAAAAGAGTCATTGTCTTCTTACATTAATCAGAGATTGAGTCACGTAAATAGGTTTTGTTTTTTATTTTGTTTTTTTTTTTTTTTTTAAAGTTGAAGAAATAAAAACATCCAAAAGACGTCGTCACAAAAATTTAATAAAGAACAAAAGAGGTACCGATCAAAAAATATCTATAGATTTTCTATTTCACACTGGTTTAACTCTTTTTTTATCCCCCCATTTTGTGTGTGTGCAAAAAGCAGTTTTCTTGTAATTGAACTTGAAGGTCACTGTTTGATTCCCAATTTGATTGATCATCAAATTTTTTTTTCATTTATAATTTTTTTTTTATTAAATATTTTTTTTATTAGTTAGTTTTGACAAAATTTAGATGTTAATTTTGTTGTTTTTATTGTAAATTAATTTTAAAATGTGTTTTTAATTTATTTAATTTAATTAAATTTTTGTTTTTTTTAGTTGAATGTAACCCTACTTTTGTACTTGAATCGATGCTCCTGAGGTGTTTTTAAGAAGTAATTTTGAACAGGAGGAAGTGAATTTGAAAAAATATCTACTTCCTTTTTTTATGACAGAATTGTTATTAATTTAAAAAATTGAAGCATTATTTAATGGCAAAATATAATAAATTTTAACTTAAATTAAAAAAAACGAAGAGGAGAGTAGTGTAAAGTTTGTCAAATCTGGGTTGCGTTTTTAATTCATAAAAATTTTTTAAATAATGAAAAATTTGAATGGCACCAGCACCATCTACGTAAACCTGTATTAGCTGTAGAGTAAATAAATTTTATAGAAATTTGTTCCTAGAAACTTTGATAATCTTTTACAAAATGACGATGATTTATATTGATCTCGAGATCATCTGATATTGCAGTTTTAATATAACAGCTATACAATAATCAAATAGTTTTTTCTATAAGTCATGATATCAAATTTTTGGTAAAATTTTTAATATACAACTTAGTTAGTTAAATTAAATTTTTTGAAAACTTTTTTTAGACATATTTTTAGTAAAACTTCATTAGTCTAGCTCTATTTTATATATAATAGAATTATACTTATAAAACATAAGTAGTTATATGGTAGTTACTCAAATTTGCTGAACAATTTAGCTTTTGTATATAGGATTTGTAAAAATTTCAGAATTCCTGTACTTTAGTTATTGAGTTATCTTGAAAATAGACTAACGGAAACCCATAACTAAACCTGTTGGATTCATCAGTTTGAGTCTATATTTAGCTCTTCTTATTTACAGTATCACAAACGCAATGACAAACTTAGTATACCATTGTTGTACTATACATTTGTTCGGATATAATAACATAAAATATGATGAACAGGTTTTTAATTGTTATTTATTGTATTTAATTTTAATATATAATTTAATACCTATATAATAAATAGTGGAAATTTAATTAAATAAATAATAATATACCTATCATTGATCGAAAAAGAAATTAAAATTTTTAAAATTTTGCGATTTTTTTGGAGTTATTGCAAAAATAAATTAAAATTAGTAATTTTATAAAAAACTTGTTTAATATTTATTGTCTAAATTCAAATTAGTTAAGATGTAAAAACTTTTTTCTTAAACATTAACCTTCTAAATATTTTAATATTTTCATAAATAATTTTCCCATAATGTATTTAAATTCTTAACCAGTTTACTTTATTTATTAATTTACTTTCAATATTACTTTTACTGAGTATGTAGAATTTTCTACTGACTTATATTAACTTCTATTATTTTTAATTTTATTAATGAAATTTTTAAAAGTTAGTAGAAAGTGAAAAAATGATTTTGAATTTCAATTAGCAGAAAAACGTCACGTCACTGGATTGTAATGTAACTGACGATTTTAATTTTATAAGAGTTAAGTTTTCTGACTAATAAAGTTAAATAATTTTGAAAATAAATCTAGTTTTTAATAACATATGGTTTTATACATTCGGAATTTTTGATAATTATAGATTTTTATAAAATTATTAAAAACAAGTTGCTTATACGTATCTGTTAGTTGCTACAGTTTTTATATTGTAAAGATAGATGATGCCATTGTGGATATAAGAGATATAAGTGTTAAAAAATCTTAAAAACAAGATATTTCTTAAAAGCCCTCAAAAATTATACTTCATTAAAAAGGTTTTTCTAATTTTTATAACTCATATAGTTAAACTTGACACTTGAAGATGGTTTAAAAAGTTACAGTAACTTTATCATACGCGGGGTCTCGGTTATCTTCAGAACTCCCCCGAAGTTATTATTAAATAAGTCAAATAGTTCACTTTAGAAAATTTATTTTGCTTCATTTTTCTAATCCTAGCTAAAATTTAATCCTAAATAAAGGTTTAGGAATTGTAGTATTATGAAGAAAAACTGTACAGAGTATATAAAAAAATGTACACACTAGATTATCCCCCTAATTTAACTGGATGCAGTAAAAAGTTTGGAGCCAATCAGTTGTATATAAAGTTATAATACTAAAGCTAATATGTGCTAATTATATAATAGCACATATTAACCTGAGTATCGATTTTAATAAATAAAAAACGGTATAAAAGTTAATAAATCACAATTTGTTTACTAACTGTAAAACGTGTTTGAAATTAATTTACCATTTTTACCGTTTTACAAAAATAAATTAAAGATAATGACATTAAATTAACATATATTATATGATGAATAACAATAAAAATTATATTGAAAGCCTTAAATTACGAATGAAAACGATTTTTATTTTTGCCAATTTTAATTGACTTTTATTAACTCACATATAAAAATTTTACTTTTTGATAATTTTAAAACAGAAAACGGTGATTTTTTCATTATATTTGGGTATATGGAATATAGTTGCGTTATTTTGTTGTCCATAGATGGATTTTTTGGATATTTTAATTTTAAAATTAATGGCATATCAAATTTTTTGGCGTATACACGAAAATTTTGTTGTTCTATTGTTTGTCTGGAATACGTTGACCTTTGAAATTTCCTTAAATTTAGTTAAATAAAATTTAAAATTTTGACTAATTTTGGAAATTTTTAATACCCATCTAAATAATCCATCTTTGTTGAATTGTATTATTTCCCGCATATAGAAGTTTGATTTTATTTAATTAAATTAATTTTTTCTTTATTAATATAGGTAGCAAAAAACTTTTTAACAGGTTATTTTTGTTATTGTTTTATTATATTTAATCTTCTATTCTATTCTATATGATGTCACGCATTTTTATATCAAATTTTTTATAACGTCATTGCTATATTTGGGGTTTTAGTTAAGCTTTAATGCATAGACATATGTATATAATTGCAATGATGCTTAAATTTATATAAATTAATTTAATATTGAATCCGTATTATAACAAACATTAGTAATATATTTGGTAAATATATTTAATTCTGAAATTGTTTACCAGATATTTTAAGAGTTGATATTTGTCATAATTTTTGAATAGTTATGGCAAATTCTTCTTCTTACTTTTTTTATGACTGATTTTAAAACTAAAGTTGCGTTTATTTTAAAGCTATGATAAGTGATAAAGAGTTGGTGGAAGTTTCCATAGGAAAATAGTTGTGTTCTATGCTATTATGTTGTGTTTATTTTGGATAGGTCGACAAACATAATCAAGAAAAGTGTATTATAGATTTTTAAATAATTTTAATTCTGAAATTTTTAATCCATCTATATATCTATTCAGAATAAATTTATGTTAACTATTATAGTAAGTATTAATTTAAACCTAATTTCCTAAATTGTGCAGAAAGAATCGATGATTGTTACTTTTACTTCTCAGATCCTATATTAAGAGTTCTTTATAAATTTCACTAGTTAAAATTTAGAAAATTTATTTCAATCTGAAATAAATTTTAAATCAAACTTAATTTAAAAATTGAAACTATATTCAATTCTCCAATATATGTATATATATAAACACTTGAATCTAAAAGATGCTCTAATCAACAATCGGCACTCTAATAAAAAGGTATTTCTTAATATCAAAATTTTAATAATTTTTAAACTTCTTAAAAAAATAAAATGAAAAAAAAGAAGAATAAATTTACTTAATAATTAGTACTTACCCTTGCTAGTAATCCAACATGTAATTCCACTGTTTATAGAAAGTTCCATGAATAAAATCCTATGCTTTTTAAATACTCTCAATCTGCATTTATTAATTCTTTTCAAATCAGGATTTTACGATTTTAGTCAGAAACACCAACATTTTTTCACCAGCAGTTTAAATATTAGAGCCTTCGAAATGTTTGACCCTTTTAAATAACTAAGCACATGAGTCAGAATACGTTAAAGCATAAGTATCTAATGAATATAATTTAACTAAATGTAATTTGAAATATATACCACATTTTAATACTATTGCAATAAAAGCTTCTATAATACCCTCTATTGTAGATTTTAGAATAAATTATGCAAAAATGTAAGATAATTTGCAAATATTAATTATGGAAAGTGAATTTCCAAGACTTCATTACCTATTGTTGTTTAAATTATTTAATAAAAGCATCTAGATGTACCACCCGGGTATAAAATCTAACAAATTGATAGATTAATATTAAAATCTTGTCTGATTATGCTTATTTTATTTAATATTTGCCTGATGGTCTGAGTTCTATAAATTTTGATATTACCAACTTAACCATAAACCAAAAATATACTATTTATTTTAAATATGCAGACCTGTTTAATTCAATGGAATTTTAATTTTTAAAATATAACCAAATTAAAGGATTACTGAAATTCCTTTTTTTGAGGAATATCATTAAACATCTGGCTAAGAAAACCTAGTATTTTAAATCTTCAATTCATACACATTTATTTTACAACATTTACCAAGAAATTATGCATTTAATTATTGAAGTTACAATTAAATTCCATTATATATATTATGTACCTGTTCCTTGAGGTAATCGTTTCTATTATTCACCAAATGTTTAAATATATGTATTCCATATGAAATTAAAAGTATTTTTTCAAGTACTTAATTACAGAAAAAAAAAAACCGTTAGAGAGGTAAGGATTATATAAAATTGCAGATTTTTTTTTTATAATCTCTTACTTAAGATTGTATTTTGTACCTAAGTTCTGTACAATTCTAGAATTATAAGATTTTCATAGACTATTTTTTTTTTGGTATAAAAGGCAACATTTTTTGTAATATTAAATTAGTATTAAATATAAATTAAACAAAATTAGTTGAAAACATATTTAAAAAGTATATTTTAAAAATTTTTATTAAATTGGTAAGAATTTATTTTTAAATTTCCGAAATAATAGTATTAAGGAAAGTTCCAAACTTAAATTTTATTTCTCTTGGTGTGATCAATAATTTTTTAATAGAAAAATCTCGAATTCAATTCAACTTAGGTGTAAAAATTTTTTTTAATTAAGTGTTACAAAGCAAGTGTTAATAAATTTTCTGATTTGGTTTAACACCATATTTTATTCAATATTTTTAATTTTATTTAATTTATTTTTCATCAAAATACGCACTGTTTTTTCTATCAAATTGTTTTGGTTGCCATTTTTATATTGTTGTTATAAATTAAAATTTAAAAATTTTTTTTATTTAATCTCACCATTATTATGCTGTACTAGTTTATTTTTTGCTATATTAATCTCATTCTTAATTTTAAAATAATTAATTAATTTAGATGTGAACAATTTTTCATATTTATTAAAAATTCTTTTTATATTTTATACAAAAAAAAACAAAAAATTATAAATTTATTTTCTGCTTATTTTATTTCTATTTAATTTATTTTTCATTTTATTTTTCTTTTTTTCATTTTCAGGACCAAAAATTAAACTCTAAAATCACAAAACAAAGTTTTAAATTTAAAATTTGAATTTAAAAACCCAAAAAAAAAAAAACAAAGAAATTCGTTAAATTCATTTCTGGTAAAAATTACAAATTAAATAAAACAAACAACAGCATGTCATATATGTCAGCAACAAGTGAAATTAGTATGGGTATTGGTGATGGACGTACATCATCCCGAGTATTAAAACCACCAGGTGGCGGACATTCAAATATTTTTGCAGCTCCTGAAGCCGAAATACCAAGACCAAGAGCAAAATATAATCAACAAAATTCATCAAATTTAAACAGTTGTATGAATACTGTTGATCCAAATGAAGCTGTTGCAAAAATACAATCACCAATTCAACCACCCAGAGAATCACCAATAATGATTAATAACATCACCAATAATAATAATCATGTTAAAAAACCACCAGCACCTGCTGCACCACAACAAAATGGTTCTGTTCACCACCAGAATGGTGGTGGAGCAGCTCCACCACCACCAGTTCAAAAAGTTCCAACACCAGTTGCTGAAAAAGCATCAACTCCAGTAACAGAAAAAGCATTTACACCAGTTGTTGCTACTACACCAGTTGCTGCAGCACCATCACCTCCAAACGGTGGACGTGTACGACAGCCACCTGGTGGTTTTTCGTCAGGACTTTGGTAAATTCGAAAATTTACCTTAATTACAAACAAATAAAAAGGGAAATTTTTAATTAAAAATAAGCACTAAAAATTTTTTTTTTTCTTTTAAAAACATCATAAAAATTTTTGCTATTTTTCCAAAAATTTAAATTGTAAAACAAAAAATTTCCATTCCTTTTTATGTTAAAAATAAATTTTCAAAAAATTTATTTTCAAAATTAAAAATTTTAATTCAAAATTTTTTTTTTTTAATAAATATTTAAAGAAAAACAAAAAAAATACAATGTTTTTAAATAAGATGCTTCATTATTTTTAAGATTCGCCTTCTTCATCCTTTAATCAAAGAAAAAAAAAAAAAATTATAAAAAAATTTATACAAAGCTTTATTATTAATCACATTATATTTATTAATAAATAACTAATTAAAAAAATATATTAATTAATTAAATTTGTATTTTAACCTTTAAGTGTAACTATAATAAAATGTCGTTTTTTCATTTAATAATTTTTAAAAAATAAATAGTAATTATTAAATTTAATCAAATACCTTCTATTTTTATTTAATTTTTTGACAACAATGTAAAAATTTTACAATAAATTCATACTTTTAAAATGATAATTTCAAAAATTTAAATTTTTAAAGATTAATTAGACTGGAATATATATTTAAAAATTTTTAAATTTACAAAAAAGGCGAATTTACATTTAAATTTATAATAAAATTTTCCTACGAGAACTGAATATAAAATAAAAAAAACAATATTTAAAATTTAATAATATCATATGTAGTAATATTTAAGGGTTAAAAGTTAAAAGTAATTAATTAATTAAAATTAATATTAAATATTACTTTATTATTAAAAATACATTCATTTAATTTTCACAGTACACAAAAAAAAAAAGAAATTTTAATTTAAAAAACAAATAATTTATATTATTTTAAATAATTTTTGTACCTATTTGTGTTTTGTATCATTTTATTTTTATTTTAATTTATATTTTGTATATTATTTTCCGTTTTTGTATTTCTTTCTCTTTCATTTTAGATGTACTTAATTTTGTTTTTCATTCTTTTTTTTATGTTAAATAAAAACCAAAGCAGAAAATTTCTAAAAAAAAAAAATTACAAGAAACCAATTTTATTTTTTTAAATAAATTACTTCCTTAAACTTCCAATTACAGGATTTTATGATGTTCTTAAATATATATTGGAACAAATAAGTTAAATGAAATAATTAAAGAGTTAAGATTCAGAATATGAAAATAATTAAGAAATAATCCCAATACTAAAATTTGATAATTTCCTGTATATTAAATACAAATTCAATTATTTATAAATTTTTAAATTGTTAATCAATGTTTTATTTAAAAATGTTAATTTAAAAATTGAATTACATTTATACAATAATATTCTTTAGGTTCTGATAAAATACATATTAAAAAATATTAAATGTTCTGTAAGAAATTAAAGTTTAATTGGATTGATTTAGTTTTTAATATTTATTAATTAAATTCTAGTAGCAACTTTATTAAATTGAACAATACAAACGAATATTTAATTGAAAATTTTGTTTTCTGTAGGATTTTTTAATTTTAATCTTTGGATTACATATTTTTGGAAAATGTATGCATTTATAATAGTTATAGTTGAACTTTTATATAAATGTTTAAAAATCGTCCGAAAATTGATAATCATATCATTAAAGACTGCCAAAAAAACAACCAAATTTCTCACCTTAATAAAATTTCTGATTCAAATAATCGCTATAAAACACAAAAATTATACACTGATATTTTTTAACTAGTTAGTAGCTTCAAAGTTTTCCAAAATACATTTTTTAAACTCCATTCATCACAAAAATATAATTTTTAATATTAAAAGGTCTAGACAATTAAATTACATAAAAAAATTATTAGAATTACACCTAAACTATGGGTAAAGCGAATATATTCTGAATTTAATTATCCAATTTTTTATTAATCATAAGTTCAATTACAAACTCTGAAAGTAAAATCAATTCAATTTATAAGTTTAATCTAGAAAATTAATCAACATGCTTAAAATTAATAACTCTACCAGTTTTCATAATTTAGAAATAAAATCAGTCTTCAATTAATATTAAAATTAAATAAATTTATATACTTTATACATTTATGTGCGTACCTATTTACTATTTTAAATCCTAAGTACATTTAAGAAATTTATTTTATTATTTAACAAAATAAAATATTTAAAAAAAAAAAAATTGATAATAATTAAATAAAAAAAGTTCCATGTCTTCTAAATTAGAGCCTTCATGTTTGTTTATTTTTATTTGTCGAAAAAATACAAAAATTATAGAATTTCAAAAGTTGTGCCCTGGTTTTATTTAAAAAAAAAAAAAACTTTTAAAATCTCTTATAAATTCGTATTATAAATATTGTGAATTTGTTAACAAAATCCTAGAAAAATAAACAACGTTAGTGTTAGCTTCTTTTTTTATATATTTAATTAATTATTATTAATAATAACTTATACATAAAAAAATTTATTGAAATTTGCATTTCTTTTATTTATAAAAAAAAAAGAAAATTTATGTTATTCAAAAATTAAAAAAAAAATTTGTTAAAGTTACAATTAAAATTGCAACATAAAATATTAAAAGTAAAATATTTTATGTATTAAATGATGAATGAAATTTATGAATTATTTGCTCTCAAAAATTAAGAATTAAACTCAATATAAAAAAAATAAAAACATGTAAAACGTAAATAATAACCATGTATTAAAAAACCATAAAAAAAATTTGTTTATTTTCTTTTTACTATATAGAATTTTTAAATTATTAGTTTATCCTACATTTCGACACGCAGTCTAAGACTGTTTAACAAGAGACAGTTAGAGATTACTTTCCTATTTGTTGTTGTTTTGATATGGGGTATAGCAATTGTCATCCTAATACGTAGGCCATGCGGCCCGTCGTGCACCCACTTTCAATACTTTCTATTAATTTATTAGTAATATTATTTATTTTGTTTATATTATATATGTACATATATGTATATTTTAAATATTTGGTCCCCATGGGGATTTTTCAATATTTTTTTTCCAATTAAAAAATGCATGACCCCCGTACGAGAATTGGACCCGCACTCCCTCGGTTGGTAAGCGAAATGCTTACCCACTAAGGTCCCCTACTTCCCTTTTTACTTATTTAGTTTGTTCTTAAGCAAAGAGAGGATTTGTTCAATACAAGCATCAGTTCAATGTTCGTTCAAAGAGTTATCCACCCCTATTCTAAATTCCGTCGCACGGCTAAGTCGGAGATAATCTACGAAAAAGTGATTCTCAATTCCTACTTAACGTTACGATTGAATTTACATTTTTATTTAATTGTTTAGTTAACTCTGTTTTATAAAAATATTTAAATTTAACTCTTTTCAAAAAATTTTTCAAAAATTATTACTACAAAATTGAAAACAATAATCATAATTTTTACTTAAAAAACTGAATTCAAACGTCAAAGTTGCCATTGCAAATTTTCTACGAGGGAATTTAGAATAGGGGTGATCATATAGCTAATTGAGGTCCTTTTCTAAAACATCAAAATTTGACGATCATCAGTTTATCTTTCTTTTTGATTTAATCGTCCTTGATGTTTGCAATAGTTTGCGTTTGGCATTGACGTTTTAGAAAAGTAAATTGAAAAAATATTTACCTCAATTCTATTATAACCATTTTAAACAAAAAATAAAAATTTAATGTTTATAAAAACAAAGCATATAAAATAAAAAAAAAAAAAATTGACTTTTGCAGTAGAAATAAAATATTTGCATAATTGCGTTGATGTTTACAATATATTGATTATCGTTTGAATAACGCGTCAAAAAAGCTTATGAATTTGTGACTTTGATCATTGTCATGTTTTTGAGGTTTTAAAAAAGGGTCTGGATCTTTATTGGGTACTGCTCCTTCCCTTTACCGAAAAACATACATAAAGCTTCGTCCAGTACACTCACACTTAAAAATGATCCTTAAAAGTAAAAATTAAAGTGAGTTTTCAGCACATCACTAAGTTCTTCTTTCGACTACATGCATGTCTTCGCTGACACTATAAGGACTTCACAGTCATTTTTTATAATCGCATGACTATATAGTCAAAGGATATAATAAATTTGCCATTACGTTTGTGACGCAGAGAAGGAGGGGAAGATATAGACTCAAGTGTATGGATCGGATCATAATCGAAAAATAAATCGATTTAGCTATGTATGCCCGTCCTCCGTCCGTCCGTCGATAGCTCAAAAACTAAAGGAGCCAGGATTTTGAAATTTTCGCAAATTCAATTTTTTGCAATAGCCGTCATCGCTATTTAAATCCAGCCATTTTGCTCCATGGGTTCGGGTAGCTGCCATATAACTCCTTTTTTTATATGGGTATTACTCTGTACCTATTACAGTTGCGTGTCTGAAATTTTGCCAAAAGTAGTTTAGTTTTATGGCCAAAGTTTCTGCAAAATTTGGTTGGTCTCCTGCAGTGGGTTTGAATAGCTGCCATACAACTTCCTTATTTTGTATGAGCATTACACTTCACCACATGAAGCTGGGTGTCTGAAATTTTGCCAAAAATAGTTTAGTGTAATGGCCAAAGTTACAGCAAAATTTGATTGGTCTACTGCTGAGGGTTCGAGTAGCTGCCATACAACTCTTTCTTTTATATGAGCATTACTGTTCACCTAATAAAGCTGAATGTTTGAAATTTTACTTTACTACACTCTTCCTCGTTTTTTATAAAACCCTAAAATACTTTTATGTTAATCAAAAGTTTAAACGAATTTATTCTTAGGGTGATTTCTTTAACTCTAAAAAATTTATTTGCCAGCCGCATTATTAGGACTCTCACACATTTAGGCTAAAATTAGAGATAGACCTAAATATATACGATAATACTATATAAACTACCAAATTTTTGACGTATTCATTATTTTTTCATATTTTGTTTGGTCATTTTTGGAATGTTTTCCATAATTTTTGACGTCCAGTAGTCGTTCCATTACTTTGTTTATGATAGGTTTTTCTTGGCAGAAGAGGATAGAAGCAGATCTGTTTCGTAATAAATAACATTTCATTTTAACAGTTCTGATAGTAAAGGCAACATTTTCTTAAAGACTTAAACATAACATGCCGTTAATTTTGTTATGGGAGAATTATAAATCTTGGAAGGTGTTTGTATTATTCCTTGCATCCTTTAAAATTAATAAAAAAGAAAATTGTTATATAAAATAATTAATAACTTTTATTCTCTTAATGTACATAAGTATTTTCAATATTTCTTAGTTCGGAAATAATGAATTATTTATAATTTATTTTTTAAAAATTTTTCTATAACAACTGTTTATTTTATATTTAACTTTTTAAAATTGATTTATTTATTAATTGCAAAATTGAAATTTAATAAAAATTAAAATTAATTACTAGGTACAAAAGTAGCATTCCTTTTTTTTTTAAATAATATCAGAGGAAATAATAAAATTCAATTTTTTTATATACAAAAAAAAAGTTTTATAAAAGTAATGGTTGGTTCTCACTGCCCCTCCATATCAAATGTGCATACTATTTTTATTTCCAATAATTAGTTATGTAACTAGTTATACTTGTTAAAAATTGTTCCGTGAAAATTTTTTGTGTAATTGATAAAACATGCATTTCTTATAAATATAATCATACTTTACCGGCACCGACGTAAAAGTTTTGACGCCAAAATAAAAATATCGATTAAGGCGATAAAAAGTACGGTACGATATTAGTAAGGCGTTATTTATTTTATTACTATTTAATATGAATATATTTTTTAAGTAATGCTTAAAAGAAAAAAATCACGATACAACATCGAAGGAGGTTATAAACAGAATCAACCTTTATGCTAGTAAAAAGCGTATAATATCATTAAATTTATCTAATATCACCTGTATTGAAATTTAGTATTTGATTTTTCTCTGATAAAAAAAATTAAGTTTAAATGATTGATCTTAAATATCGATATTAAATTTTTTTATATGATCACTTAATAAAAAATTAATCTACATCTAGTAATTGCAATAAATGTATTCGTATTATGTTTTCCATTATATTTAAATTTTAAACCGTGCTCATATTTAAAAATTGCTGTTTAAATTATCAATAATATGATCAGAAAACTTTATTATTGAATAAAAAATTTACAACTGCGTATTACAATTTTTATATATAATATTTTTTTTTAATTTTATTTACTTATTACAGTTGTATGATAGCCAATAGGATTTTTGATCATTTTTAACATTTATACTACTTTTTCTTTTACATTTTATTACATTTTTCTGCTATTTATCCATTTTTTTTAACAATTATTCGTACTTTCTTCTTGTTTTTTTGTATTAATATTTTAACTTTATAGGTATTATTAATTCATTTTCTTATTTTGGCAATTTTCTACTGTTTAATAATTTGATTTTTTTTTTTTTATTTCTTTTCGTCTGGTTTTTCTTTATTTTCTAATTGTTTTGATTGCATATGATAATTATAAGCACGTCCTAATTGAATTAATTGAGTTATTGCGACAAAAACATTAACAGAGAATAAACTCCAATTTTTTGGAATGATAACTAATGAATAACGTGACCAGATAAGACCTAAAATTAAAAATAGAGAATAATATTAATTTTTATTTTAAATTCAGGTGTATTTCAATTTACCAGTTGCCGCTAATGATCCACATTGCGCAATTGACAAGGTTTCTACAGGACGAGCTAAATCACTTAAGCCTGCTATTACCAAACCCTGAAACAATAAAAAGTTTTTTATTTACTTCTGTATTGTTCAAAAATTTTTTTAAAAATATCCCCTTTAACAAATAAGTTTCTATATCCTATAAAATTGCTTTTAAAATTTGTTCAATTACTACCTAGAGAACTATCCCTTTCCCATAAAACTGATTGTTCCAGAACGAAATCATTTCTAGAACGTATAAAAAAATTAAAACTAGTTTTGTATAAGGTGTATTTTATGGTTTATTTAATTTGTTTATCAGTTTACACGTACTTTTAATTTAGCTGAAAATTTAATTAAAAATTTAATGAAAATTGCAATAATAAGCTACTGTATATTTATAAGAGCAACACTAAATTGCTTAGAAAATTAGTTAGTAATTAATTAATTATATATGAATATGCAAATTATAATTATTGTAATTATAAATTTTATTAACAAAAAGCTGTATTTTTGCGATACTTTTTTAATACCCCTGAAAATTTCATAAAAATTTGATGTCCTTGGCAAAAGATCAAAAATTAATATACGTAAATAAAATATTGTTTTTGTTTTTAGTTGTGGAAAATCCAAAATAAAGAAAAAAAAATTATGAAAAGTAGACTATATACTATATAGTAGACTATATATTTAAAAAACAATAACAAGCAAAAGTAAGTTGTTTTTTTTTATATTAAATCTAAAATTTCAATTTTAAAAAATATATGAACTTTAAAAAATTTAAAATTTAATATTCAATATTAAGAAAAAACATAAAAAGGAAAAATTAAAACAACTATTATTTTATTTTGTATTTATTTTATGAATTTTTGGTAGTTTGGAGGGTTGATAATGAAATAGTTTCATAATTTCAATCAATTAAATTTAAAATTGTACTCTGCTCTAAAAAATACAATCATTTCCAAGGCTAATTATATTGATGCTGAAATGCATATGACGGAAAGAGCTAATCAACTATTGTTTTAATATGAAATATTTTCAAATATGTATATTCTAATTTAACATGACAAATTGTTATACAATTAAACAGTTTTTTTTTTTTTAAATGATAAGAAAATTTTTAAACTTTGATCTAACATCTAATGAACATATTACAAGAAAAATTTCTTGTTTTTTTTAGAATTTACAAATGTAACGCAAAAAACCTGATAATAAATCATTATCACGCGAGCACAATTTATACTTCAATATCAGATAAAAGAAATTTATAAATAAATTAATAAAATTCTAACCTTGAGTATACACTATATATAGTAATAACGACATATATAAATAAATACATATTATAAGCATACAGTAAACAATTTAAAACTTGTTTAATAAAAAAATATTTTTTTGCGATATTTTTTTGTTATTTTTCTTTTTTTCTCCTGGTCATATAATAAAAAAAAAAATAAAAATTTCATTCATTGATTATGTAACTAAACATATTATGTATGCGAAGATAAATGACATTTATATTTTTTTCATACACATTTTAGTATTTATGTTTAAAATTATATTTTTTTTTTCTTACCCATTTAAAAAAAGGTGCCCAAAAGAAAACAGTTTTTGGACCTAAAAATAAAAAAAAAAATATTTAAATTTAATATTAACATGAATTAAAAAAATTAAATTATATAAAAATTTATATTGTTTGTTGATAAATCGAAGAAATTAACCTGCTGGATGATTCCATAATGGTTGTAATTTATGAGGTACAAATTTTTCCGCAGATTTAACTATTCCTTGATATATTTTTGATGTTATAGCTAATTTAGCAGGCGGTGGTGGTGGTGTTGGTGGTGTTGGAGGTGTAGCTGTTGCCATTATTTTTTATTTAAAATTCTTTTTAATACTAAAAACCACTTTAAGAAAAATCGCAGACTAATTTACCAATAATATTTCGAAGAATAATAAAAAACACGACAAATTTTGTGATTATTGCCAATTGCACTTGCCCTTGTCAGGAATTACGAGAATTTTTTTATTTTATTTTTTTTTGTATTTATTTTATTTTAAATAAAGAGGAAATTAAGAATTATTTTTAAAAATACATTTCACTGCCACGATACCTTTTGTTTGTACCCCTCTACAAATTATTAATAGAATAAAAAACGAGTATTCAAGTCAGTACATTAACTAATATAAACAACAAATGAATGAAACTTTTTTTTTTTTTGTTTTTTTTTTTTTTTTTTTTAGAAAAATAAATATAAATAAAAGAAATAATTTGCAATTTTGCGTGTAATTTTAAAGCTTTTTGACATTTTAAAAGAAATGTCAAATTGATAATATAAAAAGCTTTTTATTTTTAAATTCAGCTGTTAAAATTTTTTAAAGTCAAAAAGCTTTTACAAAATTTTATAAAACTAACTATGGTCTGTTATGGATAAAATTGTTTGTAGATTCCAAATTCTTTCACTAAAATTTTATAACTTTAATATAAAAAAAAAAACTTAATTGAGTTTATTTATAATATTTTAATTATTAATATGTATTCATTTATTAATGTTAATTATTAATATTTTTTTTAAGAAAATAAGAAAGAAATACAAATTGTTTTTGAAAGTTGTTAAATAAAAATTTAAATACAAAAACTATGGTGAAAATCTTTGTAATATTGTAGCAAATGTAAGAACCATTAGTTTTAATTCTCAACTGCCGTCGTTGATTCTATGTTTTAACGAATCGATGTTTTATTTTTACATACACACACTCATTTACAAAAATTATTGTTTAAGAAATAACAAGGATAAAATAATTTGAAACATTTTTTGTTAATAATACTATTGAATATTGAATTAACAACAATTCAAAAATAAAAAAACTTAAATTTACCTGTACGTCCGTTATAAAAGTTATAAAATTTAAGTGGAAGAATTGGTAGAATAATTTTATCCATATTTATAATCAAACTTGCATAAAATTTTTGAAAAAAATTTGTCTGTACACATGTTCTATCATTATATTTAGATATAAATCTAATATACTTGTGACTGTAAGATGATGATCCCATTTAATTTTGCTTTGTATTATTTTTTGGGTTTTGTTTTTTTTTTAATGTAAATTTGGTAAAATATTTTTAAAAACTTTTTATTATAAAAAATAAATTAAATACAAAATATCGGCTTAACGAAAATTTTAATTAATTAAATAATTTAAAAAAAAATGAACTAATGACAATTAAATGTCATTGTAAAAATAAATGAAAAATTTAGGCTAACTTTGATATAAAAATAAAGTTATTGCTGTTGTTATGACGTTGTGCGTCCCAAATTGAATACTTTCTATTAATTTATAAGTAATATTATTTTAATTTATTTATTTTTGGTATTTTAATACTAAACCAATCCTTTATGTACTGTACATATGGCTTCCATATGAGAGAGAGGTTTTTATGAAGTTTGAATATTTCTCTTATGCAACTTTTTGAATTTGAATGGGCTTTTAAGAATCTGATATTAGATTTAGATTATGAAATGCATTCCAGATTTTATTTTTAAATTCATTTCAAATTCCAAAGATATTTTAAGTTTTTTTTTTTAAATAAATCAATTAATGATTTACCAATTTTTGATTAAACAATTAATAAGTTTGTATTTTAGAAAAATCAGAAATATTATAAAATTGGTTTCATTTGTAATTTACTATTTACAAGAGAAAGATTTTAAATAATTTTTATTATAAGTTGAAAACGAAGAGTGTAGTAGAGTAGAGAATACCTGTATGACCATTTATAAACATTACATCATCTAGTTAATTACTTTTGGCAAAATTTCAAACATTCAGCTTTATTAGGTGTAGAGTAATGCTCATATAAAAGAAAGAGTTGTATGGCAGCAACTCGAACCCACTGCAGTAGACCAACCAAATTTTGCGTAACTTTGTAAATACAGTACATTACAGGAAACTATTTTTTGGCGGAAGTTTAAAAACCCAGCTTAATTAGGTGTATAGTAATGCTCAAATAAAATAAGAAGTTGTATGGCAGGTACTCGAATCCGTAGATCAATATGGCTGAATTTAAATAGCTATGACGGCTATTGCATAAAAACGAATTTGTGAAAATTTCAAAATCCCAGCTGCTTTATTTTTTGAGTTATCGTACAGACGGACGGACGGATATAAATAGCTTAATTGATTTATTTTCCTGTTCCGATGCATAAACTTGGGATAGTTTTTATAAAAAATGAATAAAAAAAATTTTATTAAAAAACTATCATCTAAAAATTTTACAAGAGTTTTAAATTCAAAATAACGTTTTTAAGAGAATATGGCAATATAATCGATGGCGGTGGTTAGGACGTCGGCCTTACAAACCAAGTTTCTCGGGTTCAAAATTTGGTAAGATCATATTTAATAAAAAAATGTAATTTATAATTTATATCATAATAGCACCCCAAAATTGAAATTAGAAACAGAGGTTACAGCTACCTGGTCCAAATCATACTTTATAAATAAATATTAAAAACATTGGCTATAATTTTTGATTCTGTAAAACTAGATTGAAATAAATAAGTAAATAAGAAAAGTAAGTTAGTAATTCATTATCATCCAAGTTGTGTAAAATTTCAAGTTAATAACTCATTGAGAAGTAAGTTAAAATTGGTTGCGAAGTTTGTACCAAACATACAGAGAGCAATCCAGTTTTTAGAACATTAACGTTATACTATTGTTCTTCTTTGAACTAACTGAATATTTTTTAAATTCAGCTTTAAGTTAAACTCTTTTTAAAAAATTTAAATATAAATTAAATATTGCCTTGGACTGTCCTATCTATCTTTTTTGTTATAAGGATCCATAAATTCATATTCAATTACATATGATGTCCAAAAAAAATCTGAAACTGTTATATTTTGTTTATATTGAATATTTTTAAAAAATCAAAAAAAAGTTTAATCGAAATCCTTGAATTTTAAGCAAGTTATCCTTTATAGGATTTTATTAAGTAAAAAAAAAAAAAAGCCAAAAACAAGAAACTCTTTATAAATTCATTTACCTTAAAAAAAAAAATATTTTCAATATTTTTTTGAGGTCACATATTTTACATAGTCCTACTTTTTGTAAATCCCTTTTTTTTTAATAAAAAAATAAAACTTGTAAACTTAACTGAATATTATACATAATATTGTTACAGTCTTTTGTATTTCCTTCTCTTTCTTTAATTTTATATTTTAATATAATAATGATGATAGATTACATACTTTTTTTATAAAACTATTAAATTATAAGAGAATGTAAAACTTATTTAAAAAAAAACTATGAGATATTGGTTTTTTCCTTTTATTTAAAAAATTTAAGGATTAACTTTAATAAGTTTTATGGTATATTGAAAGTTTGCATATTTTTAGGCGGTACAGAAAATAATGATAGATACTATAACACTAAGCATACTGGGAAGCCTAGTATGGTCAGGATTTTTACGTTAGCCAAGGCTACATATTAAGAAATCTCTAAAAAAACAATATATTTCATAGGGTTCGTACTTTATATTAATAAAGAAGATTCTGGATTTTTGCAAGTGCTTTGTAGATATAATTATGGTAAATGCTCAACTTTTTGGCCATTTTTTGTATTTGCGGATATTGAATTTAAAAGTAAACGAAAATTACTACGTTATCGCAGATGTTTGAACTTATTGTACTAGAATAATCGAATTATTTTCGAATAATCGAACTTATTCATCTGCTAAAAAAATTTATTGGTTTAGGTTCATTATCATGAATAGGAATTTCCACGTATCTGTCACAGTAAACGGAACCAGAGGTTTTTAATATAAAACTGAATTAATGAACGTTTCAACCTAAATGGCAAATCTAGTATACCTAAGGAGCTACATTGTAGTTACAAAAGTGAAAAAAGAAAATGATTAAATGGATTGCTTAGGCATGAATATATAAAGAATTATAACAGCCTAAAAGTATGCAATATTTGCTAAACAATATAGTGTGCTGTTTTAAAGTATTTAATTTGAACAATGAGTTAAGTTATGCCAAAAATTATACATATATAGATAAAGCAAGTAGAACAAAAAATGTCAATAAGAATTCTCTAAATTTTTTCTTAAAACCATTGCCCCATATGCTATCTCTTTCTCACTAATGCTTTTTTACACTATTCATAGAGTTTGCCTTTATAGTTTTTCTAGGTATCAAAAAATATGTATCATATATAAAAATAATAAGATTATTAAATTTTAATGATAAAATAGAAAAATTTTAAAAATAACCTCTGTTTTCTTTTATTTTTTATTACTTTTTTCAAATAAAACTTATTTACTAGTTATGTTATAATTTTTTATACCCAATATAGAATTTTTTTTTTTGTATCAAACCATTTAACCAAGTATCAAACTATTAATATCGTCGTACAATATTTGAGTTAATTTTTTTTTTTTTTTATGAAGATGTGTATGTAATTGAATGCAATATTGCCATATCATTTGTATGATTAAAAAATAAATTTTTTTTTAATTTAAGTTTTTAAAACTTGAATATTTAAAAAAAACATCAATTTTAATTTTTTAGAAATTTAAAACTGATTAGTACAACTGATTAGTCATTCGAGTAAAAACACTGTAGAAGTCTGCAAGTAGTAGACGAAATACGCGTATCAGTTTAGTTAAGCTAATTTAGTTAAATTAGAAGGAAACTAGGTACTCAAATTTTTTAAAAATAAAAATTTTTATCTTACCAAAATGCTCTAAATCATAAAATAAAATTAAAAAATATATTTTATAAATTTATAACTGATTAGTAGTTTTAAGAATTTTAACAAATAGTTTTCGTTGTTGTATTAATATCTTATATTTTAAATTATAATATTTATATAATATAAGTTATATTATAATATGAATTATAATTAAATTATAATATAAGTTATACTTTAAATATTTTATATATTCAAAAAATAATTTCCAAATCTTACATAACTTTTAGAAAAAGTAATTCTTTAAAGTTTTTATATGTAAGTTTTTAAAATCTTATATGTTGATAAATTAGGAAATTACATTAGTCTTTCAATATGGCAACACCAAAAATTATATAAACTTTTTAATATACAATATGATCAATAGACGTGTTGATCAAGTCAAGTGTATTGAAATTTATGTTTTACATGTTGTTTATATTTTAATATGATTTTATGTTAAAACGTTTAATTTATGTTTGTATTCATTTAAATGTGTTTATATTTTAATATGATTTTATGTTAAAACAAGGAAGAGTGTAGTAGTGTAGACTGACTCTGTCAACTCTGGGATACCCATATGACCGTTATATAAACATTATATCATTATTATAAACACTAATTACTTTTGGCAAAATTTCAGACACGCAGCTGTAATAGGTACAGAGAAATGCTCATTTGAAAAAAGAAGTTGTATGGCAGCTACCCGAACCCATGGACCAATATGGCTGGATTTAAATATCGATGACGGCTATTGCAAAAAACCGAATTTCCGAAAATATCAAGATCCTAGCTTCTTTAGTTTTTGAGTTATCGTGCGGACAGACGGACGGACGGACATACATAACTAAATCAATTTATTTCCCGATTCTGATCCGATCCCTACACTTGAATCTATATCTACCCCCTCTTCTTCTTTGCGTCTTTGCGTCACAAACGTAATGGCAAATTTATTATACCCTTTGACCTACAGTTATACGGGATAAAAAAACACTGAAAGATGGTGTAAAGAATTTTTTCATATTATTATTTTCAATGGCTGGGGTTTTATATTTTAACCCTTGGTGGCTTGCCGTTTCATTGTGAAATTACGTATTACATTGCGGTTGCTAGTTTCAAAGGGGTTAAAAAGTTAAAGCCAAAAAGTTATTAAAGAAAAATTCTAATTTGAGCGGTAAGTTGTCGTTTTATTTTCATAATTTTTAACTAATAAATTATTAATTTCTCAACAAAATTTTAGTAGATTAGGTTTTCAATAGTTTATACAGAGCCATAAAATTAAAATTTTACTCTAATTTATCTTTTTATTCATTTAAAATGTTTAAAAATTTCTAATTTATCTTTTTTTTCCACACTCTTCAACTTGTCACCAGAGCATTGAATCTTGAAGTGGAACAGGTGGATCAGCTTTTGTTAAACAATAAAAAATATTAAATAATTTATTTTTGTTTATTTTATTACATATTAGGTTGGTTATGTTTTACTAGAATTATAGTTTTACCTTTGTTTTATTCTTATAGTTTTATACAACATAGTACCTAGCTACATGTTTTAATTAAACCAAATTTTCCAGATATTATTTTACTTTTCCCATCTCATCTATTTAATTTTATTTCTCAACAAGTATTCAATTTTATATACGATGTACGGAATTTTAATTGTACACACTAAATATCCAATTTTCATTCTGTTAAAGTTCCTAAATTTAGTCTATTCTAAAAAAGTAATTTGAAAGCAAAAAACAAATTCGTTTGTCTGCTCTTATTATTTCTATATTATTTCAATACGTAAAGAGGTTAATGTACGGTGACCATACGTACCACATTGTGTGGTACAGTACAACATTTTGAACATACGTCCCACATTGTAAACTGTACCACATTTAATTCGTTTCACTAATATTACGATTTAATGCAATTTATTAATATATCGATTTTCAATTATTATTTCCAAACAATAATCAAAACTCAAAATCTTTAAAAAATTTATTTTTATAAAAGTTTCTAGTTTTGTTTACCCGGTAGTTTTAGAAAATCGATATATTTGTAACTGAAACGAAAATAAATTATTGGACTGAAAATAATGTTACAACAGATATGAGATGGGTAGAAATGTTTCAGCATTATGAGAGTGAACGCGTTCCTTTTAATAACGTTTCAAAATTGGAAGAATATTCGTTGTGTTTGCCAGGTACAAATACAGCCACAGAGAGTTTTTTTTTAGTTAATAATATCTGGACTTCCGAAAAAACACAGTTTTCTACAGTAGAAACGTTAAAAGCAATACTAATTGTGAAATGCCATTTTTCTAATGATTGTGAAAGTTTTTATGGCAATATTATAAAAAATGATCAGATTTTGAAAAAGATAAATTCTGCCGAAAAATATCTGTGAATTTGAATGTTGTTAAACATTCAATTTTATTAAATTTTTTATTATTTAATTATATTATTTTGAATTTATTATACTGTTGTAACGGTATAACATATAACTTATGTTCTTTTTTATATAGTTAGTCGAATGAATTGTTGACTATTTTTAAATTTTTATTAAATTCAAATAAATTTATGTTCAAAAAATACTTTATATGTGTTTATATAAAAAAATATTTTTTCTGTACCACATTCACTTTCAAGAAATATGGTCACCGTAGGTTAATGAATATTTTAAAAATATAAATTTGATTGAAAATTAGAAAAATAAATATTTATACATACATACATAATAAAGTGTATTATTTATATTTGGTTAGTTAAGCCAGTAGTTATTATATGTATATACATACATTGGCATTTGGTTTTATCAGTATTACATTGAAACACACAAACTCATTAAAAAATAAAATGAATTTACCAACTCTAAACTTTTTTTTACTATTTTTTTCTTTTTTTTTTTAAGAAAATAATAATAATATAAAACAATGTGTAGGATGAGAAAGGTATATGTTTTTACAAATGTATAATATCGTTTTTTCTCTTTCGTGGGGCATTGGATTTCACAAAATATAGTGAGAGATTTTTTGTTCTACTTGCTTTATCTATATATGTATAATTTTTGGTTATGCGTTGCAAATCTTTTTTACCTTCCTCTAAACACTTATAAATGGGGAAAAACATATTATTTAATATTCAACGCAAACGTATAATGCTCTTATACTCTTAGGCGGAGGTTTGAGTAATAATGTTATATTAAATAAAGTTTTATAGATCATTTAAATTTTTTAAAGACTTTTCTTTTATATATACCCGTACGTTTCTACTCCCAAATTTAAAGAAAATATGCATAACTTCAAAAAGAAAAATCTTCTCTTTTGAATTGATTGATTCCATATTTGCTTTCTTTGAATATTTAA
Source organism: Dolichopus griseipennis (assembly GCA_963082915.1). Classification (NCBI taxonomy): domain Eukaryota; kingdom Metazoa; phylum Arthropoda; class Insecta; order Diptera; family Dolichopodidae; genus Dolichopus; species Dolichopus griseipennis. Next base: position 31,108,910 of record OY720442.1, on the reverse strand, counting down.
AGGCAACCAATAAATCATTTCATTTTACTGCATTAAAATAGTTCTAATTTAAACTCTACTTGCAGAGTAAATAAATCAGCCTTATCAGCATTTGTAAATAAATATTATATAATTTATATATATTTTTCTCAATTATGAGGTGTATGAATATTATCATTATGAATGTGCGTATATTATGTACTTTCAATTCCCTTTAAATTTGTATCATAGGACCTACAAAAAAATAAATATTATCATGAACTCTATTATAGAATTTTATAATCGCATGAACGTATGTTCAAAGAGTATAATAAATGTGCTATCACGTTTGTGACGCAGAGAAGGAAGAGGCTAGATATAGCCAAAAAGATATGGATCGGATCATAATCGAATAATAAATAGTTCTAACTTTGTATGCCCGTCCACCCGTTTTCCTGAACGATAACTGTCGCTCCTTAGTTTATTACAGCGTGTTAAAGTAGTTTCCATACAGCTTCCATATTTATATGAAAATAATTCTATACATAATAGAGTTGGGCATATTCATGTGGGTATCCTTAAGTTGACACTGTCTACTCTATACTCTTGCTCGTTTTCATATAAAACAATTTCAGAAGTATACCGAAGTACAAAAAAAAGAAGTGACTGATGCTGGTTTTAACTGATGGTGGTCATTTTTTTTCTGATATTGCACAAATACACAAATGAATGAAATTTTTTTTAAACATTAAACATTGGAATGTTGGTTATCATAATAAATCTTGTTTTTCTGTAACTAAATTGTACATATTTTCATTTCTAAAGAATGAAAATTACAGTAATTCATTCTGTAATTTCTACCGCAACATAGAATACGAAAGTGTATAGAGGCAAATATAGACGTAAGGAGACATTTTAGACGGTACAAGATGGAAATAAATATCAGAAACAATGTAAAGGGGAAATATGAAAGGAAGTACCACCGACATATAACAGGGGTAAAAAAACTGAATGTGAAAACTATGATGGAAAAACCTGAATCTAAGAGTTAATAAAAAAAAAATTCATTACTATTTTTTAAAGTAGAGGAAAAATAGAGGAGATTTTTAGTTTTGATACCAGAAAAATTTATTTTAAAATTTTATTTTGTTTTTTTAAAAACATTCCATCGCAGCTGGTGCATTTTAGAGGAGATTTTTAGTTTTGATACAGATATATACAGATATATTTAATATTTTTATTGGGAGAGAAACCTAAAATGTTTTATAAAAGTAGAGAAGTTCGTAAATTAACAAAAGGACAGGGACATATAGGACATTCGGGAGCCAATATTCTATAAGTTTAATATTGGCGTTAAACATGTAGACGTATAATCGACTTCTAACTAAACCTTTCAATCTTCTAATAGTTTTTCTAATTTATTTCTTAGAGTCATCTCAACTTTACCCCTAATAGTCAGATCAATGGTAAAATAGTAAAGAATAAACATCGAAAAGCAATTCATCACCACTTTTTGTTTCTACAATCTATAGAAACTGTTTATTTAAAACCAGGGCTCTAAATGTATACCGTTTCTAAGAGCAAATTGCACTTCACGAACTTGCAGCCTAATACATCGATTAGAAGGCAATATGCAGAAAACCTCTATGGGATACTTTTTGTTCATATGTACCCCCTCCATTACTTCCAGGTCTATGGACCATTAGCCTCTGAACATCCTGTATTTTTTTTTCCTACGGTAGGAAAAAGTCTTTAAAAGACACCTCAATTATTTAATCTCTTCACAGTGATTACTTCAGAGTAGATTTCTACTAAATAAAGAAACCTCTCGCCGCTGCCAAAATAATGGGAAAAGTACCCAACCTGCTTGGGTAGTATAATGGCTGAAGAGTGTCGATGAGGCAACTGTTCCTTTAAGAGTTGAAAAGTTGGAACGATTACTCCAGCTTCTGCACACTTCTCTGTGTCAATGACATCCCAAAGTAAACCTGAACAATTGAAATCTTTTCTTATTTCATATTTCCTTAAATTGCTGTGTTAAAAACCCATGAGTTCATTTGATGGTGAATGTTCATATATTGTTTCACTCTTTTATATTATAAACTTTTTTTTATTATAAATTTAAAATTACAGAAATTTATTTCAAAAAGAGTTACAAAATACAGAAACAAGTGATATATTTCAAAGTTTTTTTTTATTTGAATATTAACTCTAAATTATAGAAATGCAACTGAAATATGCATTTTTTTAAGAGAGCATTTATATATATATATGTATATAAAGGGTGAAAAAGAAAGTAATGAACGACCAGCATCATTTTTGGTATCAAGTAGAGCTGAAAATTTTTTGTAAAAAAAATAAAACTAATTTTGCAAAATAACTAGAAACCAGCAGAATTCATTCCTAGGCATTCATATGTTTATCATTTCTTTAATTGAAATGATACATCACTTAAGTGTTTCTATTGTTTATTTTGTAGCCCTACCATTAAAAAAAATTGTAGTAAAAAAAATTTAATCTTTTTGGATTTACAATGATAAAAAATTAGTTAAATATTGAATTAAAAATTATGTAATATTATTTGATTGATGTTCCTAAAAATATGCAATGTGTTATTTTATAATTTTGAGATAAAAAATTTAAGTATTTAATAAATTACGGACTCGGCGGCCTGGTGGGTAAGCATTTATCGGTGGAGTGGCACAATGCTTAGAGTGGAGTGGCACATTTTATATTCGAAAGGCCCAAGTTCGATTCCCGGGAAAAGTAGAAAAAAACTTTTATCTGGTTTTCGAAATTGACTCAGCTAGCATTGATCTCCAATACCAAAGTATCAAAACTTCAAAAGGTTAAGCAATTATATAGTTTGAAAAAAAAACAACAAATAAACTGTGTAGTATTGGTTTCAGAGTGAAAGTCCAAATTATTAAGAATTACTTATTTAAATATCTCAGCTTTTACCTTTTGTAGTTACTCCTATTATTTTAAATACTTTTAAGATATGTATGTATAAAAAAACAAGTAATGAAAAAACTAAGGATTTTTAAAAAGAACATTTTCAAAACTGAGCAATGTTCTAAAATAAGTTGGATAAAGAGTGTATTGAAAAAAGTTCATAAAAATTTGAAACTTTTGCTTGGTTTTTTTTTGAAGATTTTTAGGAGTTTTAGGGACTCTAGGTATAACCATCGATAGCTCAGTTTGGTAGGGTTATCGAAACTTAAAGCTACAGCGGTTCTCTGTAGTCGGTAAATCAAAAGTAAAAAAGAGGCTGTAGCTCTATATTAGGTGGGGCTGCACAGAAAAAGTTTTTCGAAGAAATTTATTTTGTTTTCAATGCCTATACTAGTATTTTAAATATCTGCTTTCTATTTCAAACGGTATAAAAGTTTTTTAAACACAAACGGACGTACGGACAGGCGGACAGAGAAACTATAGGTACATTATTTAATTTTTTTTGAAAATGTTCAAAAAAAGTTTCAAAAATACCTAAATTAATATTTTTGTTATTTGAATATTTTGGTATTTGATTATTTTGATTTTGTAATTTAAAATTTTCGAATTGGGGGTTGGTTTTTTTTTTTTTTTTTTTAAGCGCTAACTGTTCAATTGTTAGGCTAATAAGCCTGTCTATACCATAGGTACATTTTGGAACAGGAGGTCATATTATATTCGTTTTATTAGAATTGGTATTATTGAATTCCACATACAATTTAAACATGAGATAGTACTAGGCCTTAATTAACATGTAGAAACGTCTTAGATTTTAAATATTTACAATTCTATTTTTTGTTTATATTGTAATATTTTGTATTTGAGTTATATATTGTATTCTATATCTGCGAGTTATATTATTCAATTAAATTGTTTGTTTACATTTTGCATTTGTTTATATTGTTTTATTAATGTATTTTTTATGAGAGATATATAATTATTAATTAAGCCATTAATTTGAACCCAATGGCGAATGGAAGCTGAGTCGAGTCGAAAACCAGAAATTTTTTTTATTCAACCACTGTGCCACCCAGCCGTTTAAGTTTGTACTTTTTAAGTGCTAAATGTTCAACTGTTAGGCTAAGAAGCTTGTCTATACTATATGCATATGTTGGGACAGGCGGCCACATTACATTCGTGTTATTAGAAATGATCTTAATTAATTCCACATACAATTCAAACATGAGACTTTCATTGGGATTCGAACCCGAGCCTTTCTCGTGAAAGATCGGCACTCAAACCACTGTGCCATTTGGCTTTTTGTATTTTGTGATGGCTTTTACTCGTATAAAAATTGAAGTAATCTTTTATACCAAGAAGCACTCGAATTATCCAAAACAAATTTTAATACAAGATTCGTTTTAAATGTTAAATTTATTTAATTGGTTTGATCAGATCAGATTAAATAACATCGGATTATTGCATGAGCATTTCTATAAACATTTTTTTAATATATAATTAATTTTTTTATTTAATTACTATAATAATTTATGTATGTATTAACAAATGAAAAATCATTCATTAAAATTGATCCTTTAACCAAATTCAGAGTTAACTGTGATGATCTGATGATAAATTTTTTCAGGAAGAAGATAAAAATACTAGAAAAAAAAACCTCCTCGCATTTATTTCCTTGTTATTAAAACGAAGAATTGTTATGGAAGGATATGAAACATCTGGTCAACCCATCTTATATTCATATTAAAGCATATATACACCATGATTCAATAATTAATCAAATAAATGAATCGAAAAACCGGAAGATTAACTAAAAAAACAAAAATGAAAAAAAAAATTCGGATTGGGGACAAAAATATCTGCGTCTATTTATTGAACCATAGATGACAATATCTTTAATTGGCATAACGCTGTTTTTTGTTCAGGATTAAAAAAAAAAACAAAATCCTTTTTTAATCCTTTTTATTTCCTTGTGTAAAATATTATTATTAATATATGATGGTATGCGAGTATACAATTAAAAAATAAATTTTTTTTTGATTTTATATGCAAATATTGAATCATACTATAAATTACTGGGTTTTGATGAAATAAAAATCTTTCAATGTTCAATTCAGATTTCAGAATTGATATCTGGTTCAGCGTTCATTAATTTTTAACAAAAATTTAAAAAAAAGAGGAAAGGACTTTTTTTTTTTTGTAGGATGTTGACAAAAATTTGTAAAAAAATTTTTATTTGAAACTAAATTTAAGTCAAAGATAAATTATAGGTTATGTTTTTTTGAAAAGTTATAAGCTGTAATGAAATTGGACTAATTTATGGGATTTAAGGGTTGCCGGATTTCTTAGGAGCTTATAATAATATTATCTAACTTCAATATTTTTTTTTCGTGCTCTTCTGGGGAACAAAGGGTCCCAGCTAGACATTTCCATCGAACTCTATTACTAGTTATTGTTTTTGCGCTCTTACTTTTTATTCTTTTATTTATGAATGTCTTTAACTAACTAATTTTAGTACTGGAAGTTAGCCAGATTTTGCTACCATACATTAGGATGGATATGAATGGTGTTTCTAGAGATTTATGAGTTTCTTCATACAGATTGCTAAATGCTGCTCTAGCTTTCTTGTGTCGGTTATCAATGTATTCTTAAACGCCCCACCGCTGGTTGATATAAAGCTGCCAAGCTAGCAGAAGTTATTGACATTCTCAGTTCTTTCGCGGTTTATTTGTTGATGTTCTTTTATGGTGGTATTATCAATTGTATATATATTTTATTGGACAATTTTCTTATTTATCAAAATCACCCTATTAAAGGGTTCAGTTGTTTTCTTATCCTCCCAATGCCCAATAGTAAACGTTAAAAATTAATTTCTGCTAGGATATGCTGTCCCATCATCGGCAACAAGTGTTTTCATACTAGTACATTTTGGGATCGAATTATAAGTGGCCCTAAAAGATCCAAGATTCAAGCTTCAATTATTTCATCCTTATATTGAAAAACGTTTCTGTAGGCTGTGTAATTTTCGATTCGGCTCGCTCATTCCGTTGTTGTGGGAAGCTCGATAGCTCCTTAGAATTAAGCACATGAATATTATAGAGGAAATATCGAACCTATACCTATAAAACACGCCAATCTAATTTCAATTACCATATAATTATTTATTATATGGAAGGATTGAATATAAATTCCATAATACCTTTTAATTTTTTAAAATTCTGTATAGATACCAAGTAATGTATGATTTAAAAATTGGGTTTTAAATGAAACTTTTTTTTTTGATGACAGGACATACCCGTAAGGAATTTAAGGACTTTTCAACAATGAAATACTGTTGCAATAAAGTATAAAGGTTTTAACATATTTTTACTTTGTATTTATACATAGTATTTTGGATTACAACGAGTAACGACTAATTAATTCCGAAATTGTAGTTATTGAAATGAAAAAAAAAAAAAATTGAAAAAAAGAATAATTGCCGGATCTTTTGCAAAATAATTAATTTTTTAGGCATTGTAAATTGCCTGTTATAAGCCAATGTAACATATAATTAATCTAGGAATTGATATATGAATATAAAAATTTATTTATTTAATTGATATTATTTAATTTAAAATATAAATTATATTAAATAATGTCAGAGTTCTTTTTTTATTAGAGCAAGGTCATTTTTTTAAATGTGAATACGTTAAGCACAACTGTTTGAATAGCAGGCCGGGCTGCAATCAATTTAATTTTAAACTCTAGCTGAGATATTTTTATCGCATATAGCTATTCTAAATGTATAGTAAGTAGTACAATTCATAATAAGTTAAAGTTCTAGAAGGGAAAGATGCGGTAGCTTCTGAAAAACTACAGTGCACTTGATGGTTATCATTTAAGAAATTTTTAAGTATGTCATATACATAATACTTTCGAAGTACTGCTTTGGCTAAAATGAAAGTCTCAAAAAAAATTGTGGTCGTCTTCCGTTAACCCATTGCGCCACAATTTACTATAGGTAATTTTTTCAATAACATCAACTTCAATTAAAAACCCATTGAGAGGCGCAGCAACGCACACCTGACTTTAACTAGTTTATTAATAAATTTTGAAATAATTATAAATTTGAATTAAAATATTAAAACTTAATATGCAAATAAACTCATTGTTTTCTAGATTTCAGTAAATTGTAAATTACAAATTTTATAAAATTATTTCAAACAATAAAACAATATTTATTATTAATAAAATTTAATTGCTTTTAACAATTAATACTAAATTAACTAAATATTTCTATTTTAAATTATAAATATAAACATTAATATACTATAGAAAAAAATTACTATATAGAAAAAAATTACTAAACTTAAGATACTTAATTTTAGATTTATAAATATTGAAATGTACATTAGTTTCAATTAATTACAATTATACAATAATATTAAATAATATAAAAGGTGCATTCAATCTTCCATATAAAATTTAATTTTTATGTAATTAATTTAATTCACTATTACTAAATTTCATTTTAATTTGAATTCAATTAAAAATTTTGATATTTATATTGAATATAATTCTATTGTTATACCATTACCAGTAAAAAACCAAGCCAGTAATTATCAGCCCGGTAAACTGAGTTTTTTTTTTTCGAACAATGCATTTCTAAACATTTTCTAGCATATTTGAAAAAAATTTTGAAAAATATTCATATACAATATCAGTCCGTTTGAAAGCACCATTTGAAATAAGGCTACGAATTTTTAACTACATATAGGTATAGAAAAAAATTGATTTCGTGCAACAACTTTTATCTGTAGCTCTACTGGTTATGGAGTTACAGCACCCACAAAGTGCGAAAAACCTCAAATATACTATCAAAACACAAGAATTTAATTGTTTAAGGCATGACTACAACATGCAAATGCCAAATGACAGTTACTTTTGTAAGTTCAAGATTGATTAACGGTATTTAATTTGCCATTATTCGTAACTTATTTTGGATTCTATATATCCTCTAAACGGTTTAATTGAGGAACTCAAATTTTAAAAAGGGAGTTAGACTTTTCGGAAGTACGGGTCGTTTAAAAAAATTTCTGTGTATCCCGGCGTTTGGGATCTGTAGGGGTAAGAAACTGAAAACTCGCATTTATAAACACATTTGTCTTGAATACCTGTCCACAAATAAAAGCTCCAACATTATATTTTAAAATGCGTTGACGTTGAATTATAAAAAGTGTCCTTTAAATTAAAGGAAATGTCTTTTGATTTTTTGAGTATACTGGCCTGATAAATATTCGAGGCAATGGTTATATTCTTCCTTTAATTTTAATTTTTTATTTTAATTTAAGAAAGTTAATTTTATCTTTATGAAATTTACTTCCAATTGTAATTTTATACATCATACCAACAACAATCAAACACAGATCTTATAGATACAAAATACAGAATTACAGTGATTACAATCATAAATATAAATACAATGTTATTTTGAAATAGAATTAGAAAATATATAGTCAAAATAGATAATTAATTTAGGAAATATACTTCTTCCTTGTTCTTTTTAAAAAAGAAAAAACAATGGGGTGAAAAGGACAGAAGATATATTTATCGATGCATGAGAATGGAATAACAGAAAAAGGAATATTAGAATAGAATAAACAGGATATTTGCAATTAAAGATAATAGATTTTAATATTTAGATAAGAAATATTACAAATATTTATAAAAACAACTTCATATGCATATACTCGTATATATATATTATCACAGATAAGTAAATATTGAAATTGACATTCGCCATCTGGTGGATTATAGATTATAAAGATTAGAAAATCTGGAAAGGTACCTATATCCATAAAATAAATAATGCATGAAGATCCTCACACATTATATAAATAAATAAATATATTAAAAGGAGTTCTGATGTTAAGTTGTAAAAATCCTCCAATAGGTAAATAAAAATAAAATAACGGTAAAACCTGTGTAATTGAAATTTCTTTGGGAATAAAGGTTTAATTAGTTGTTGCTTGAATAAAAAAAAAGTTTTTTGACAGGAATCGATGGAAAACATCAAAAGGGAATAAAACTGCACCAGAAGCAGCCTTAAGTTGTGTTAAACTTCAGTAATAAACCTTTTAAAATTTTAAGGTTAGAAATCTAACATAAAGGTACAGTTTATTTTTGGGTACAGCGATTTAGAAAAAAATAGAGAAATAAGGATTAGATATTTTATTTGAGGTAATGTTTAGGAATTAGGTGTTAATGCTCTTTTTAGATTCAAGTAATTCGTATATTTATTATTACTTAAGGAAATCCAAGAGATGATTTTAGGTTCTGGAAGAATTCCGTGCTGAATATCAACAAATTTTCTTACGCCATGTATTTTTTTTGACAATTTAACTGTGCTGAAATGAGTAATTATTAAACTCTTTATTCCACGTTGGATAATTTGGAATTGAGATATTATAGAACAGAGATCTATAATACAAAGAATATCTATTTGAATAGAGAATCTCTGTTTGAATAGAGGAGATCGCCAGAGATAGAAGGGTTGAAGATGGCCATTTTCGTCTTATAGTACTTTTCATAATTACACTGATGATTAATGTTATAGTGTCTATGAAACTCTTATAGGAATCATGCATTAAAAGAAGTTTGGTTCGAACATTAAGAGATTTATTAAGAGCAATAAGTAGGTTAGCTTTCAGAAGTCTTCCAAAATGAAGCGAATGTTAAACGTTTTTGAAAAATAAAAACTTTCTTCATTTAAATTAAGTAACGGAGAATTAGCACTAATTTTGCTTTTAATTATTTCTTCTAATTCCCTTTTGATAACTTCGAGGATCTCAATTAGCTAGGATTCACTGTTATTTCATATTATTTATTTTATTTAGTATTTCAGATTCCTCTTATTTTCTACGATTATGTAAAGGTAAATTTTTTAATACCTAAGACGGTGTTTCATTTTAGGTAGAATAATTTTTCTTCATTTTAATTATTTAACAATTGAAGATAAGTTTTAATTAAACATAAAGTTGATTTTACATTTGATATAAGCCTTTGTGAATTCTCACCCCTCTCTCACAAAATCGAGACTTTGTTTTGATTTAAATATAGTGTATCATGGTTTGAATTTGCGATAGTGACTTATAAACTATATAATAATAATAAAATATCTAATAAATAGGATTTCAACTTAAGCATGTCAAATTTATTTAATTTAACATAGTTTTGAATTTACAAAATTTTTATATTCAAATACGATACCTATCATAGAAGTAACTGAAGTTCAATTCAATTCAAATCTATTCGGGAACACTCTGTATAAAAAACTTAAACATTATTTATATCTAATCTTTACGCAGAAGAGGAATAAAAATAAAATATATATAAATTATAATCTTACCGTTATCTATTATATTTTATACAATATACATATGTACATATACAACATTTAAACTTATACTTTATGTCCTTCTTTATTTTTTTTACATGCCATTGCATACATATAGGCTAATTTTGATTTCAATTTATTATCTCTCTGCTAAGTATGTATGTTTAAAGATAAAAATCTTTTAATTAATTAATCTACATATATTACATAATATGTGTGTATATAAAAATGTATGTTTATATATATATATATATATTTATATGAATTTTATTTTTAAATACAGTTTTACCTTTGAGGTAAAATAAAAAAAAAAAATAAAACTATTCTCATCCTTGAAAAACTGTTTCTATTGGGATTAGAGCTTTCAACATAATGTTTGATAGTTCATATATACATATTACATATATATATATATATATATATATATTGTTATTTATGAAAACTTGTTTTTCTATTTGTATGTTATTTGCATGTTTATTACAAATTTATTTATTGGTTTTTTGTTGTTGTATACACTTTTAATACGTTTGTACTTATACAGAGTGATTAAAGAGTATAGACTTTTAAAGTATTTTGATTTTTTTAAATAGATATGCTGGTATGTAAGAATGGGTAAAATTAGAATAAGGATAAATCGGTATGGGTAAAATAAGGTTAAGAATAAATAAGATTTAAATAAGATTTATAAATTTTAGTGAAGAGTTGGAAAATATTGTAGAAATTATTTAACAATATAACAAAGAATTGAAATGAGTGTCAGTGTACATTTTTTAAAGGGACACAGGGTATGTTTTCAATTTTGATTAAATGGTTAAACTTTTCATATGTAATTGAGACCCCAGATTTTTCAGTTAGAGTTTTTATATAATAAATAAATATTTTTATATTCTAATTTAAGGGGATTTTGGGGGATGCTTGGGGGACTTTGAAGCGTTTTTTGCATGGAATTAAATGACTATATCTCTCAGAGTATTCACAGCTTTGGAAAAATATCTACCTTAATATCTTAATATCAGTTAACATTTAAAAGTTAGATATAACTGTTTTTATACAAAAAGATTCAAACAACAAAGATATTTTTAAATGTCCTTTTCGTACTTAAGGGATGCGTCATTTCTTAAAACCTGTCAATAATCTTTGGGACATAGTCCTACGTGATTGCAACAAATGCTTTAGGTTTAAAGCCGGTGCTCTTTATTTTTATTTAAACTAAGCTTTGTAAATACAAAACAAGTTCTTATTATAATTTATTACTTTAATTTTCTAGTATAAGCGACTTGACCTTTTAAATAGATCGCTATGGTCTACCTAATACTCTAAATGGTCTACCAAATACTTATTAACGATTTGTTTAAGGGTACTACTACTTATTCTTGGTTTTTTTCTATTGAATAATTCTGAACCTACCGCAGCAAGTATTTCAATGTTTGGTTTGTCTTCACTTTTTTGTAATTGTTTTTTCTAGTGTCAATATCTATTTTATCAAAAAATATATGGACATATATCTCAAAATCCTTTAGGAGATTATAACTTATATTATAGCGTCTAATGACTTCATAATTTGAAATATTTAAAATTCACTATTAAACTAATTACATCTAGTTTTTTACTTCTATACATTTTTTTAATAGCATAATAAGTTATAACAATATAATTTGAGTCAAATCACTGCCATGTATATTGTAATATACCTGTGTATACCGGCCTATTAAACAATATGGCAATTCCCCAAATTAAAAGGTGCAGAACTGATTTTCAGAAATTTTTTCCATATGAACAATAAAATTCTATTTTGTTTGATTTTTAATTTCTAATTTATATTTTTTTAAAATTAATTTTTTAAAAAACGAGTAGTTGCCTCTTAATTTCACTAAAATTATTTATTTTTACAAATACCAGTATTTCGCCTATGACATTGCAAACTTCTTCGATTCACTTGTTTAAAATATAATGGGGAATTATGTCTTAGTTTATTTTGGAGACTTTTAAAACTTTGCTAAATTTTTGATTATTTGTTTTTTTCCAAAAATGCAAAAACAGCCGCAACTCAAATTTTATCATATTTTTGAAGATTCAGATTTTAAAGAACTTTGGGTTTAACGTAAGTATTACTTTATGACATAAGTACCCTCATCTACACAAGCTTAAGTTTTGGAGTAATTAAAAATGGACGTTTCAATTAAATAATTTTTTTTAATTTTTGTAGGTTGTAATGGATATAAGTTTCATAAAAAAAATTAATAAAATTAAAAAAAAAAAAGTTGAGAATTTAAAAAAAAAATTCAAGCAGACATCTAGAAAACCCAATTTTCTTTAAAACAAATTAAATTTGACACAGGAAATAAAGAAAACCAAAGAAAAATTTAAATTTAACTTTTACAAGATTTTAAAATTTAATATTTATCTTTTCTTTTAAATGTTGACCTATTACGGATGCAGTAAAAAATTCTAGACAACAGAAGCGGAAAGGTTGTTGTGTGATGTTGATTTCTCGAAGGACTGTTTGTATATCGGCATGTAACAAAAGTGAGAAAAGTCAACAAAACAGAAAACGTCATTTATTTTTGTAAATTTTCAAAAAAAAAAACATGTTTAAACATTCCTATAATAAATAAAATGTTAGAAAAGGACAGAAAATTAAAACAAAGTAGCTCACACTTTAAATTTTGTTTATTTTTTTGTTACCTTTCTTAATTAGGAAATTTTATGCAAGAACATGTTTTGACTTAATTTCTTATCACACCTCAAACTAAGCCAAATAATTCGTTTTAAGTTTGTGTGAGTTTATAATTGAAAAGTAAAGGATATAATAAAAGTCTGGTTACATCATATTTTGTTTAAAAATATTTACCTGTCAAAAGGTAGCACTGGATTATTGAAATTTTTAAAGAAGGATTGTGTACACAAAAAAATACGAAAAAAAAAAAATTTAATTGAAAAAAGTCTAATGAGTTTTTTAAAGATTTTTTCAACATATCAAAATTAAATTATTTTAACTTTAAATATGCAAAACTTATTATTAAAATTGGATTTATTTAGTTCTGTCTGGTTAAACCTTTGCCACTCTCAATATTAAACGCTGCCACGCTAACAAATATATGTACAAAAAAGTTAAAATTATAAGAATTGATAATTTAATATTAAAACTAAGTTCAGGTAATATTATGGTAATATTGTGCGCCATCTATTATCCTGGCAGTAGGATCGAATATTGACGAAGCTAACGGAAGATAAAATAAAATGGAAGTAAATCTGTTCATGTTAATTTTAGTAATAGAAATTTATTTTATATAGAAATATCTTTAATGATCAAGTCCAACTATTTAAAAATATAATTGGGAAAGACTTTACAGTTAGAAATGAAATCCGATTTTCAATAAAGAGATAAGCTGGAGTTCGATTATTAAACATTTTGTTGTTGAAATACATATTATATTAATTAGGACGGATTTTACAATTGGATGTGGGGTTATATCTGTCTTCGGAAAGTGGGAATATATGTATGCATTCTTATAAATTTTTTTTTCGTGTTACTCCACTGGGGAACATACGGTTTCCCCTTGAAGTCTTCAATCTTCTCGGACAGTGCGCTTTCATGTTATTCCGGCTCTACGACTTTCTCTAGAATCTCTTTGTGGGTTTAAACATAATATGTTCAAACAATTCTAGTCATGACATTTTCGCCTTTTCTCGATGTGAGTCCGTTTCACTTTCACCTTCTTACGATTATTTGTTCTAGAAACGGTATGTCATTCTCTAATCCCCAAAGATCTTTTGTGTTGATCGCTGAGTTTGTTGCCATTTCGATCTCTTATAAGATGGTTAATTCTGAAAGACCGGTTCTTAAGGCTATGGACTACATTGTGTACTGCTCTCATATCATTCTTACCAGCTGCTGTTATTTTTTTCTTTAGCAATTTTCTCAATGTGTTTTTATCAGCTTTTATCATCTCCTACGGTTTTCTTAACTCAGTTGCCCTTGATTTTATACTGCTGCCATAGTATTCATTTAGTTCTTCAGATGTTATCTATGTCTGATCAGGTTCCAGGTATGATCAGAGATCTATTGCTTCCTGTTACTCTGATTTGCGCCTAGAAAATTTACCGATTTTTACCGTAATGTTTTAGATGTTTTCTTCCATGACTGCTGTATGTTCTCCGATACAGTTTGCTGAATAACCGTTATGACATTGAATCGTATTGCTCAATTTGATTTGGCTTTGGACTTCTGTGAGCTGGTAGTATTATATTTTAGCTTAATTTTAAGGTCAGTTGTTATTAGCTTGTAGGCGTTTTGTATGTCAGCAACCCATCAATTTCTTACATCTGTACTTTTAAAATAATAGACACATGTAATAGATATAAGGTACTTGAAATTAAAATAATATAATGTCGAAAAAATATTTAAAACTATTTCCTTAATTAAATAATTAAAATAAGTATTAAATGGATTTTTTTTTTATTATTCTATGCTCCTGCTGGTTTTCAAGTATTTAATAAAACTTTCTTCTTCCCACTTTGAGTGCGAACGTAAATGACGTTTGGGACTGACCTCTAAACACATTCTTTACTTTTATACTTACCCCAAATGATATTTAAAAAATTATTTAATTCCAACAGTTTTAATTATAAAGTATAGCACCACAACATATAGTCCATTCCTTCCTTTGCTTTCTTCTTTATTCTCTAAAGTAATAAGACACTTTAAAATTTGAAGGAGCATAATGATTATTATTTTAAAGTAAATGTCCAACACTTAAATGTCTCACCAGTTGGTATTTTAAAAAATTGTATCAACAAAATTAAATTTTGATATCCTGCAATGATAATTATTACATATTTGAGGGTTGAATATTTGTTTTCTTATGAAATGTATAGAATTTTGGGTTAAAGAATGATATTTTAGAAAATTTTATTAAATTTTTAAGGTTATCTTTTAACATTCTGACAGTAAAATACCAAAAAAGGACATTAAAAGATTATAAATAAAAATGAATGATAATTTTCTTTAATAGGGCAATTTCCTTTTAGTATTTATATAAGTGAAGTTAGTTTGTAAAGTAAATATTCATTAGGAGAGAGTAGTTTTTGAAAAAAGGAATTGTTTATTAACAAAATGAAAATTAAGAATGAAATTATCTTTTATTTTAAATTACCAATTTACCATTACCAAGCCAAATCAAAATTAAATATTTATAAAAACTCACGGTTTTTGTAGTCACCATAGTCTTTTCCATAGTCAACCCTACACTTGACACAACTCAAGTGTAGGGTTGACTAATTAAATTACAAATTTGTAATTCGCAAACATCAATTTGTCGAACGATTAAAAATATTTACCAGACCCGTCTATTTTTTAAGGTATGTGTATTATGAGAGGTTTTACAGTTATTGAAATAAAATTAAGGTTTCAGTAATGTGATTAGCTGCATTAATTTAGTGGTTAATCGTGTTAGTGTTGGTATATGTATTTTAAATAATAATTATAACAGATTTTACAGTTGGATGCGGAGCTATACCTTTTTTCGAAAGATAGGAATATCTTTTGTTTACAAAATTTACCCGATAGAAGATGTTGTGCCTAGAGAGATTCCCGCATATGGTATTTGTTAATATTTTCTTAGTCAAACCATATTAGCATTTGCTTCAATTTTAAATCAGATTTTTTAAAAATCCAAAATCCAAATCCTAATACTCTTATTAATTTCTTGACTTAACAATTTTCAAGAGTTACAGTAGATAACATCAAAAGCCACCAATCGAAGCTGTACCAACTCTCTGTGAACATTTTTAAATCCAAGTTTATGACGGTCTTAAACCTTTCAAATAAATGCATAATTTGTCTTCGAAGAGAACGCAATGCGTAGGATTCCGAAAAAAATTACGGTGGAAGTTTGGGATTCAGTGTTTTAAGGAAGATTTTAATGCACAAAAATCTAAGTTTAAAAAGATCTTGAACCTTTTAAATAAATGCATAATTTGTCTTCGTGGATAAGAAAATGCGGAGGATTTTGGAGAATAAGATATGACAGGTTTAAGATTCTGTGTGATAGGGAGTATTAGAGAGTAGTATGAGATTTTAATACGCACAGTGTACTTTTAAATCCAAGTTACAAATGATCTTGTGCGGAGTATTTTAATGTGGTGAAATGCGGAGTATTTTACAGAATAAGATAAACAGGTTTACGGTTCTGTAGGATAGGGAGTATTAGTGGGAATAATAAGAGGAATATTCTTAATTCTTAAACTTAACTAAATCGTAAACCATTTTCAACAAATATTACACTAACACTTTAAATATTAAATTTAAAAAAAAATCAATAGAAGAAAGTCGAAATCTTCAAATTGATGCTTTACAGCTTTACACATTTTTTTTCAATTAGCTCTATTGAACTCATAAAAATTAACTCATTAAATTTTTATATTTTTTTTCTCATTTTATTTATTTTTTTTTTATTAAAAACTTTAAGTTTCCACTAAAACTTCTTCTGCTCTTTTTTTTGTAGTTTCTTGAAGCAATGAATTCTTATATATTAACTTCAATTTAGGTAACTTATAATTAAGTTTTCTTTTCAACCATAAATGACTTCATTTTAAAAAGCATCCAACCAGGAAATTTCAATCATCTCATTTAATTACTCAAGTCTCGTATATCTTTACTTCTTCTATATGCATATAGATTTTTATTTTATATAGTTTAAAAATAATTTACACATAAACTTATACAAATGTTTTTATAATAGAATTACACCAGTGTTTCGAAAATTTTTTGAAAGTGATTTTTAGTAGATGCTCTACCTTTTTAAGTACAGCAAACCTGTACTGGAAATTCTATTCTCTTGGAGTAAAAATAAAGTGCAAAGTAAAAAGCAATCGGCCTTCTTCTAGATACCAGTTACTAATGGATACCACATTGATCGAATAGAACCTGTTTAACCGAATCATTGTCAACAGTTAGGTTGTCAGGTAGTTAGACTTCACTTAGGTCCTAGTTATTAAGGTTTGCCTTATCAATCAAACAAAGACTATTTAAACGAATCAGTGTGATTAGTTTCAAGCATGTGTAGTCGAAGAATTCATTTAAAATTGTTATTGTACAAGAGAAAAGAGAAGAACGTGTAGGTTATAGTGATTGAAAAAACATTCATTCAAAAAAAAAAGCTTCCACTCACAGGAGCAATTTTCACTTTTAAAAAAGTTTACCGACTAAAAACCCCCAAAGGAATATAAATAAAAATTGCCTCAAATAGAACACCGTTTACCGACAGCCACATTGTTCAACAATTAGTAATTAGATTCACAGAAGTTCAAAAATATGTGCAAATCCTCTGATGCTGCTGTAAGACGCTGATGCCTCATATCTACCTAAACAATTGTAAGAACTGTTTTACCGCAGGTTACCATCCAATTGAAGTTCAGTCAATTATAGCAATAGCCAATAGTAGGCAAGGTTTTAAAGGTCTCACGGCAAGACCACAGATTGCCATCCAAAAAACTTCAAATTTACTATCACTGAACTTTTTAAATATTAAAATAAAACTATTTTTCATTATTCAGAACTTCTTAGGATAATAGTGAGAATGCATTTCGTATACACTTATTAATACAAGAGAAATTACAAAATTAACTTCGGAAGAGAATTTTCTTTGCTTCAATTTTGCTGCTTCTAACAGAGGTAAAAGTGAAGTCTTCCACTGTTTTTATACCACAATATTTATATATATATAATGAAAAGAATTAGAATTCTTTATGAGATTTTTAACATTTATTATAAAATTAACTGAAAAAAAAAATTAAAGAGTAAGAAAACAATGTTGAAGGTTGTAATACAACATTAACAACAAGAACAACAAAAATTGTTGAAGAAAGTAAAGAATAGAATTTTTTGAAAGAAAAAAAAACTTTTCATTGGAATTCAAGTGCGGAATTCTGTTTTTAATTGTTGATAGAGTAGAATAATTTTCAAGGTTTTGTGTTACTTTTTTTATTAGTATCTAATAATTGTTACCTTGAATTAAAAAAAAAACAAAAACATAAAAACAAAGAAATAATAGAGAAGAAAATTCTTAAGATATTTTCTTTACTTTTCTATTGAAATTTCAACAAAAAAATAAAAGCATTTTTCTGAAGAAAGTTTGTCTCAAGG
Organism: Dolichopus griseipennis; assembly: GCA_963082915.1. Lineage (NCBI taxonomy): Eukaryota > Metazoa > Arthropoda > Insecta > Diptera > Dolichopodidae > Dolichopus > Dolichopus griseipennis. The sequence continues at coordinate 31,090,479 of OY720442.1, read as the reverse complement.
TAAATTAGAAAAATATTTTGAAATATTCGATGCTCAGTTTTTTTTTTAAAGAATTAATCATAAATAAATTTTTATAATTAAAAAGAAATTTATGACAATTTTCTATTACTCCTTCCTTCCAACATCCCTTGGAAAGTTATGCAGGTTTTTTTTAGAGTTTTTTGAGGAAAATTCTAAGTAGAAGAGGAATATAAATGGTTATTGATGTCAGATCTCGTAACTTCTTTTATCGCAATAACTATAAGATCTTCCTTTTCTTTTACGAGGATCGAGGAACAATGGGAGGCTAGAACAACGCCATCCATTTCATCTGTGTGATGCTTCACTGGGTAGTTTGTGTCTTCAATACCCCAAAACCATAATTCGTTTTGAACCAAACTGTAGGGAGGGATCTGTGAAACAAATGCATAGTTGGGTTACGAGGATAGCGATATGAAAAGATTTTAGAGTTTGGATTTAAGATATTTGGGATTGTTGGTTTATGGAGGATGGGGAATATTGGATGAGATATTTAGAAGATAGATGTTGATGTTCATCTTAAATTTTGATAAATCATATAAACATACATTATCAACTTAGGGGAACACATTGGGTGAAATAAGGTTCCATAAACGTAATGAGCGTATGAAGGCTTTCCCTTAGCTTCTTTCTAATAACTTACTTCCGTTGCTTGAAATGCAGTTGTTTACAATTAAGGTTTTTTGATTAAGCTCCATTTTTCATCTTTCACTTGCGACAAATTGTTGAGTTTTTAAAGAGCGTTTCGTTCTGAAATACTACTGAACTTTTTCAATAGGATTGTTCTATTTATTATATTGCCTAGACAAACTCTTTTTGATTAAACTTTGATTAATTCTTATACTTAGACAAAATTTTACGAAAATCTCCTGGGAAAATTTCTTGCGTAAAGATCAGTTAATTATCATGACTATGGATGGGGAAGCCAATAGTTACAAGCTATAATTTTAAAACTCAAACTGTAATTTAATTTAACAGCCGTTTTTTGGGAATTGATTCATTGTACTTTTATTTCAATGAAGCAAATAAGTCTTCAAATATTTCTTGTAGTTCCTGGCGACCAACCTCCAATTGAGAAATATTATAAAACTAAAATAGGCTGACTTTAACCAGATCCTCTATCAGAAGTATAATTAAATTAAACTCCAGCTTACTTTTCATTCATTTGTTTTCAAATATCTCTTGTGGTTCTTTTCAGTCAACTTAACTTTTAAAAGTATTAAGGTCCCATGCAAATTTTTTAAACTTAAGATTTTTTTAAAACAATTTTTCCTACTTATTATATTTTTCCTTTTTTATTTTTGATCCTACGAAAATACCAAATGGGTAGCACAGGTCTTATATTTGATATCTACTCTTTACATATGGCTTGCTGCTGATACTTTGTTTTTCTCGCAAGTTCAATTTCACCTACGGCACATGATGCCATTTGTGCACGGTGGTTATGTTAGATTAATATGAAAACTTCTTCCATTTCTCATGGGGATTTTTGATCTGTATCACTGTTCATTACTAGAGGTCCTCATTTGTCATAATACTTATCTAGAAATTTGATTTGCTGCGCCCACTTTTTAACCTATGTGCTCTAAAACGCTTTGGATTGCTTCACTGTTTGTTACTGGAAGAGGGGATTTCCCTATGCCTTAAACTTCCTAAAAATGTCGTGGTTTTTTACTTGTAATTACATTTTATAATATGTATAATTTATTTTATAAGTGACTTTTTTAAATTTTGATAAAAGATTTTTTAGAATTGTATTGGATTTAATTTTAAATACAATAATAAAAGGTAATCAAGTTAATTAGGTCTTCTCCTATAAATTTCTTATAATTTTTAGAAAAATTAATAACTAGATTTCTAAAAATCCCACTAAGTGCTTAAAACTTTTTAAATAAAAGCGTATACTAATTAATAAGTGATTTAAATTTTTCTTAAATGCTGTAAGTGACTTCCTTCATAACAAACAAAATTTGATAAATCCTAAAAGTATGCAAAGTTTTTTTATAATTACTTTTACTTCAATTTTTCATCAATTTTTATTTTATATCATGCACATTTAATTAAAAACGATATGTATTTTATTAAAAAACCCATTAAGAATATTAAAAACAACTTCTTGAAAAAACTTTTCCATCAATTTAAACTTATTTCATTTAATACTTGTATTAATATCTAAAAAACATTGACAATAATCCAACTGTAAAAACCATTATCCTGTTTTGATTTTGTATTTGTACTCACTAAACGTCTTCTAACCTAATATTACTAAGTACTGATGTACTTATAGTTTTAATATACTTTTAATTTAAATATATATATATATATATATATTTATAAATTACTTTAAATCTATTTTACAGGTGAATATATAAAGTCAATTTATAATAATAATAAAAAATAAAATAAAAATGAGTTTTAAAAATCCTTTTTTTTTCATAAATCTATTTCTAAAGAATAAATTCAGATGATGCTGAACTAATTGCTTACTTTTTGTAAAAAAAGCAGCTTTTTCAAACTAGATCTTAAGAACACCCACAAAAACCAAAAATGAAAAGGTTTTATTCCACCATTAACTTACACAACTTGCAGTAAAACCAAAACTAAACCAAATGAATATAAAAAAAACTACAAGCAATTAACCTAAATTTTTCATTCATTTATAAATAAAAGGATAATGCAAGGATATGCAAGTTATATGTATGTATTACACGTATATAAAAATAATAATAATAATAATAAGAGATTTTAATGTTAAAGTTGATATTTATCCACATAGAAAAACCAGAGATTTTCTTATATAATTTACTATGGGTACCTTTAATTGCAGTTTAAAAATTTCAAAAAAAAACGAGGAAGAGTATAGTAGAGTAGACTGTGTTAACTCTGGGATACCCGTAGGACCGTAATATAACCATTATATTATCCGATTAATTACTTTTGGTAAAATTTCAAACAATCTGCTTTATTAGGTGTAGTACTCGTATAATGCTCATATAAAAAAAGAAGTTGTATGGCAGCTACCCGAACCCATGGACCAAAATAGCTGAATTTAAATAGCGATGACGACTATTGCAAAAAACGAATTTGCGAAAATTTCAAGATCCTAGCTCGGACGGACGGACGGACATACATAGCTAAATCAATTTATTTTTCGATTCTGATCCGATCCATACACTTGAGTCTATATCTACCCCCCATTCTTCTCTGCGTCACAAACGAAATGGCAAATTTATTATACCCTTTGACTATATAGTCATACGGGTATAAAAACCAAAAGAACAATAAAAATTGTTTTAATGTCTTTAGGTGGTATTTAATAATCTTAAAATTGTATTATGGTTTTAATTATGTATATGTAAAAGTATTATGTATGTATATGTAAGTAAATAGAATTTAAATGATGTAAAAAATTTTAAAATTATATTTGTAAATAATAGTTTTAGTTTTTTTAATTAATTAAGAGTTTTATGAAATACAATTGGAACTTCAACTGAATCCCTAATAGATTCATATTCATTATTCAACCCCGGATTTAGTTGAAGTTGCAGTAAGTTGGACTTATACTTATCAATTGATTGATGGGTATTATTAAAGGCATAACGATTAGATTTAAAAAATATTATATATATTTGATTGAATTAAGAAGTTAGGGATGTATTCAAAATAATGTCGTATTATTCATACAGAATACAAACCAAGAGAATGAGAACCGTTGGAACTTATATACTTCTGCTGTCTTCAAAAAGTTCAATAGAAACCAGCGTAGCTATTCAAAAAAGTTAAGAAAACCATTCATAAACATATTTTGAATGGCCTTAGAGTTGAAGAAGAAGGTTTGGGTGGAGACGAAATTGAACATCATTTGAAAAAAAATAAAAGCATCAGTAGTAAACCATGTAAGGGACGTAGAAATCAAATAAAAGCCATATGCTATCAAATGAAGCAGGGATCAAAATTAAAGGAGGTAAAAATTTAATGAAAAGGGTGGATTATTTTTAAAAAAGAGGTTGGTCGAAAGATGTTCCGGGAAACTCAATGTGAATACTAATGAACGAAAGCTTAAGTTAAATTTTTGAATACTTCCTAAGCCGAATATGCCGTCATAAAAAAAGGCAAAATAGAATTTGGTTAAAAATTAAATGTTTAATTAAAATTGGCGCACGGCAGAGACTACAAAGGAAACTTGAAGAATTCCGAAAGTTCAAAGTCTGCGAATATTAGATTTATAACACCTCTAAATTCGAGGTTGGTCGAAAGCAGCTTCAATGGATTCTTGAAAACTTTTAAATGTAAAGGCAACCTATTTTATTTTTTTTAATACTTCTTTAGTCGAGGTTAAAAAAAAGGTGTTTGAAAACTACTAAATGTAAGGGAAGCTCTCGTTAGATTTATTATATTTCTTACGTTGAAAGTCATCGAAAGAAACTGGAAGGATTATTTGAAGACTTCTAAATGTAAACCAAGCCATGGTTCTTGAGCTGAAAATTGTCTAAATATTGTATATTCTTTCAAACATGGTGTTTTTAGAGCAGCTGTTGTAATTGTTCAGCTTTAGAGTCACTGAAGATTTGGCTCAATAACATTTAAATCAATATCAATTTTAATTTTATATAACAAGTTCGATGCATTAACTTAATAAAAACTAATTCTTACCTACTTTTCCACTGGATTACTTCAATTTCTGGAGTTTAGTATCTTATGAACTAAATAATCCATAATATTATATAATTTCTGGAACTAATTACGTGCTTTTTTAGTTCACCTGTATAAACACAAACATATACAAAAATATGCACTCATTTATTATATTTTAAAGATATTTATCTTTTTATATATACACAATTTTTGTATGTTTTTGTAATTATAGTAAAATATTAACCTATAATTAAATTTTCCACTTATGTAATAATACACACACACACTCATGCATGTATTTATCTTAATTATATTCTACAATTTTCATAGTCCTTGTACTCCTTTTATGCTGCTTATCAAAGCCAAAAATATACTCATAGATTTTAGTTTTTATTCCACTTTTCATCCTGTTTACTTTTGTTCCTTGAATCCCGTTATTTCGGGATTAAGGAGAAAAAAAAAACGTTATAAATTCAGTAATTTTTTTTTGTATATATTAAAATTATATTAATAAAAAAAATGAGGACGCGTTTTGGGAAGGAAGAAAATGTGAATTTGAATTTTTTAATAAGGAGTATCAAGGATCATAACTGTTCACATATCATTTTTGGTTCGGAGCATTAAAAGACAAAACAAACTTGATGACTTGAATTAAAAGGAAAAAAACACAACTATCCCTCATATCTCTGATTTTTTCTATTTTATTTTATTTTATGCAGGTTTTACTTTAAATTGCTCATGTTCTAAATTTTATAACAGTAAATTTCCATATAACATCGTTCAAATTCACATAATCCTTTAAATTTTTTTATGTGTTACAATATTATTATATATATATATATTTGATTGCGTTTGCATATATGTATAATTGCATATAATCTGTATATAAAAAACAGATTTTTATGATTTTAATTTGAATATTATTCGTTTTTAAAACTCGTATGAATGATAATGATGGGTATAATAAAGTTGTTGTCTTGTTTGGAAGGCATCGAATTTGGCAGGGATTAGATCATCAAAAAATTATAAGATCTAAGTATGTGACCGTCTGTACTTTCGTTTGCCTACATATTGCTTGTTTATATATCTGCAAAATTTGAATATCCAAACGCGGAAGCACAGACGGTTGGACTAATAATTAATATAGCAAACACAAAATCTTTAAGACTAAATGCTAAAAATTCTAACCCGCTAATAAAAAATCGTTGAAATATTGAAGATGTTGTAAGTTTCAACTAACTTTGTAGTGTCCTCATCACAAGTGGAGGAGCTGAAGAAGGTATTTGAATTTGAATAAAGTTAGCAAGAATGGCGTTCGGTAGACTTTGGGCAACCATCACCATAATTAAACATAAGCTCGAAATAAGAAAATACGAAGCATGTGTAAAATAAACTCTTCTCTACCACAGTGAAACATGGCTACTCCAACACTCACTAGCTACAAGTATTTATAAAATGGCCTAGAAAGATAAAGAATAAAGAACTATCAACCATCTCAAATCAAACTCCGTCAAATAAAAAAAAAAGAAGTGGAGAGAGATAAGCCATATACCTCAGAAACCAATAGAAAACTTTGCACGCCAGGCACATAATTGGAACCCGCAAGTAAAAAGAGGTGTGGCTAAAACAACATCAATTTGGAGAAGATCAGTTGTAAAGGAAATTTATAGCTGTGGGAAAACTCGGACAGAAATCAAGAAATCAAACTGGGTCACAACAAGGAAAACTATATAGAAGCTTTATGGAACCCCTATGCTCCGCTAGAACACAGTAACACAGGGTGAAAAATGTGCTGAACTTAGACAACAACATTTGCAATTTTAGATTATTCCGAGTAAGGTGTACACTAGATTCCATACATATTTACGGAAATAAATTTCTGTAATTACCCAAAATTTACAGGGCAAGATCATAAGATTTTTTTATTAAAATGCGTTAGTAATATAACAGAATATTAGAAGTTTTAAACAGTAATTAAATAATTGGACTTTTTTCTGAAGGAACTCCCGCATAAACTTCTCAAACCGATTTGTTTTACTATTTTTTAGAATTGTAGAGTATTAGACCCGGATTTTGGGATTAGTGTTTTATAATCTCTTTCTAAAAGTTGTAATTCAAATTGACAGTACAAATAACAAATGAAATTCTTACAACATTTAAATTTATTCTAACTAAAGCATTTATAACTGAACTCCAAATCATGATCTTAAAGTACCCAAGGATATCTGAGAGTTGTCAAGAACAGTAATACTGTTCCTAATTTTTTTTAACCAAATTTTATGTTTTTTTTTTAAATTGTATATAACCGGTAAGTCCTTGTTAGTGCAGATGAAGAGAAAAAAATATTATCCTAGATTTTAATTTCAAATCTTTAGATTTAAAAGAAATTCTAAAATAACACAAAGGACTTTTTCTTGAAGTTGTATATGTGTTGCCTTTTTTTAGGATTCAGTTTTTTTTATTTTTTGAATTAATTTGAAATTTCCTCAAAAAAAAGACACTCTATATCATTTTTTTTAAAGATCTGAATGGTTAGAAAAAATTAAAATGAAATCCAAATTTTTAAAAATCAGGATTTTAAGCCAAAAAAAAAAGAAATTAAAAAAAGGATGACGTGTTGGGTTATAAGGATCATTAGAACACGGAACTCTTATGATATGATAAAAAAATTTTATTTTTGCTTTTTATTATCATTTGGACGGAATGTAAAAAAAATGCATATGGTGAAGTAATGGGTGGCATTTTGAGTAAGATTGGAGAAGAGCAATTCCTAAGGTTTTTTCGTGGGTGATTTAACCGTTTCGATGAGCTTGTATTCCAGTTGACTGGATCGACGTAATAGGAAAAGAGTGGGTTCATTTGAATTACGTTTCGTCTTTGAATCGTCGGAGTCGTAAGGAAGAGGATATTCCCAATGAAGATTAAAATTTATTTTTAGAAAAATTAACCTTAAACTATTCATGCTGCAAGGCCCAGTACCCGATATAGAAAAAAAAGGTGCGAGGAACTTAGGTAAAAATCTTTTTAGATCGATATACATGTGTGTAAAAAGTCTTTTAACTTATACCGAAGATTCAGCAGCCGCAGTCGGTAAAATTGAATGATATATTAAGAAGAAAGGTTGGATGGAATATGATTCCAAACCCGTGATAAACGCATGACATCCGAATTTTTATAAGCTGTGTTGCGTCATATTGATAGTTCGACTGTGTAGGAATGTGCTTTTTCTTACCTCCTTCATTCCTTCTTGGAGACTTTTGATGGAGGCATTAATTATTTAATTTCTTTAGAACAGGCGTTTGTCCTACAAGATATCTATATAACAAGGTCAGCGACCCATATAAAGCCTTAAATGTGGATATAACGAGTTCGATAAGCAAGGGCAAAAATTAATGATAATTTGCTTGCAGAAAAATCATTTAAAGCTGATTGTATATTAGAGGTCTTATGTAACCTAGGTAACCAAGTATATTTTAATTTTAATCCTGTTTGCGTGCTCAAGGCCTAATACTTATCAATGGTCTTGTTCATTACGTTTTAATTTAAGCAATGTAATTTAATCGATCATTGCAATCATCCTAGAACATTTTTAAAATATATATTTGAAAAATTTTATTTGAAAAACCTAGTAAATTTTATAGTTAAGCTAAATTGTTCATTATCAATTGTCCATAAATTATTTATGTAAACATAGATAAAAAAAAAATTTTAGTTTCCGTCAGCTAAAAAACAAATGAAAAACGCAATGAAAATAAAGTAACACTGTCTTTTTTTTTGTTTTTTTGGACCCGTTGTAGATAACACAGAGATGAAAAATTAAAAATTTAAAAACTAAATCAAAATGTTAATAATGATTATTTTCCTAAAATCCAACATAGTTCTTGCTTTCACTAGGAAATCCAGCAATTTTGTTTTTAACTTTATTTTGAATTAAAAAAAAACTTTAACAGGATGAAATAATTTTATATTGAGGTTATGTTAATGGTGAGAAGTTTCTGTTTAATAATAATATAATATTAATTGAAAGTGTTGTTTGAAGTTAAATAGAAAATATTTCTAGAGAAAAAAAAAATTAGAATTCTGTTTTAATGATCCGAGTCAAATGTAATTTCTAATTAACAGTCTAATGTGTTTATTTTAAATACAAAAAAAAAATGGGTTAATGATATACGGTCTAAGAATAGATGATCATTATTAAATAATTGAAATTTTTAATAATAACTTTTAGCTGGTGGAATGGCTAATAGAATTCTAAGAGTTCTAAGCTTTTCTTTTTGGCATTCTGCAACTGTCGAGAGTGAGTTTCTAAGATAAAGTGAATCAGCCTAATGTAATTAGCTTAAGTAAAAGTAAGATTTTGGAGCTGGACGAGTTAGCAACGATTGTAGCTTTGAATTTTTTAAACGCTTGTGTTATTTTCCATCTCATATCATCCTCCAGTTCTCGTCCAATATGTATTTAAAATGAGAAAAAGACCTGCTGAAGCGCAGGGCTAAAACGAAGAGTTTGTCAAAATCCTTATGCTTTTACTTAACAAGTACAATCTACCTTTTTTCGACTAAAAATTTAAAACTTTCTTAAAAGTTGTGGTAAATAATTTCAGAATTATTGGTAGTTTGTAATTAATACATTTTTGTTTAAATAATGCTTGAAAAAGTTGAGGTCCAGGCAATAGTTTCTGCTGTTTTAAGCTGTAATAACTGAACTTTTAATAATCAGTTTTCTCAGTTTTGCCCTATATATATTTAAAATTTATAAAAGAACTTCTAAAAGGCGCAAAAATCTAAAGTAATGCCATTAACAGCGCTTAAGGAGGTGAGTTTGTTTACAAAGGTATCTATTCTGATCTTAAAAGTAAGGAAAAACCATTTGTGGATCTACTAATCGATCTTTCTCTAAAAAAAAATTCACTTCATTTAGCATATTTCCAAACTTTTTGATTTTTTTAATTTAAAGTTGGGTAACCAGCAAAGTTTTAAGCTTGATTGGAGTCCGCAAAAGCAACTTGATAGAAATCCGCAAGGGAAAAGAGGTGTGGGCCGATGAAAAATTACTTGTAGAAGATCAGTTGGAAAGAAAATTGAAAGCTGTAGAAAAACATGGGCAGAAATCAAGCAACTGCCTTATAACAGAGTTCTATATAGAAGTTTTGTGGGAGCCCCTTGATCTAAAAGGGAGTGAAATAGAAAAAAAATTCAGCAAAATTTAAAGTTTTGTATTTTTTAACTTCATATGATATTTAAATTTTTGATTTAAAAAAAAAACTACAGCAATAACAAAAGATTAAAAATAAATGAAGCAAAACTGCATGCAGCAAAAAAAAAAGCAGCATATATGCAGAGTATGCATAGAATTAAAAAAAATCCTAAGTTATTTTGTACACATTTTTTATTTAAGAATGAAATAAGTAACAAAACTTATGTATATGTGTGAATTATACTATTTTCATTATAGCAATTCTGATGATGGATGGATGGAAGAGTGATGATGATGTGATGAGAATTGCGATGTGATGCATAAGAATGCAAATACATATGCTTATTGTATGCTTATGAAAATAAGTTGGTTTTTTTTTTTTCGGCTTTAAATCAACATTTTAAAATTTTGTATGGTGGAAAACTTTGAATTAGTATGGAGTACTTGTATATCATCTTTTGTTCACATGGAAATGAAAAAAAAAAAAAAAAAAATTTTAATCTGATTAAATGACTTATGAAATTTATTATGACAATTCATACAATGTGTATATGGCATATGCATAACATATGCATAATACGTAATGTGTATAATACTTTAAAATATTATAGTTAAGAGGATGATTTTTTTTTTAATATTTTGCAATTTGTGAGAATCCTCCAGTTCTGTGTAGGAACTGGAACAAAATGAAAACTTATGCATTAGAGGTGAATAATTAAAGTTTTTGCTGTTTCGTAACATGAGATCGAGGAATCAAATAATTAATTGTATTTCATTAATAAGAGTAATAAAGTAAAGTAATTATATATTTTTTAGTGAAATTATTGAATATTAACTTTAAGTGCAGAGATTAAAATATAATGTACCTAGAATAAGATGTTAAGGTAAATAGTGCTTACTGCAGGTGTTCCTTTAATAACTGCTAATGTCTTTAATGTTATAGAATGTGTTTAATGTGTTTAATGTTATATATGATTTTCAGCCCTAAGTTACTTTTTAGTGTAAGTCGATTAACAAGAGTGAAAAACATTTTTCAGAAATGATAATAACCTTAATTGCACATTTTGATTGTAAACAAACCCTGTATAAACTATATTACAGGGTTAGCTTACAATCCTTCTTATATTTTCGTATAAATTAATTCTAAAACTCTTAAAACTAACTAGATCCCATAAAAAATGACAACTTTCTAATTTAATTTAGAGTAAAATTTTTAAAATTGGGCTTTTACCGTTATCTTGTTTTGAAAATAAGAAATTTTCGAACTTGTTTTAAAGTTTAAGTACTTAAATAAATATTTTAATACGGCTGCTGGCCATATAATCTAGGATAATTTTTCGGTTAATAATCGCAAGTTTACACAAACTATTTCTACTAAAGCATCTCCAGACGTTGATACCCTTAGTTTTATTCGGTACTTCTTAACTAAAAGCGTGGATAAGGCGCTCTTCTGGATTTCTAGTCGTTCATTTCCGACATGAAACTTAAATTTACTTTCATCAGAGAACACCACAAGAATTCACATCTCATCGGACTAATTCAAGTTTTTTTGGAACCACTGAAATCGAACAACTTTGGTAGGAACCTTTAGAATATGCTTTTGATCTGCATGTAATTTAGTGGAAAATTCTAAATCAGTTGCGATTGCTGCGAAGTATCAGAAATTTGTCTTCAATTTGCAGTGTCATTGACCTTTAAATTTTTTTATAAGCTGTGCAATCAAAGACTTTCCACTATCTTTTAATCAATTTTACGAGTAGATAATCTTACTTATTTTTCTTAATTATTTTTCTTTAAACACTGTATGTTCGAAAATCATCGAAATCATCTTCCATCTAGGAGTCACTGCCCAGGATTAAAAGTATATGTTCTTCTGCCATTTGGTCAGTTTTTAACTATTATGCCCTACAAAAGGACAGACGTCCAGGAATTTCTATTTAAGTTCGACACACGTTATATGTAATTTGATTTATGGAGTATTTATAATTAAAGTAATTAAAAGCTTTGATAACTATAGCCATTTATGATTATATTTTCATAATTGCACATAATTCAATGTATCATACATGTGTGTCAGTTTGTATATAATAAAATAAATGGAATAATTTCCCTAGAGAAAATGTGTTTTTTGTTTTAAATTTTTTTTAATATAATAAAAAATAATGTCTGCTCATTTAATTTCTTTTCTGTTTATTTTTAAATATTTTATTTAAATAAATTAAAACCGCAACAATTAAAAAAAAAAATTATTTCCATTTCCATTCTATTTATTTTTTTTTTGTTTTCTATATATATATATACAAATGTTTACATAACAATTCATAGTTTATTTATAACTTTAAAATTAAATTTCATAAAGATTTATTTAAAAAAAAAAAAAATATGAAAAATTAATATATTGAAATTCCATTTATAATGTACATTTTATACACAAACACAGTCAATGTGTTAGACTGCTAAAAGTCTATAAAAACAAAAGCTGCTTTCTTCCGGCATATTATTCAATATATCAGATCAATGAGGTTGAGCCCTATGTGGGATTCCAACATTGTTTCCCTGGGTAACGCCATTTACTTAACGAAAACGCTATCAAGATCCTCTTCAGTCTAATTTGCTTGTTGTGTTCCTTCAATTACGTTTTCAAAATCAGTTAAATTAAAATTAGCCTAGATGTATGCAATTTTACATATATCGTATTTTATATAGTTTTTGGACTTTGAGTTCTGTTGAAAGTTTTGAAACAAAATTATTAATTCTTTAAAATTAAATATAGGGGCGGGGATTAGAAAGCCCGTCAAAAATGAGGTTCTAATACTTACAAACTATAATAAAAAGAGAATAAATAAAAAAAAATGTTCTTGCATAAAGTTAGGCATTTTTTTTAACCTAAATTTATACTATCCGACAGTTATGATCATAACTAAAGTTATCAACTGTTTAATTTATATTATTTTATTTAAAAAAAAAACTTTTGAAAATTAAAAAATTAAATTTTTAAATAGCGATAATAATTGTATTGACATAAAACTTAACTTTTTATTGGAACGCATCATTTATATTTTGCAAATTATGGAGTTAAAGTATAAATACAGTATGTATTTTTTTTATTTAAAAGATAATATTGTTTGTTGGTTTATTGCTTTTATATTTAATTAATTATATTATAAAGTTATTTAATTTTTTAAATAAAATTTGATTTTACAGCCGGGGTATTTAAATTTTTATAATTTTTAAAATAAGCATTATTAACTGCTTACTTAATTTTTTAATGGTGTTTTTATTTCATCTGGCAATTTTATGTAAAGGAATTTGTAATAATAGGATGTGATGTAGTTTACGATATATTTTTAAATTCATATCATTATTAAATCTTGAGACTTTAAAAATTTTTTTTAATACTTAAGAATTTAAAGAAATTGCAAATATTGTAATTAATAATAATTAAATCTCATATGGTTTACCTCTACAAGATGCTGGATTTTTAAAAGAATTTTAAGAATCTAAGTGAAATCTAGGATGGGAAACAATGAGGGCAATGGATGCTCATCTCTGCACTGATGAACTATCATAATTCCAAAATTCTATATTCCCCAAAACCCTAGTTCCCAATCGTCCTTTACATCCTTATTCTCAGACCCAAACTGTATATTTTTTTCACAGGTTCCATCCTAAAGTACGGTTTAAAAAAAAGTTGTGATTTTGATATGTTAAAGCCCCACGTTACCTATGAGAACTACGAAAACTCCCTACCATAAATGGCTTTCGAAGCTTGCCATGTCGCTCATAAAAAAGAAAGAAAACCAAGGTGTTGAAGAAGTAGTGAAATTGAGACTCCATTATGTATTTCAGTGCACGTTTTAATATCAATCTAAATTTATTACTATATTTTACAAGAGACTTTATTTCAATTTTTTTTTAAATTAATTTAATAAAGCCATTTAATACTAAAAATTTTAAGAATTTCATTCATATTTGGAAGTATTCACTTTTTCCAAATTAAAAGGAAATTAAGGTTCTTGTACATGTCAGGTGTTTGAACTTAATTTAAAAGCATATTTTCAAAAATTTGAGTAATAGGAGGTGAGGAGACGGTAGTCTAATTAGGTATTCACTGTTTTCAAAATATTTATCTCTTTGTAAATACGGGATTCGAACTTAGGTCGGACGTTTTAGTTGGAGACATTAAAAGAAAACTCTAGTCGAATAAAGACTCAGTACCATGGGTGATATTTAGTGAGCTTTCAATCTTTTAATAAATCAATTTGCAGCACAAAATCCAGTGTAATTAAAGCTCTAGAGCTTTAATTATTTCTTAAAAATTGAGAAGCGAGGATGTTAATTTTCTAAAATGAGAGGAGGTAAGTCCAGTGGAAGTCCTGGCACTGTATCTCATTTCATTATCTTATAAATAAATAAGAAAATTTTAATAAGTTAAAAACTTCTTAATATTAAATCTAAAAAATTTTATTCCCAGAAATATTTATGCACACATACATATAAATTATTTATTAAAAATGTATGTATTGGTACATAAAACAAAAAAGGACATTCGTATCTCATTTTTATTTAATTTCAAAGCAAAAAAAATGTCTTCAATAAAAAAAAATATCAAATATCCTTTTTAGTATATTTTTTTTTTGTAATTTATCCTATTATCCTGTTTTAGTTATTTTTTGTTGTTTTTCTGAAAAATACAATTTAAAATTGAATATCTATTTATTCTTTTTCTCATCTCCGTTTAGATTTTTTTTTAGATATCCTTTTAATGGAATTCATTTTTTTTTATATGTATTGTATTTGTATTAATAACTTCTAAACAGGTAAAGTACAAAATCTGGGATATTTAGAGACGACTTTATTATAATATTTTATGTCTTTGATTTTTTTATAATAAAGTACATATGAGTTTTTTTTTTTGGGTAAAAATAAGTTACTTTGATTCAAAAGATTATCTTAAGCTTTTTTTTAAATCTTAAGTTTTCAGAATTGTTTTTTTCATATTTTTAATATTTGTTTTCCATACAGAGACGGTGATTTGTAATAAGTTCAAAGTTCCCATTGACTTACTTCAAAAATCAGAAATCCCATGGGACTTTTGATATATTTATATTGTCTTACAGAGGAGAGTCAGAAGCCCCGTGGGACTTTCGACTAATTTCATAAAGTCAGAAGTACGATGGGGCAAGTGAATTTTTCTAAACTGTGCATATTTCGGCGATATGATAAAAGTCCCGGACAATAATTTACATATACGAGTACATAAATATTGTACTCCAGTACAGGATAAGAATGCTGCAAATTAATGGTTTGGAGAAAGAGTCAAACTTGATTTAGTACTAAACTTTAATATTCCATTTTTACTTTATCTGAAGGCATTTTTATTTTAAGTGAAGAAATCTTTATTTGAATTGCAGTTTAAAACTTACTCACAGAAGAGTCATTATCTGCCAGAGACTTTCGGTTTAGTTTTCGGTTCCTAAACTCCCGGGAGATTTATGGCTACGGGACTTTGACATGGTCCTATGGGGATCCTTTTTGGCTTGGAACTTTCCTCCGCCTAATGTATTCGTTCTCCTCAATAAGGTTTTATTTACAAATTCTCAAGACAAATCCATCCTCAATAGTTTCATTTTCCCCTCTTATTCCCCTTTAATGGGGCTAGGCTTCGGTTTCTTTAATCGTTATGTTTACTAAGATTAGTTGTTTAGTTGATTAGTTGTATAGTTGATTACTTGGCTGTAGCAATTGTGTAAGATTATGAATACAAAAATGTTAGTTTTGTACGCTATCTGTTATCCTACATAAGAACTATTTATATATTTATATTAAATCTTAATTTATAAATATTACGATATAAACTATTACGATATAATTCTACAATTTTACGATATTTTTTATTAGAAATGATCTGACAGGGGTTTGAATCCGAGATTTTCCACATAAAAGGCGGTATCTTTACCACAACGCTATTGGTAAGATAACCAATGAATATATAAAGGGTCTTCACGTAAAAGTGCATCGAAGGAAAATAAGATCCAAAAATGCTCGATTACGTGAACGACCTAATGCAAAATATATATTCAAAAGTAAAAAAATACAGATGACAGAAATGTTGATTGGTTTAGAGAAATGTTTGAGGTCTAGGGTTGAGGTCGAGCATATTTTAGTCTAGGAAAAAATATCGGTGCATATTTTTTATACATGAAACAACAACAATTTCTGTCAAAAATTTGCACCGATGCTGCGATGCTTCGATGCAAGACTAGTTTGCACTGTTACGTGAAGACCCTTAATAATTCACAATAAGCTGGTCTTTAAAAATCTGAGCTTTGGTATATTAAATAGAGATTACTTGTTTTCAAATTGAAACCTTCCTATTCTGTAGCTCTAAGCTTTTTTTCCCTCATAACTAAGCGCACCTTTTCCCTAGAAATTTTATTTAAATCCTGTTTAATATTTAAGTATTTGCATTACCCAAAAAAAAAAAAGTTGAATAATTGTATTATGACAAAAAAGCTTAAATCTATGTATTAAAATATTACAAAAAAACAAAATGGAAAATTAAAAAGTCACATAGAGAATGGAAATAAAGGGAATTTGGAGAAGAACAATTTTATATTTTCCATCAAGATAACCTCATCCAGAATATTTTACTATTTAAATATTTTTATTAAAAAATACGTACTCATGTACCAAATTACTTATCTATATGATAGTTCTAACATACATTACGTCTGTGTTCTTAGGTCGTGGAATTCTTTCTTTCGGAGCAGGGGCAGAGGATTTCATGGAAATTAGGATGCTAGAGAAGAAGTTGAATGCTATTAAAACGCTTTAAATAAACGCTTTATGGTACCTTCGATATGAGAAAGAGAGGATTTGGAGGAAAATGGACATTAGAGGACAGCTTAGAATGTGGGTTGGAAACGAGACTTAACAGGTTCTTTTAAAAATGTTGCAAATTAATAAGATAAACTACTTATATCGCAGGCAATCATTAGACAGAAGCATGTTTCACATATCAAGGATTTTAAAAATAGAACTTTAATTTATAAAGGAGAGACAGTGTTTTGCTACTTAATGACGTTCGAGATGGAAGAGTTAAAGATCTAATACTATTTCTGAAGCATCATCCCAAATGTGATAATTGTACTTTATTCTAACTCGGAAGTAAGATTTCTAGATATTAAATGAATCTCTTAGAGATTCTCTTGTAGATATTCTTGGAAAATATTTTCATGCAAATTAGCTTTGCGGGGAGCATCCAACAATGCTATAGAAATGAATGAGGATATAAGGGCTTCATAATCTTGAAAAAACATTGGAATTCTAATCAAATCTTCTGATAACTTTTTAAATCTGTTGATCAAAGAAATAATGTCATAAGGTATGAAGCATCCATAAGAGATTCCATTACTTTAACTGAAATTCACAGAAGAAATAATATCATAAAGTTTGTAGCATCCGTAAGAGGTTCCATTATTTTATCTGAAGTTCACAGAATGTACATGGGTTTTAATTAAATGAAGCTTAATAAATGCTGTAGGATCCCGGGGGTATCAAGGATTCCTTAAATCTGAAGGTATTCATATTGTTATTTATTTTGAGGACAGAAGAATCTTAAAATAATGTGGTTTCAAGCCTTTAAGGGGCTGTTGGTTGTTTATTTTTTTCAACAACTTCCTTTTATATTTAAGAGCCGAATTCTTAAACTAAAGTTCTTATTTCTACAAATACTTAGTATATGTACAGTTATTTTATTTTTTTTTGTCTCTTTCTTCCATAAAGAAGCAGAAAAAAATATAAAAGTTCATTGTGTTCACTACCGACCAGACCATATCAAATAAAATAATAGAGTCTAATTCTATACAATATTTTGGTAACAGCGAACACACTTAAATTTTTAGTTTTATTCATGTGTAGTTGTATAAATATATATATAGATATTATGTTCAAGTATGCATTGAAATATTTCTATATAGAAATAAGACTTCATGGTTGTAAATTTTCTGCACCAAAAAAAAAAAATAGATAGAAGATAATACAGATTGTATGATTCTCTAAATTTATTTTCTCGTAAATCTTAAAAAATTTTAGTTTTTTTTGGGAGTGGATACAAGTAACCGTAAGTCCTTTCTTTAAAGTACGAGTATAACCGTTATAATAATAATATATAACGGTTATACACCTACTTTTATATACATTTTAAGTTCTAAATAAATTGTAGACTTTAATAAAATGAAACAAAAAAAAAAAATGAAACAATACTTTAGAAGATTGTACATAATGACATCGCGTGCAGTGCATTGAATCCTTTTTGCACACAGTCATTTGTTGTATATGTGTACGTGTAAGTGTACGTGAATATAAGAATTAGTGGTTAGTTTTACTTAGTATAGGAAGGATACGCTTAATTACTATAAAAACAATATTGCAATCTGGTTATTGTTATCATTATTGTTATTTGCTTTTATTGCAGTAGTAATTTAAAGTCAGGAGTTTTTTTTTTATTTTTAATGAAGAGATAAAAATAAATATAAAATGATTTTTAGAGTAGAATTATGAATATTTGAACAGATGATGAAGCGTGCGTAAATTTATACTCACTGTCCTAATTGATATTAATATTGTTCTTATGGTCTACATCTATATGGTCTACATCTATGAATTCATCCATGTTCTAATCAATGTAGTCCACATTCATGTAATATTTATTTATAGGAGTAAATGCACGCCCATGTTCTTGAACTTCTTTGCCAAGTTACATTTTTAAAGGATCGCCTTCAAGTTCTACTGTAAGGTTTAATCAATTTAAGTCAGCTACCCTTTGCAGGGTCTAAACAAAGTTGAAGAAAAAATTGTAAAACTATTTGTGAGTCTTCTAGTAAGGAGGATATAAAGATATTAAAAAGTGGATCCAGTTGGTGTTCTTAATTTTATTAATATTTCATGATTTTATTTTAAAATGGAAAAACGAAGGAGCTCTGAATCCCTGAATTTGCATTTAGCACTAAAACCTTTGGTAAGAAGCAAAAAAATTAAAATTTCCATAGAGGACGTGTATCACAGATTGAACAAATTAAGCTAACGGCTGTTATTAATGATATTCAATTTGCATTTCAACTGAAGCTAGAGTTTAATTTTAAAATATGTCTTTAAGAATTCGAAGAATAAAAGGCTGTAAAGCCTTAGGTGAATCATTCCCTACTTGATTGTATTATGGTCAAATTAACAAAGTCACTCTTGCTGTATATCAGTCGATTGATAATTCTTAAACAGAGCTAAAGCCGGCTTTAATAAGAATTTAGAAAAAAATTAGATTTGATTTCGAATTACAAAAATTGGACGTTGGTACTGAAAGGTACGTTAGGTTTTCCGAAATATGATCGTCTGGTTAAACATTTGTCAAAATTATAAATTTTGCACTCTAACACTCTACGCAGTATGAAGATTAATAAGCTTGTATAGAGATATTGCAATCTGGTAATCAATATGGTTATCAGGTTCTGGGGTTATTACACTTTTATTTGAAGATTAGTAAGATTGTGTGGGATGATATTGTAAAGTATACTTATTGGGTTGTCCTAAACATTGTCTTATGGCTTAAGTTAGTGATCTTGTTGCTAGATCCTAGAAGATTACTGCAATACCCATTTATGCTAAGGAAGTTTCACAAAAAAAACGGTTTTTGGAATTATTTAAGTTACTTTAAGTAACTAACTTGAATAAGTTAGTAATTAGACCTATGAATTAGTTTTGAATTCCATTAAATGATTCAATGCAACTATCTCGGGTTTAAATATTACGTGGCAATTCTTATTGTGATATTTTTCCAATCTTGCTTAGATTTTCCCAAAAAAAAAGGGGTTAAAAAATACAAAACAAAAAAAGAAAACACGAAAAGAAAGGGTTAAACTTTTTTGTCTCTAAGGCGAATTGAGGTTAGTTTATTTTTTTAAAATAAAAGTATAATAGAGAAAAAAACTTTGAAAAAATATTTAAATAATATTTTGTATTTTTTTTATATAAAATATTATTTAATAAAACCATAAATTTTAATATTAAATTAAAATTTCATTGTTTTATGTAATTTTTATATTTTTGTTATTGTCTAGATAATTTTAATTTTTTTTTTTGGAAGAATTTTAAATGAAACGTGAAACAAATTGAAATTTAAATTATCGCAAAAATAAAATATTATAAAGTTAAATGTTAAAACAATTTTGAATATAAATTAAAATTAATATTAAAGTTTTAGTATTTTGATTAAAAAAAGTAGAAAAGTTTGTTTTTTTAAATTAAAAAAATTTTGCAATAAAAGTTTATTAAATAGTTCAATTCCAGTGCATAGTGGAAATACATTTATGCACTTAACCAGTAAGATGAGTTACAATCCGTTCTGTAAATTTGTCTAGATCATTGTAACCAGTTTTTTAATTTGTAGGCTCGGAGAGGTGAAAAATGCTTTGAGGTCCCCGTGGTGGGCTTATGGCAAAAAATCCCCGAGAAATAATGCCTCCAGATGAGTGAACCAAAAGTCCTCCGGAGACTTATTACTTGATAAACTGAAAAAAATTTTAGATTAAGTTCGTATTGAATACTGGGAAATTCCCTTTTCCCAGAATATACATTATGTATCCAACACGATTTCAAATGAATTTTGGAAAATGGGACAATTTTGATTGGGTATTAAAATTTTATATGCTCCGCAAAATAGAGTCTTCTATACACAAATTTATAAATACTTATTTTTTAACATTTATTTTTTTACTACTAAATATTGGTATCAAAATGTTTCAAAGTAATTCGACCTCGTTTGCCTATTAATTTCAGCTTTATTTCCTTTCAAAATGCAGCTCAAAACCTAATCTAATGAGGAATTATGTTTTATTTTTTAAAGGACTTTTGGCCTACTCATCATGAGTCATAATTCCCCGGAGACTTTTGGTTTAATGTTTGAGTCTTCAATCTCCCAGGAAAATTTTGACTCCGGGACTTTTATCACGTCGTCTTTAGGATCGCTTGCCGAATTTTGGGGTTCAGAGGCTTTTCTACGTAATTTAATATTGAGTCGTATTTAGTCGTAATTTAGTATTGAGTAATTTGAGGAGGATTTTAATGAAAACTTAAGTAATTATTCGGCGGCCCAGTATTGTATAGCACAGAAGGCTTTTATGGTCATATCAATTTAAGATTATTGTTATTAGCACAATACTTAATAATTATATCAAACTCAATGACTGCATTCATTACAATAATAGAAATTTACATTGAATCTAAAAAACTTTAAAGTTAATTCAGTAATGTACCAAATTTGCTGATATAGGTCCTTTGACTTTAGTTTGATATTCCGACAAACAATTGGGCCTCATTTTGAAAGATATTAATATTTTAATTGAAATTTCTATTTAAACTGAAATTTGTTAAAGTTTTTACAATTTCGATTATAACTATGAAACTGAAGAGGAAAGAAAGGAAGTAAAAGTAGCCTTTTTCAGTGTTGATTACTTTAAATTAATGAACAATCAAATTAGATTTCATAAATTTGTTTTTATTTCAGTTTAAATTTAAATCAAATATTTAATATTTTTTTATTAATATATTTATTTAGTTTCTATAGTCAAATAAGTATATAGTTACATTATACAATCCAATGGTAATTAAAAATATTTTTTTTTTAATTTGTATATTTTGAAAGGCCAATTTAAATATTAAATATTTTGGTTTTTTTCACTGTTAGCATAATGAGAGCCATTCTATATTTCTATATAAACAAATTTTTTATTTTTTTTATATTGACATTTAAAATTATTTATTGTTTTAATGTAATTAAATTTAAAATTATCAATAGTTTATGAAATTTTTTCGAAGTTACCTAAAAGTATGCAATTAAGTTTTTGATTTTAAAGTGGTACTCAAAATAAGGGGGTTATAATGGCGTAATTGTAAAGTAAGTATAAAATAAATGTAATAAATACTATTAGTACATGTTAATCTAATAATAGTATCCTAACCTATACTCGTTTTAGGTTTTAAAAATAGTGCATTCATTATATTTAATATTAATAAATAAATTTAATAAAATAGTAAAACTCTGCTGAAATAGATAAAAACGGTGGTGAAATGGAAAAACATTCGGCTTAATGTCCGAGAGGGTGTGGGTTCGATTCCCAATGCAGGAATTCTCAACTCGATTCCCAATGCAGATCAAAAAAAATATTACTTTAAAAATCCCCTTGGTGATCAAACACAATTTAAAATAACAAATATATAATATAAACAAAATAAATAATATTATTTATAAATTGATAGAAAGTATTTAAAGTGGGATTCCCAATGGACCGCAAGACCTACCTAAAAGAATGGAACATGCTATCCTTCATAATAAACAGCAACAATTTTTCAACGATTTTTTAAATGAGATAGAAATCTTTAAAAAATTCTAGACCTTCTTGGTTAACTGAAAAATGCTTATAAACCTTCATTCAATCCAGCCCAAGTTTTTTAAAAAATCAGTCATAATTCCCTCAGTAAAACATTTTATAAGGGTGAATAAATTTCAAGATAGTTATTACAGATAACTTTACTATTAAGAAGTAACATGTAAACCAAATTTGAAGTCGTCAATGAAAAACAGATCCTACAATTGACAAACCATGCATGGACAATCGTTAAAATAAATAAAGCCAAGAAAATCAAAGAAATTGTTTTATCAAAATCGTTTAGCGAGTCCAAAGAGAGGCGTCCTCATTCAAAACCAGCTCCAGACGAACATTCTAGGAAAGTGTAAAGCCCGTCCCATGTACCGTGGTAATTTTGTATTAAAAATTGCGTCTACAAATGCATCTTTATCATATTATACCAGTGATGTTCTTGTATTTTTAAAACGTTAAGCCTTTCGGGGGTTTCCCATAAGATTTTTATTGTCATGTATGAACTAAATTGCAATTATCTCACAAAGTATTTTTTTAAAAATTTTCTTTAAGTAATTCAATTCTTTAATTTTATGAATATCAAAATGCCTAAAGAACCGGATAATGCAGAAAACAATTAAGCGAATGATAGTGTGTTCGCGTCTGTTGGTTTTTTTTTGTGTAATTTTTTTATTCTGATAAATGTACTGGACAATAAAAGAAAGAGGATGATGATAACAGAATAACTATAAAATAACAAATCAAATATAATCCATTTTAATTAAAATTTATTTTCATATATGGGTACAATAATTCATGTCGTACTGAACCAGAGCTATAAAAATGAATTAACGTTACTGTCATCGTATTAATTAAATGTTTTATTTGTACACCTCTTATCAAAAATGGTATTATCAGTATTTATCAGTATCATCATTATTCAATCATATATAATCAACATTATTAATGCAGTTTCTATTTTAAAATTTAATTGGTTGTTTTTTAACTAAAAAGTTGCTTTTAAAATTTAAAAAATGGGGGGTTTTAGTATTTAAGTGGAAGCCAATTATATTTTACTGGTATTTGTTTAGGTTATACGGATATTTTTTTGTCTCCTGCTGCAATTATTAATTACAGTATGTATTCACTGCATGTTTCAAATTAGATTGGTATAAATTGCAGACAATTAAATAGGCATACATATATTAAAAAAAAAAGGTGTAATTGCAGGATTAAGAATTCCAAAAGTTTAAAGACAAGCTTATTCATTTGCTCCGTTGAAGGAATTTGTTTTAATGTCCTGTTTCTACTCGTAGAAGCGTAAGGCATCAAACTCTCCTCTTCCATTGCTTTTAAGTATTCGAACATAACTTGGTTTCCTCCCAAGTTAATTCATTTGTTGCTAGTTCAGCATGTGCTGTTCGAAGCCGGGTGTTGTTGGGTTGAACTCGCCTTCGACTGCCTTGGGGATTTTATTCTAGGATAATTGTAGTTATAATTGTTACTTCTTTTTTCTGAATGTGGAATATCCATCTCTATTTTCTACGTTTTATTTGGATCCTTACTGGTTATTCAACAGTGATTTACCACAGGTCTTTTTTGATTATGGGGTTGGGACATAATATTTCGCTGATTCTTAGTTGGCAGCTGTTTGTAAGTATTTGGAGCTTTTGTTTGATATTATTTGAAGTTAGCCAAATTTCATAAGCTATATGGCAGCAGTGCAGACATTACACATGCTTTAAATATTTTAAGAATGGTTTTTTGGCCACTATTGGATTTATTTCGCCAAATGCGGTTCTGCCTCTCAAGGATTCATCTAAATCAAGGATTTATCTAAATTTTTTTTTTCCTTTCTATTATTAGTGAACTTTTTGAATAATTGTAATTAGTGTTTGATTTAAATTTAATTTATAGAATCAAATTCGATGCATTTTAAATGGGGGACAAAAATTGAGGCATATTTTATTTAATAACTAATTAGAGATTGTTTTTTACAATGAATTTTGGGTCAGTGAAAAAAGTCCTCTAAAATAAAGTTCCCAAAATTTCAACTCTATTTATTTACTATTTTCATACAAATTTTTATGACAGCTTTTGTTTTGACTAAGACCATTGGGTGTATGGGGTTATGAACATTTTTTTAAACCATTTATCAAGAATTTTCGGGAAGTTTGTTGTTGCAAAGACAATAGAGGCGTTGTTACTTACTATCGATAACCTTCGCCACTTAAAGTGTCTGCCGTCAATTCAATGAACTCTAGCTTCTAAAATCTAAGATTTAATTTATTCGACAAGTTCTAATACTGTATCTATTGATTTTGAAGACTTTTTTTCTTTGGGACTCTTTTCATAGATCCTCTAAATAACATGCAGATAGATGTACTAACAATAATTTAAATAATTATAGAATTAAGATAATTTTTAGAATTAATATAATTTATTCAAAAATTTTCTTTGATTTTGAATAATTTGAATTTTTCCGCATAATTTAATTTGCACAAGAAATATTTAAATCAAATATTTGCTTAAATAAAGTCAATATTGATTTTTCATTCAAATTCAAATAAAATTTTAAAAAGGTATGCGCTAATTGCATTTTTCAATTTTAATTTTCTAAAATATTAATTAATTATTATTAAAAAATTATAATTTTTATAACTTTAGTATTTATCTTTCATTAATAGGATCTTCAAGTTTTCATAGATTTCTTAAAAATTGTATGTACTATTTTAATTTAGATTAGATTTTACTAACACCTGAGATTCAATTAAAACTTAAAATTCCAGGCAGATTTATAAATTGCTTTCGTTTTTTTAAAATTTTAATAGAATTATGCAAATGATTTTTAAAATATTAATGGAATAATAAAGTTTTTAAAAGGTTTAAATATTATTAAAGTTTTTTATCTTGAGGTTGATGGAGAAACTTCCTAAATATTGCCTACTTTTAGGTCATTTTAAATAAAATGTATTAAGATAATTTGTTAAAAGTTGGAAATTTAATTGTAATATTTAAAAAGTAAATGCAGTTTTTAAGTTGTATAATCTTTTAGTTCCATAAGATACTGTGACTTATTTCAACTAATAATATGGCTTCTGAATTCCCGAATACTGATTTATATGATGTTGGTTCGTATTTTGGATATTAGTTTTTGCTAATAATTTTGCAGGGAAATTCTTGAGGAAATCTTCTGAGAAGGAAAAGAAGTTTCTCGACTTATCTTGCATCAATCAGTATAGAAAACCAGTAATGAAACAACAAGTAGTCAATGCAAGTCGATGTTACCCGAACCGCCACTACAATTGATCCCAAATTGCAGGAAAAAAGTTGCAGTTTCAAATTTGAAGGTTCTATTTATTTCAAATTATTAACCTTATTAATTTTAAAGGTATGTGTTAGTTCTGGGGCAGTGGTACCCGAACCTTCACTTTAATTGATCACAAACTTCAAGGACAGAAAGAAAAAGGGGATCAAAGTATTTGTACCAAATTGAACCGAATTGAAATTTGTACCAAGAAGGTTCAATTTTGGTCTTGGTTCTATAAAAAGTTTCGGAATCCGAGCCCAGCATCCGATTTCGTTCATTAATTAGTTACCTACAGTATAAACTTCAGCGAGATAGCATTTTTATATTTTGAGTTATAAAAAAAACACCGCGAATGAAATTCTAATCAGAAGACAACTAGGTACCTACGAATAAACTTTTACGTATTAGATATTAAGAAAAGGTATTCCCCTAAGTACTATAAAATATGCAGTGGTACATATGATCAACAGATTTTTAAAAATCAGTTATACCAAAATACAGATTTTAAGAATCTAAAAACGGATGTTTAAAATAATCATGATAATTTTCAGAGGTTCATCCATTTGGAAATTTAATCTTATCTATACTAACTTTCATTTGATATCCACTTTGTATAAAAGATGAAATTAATTAATTCATCATAAAAATTTCTTTCGTTTTTTTATTTTATTTTTTTTTTAACTCTATTAAAAAACCCAGTTTTAATTCTATACAATTTATTTTGGCATATTTAAAATAAATTAAAAATTTCAGAAAAATTTTTCTATTAAAAATAATAAATGAAGAAAATTCATATTTTTCGTCCTCTTCTTTTAATAAACAAGTTGCTCTTTGCATTCCTAGTTATATCTAAAAGAAAATATTCAAATATTTCATTATCAAAAAATTTATTAATTTTGATTATAGTTATTTTGTTTCCTTGCTTTTGATAATATCAACTAAAGTTGGAAAATCAATTTTGTTTCACCGTCGTTTTGCTCATTCTTAACAAATTTTGAATAAATTTCTTGCATTAATTTGGACGCAATGGTGAGAAGTTGTACTTGGGTTATGTTGAAAATCAGATAATTCAACTGCGATATGAAATACCACCCCTTACCTACGCAAACCTAAAACCTAAACCTTAAAAAGATTTTGATGAATTGATTTCCAAATCGCATATGGATATCATTAAGTAAATGGCAGGGCTACTGGTCGGTAGGTACTCATACAGCTCCCTTCTGCATGAGTTGTAAAGAAATAAACAAAATTTAAAATAAAGAACAGTTTCTTTGGAGATATCCGGCCTTAGCCAGAGCCAGGCTTCTCTTATTCGGTCAACCGTTCATCCATAACTTTAACTAGCATTCTAAGCAAAAAATCAAAGAACCGAATTTGTATCTGAGCTCTACGAATTGGAAATTGGGAAAACCGAAATAAAAACGGAGATCTAATGAATGCATTGGAGTCAAAAGGCGAAATATAGTGCTAATTGAAAAAATCCTGCCAAATCCTTAACTACCTACTAATCTATCTCTACTCAAAAAGAGTAGAGATAGATTTTAGCCTGTCTGTCCATACCATAGGTACATATTAGACAGGAAAGGTGGAACATATTGAATAGAGATGTAAATATCAATTTATTAGTTGCCATTTTAGTAGTCGATGTTTTAAACCCTTGAATAGATGTTACATTCAAATGTACAAAAAATGTTAATTTTAGAAAAGAATACGATCCTAGATTCTCTCAAGTTCGCCTTTTAACAATTGTATACATTTTTTGAACTTTCTTTTTGCAATTATTACTAAAACAAGATTAACATTAAAATAAAAGGTAGCATAAAGTAACATAAAGCTGCTTTAAATGTACTTGATACATTTTTTTCCTTTTCCATTCCTTTAAGCAGTATAGGGCATTCACCACATCCATTTATACTAGGCTTCAGTTTCTTTAATCTTTATTTTCACTAACCATTGATTACTCAGCTGTACCTATTGTATAAGATTATGAATACACAAATTTTAATTATGTGCGCCATCTATCATCTTACACATGAGTTATTTATATATTTTTATTAAATCTTATTTTATATTACGATATAATTATACAATTTTACGATATTATTTTATTTGATATGATTTGAACCTGAGACCTTCCGCATGAAAGCGGTGTCTTGAACAGTACACCATTGGTCAGATAATTAGTACATTGGAAGCACCGTTATGATAACTTAGAAAGCATTCAAAAGCTCATACAATAACAAAATATAATACAACTAACAAAATATAAATCTACTGCAATTATATTAACGAGAACTGTTTTTGATTTATTTACTTAATTCATTTGCTTAGTTAGCTTGCATAGTTTTT
The DNA here is from genome assembly GCA_963082915.1 of Dolichopus griseipennis. Taxonomy (NCBI): domain Eukaryota; kingdom Metazoa; phylum Arthropoda; class Insecta; order Diptera; family Dolichopodidae; genus Dolichopus; species Dolichopus griseipennis. Next base: position 31,062,558 of record OY720442.1, on the reverse strand, counting down.
GTTCCATTTTTGTTTTTAATCTTCTTTTTCCGCTCTTATTGTTAACTACATACATACATACATATATAAATACACATTTTATTATATTCTGTTTCACTCTTAATAAAATGATTGCATTTCATTTTCTTTTTCATCCATCATCCGTTATTCGTATTTTTATTCTCTATATTTTAAATTAAAAGCAAAAAAATCCTTTAAGTTTAATCATAAAATAAAAAGAAAAAAAAAATATGAGAAAGAAAGAGAGAAACTAACGGAAAATGCACAAAAGAAATGTTTCCATTAGAATGACGACATTTTGTTTAAAAATACCGTTACGGTAGCAAAGAAAAATACGATTTTATTTTATATTTTAATTTTAAAATATTTTAATTCATCAAGGTAAAAATATTTTTCGCGTGAATTATTTTCATTTCAATGTGAAAAATTAATTCAGGAGGGAGAAAGAGAGAGAGAGAGAGAGAGAATTTATAATGGTGCAAAAACTAAATGCAAAATTTTGATATTTTGTTGAATTAGTTAATTTATTTTTGAAATATATTTGTTTATTTTGGTTATTTAGTTTAATTTTGGTTGATTTTTTTTCTGGAGTTGCTGTTTTGTACTTGGAAAATAATAAATTTTATTCGAAATGGAGAGTTTCGTTTCAGATACCACTTTAAAATATAAATAGAAAGTGATAATTAAGTAGGCACTTTTATTTAAAGATTATTTAAAACCATGTGAATAACATTCTATAGGGAAACTTGAAATTTTGGAATCCTTAGAAATCCAGGGCATGAAAATAATTTTAAAATGCTCGTGGAGCACCCATATATTTTAGGTAGTAAAAGATGCCAAATTCTAAGCTCTTTGGATTCTCTAACAGTATTTTGTTTTTTGGGAGTGTAAGTATTCAAAATTACGAATCCTTAAAAATCTTAGGCATGAAAGTAAATGGAAGTCTCTAATAGAATGACCACATAATTTTGGTCGCAAAAGGTGCCGCAAGATCGATGATATAAGCGTCACAAAATATTATAGGTCTTTAAGAGTGCGTTTATATTGAAGCTGCGATAAGTGATAAGAGCGTTGATAAGAGCATAGCGTTGAAAATTATATGTTTTTTATCGTTCATCAAAGCAATGTTCCTATATAAAAATTCTATTAAAATCACGTATATAATTTTCACCGCTATGCTATGCTCTTATCATTAATCGCAGCTCCAATATAAATGCACCTTAAGTTACTGCCGAAATTTGAGCTATGTTTCTTTGTTCTGTAAATATCTACTACATAATGTTTCATAAGAAATTAATATTATTCTAAAATTCCAACCCCTCTGTCCCAATCCACGCTTAACTGCTTAATATCATTTATACACTGTAGACATTCTTCAAACTAGAAATCTGAAAAAATGGAAATTCTTTTATAACTCGCATGTTATGTGTTTCCCATAATACTTATGAAAAATTAAAAAAAGAAGTCAAATTTGTTCCTTCTAGAATTCCCATTTAATCCTTGATGAATATTTATGTCTCATCGTTACTGTTTAAGCAAGTTGGGTGCTCATCCCATTATTTTTGCTACGGCGGGAAATTTTTTTAGTGAGTAGGAAGCTTACAATACGGAGAAGTTTAATATACCACGTGCGGATTTAGTGTTCCATTTGATCGTGATTTCGTTTGTTAGAGTATTGAGTATTACCGAAGTTTTTGAGCTCCAGCTTATAAAATTAAAAGAAAATCTAAGAACGAAAGCATTTCATTTAATTGTAAAATTCCGTCCTGTACTAATCAAATAATTTGGTATACACTGTAAAATTTGTGTATTTCACTTTTCCAATGACATTGACATCTGAAAATTTAGCTTCATTTTAAGAAATTTAAAGAAATATTTTACAATACTTAAGAATTATAAAGTTCGATAAATTTTAATTCATTCGAAGAAACTTTGTGAAAAATATTAAAAATTGCTATTAAATTGTTCGCGTAAAATTCTAGAATTTAATTAAATATATTATGTTAAATCCAATAAATAACACTTACCAAATTCGTATTTTATTTTTATAATTTAAATGATTCATATTTTATTTAGAATCACATCTATTAAACGTGCCTTTATAATTTATATTATTTTAATAAAAAATATTGACTAATTTATAAAATTCTGATCCATTTCTGATTCTGATAATTTAATTAACACAATTTAGTGTTTTTCTTAAAATATAAATTAATTCTAGTATATAGAATTTAATTCAAAAATATTTTTTTTAAATAATTAGCGATATTTTGGGGAAATCCATTCGCTTTAAAATGTATTACGTGAACGCTATTACACGTAGTTAAATATATATGTATGTGTATACATAATTAAATTGCATATGTGAAATTATTACGTTTTTTGCTTGCAAATTAATTTAAAATTAATAATAAAAATTGATTTTAGTGTGCCCGAAAACATGCAAACATATTCTAGTTTGATTTTATAAAAAAAATTTTTATTGATTACACGTTTATTTTGTAGCTTAAGTAACGAATAGTCAATTAATAAAGTAAATAAAGTTTAAAACAGACTTGAAAAATTTTGATTACAATTTGTACATTATGATTACTTAATAATAGTAATCAAAAGTTTCATTCCAAAAGTAGTTAATTATTATAGAATTAAACTTGTAAAATTTTGATTACAATTTTAGCTAGATAATGATTACTTAATAATAGTAATCAAAAGTTTCATTCCAAGAGTAGTTAATTATTATAGAATTAAACTTGTAAAATTTTGATTACAATTATATCTAAATTATGATTACTTAATAATAGTAATCAAAAGTTTCATTCCAAGAGTAGTTAATTATTATAGAATCAGACTTGTAAAATTTTGATTACAATTATATCTAGATTACGATTACTTAATAATAGTATTCAAAACTTTAGATTACTATTACTATAATAATCGAACTAACATTTTTTGAATGCGATTATTAGCAATCAAAAAATTATCTATAATTCTTAAAATCTTAATAAGAAAATCTTAATAATATTTATGATTACTAACATATAATCTAAAAGTAATTCAGATTACTTCCTGATTATTCTAACATTATTTTTAAATAAGTAGTCGATTTGTTCAAATAAAGTAATCTGAAAGTAATCTAGAATCTTTTTAGATTATTTTTATGTGATCTATAATAAGAAATATAAATTATTTTTTGATTACTAATAACCCTAATCAATCAAAACTTTTGATTACAATTCTTAAGTAATCGTAATCGTTATGAGTAATCGTTACAAATGTTTTTATAATTATAATTCGTTCTATTTTTACTTTTGAATGAGTCTAAAAGTCTTTTGAATGAAATAAAAGAAGATTTCAAAAATTAACGAATAGATATAAAAGGTTTCGGATCCATAGAAGGAAGGGTATTTTATAAAGACAGGGATATAGTTTGAATTCTCAGTTGGGTTACTTTTGAAGGGAAAGCCTAGTTGATTCCAGGAAGCCATTATAGGTTCATGTTGAAGCAGTACGAACACGATACCAGGCAATTATATTTATATAATAGAATTAACATTAATGAATTCCATAATCAATTTCACATAAAATTAAAACATGATACAGTAAGGCCTAAAGGCCTTATGGCATGCAGTAACGTCTAAAAATGTCAATAGATACAATTTTACTACTAATTTTAGTTTATTTACTATAATGTATCTTTTAGTTGAAACAAAATTAATTTTGAATGAATTTTATTACATTTGGAAATATAGAAGATTCCTTCCAGATTATAAACTATTTTAACTTTTTCAAACCAAAGTATACGTGTAGTTAAAATTCAAGTCATATAATTCTAAATTATATAATTTAAATAGTTTTATATGATTATAAAATTTTAATTTACTTTTTAAAATATTAGCATAATTCAATAAAATAAAAATATATAAACGTATTTATATGAAAATTTATATAAAAAGAAATGTAATTAAATAATTTCGAATTTATTTTTTTTTTAAACATTAACAGGTGTGATTTTATTTATTTATTTATTTATAGAATTATACAAAAATTTATAATTCAAAAAATAATTAAATGCAATGTCTTCGTTACCAAGATTCAAAATACTGCATAACGAGGAAATACCGTTATATTTTTATACCTTGTAAAATTTTTTTTAATTTAATTAGTGAACTGCTGAATCGCTTTTTGTACCCTGTATGATATAAATATGGTATAAAAGATATAATGTTTGTATGACTATAGGTCAAAAGGATATAATAAATTTTCCATTACGTTTGTGACGCAGAGATGGAGGGGAGTAGATATAGACTCAAAGATATGGATTGCATTAGAATTGAAAAGTAAATCGACCTAGCTATGTATCTCCGTACGTCCGTTTGTGCGTACGCACGATGACTTTAAAAATAGTAGTGCTCGAATTCTGAAATTAATACAAATACGTTCTTACGCAAGAGCCGTCATAGCTATTGAAATCCAGTTAGTTTGCTCCACGGGTTTGAGGAACTACCATACAACTTCTTTTTTTTACAAGAAAATAACTTTATACTCGATAAAGCTGGAAATTTGAATATCGTTATTGGAATCGAGTTCGAGTAGCTCGTAAGTATTTCTTCGTACCAAATAAAGCTGTATGTCTGTAATTTTTTCAGATTCAAAAATCTGCCTTTCAACTTATATTTTCCTTTGTACATAAGTGAAAGTTTAATAAGTTGTGTATTTGAAATTTTGCCAAAAGTAATTAGCAAAATTCCAATGTTATCCATCATCCAGGGATGACAAAGTCTACTCGACCACACTCTTCCTCATTCTTTTATAAAACTTCAATATCGAATTGATTTTTATCGTTTTTATACCGTAAGGATAGGTTTATTTTTTTCACTAATTTAATATATATATATATATATATATATATATATATATATATACATTAATTACTACACTATAATAGATATGATCCAAAAACCTTCGTTGCTGAAGTAAAACGACTTTTTTATTTAATATGTGTAAACATCAGTGCCAACTTTGAAAGTCCCTCTGGTCACCAAGGCGATTTTCGCACCGTCGGTTAATTAGCCAAAGCCACTATACCACCGAAAGCTTCAGAAACCTATTTTTCAGTTAAATCTTCTCTAAAATATTTAAACAGCAAAAATTGCATATATGTAGGATGATAATATTTTAGGGTGACCATTACAAGTTCCTTATATATCTGGTTCCCAGAGAAAATATCTCGTTTTTGCGTAAATAAATTACACTTTATTTGTAATATATAAATAAATATATTATAATAAATTTTTGAAATATAGTGTAATAAGATTAAATATAACAAATTAATTTATAATATTTAATTAATATTATTAATTTTAAAATTTTTTTTCTTTTAGGTGTAAATGTTTGGAAGAGGAATAAATTAAATCAAGGAGTGTAAAATGTAAGGAGTCTTTAATATTAAGGGAGGTAAGTTAATTAATTTTAATTAGTTATAAAAGTAGCCTGTAGTGTTTTGCAATAAATGTCAGTTTTTATAGTATAATTAATTAAATTAAAATATTGGTGTAATAATTGTTTTTAATTACAATTACATTAACACTATTAAATAACAAAATAGTGTCTACTTTGCTTTAAATATTCTGTGAATTTAAATTAGTATTTGGATTTGATTTGATTGTGTACACCATATAACGTTAAATAAGAGTACCATATAAAGTTAAATAAGAGTATTCTTGGTTTTATAAATGTTTTTTAATATATTTTTTTAAATATTTTTATTTCGAAAGCAGAAAATATATTTAATTTATAGTCAATCCTTAAAGTGCTGTTCTACACATGAAACATCTTTCTTGTAAATTACATTAAGTAGTGTTCGACTGTAAATAAATTTTTATTTGTAATTTGAAGTACTTGTAGAAATCTGCAAACATTTTTGGCGTTCATCACTTCTTTATTGGTTAAATTGTTAAACTGATTAAGTCTAAAGACCTGTGTTAAGCCTCTTCTAAATTGGCTTCCAAGTGGGACCACATGAAACATTCAACCCAGACAGGTTTTGAAAACTTTTTCAACTCAATTGATTAATTTTTAGACCTGAAAAGGAGTTGTTTGATTCGGTTTAAATTCGGTTCAAAATATCAAATATCAAACATATAGTATTACATATGTATACTCTATTTTTATTTGCACTATGGTTAAGTTTGTTAATTATTGAAAATGCACTTTAACTGAATTGTAGTTATTTGAAATAAGAATATTTTTTATTTGGTTATTGCTCCAGTTAGTACAAGGAATCACTACTTGAAATTTTTATATAAGAATCAAATAAAATTTGTTATTATTATTTTGTTATTAATTTTAAAAATTTAAGTGATATTTTATACTCTGTCTGTGTGCCAAACTAATGGACAAAACTTCTACCCCTTTTAAATAAAACCCATATGCTCATAAATACTGGATTTAGAGCTAGCTCATTACACGATTATTTTTCTAGAAGAGTTTCCCCCCCAATAACTAAGGTATAGCAGAGCTTAAGAACAATAGCAGAAGTCTTTATTAATAATATATAAAATTTACACAATATATAAAATATTCTTTGGATTTGAAATCTCAGAATTGAATTAAATATAATAAATAATTTCTAAGAGATGTGTATAGGATTACGAGTATAACCATCAGGAGCTTTTTAGTTATAAATTTTAGGTTCTTTAAGTTGATAAGTTCGAATAAAGTTTCAGTTTAATAACTAAGGAGTAAGAGAAGAACATTCATAAAATATATGATGGGGATAGTATGAAGAGTTAGTAAGAAAAAAGTCGATTCTTTTAAATATTTAAAGCCTTTAAAATTTTAGTGTGATTATATAAATAGATTTTGAGTTCCAATTTAGTAATTTTATTATATGTCAGTACTTAGAAACAAAATAGGGTAATTTAATGCAATAAGTGGGTAATTCCCTAAAAGTTATTATAAAATTAATCATTTTTAATTTTTAAAAATTTAATAAGGAAAATTCAGTTCAATGTTTGAATAGAACTTTTCTTCAGTACATACAAATTAGATCTGCTGCTCTGTATGGTGAAAAGGAAACGAATTTCAAAGTAAAAAGTATTGATTTGGAAAATGAATTCAAATATAAAAAAAAATCATGCAATATTCTGAGGGATCGTATAATCATATTAGGTATATTACTAAGTAAAATAGGATATTCGAGAAATTTGAAGTTACAAATCTGAAATCTGAACAGTTTTATGAAAAGTGAAAGTATAAATCTCTACAGTCAGGTTACGTATTTTTAAAGCCGTATGACTATAAGTCAAAAGGGTATACTAAATTTACTAAAAAAAATGAGGAGGCAAGATATAGACTCAAGTGTATGGATCGGATCAGAATCGAAAAATAAATGGATTTAGCTATGTATGTTCGTCCGTTCGCACGATAAAATATAAAGTAGCTGTCATACAACTTCTTTTTTTTTATATGAAAATAACTCTATACATGGTAAAGCTGGATTTTTTTAAATTTTGCCTAAAGTAGTTCAATTTTATGGCCAAAGTTTGTGCAAAATTTAGTTGGAGTAGTGTAATGCGTTCGAATAGTTGTCATACAACTTTATATTTCACATGAGCATTACTCTGTACATTGGATAATTGAAATTTTGTCAATAGACTTAGCTTTAATGGCCAACATCTGAATAAAATATAGTCGGTGTAGTGGAAAAGATTCGAAAAGCTGCCTTTCAACTTATATTTCTTCTTTTGTTGATAACTGAAAGCGCTTAAAGTTGTTTATTTAAAATTTTTTCAAAAGTAATTAACCGGATGATATAATGCCTTTATTACGGTCATAGGAGTGTTCCAGAGTTGACACACTCTCCTCTGCTACACTCTTCCTTGTTTTAATAGAGAGTATAAGAATATAAGTCTATAAGTATAAATTAAAATTAAAAAACAGTAAAGAATCTGGTACCCTGATCATTCCGTAATACATTTATATATTGCTCTCATCCATTCATTTAAAAACTCAATTACAAATTATTAATTTAAACACCTTTCGACGATTACTGATTACTTTCAAAGATCACCATTTTTTTTTTATTTAAATAATTTAATAGATATATATATATATGTTATAAAAATTATTATATATATATATATATATATATATATATGATAATAATTTAATTGTAATATATCAATATATTATTTAATTTTAATTCTCAGTAAAAAATTCTAATAAAAAAAATTAGCAGAATGTTAATTAATTTTTTTTTCTATAATATTCTACAAATTATGATAATAAAATTTACACCACCCTTTTAAAAAAAAAAAAACATAAAAAAAACAAAAACAAACAATAATAAGAAAATAATAATAATAAAATAAAAAAAAAATTAATATATTCATGTTATAAAAATTATAAAATGGCGAAATAAATAAATAGACAATAAATTATTCAATAATTTATTTTTCTTTTAAATCATGTATTATAATGCATGTCAATATATTCAAATACATATATATATATATATATATATATATTTAGTAATGTAGCAGTTTTATATTTGTGTATATATGTATTAGTTAAGAAAAAAAGCGATTTACAAGAAATGATCGAAGAAAAATAAATAAGAAAAAATAGAATTCTTATAAAATCAAATTTTTAAATGTCAAATAAATCAGTTGTCGGTTTGTACTGATGCGCGATAGTTTTAAATTTGGAAAATTTATTTTTTTAATATTTAATTTTATTTTTTTTATTTTTATATAATTATATTATTTTTTGATTTTAATTTTGTTCTTGAAAAGTGTGTAAAAAAAAATAAGAAAAATAGAAATATAAAAATAATTTTTGAGTAAAATACAAAAATAATAAAATTAATTTATTTTAATTTAATAGGTAAAAATAAACAATTTTTAATAAAACTTGTCAAGTTCAAGTTCAATTGCAAGCACTTAACGTTTGCCAAAAAAAAAAAAAAACAAAAATAAGGAAAAACAAAAAAAATAAAAATAAAATAATTAAAAATAAAAATAAAAGTTTTTAACGGGAAAATTCATTTTAATTTGTTTTTTTTTTTTTAATTTTATTTTTGTTTATTTTGTGTGTGTATAAATAACGGTGTTTTGTGAAAATTCGAAAATTTTCGAAAAATAAAGAATAAAAATTTTTTTTCGAAATTGTTTTTTAACACATTTTTATAGTTTTTGAAATAATTATTATACGAATTAGAAGCACATTAGCGGAAGCAAATTAGAAAATTAAATCAGCTGATTCGATAATGGGAAATTAGGAAATTTTATTTAACTATGAATAATTTTCGCTACTGTTATTTACGAAATTCGTTACAAGTGTTTTCTTATTTAAAGATTCTAATCATTAGATAGAAGACTATAATCAGCAATTAAAGTTATTGAAATTTCAAAAAACAAATATAATATTTTCAAAATAATTAATTAATTAATAATTAATTGTATTAGTGTACGTATTTGAATACCATATTTCGCGTGATGCTTCTATATTCAATAAAATAAAAATTCATAATTTTCAAAATGGATTAAATGGAAATTTTGTTTTAGAAAATCTCGTTTTTTATTGAAAAATTTCGCTTTTTAATAAGATCTCTTTTTTAATTAAAAAATATGATTTTTAAGGATTTTTGAGTTGGATACAAAACCAGAATTATCAGCTTTTTCCAGCATATAAAAAAAGGGATTTTCTAAAAACAAAATTTTCTAAAACGAGATTTTCTAAAAACGAGATTTTCTAAAAACGAGATTTTCTAAACGAGATTTTCTAAAACGAGATTTAATAAACCGAGATTTCAAACCCTATCCTATATTTTTCTGTAATTCGGATTCGGAAATATTAAGACTTAAACTAAAAATTATATTTTTTGCCGAATTGTTGTACAAAGTCTAGGCTGGATTTATTAATTTTAGATTTTAATCTTTTTATTCGACTAAGTAAAGTCCCATTTCCTTTTTAAATTTATTTTCGGAAGTTATCTTCCGAATTTTTGTAATAAATTTGATAATCAAATAAATTTACCGTAATAATAAAATTTGTATATTACAAAACTATATTTCCCAATAACACCAGCGGATGCGATTGATAATAAAATTACTTATATACCTAAAAATTGGCGACATATATTAATTAGTTAGTCTGATATCAAAATTAGTTGACGTCATACAATTTCGAATTTTATAGATCAAGTTGTAATCGAAAAATAATAACAGTTTTATCTAATTATAATTAGTTTTGTAATTCGTTGTATAAGAATAGAATTGAATTTTTCCTTTATACCAATACTCAAATCATAAATCGGATAAAATATTTGAAAGTTGAACGAATTGTTAATTATTTTATAGTCTCTATATAATTTATATATTTCCTTAAAAATGTGTTTCGACCGCTTAATTTTTATATTTATTTCCGAATTTTTTCAAAATTTTTATTTTCTCATTATAGAAATAAAATAACACACTTCCTCGTTTTGTGTAAAATATAATTAAAATATAAATAAAAAATAAAAAACATGAAAGAAAACTTTTACATCAAATGAAATATACTCAAGATCAAACTGATGATGATACATATAATTAATGAACTTTATACAAAGTAATTAAAATTTTTTTTATAAACTTATGCCAAGTGAATAATCAAAACATATAATAAATAATTTCAAAAATAATTAATAAATAATTTGAAAAAAAAATTTAAAATAAAATTTTAATGTATTTTGAAAGTGTTTTTCAAAAAAACTATAATTAATACACAATCAAACTGACTTTTCTTCATTTCAAACATTTTGTATGAATGCAAACATTATATATTAATGTTTGATTGTTAATAATTAATTTGTATTATAAATAGTAGCGGTTATTTCAACATAATTACCCTATTAAATAATATAACGGCAAATGATGTGATGACATTTTGTTTATTATTTATATATATATAAATATATTATTAATTTAATACCATTTTGTTGTTTTTGCTTTTTAATTGATGATGATGATAATTGCATATACATAAATACATACTTAAATAATATATAAAATATGCATAAGAAATATATAAGGAAAATATATAAAGAATGAAATAAAAAAAAATAAAAATTAAAAAAATAAACAAAATAAATGATTGAAAATAATTTAAGATAAATTTTTGTGTTTGAAAAGCGTATCAATTAAAAATTAAAAAAAAAATTAAAAAAAAAGAATAATAAACAATTTAAATAAAATTTAAATTAATTAATTCTTAAATGAAATAAAAGAGCATTACAGTAAACATTTAATATAAAATTATAAAAACTGTTAGAAATAAACGTGTAGAAAAGAGATATACCTACATATACATATATTTAAAAAAAAACATATTTGCAATTTAAGTTTGGTAAGATTTGCTGTTTGCATTTTTGTGTTTAAAATAATTGTTTGATAATAATTGTTTGTTTTAATTTTGTTTTTGTGTTCTTAACATTTTGTTTGTGGTGGTAACACTATACTTTATTATATATTATATGGGAGTTGGTTGCTTGATTTTGTTTTAATATAGTGTATATAAGTGTTTTAGTATAATATATATATAATACTAGTAGAACCTCTGTGCAATTGCACAGATTTTTTTTAGGCATTTTTGCTAAAGTATTTTATCTCTTCTAGAATTAGATACCTAATAGGTACTGTTATTTTGAAGAACTTTGTAATACCGAGTTACTTTAGAAACTTTTTTATTACTTCGACAAATATTTTAATTACGTTTTGTATAAATCTAGCTAAAAAAATAAAAATTTAAGTTTTTAAGGATTTATCTTCGAATGTATAACCATCTTGATTTGCGAGAAACTAAAAAAAATTAATCTAAAACTTTAAAATTTTTCTGAATATCATCCCTGCTTTATATTACAATGTTACAATTATATTTGCCTCCATCTTCTATTTCATTTACATATCTCTTATATCAATACAACAATTAGTGATCGAAATACATTGTATGAAAATTAATTGTGATGATTGAACAATAATTTCAGTGAATGTCAAATAGCTAAGTCTCACTATAACATCTTTGTGTATTAGCTGTTTGATTTGTTATCGATTTTAAAAAATTAAACATTACAATTAAGATATTGTACTTTATTAAAAAAATTGAATAAATCAAAATATGTGTATATTAAATTGAAAATATTTCAATTTATGACTCATTTTTTTGTAATATTTGACGTAAACAACACACCACTGAATAAAATGTCTTTTTTGAGTTTTATTTTTTTTTTTTTGTAAGTATCCTACTACGATAATAAATTTGTGCACTATTTATTGAATGTAAAAAATCTACGAAAAAATTTAAGCAATGGTAGCGTTCAGCAGGATGTAATGCTATAATGAATTGCAGTAGCAAAATTAAATGACATTTGATTTTGAGTGACTTTTGCTATAATTGATTTTGAGTTACTTTTCCTATAAATTTCTATAATTCTATTTCTATCCTTATTTTATTTCGATTTTATATTATTAATTAAATTAAAATTTTTAAAATTAATCAAATTCATAATATAAAATCTAAAGCTTACTTTATTTTGAATAATAATAATTAATTTGTGAATCCCCTAGTCATAGTGGCTGAGAAGAATTAAAAAACTAATAATTTCTAGAAGGAATTAAAGTATATCTGCCAGGGTATTTATTATTTGTAAAATATATAAAGAGCGTTTTTATTGATTAAAAAGAATTGAAATTAAGATTAATTTATTTTAAATTGTTTGGTTGCAAATTGCTTTCAACCATCTGATGATTTTCAAATTAGACCCCTGAAATGAAAGACTGAGAATAAATGTATGAAAAAGTATAAATATTCCTAAATGAGAATGAATTATTGAATTTGTGTTTTATTTTTTCAAATTTTTCAAAGCTGTTGCATTGTAACAACCATGAACAATCCATGTTTATGTTTATTTGCTTAGCCTTATGTTTTTTATTTACTGGAAATTTTTCATTTCTGTGCCGTTTTAAATTAAAACGAGTTTGACAATAATTGAAGAGTATGTGTTCTTATTAAATACGGAAATAAAATGTCAAATTCGCAACCTTAAATTCATAAATATAAATTCACAAATGTTGACCCTGCACTCCAATTAATTCTAAACTTTAAGTGTACAAAAAAAATAGGAGAAAACACCCTTGTATTTGATTCGTTCTATCGTTATTGGATTTGGTCGATTTGAACAATCCCCGCCGTACTGTCACTTCTAGTAACCGAGTGCAGGTTGACTTTCATTAAGATAGCGGAGTTTTGGGTTATCATAGACGGGGGAACGGACAGACGGTCGAACAAATTGACGTTGAACAAAAATATATGTACTTTTATATAGCTAGCTTGCTTCATTTTAGTGGTTACAAACACCGTACCAAAGTAAATATACCTTTATACCTACTTTAAATATTGGGTATAAAGATGAATTCCGAAAACCTGGCTTCCAGCTAAATTAATTTAATGAATGGTCTGTTTTTTTAAAGTCTTAACATTATTTATAAATACAATTATTAACTTTGAAATTAAACTTATTTCAACTTTTGAAGTCAATTATATCTTCAAAAGTGATATGATAAATATTGGTGGAAAATTTTCCATTTTAATATTTTAATATTTTTTATAAAAGAACCTCCCGAAAAATATTGTTTTTATTAATATTTAAATGGACAGAATTAATTAAGAATTATTTTTTATTTTCTTTTTTTTTTAAATTAAATAACTAATGGAATTTTCCTTATGATAACACATTTTGAGTCAATTATATGCGGTGCAATAGTTATTGTAATATACGAGAAGTCCACAAAATTAAAAGAATTGTTGTTTTATTTTCTCAATTTTAAATTGAATACAAATAGTTCTAAATTAAAAAACATAAGTGAATTGGGAATTAAGTACATGAATAATTGTGTAGTATAAAATCAAAAATGGAAAATCCCCTTTTTTGATTACGTTGAGAAAATAGAATTTGGTACATAAAGTATTATTAGGCACCCATAAGTAGATAAAAATTGATTCTAGCATTATGGGGTTTAGATATTCTGTAAGTTTCGGGGATCTCAAATTCTAATAATAATTTATCAAAATTTCAAACTATTTTAATCAAATTTGGTGTAAATGCTGTTTGCAAAAGTAAATAATGACTTCGCAAATTGGTAAAATTAGACTACGAGATTGGGGGGCTTCCATATAAAAAACTAGACTTTACAATACAAAGCATATTATGCATGAAGAAAAGCTTATACAATTCATATTGGATTCACTTCTACGTTTTTAATTCTGTACTACTCAATGGTATATTTTATATGAAATAATAATTAAAAGTGGAACAGCTCAAGAAATAGGTACATTTACCTAGTGCATTTAGTATAAGTACATTACATTAATATTATTGAATTAATAATTTATTAAATCTGTATTATAAAACAATCGATATGAATTACATATGTCTAACTTTTAAGATACGTTAAGCTTTTATTTTCTACCATTTCACTTGTCACCAAGGTGATAGCATGATAATGCCGTAGGGCCTTGGCCCAAAAAATTTTATTGAGAAATTTTTGTTGTATGTATATATATATATATATTTTTCTTTTCTTTTTTATTTTACGTGGATTGGTGTGGAAACTTCGAAACAAACTGCCCAGTAGCAGAAGTGTATGTTGGGTTCTTACCGAGCTTAATCACACCATTCCTTTATTAAAATTAGTCGAACTGACTAACCATTAATTTTTAGCTATCTTTGGTTTGAGTATAGGTTTTATGTACTTTAAATCTGTACTTTATACTATATTATCTAAAGATCTTTTTATTTTAAGCCATCCTGTAATAATCTGATTATTTATTAATTAAGCAGCTTCAATTTTTATATGCCCTTCTAGACGTATGTATATATTATATTAAAAATTTTTAATTAATAGAAAAAAAAGTAAATTAATAAATTATTAAAATTTAAATTAGAAATTTTATGTATATCTGATCAAATAAATCAGAAGTGATTTAATAGAATTTAAATATGATAAAAATATAGTTATCAGAAGGTATTGAGATATCAGAGTATAGAGATATACATTTACATATTATTATGTCAATTATACGCAAGACAAATAAACACATTTTTATTCTGCATGTTGTAGACGAAATTCTGGTATTTGTAAAAATAAATAATTTTAGTAAAATTAAATTGGAAATTACTTGCTTTTTTTATTTCATTCATACATTTTACTCAAAGGTTCAATAACATATTAAACATTAAAGTTTTTATTGTCAAAATATTCCTATTATACGAAATCAAACTTTCAGCAAATCTGACTTTTAAAATGTTTATTTACATGAAAAAGAGTTGCCAGACCGAGTTTGATAAATGATGACTAACGGAGGGAGGCCAATATATTTTAAAAACAAATGATTTAACTAAAAAAAAATTAATACTTTGAAAACAATAACTCATGGCTTAAATTAAAAGATTATTACCTTTTTTAGTTTCATGCATTAATTGAAGGCTTAATTCGGTTTGTTTATGAATATTAAGTTATAGTTAATATTCATAGACGTCATTCAAACTTTTTATTGATATTACCAAATAAAATTTTCTTTTTCTATTCGAATTTATTTAAACATGTGTTGCTTTCTATATTAATTTTATCTCATTCTTCAATCTTCTCATTCCGGATTGTTTTTTGTATTAATTAATTTATTGATAATATAGGCATGGTTAAGTTTTAACTAGTTTAAATTTGTTTATCTATGATTTTCTAGTAAAAATTCTGAAGAGTTTTGTAAGAAATTAAAAGTTTATTATGATTATATGATAATTTATACTGAATATTAATTAATTTTAAAATTTTAAAATATTAATAAAAATTTGTAAATGTTAAATAAGTTTAAATTAATTTAATTAAAAAAAAAAAACAGAAATTATATGTGAAAATATTTTTTCTTATTAAATTTTGACGTAAATAATTAATTTTGTGTTAATGACGTAATCTATTAATTATTTATTAAATTATTTACATACTGATTTAAAACCATTTAAACATAATTAATGAATTAGTGCCTCAATTATATTTTTTTTAATGTTAAAAACTGATGAAAGTCATTGCAAGGGATTTTTCTAAGAAAATTAATATTTTGTGCTAAATTTAGAGATCTAGCTCTTTTAAGTCACCTTGCGGTAAACCTATTTCGGAGATGGTAGCCCTTTCAACATTTACGTGGCTTTCTAGACGTGCTTGATATTTTTTTAGCATAATTTTTTATTTCATTTGTAACTTTAGGGATATTTAAATTTTAAATTTCATTATTTCATAAATACCAGGTGCGTTAAACTTTATTTTGAAAGACTTGTATTTTGTTTACATACCTTTGTTTGGCACAGCCCCAAAGATTAATTTTATACAATCGTATAGATCTTATGATTTATTCATATAGATATTTAGACTTTCAACCTAGGAGCCAGTAATTTTCTCTATATTTATTATCTAGTTCTATTTTCTTCATTTTAATATGAATTATTTCCACCTTAGGTTGACATCTAGTGTAATTCCTAGTGCTATTCCATATTTAGCTGATTATACTATCGCTTCGTCTACATTATTTAAATTGATTTTTGGTGAATTTACTATGAAGATAACTGGCACATACTTAGTTTCACTAAATTTGATTTTCCACTTGTTAGTTTATTCAATAATTTTTTCACATGCACTTTGTAAATTTCTTATGCACTTGTCGTTATAGGTGTGAGAATTTTTCCCATATGACAGAAGATGTGTTGTATGGTTATTAATTGAAGTCTGAATTTCCAACGTATTGTCATGCATTAAAATAAAGTTAATATAAAACGAGGAACAGAGTGGAAAAACGACTGTGTCAATTCTTGGAAATCCGCAGAAACATAATATAAACATGGAAAAAAATAAATAAAGTTCTTTTATTAAAGTTTCTGATACAAATTGTAGACAGTGAGTTTTGCATATAAAAGTTAGAAATCTTTTGGCAGATTTAAATTATAGGAAAATAAGTTTTCATATAGGCCTCGTTCAACTTCAATAGCAAAAGCGGCTCTTTTATATGAATACGTTTGTGAAAGTTGTTGAGTTATTGTGTAGAGAGACGGACAAACGACAGGTGGATAGAGAAAACAGGGACAGAAGAAAAAGTCACACATAGCTTGATCGACTTGCTTTTCTATTTTCACATGATCCATACACTTGAGTTTAGATCAATCCCCCATTTACAGCTTTATAAACGTAATGGTAAATTTAGTACACCCTTAAAGCTATGTTCGTGCAAGAATATTTATAAGTGAACTTTATATATATATACGTAAACCCATTAACTTATCATTTCTTTTGAACCATACATAATACATTTTGTAATTAAATTTTAATTCAAGATTCGATTTAGTAAAATTTTTATCACCTTTTTCTTCGAAACAGCAGTCTGAATATTTAAAATAATTAACATATAATATGTGTATATATATAAAATAAATACATATATTATTTTATTTTAGAATAATTCGGTATACCGTTACTAATTATTTTAAACAATTGAAGTTAAGTGTTACTATTATTGAAAAATCAGTATATAGTGACACGTTGTTGCGATAAAGTTTAGTGACTCTGTTTCTATTGTCTCGAGCGTAAATATGGATAGCCT
Source organism: Dolichopus griseipennis (assembly GCA_963082915.1). Classification (NCBI taxonomy): domain Eukaryota; kingdom Metazoa; phylum Arthropoda; class Insecta; order Diptera; family Dolichopodidae; genus Dolichopus; species Dolichopus griseipennis. The sequence continues at coordinate 31,044,876 of OY720442.1, read as the reverse complement.
TTAGCCTTAGAGAACATTTTTATTTGAGAAACTGTCATTTTAATTGTTAAATAGTGAATAGGATTAGAAATATTTTATTTAGATTTTAAATTATCCTGTAAATTGTGATATTTTGTGCTATATTTAATTTTAATTTAGTGTCACGAGTTATAAATACAAATTCAAATTGAATTATATTTCATTTGAATGAAACGAATGATAAGTGTGTGTGTGTATAATAAAGTAATATAAAAATATTAAAAATACAATTTTAATATAATAAATAATGATTAATTTAATAGGTAAATAAATAATACAATATATTTTTAATAGTTCTAATTATAATTTTCTCGAATAACAATTAAGTGTTAGATACCTAATTTTAATTTTATTTACCGTGTTATTATGGCTGTTATTAACCCTTTACAATGCGAAACATTTTTTATTTGAAAGGAAATAGAAATTTTTTTAGAACGTTTTTATTTGTCGTTAAGTTGTTCTTGCTCTTGGACGGAGCATGATTTACATTTTTGAAGGATATTGAATCCATTTTGTCCTGTGCAGCTTCTCAATTGATTTTGTACATGTAAAAAGCAGTTGGATACTGGTGTACCAAGATAAATTAAAACGATGTTAAAGTAATGAAGAAGAAGAAGCTTCGGCTAATCGGGACTTCTGGCTTCAGGTTGGTGAACCTAATGGCAAATGTAGGGTTGTTCTAAAATATTCGGAATCTGAAAATTTCGTACAGCATATTTCTTAGATTTTTTTTTTTCTTGTGGTAAGGTCGGTGGAAATTATCAAAAGCAGTCGGTGGCGTAAGCACAGTTATGTGTGACTTTAACACTCTAAAAACATCAGCCCTGTTTTAAAATATTAAAACCAAATTTAGAGTCGAACCATTAATTTTACGCTAACTGTTTATAATCTACTGGCATTACAGACCTCCTTTAATATCATCTGAATTGTTCGCTAATTCGAGTGAGCCCAGTTTTTTTAAATCTTCTATTGACATTTTAAGGTAGTAGGAGTTTTGCTGCTTCTAAATTAATGTCGCCTTCTAAGCGGGTTTTATGTTTTGTTGGATATTTTTTAATTTCATCGCTAACACTAGGAATCTCTAGATCCCTATTTAAGTTGAAATTTAGTATGTACCGAGGAAATTTGGTACTTACTCAGCATGTGGTGTAGTAAAGTGCTTTTAAATGTTTGTATTCTCTGATTATGTGTTTGTTTGGCACTGTCCCCAAATTGTATGACGTATATCCAGAAAGGTTCAATTAAAAATTTGCACTCTATTGGCAATTTAGATTTTCGACCTAGGAGCCAATACATTTCTCTATATTTGGGTTTATTTGTTTTAATATTGTTTTGTAATTTAATAATGAATGCGTTCTATTACGCTACACGTTTTTGCTAGCTTAGACGACTTTAACTGGTATTCGAATACCTTTTTTAAATAATAATAATTTAAGTATGAAATTTCACGTCTATACTTTAACGATAAGACATTTTTTGCTATTAGAAATTTGTTAAATATTAATTTTTTTTATATTTGCATATTTGAAACCAGCTAGTTTTGTTACGGACCTTGAACTTTTAAAGGGTTCATATGAGCTCTAATTTACTATAATAAATATATTCTATAATTTATTTAAATAATTATTACATTAAAGCTTTAAATAATACTATATATATATATATATATGTATACATATATAGAAAAAAAATTCTACAAAAAATTAATGCTTTATTTAAAATATATTAAAAATTTATTTAATTTATTAGCAATAAACATAAGCGACTTAAAACGAAGGGTTTAAAAAAAAAAAAAAAAAATTGTGATTTTAAAATTAACACTTTTCAATTGTGTTGTTTTTATATTAAATAAATTTGTAATTTAAAATTTACGCTTAAAAATTAAAATGTTATTTTTTTTTTTTTAAATATTTGAGACCGTAAATTAATTAAAAAATTATTATTCGAAAACAAAGTAACATTTTGCTATAAAATAAAATCTATTTAGACCGGTTTAATATAGTCATTAAATTTTAAAATATAGTAGTATAGTAGTCAACAACGTTGGTTAATTCTAGTTTTTTGTAACATAACTATTGTTGCTATTAGAAATTTTAATCAGACATGTGTACATAATTATTAATTCGTATAATGAATATACGATATTGATAATGAATTGCCGTTCCGATATGGGTTAAAATTTTTTTAAGACTTTTTTTCGTTATTATACTTTTTTTTGGATATTTCGTGAATTGGTCGTAATTCGATTCTAAAAATTAATTTTAATGAATCATCGTGCCGATATGGGTTAAAAAACTTTAACTCTATTAGAAAAGTCAAAACTATTGTCAAAGAACAGCACGTAAACAAGTTATTTAGCCCAGAAAGTCTTTCCGTACCCAAAATCCTTGATATACAAATTTTCATGATACACGATATACAAATTTTCATGATTTCATGATTCTATTAGCTACAAACATACAAACATATAAACAAACATTCACTTGTATATATATAGATAGATAGATAATAAAAAATTTGAATCTAAAAAAGTTTACACCGAATACTCTTCAATATCTAACTTTAATTCTCTAAAGAAGTCTAAAGCGTCGAATAGCCACATAGCAAGCGAGCGCGCGATTTTTTTTTCAAGCTAATATAATTTTGTTCTTGTATATGATCACTTTAATGATAACTGATGAATTTGAAATCTTTTCTGAGAAATTGCTCGCTCACTTATCCGAGGCCTTCTTTAAAATACTTAGTGATATTCAAGGTAAAAGTCAGCATTCGAACTTAAACTTACCAAAATACTTACTTTACTTTATCGGCATAACAAAATATTATTTTTGAGCCGAGTCCAAAGCCTTCCTCCATTGGCTTCTGTCTTGCGCAGCTTCTCTCCAACTTCCAACAATATTCAGCATTCTTACGTCTGACTTAACACCGTCTTTCCACCGAAGATGTGGTCGCCCTCTTCTGCGTCTACCCTCCGGATTGGAGTCAAAAACCGCTCTTGCTGGAGCATCATCGGTCATTCTTACTACATGACCTAACCAGCGCAATCGTTGGATTTTAATCTAGGTTACGAGATCAGTTTCGTCATATAGCTCATACAGCTCGCGATTTTGTCGTTGTCTCCAAACTCCATTGATGTTAATCGGACCAAAAATTTTACGTAGAATCTTCCTTTCAAAATACCCTATCAGATTTTCATCGTAGTTGGATATGGTCCATGATTCTGCACCATATGTCAGAACTGGTACGATGAGTGTTCTGTACAGTGTGATCTTTGTCTTTCTACTCAGGGTTTTTGACCTCATGTGCTTGCTTAACTTACCAAAATACTTCAAATAAAAAAAAAAATTTTAAAAATTTAGTTTTAATTATACTAAAACTATTGCTTTCTATCTAAACTAATTTTAAGAATTCTGAAAGAAATTGAAAACAATTTTTTTTTAATTTTTCTAGACAGTAATAAATAATTTTTAGAATTTTTCATTTTATTTTTATTTTGATGCTAATAAACTTTATCTGCTCTAGAGCAGATTTCTAGACTTTTTATATACATATATACATTTTAATATATTAATATAAATAATCCATTTGTACCAGATTGATCAAGATTTTTCCTACGTTGATTATAACAAAAAATTAATTTTAATAAAATATGTTTTTTTTTATTAATCGTTCTTTTTCAAATTTTGTTTGATTGTTTACTTGACGACAGGAATTCCCTAATTGTATCAAACAATTTTTAAGTATCTTTATTTCTAAGAATTTAACAGATGTTTTTTTTTTTTTGAATAATATTAAATTGATTTGAATATGCATACGAATTCAAAAAAAATTAGAATTACTTTTATTCAGAACGAATTACGAAACAAATGCAATTTTTCATAATTTAATTTTATGCTATGAAAAAAATTTCATTAAATAGTGTTTTTGCAGATTTTTAAGTAATATGATTCATTTATTATCATCTTAATTATGTGATATTCATTTTTATTTTTTTTTTATTTATTTAATTTTTATTTACAGTTAAAATATTTTAATTGTTGCATGTGTAATTTCATATACAATGACAAAAATTAAAACACATTTACTGTAAAATTTATCTACTACTTTTAAAGAATAAAGAATATATTGGAAAGACTTTGTTTAAAGTCATTTGAAATCCAAAAATCTTTAATTAAAATAAATTTAATTGAGATAATTTTGACAAGTCTATAACAGTCCTCTTTCTAAAGTGACGGAAGTTTATATGACTTATTTCACATGTCATATATATTATCAGTATTGGTAATTGAATGCTGTTTATATGTCAAGTTTTGTTTTGAGTGCTGTTTAAAAGTCAAATTTTGTTTTGACATTTCAATAAAACTGTTTTTAATTGAAATTTTTTAATTATTAAACACGTATACCATTAGCTTATTTTCTAATTTTGAGCCCTGTCTACTTTTGATGAATGTCAAAAATTAATTGACAAAATAAAAACTTTTGATCGTGTTTGCGTAACTGAAAGATGAGGGCAAATATGAAATAATTATGATAAGAAATATGATTTATGAATATTAATAATTTGTGAATAATAATAGTAATTAATAAGATATTAACAGTTATAATTATATGTATGAAAAATAAATTAAAATTTCATTCAACACCAACCAAAGTATCTTCACAAATAATTGAAATGACAGTTTTAATTACTTGCAAATATTGATTATTGGAACAGTTAGAGTGTTTTTAAAAAATTTTTATTATTTAATTTTAATTTAATTTCGTTAATTTCTTTTTATATACAGTGTTTATATATAATAGTTATGAGTGAAAATGTACAAGTTTAGAGTTTATTAATTACTGGTTGGGTTGGACCGTGGCTAACCTTTGCTAACCTTTTATAAAAGAGAGGCCACGGTTCGGCTTCCGGTAAAAATGAAAAAAAACAATTATTATAATTATATATCTTAAATAAAAATACATTAATTAAACTAAATACAAAATATAAACAAATAGTTTAATTGAATAATATAACTCACAGATATAGAATACCAAAAAACTCAAATACAGGGTGGCGCAAAACAACCGATATGGTTTGAATGTTTAATAACTTATTTAATGGTTAATTATTATTTTTTGTTATATTGTGGGGGATATTTTTAGCTTTTTGCGTTTTGCGGCACCCTAAATAACATGTAGAAACGTCTTAGATTTTTTATATTTTTCATAACTTTTCGTAATTTTTGACCGCTGTTCTGTTGTGTACAGTTCCATTTCCAATTCCCCAAGCTTTCTTCACAAAATTCTGAAATAAAAATAAAATAAATAAATTTAAAAAGTTATTAAACATTCAAACCATATCGGTTGTTTTGCGCCACCCTGTACGAAATTATTACAATTTAAAACAAAAGAGAATTGCGTCTATTGAAAATCTAAGACGTTTCTAAATGTTATAAGGTCAAGTACTAGGTATTTGTATGGACTAACCTATGGAATAGACAGGCTTTTCAGTTGAGCAGGTAGAACTAGACTGTTAGCTAATCAGTTGGACATTAATAAAATTACTAATAAAATAGTATACTATTTAATAAAATATAAAAACCTTTATATCTAAGTTTTGGAATTTGTAGATCTTGTGGGATTTTACTATGTTTTTTCTTAATATGTAATTTCTAATGTTAAAATTTTAATTTTAGAAAATTGATATTTACTGACTACTGCCTCTCCCCAAATAATATCAAATTGTAAACAATTTATTTACTTTAGATATACATACTTATTAACTTAAATTAATTCATTAAACATACCCTACATTATATTATTTATTATAATATGTTTAATTTAAAAGTTATCAGATTTCTTGGTTACAAAAGACGGTTTAAAAGACCACTTCCTCTTAATTTAGAAGAATTGAAAAGCGAAAAAATGTAGAAATAGAACGTAATAAAATAAAAGTGTAAAAAATTTTTATTATATTAATAAAAAACTATTTAACACATATTAGTTAAAAATTATCGATTGAAGTTTGACTAAAATTTTTCTATCAAAAATTGAGAAAACTAATCCCAACAATTTGATATTTTATCAGCCAATTCTATTATCAATTTGATTAGCACATCAGCAAATTTTTTTAAAATTTTTCAAAACTTAATTTTTAAATTTTTAAAAGTTTTGTGTCCGAAAAAAGAAGTTATATTCAAAAATCGCATATTGATTTTGAATCGTGTTAAACTTATTATACATTTAATTAGCATACAGGCACTACTTTATACTCCAATAGATTTGATTATTCATCCACGAGATAAAAATAAAAGAAACTTTATATGGAGTTTAAGTTGTTCTAGACTAGATAAACAAATTTTGAATAAAATCTGTAAATAAATACGTGAGCTTAAAATTTATTTAACATCTTCGTATGCAAATATTTTAACCTATTTTTGAAAATAGAGTTCGAAAGTCAAAAAACACTTTTACAAAAGAATTTGTTTTTTTTTAAAGCAGCACTTAAACTTTGTCAACAATTTATTAAATTTGATTCGGATTTTTATACCCGTATGACTATCTATATAATCAAAGGGTATAATAAATTTGCCATTACGTAGACTCAAGTGTATGGATTGGATCAGAACCGAAAAATAAATCGATTTAGCTAGGATTTTGAAATTTTCGCAAATTCGTTTTTTTTTTTGCAATAGCCGTCATATCTATTTAAATTCAGTCATTTTGGTCCATGGGTTCGGGTAGCTGCCATACAATTTCTTTTTTTATATGAGTATTATTCTGTACCTATTACAGCTGCGTGTCTGAAATTTTGACAAAAGTAGCATGGTTTTATGGCCAAAGTTTCTTCAAAATTTGGTTGGTCTACTGCAGAGGATTCGAGTAGCTGCCATACAACTCCTTCTTTTATATGAGTATTCCACTTCACTTAATAAAGCTGTGTGTTTGAAATTTTGCCAAAAGTAATTAACCGGATGATATAATGTATGTATTACGGTCATACGGGTATCCCAAAGTTGACCTAGTCTACTCCACTACACTCTTCATCGTTTTTAAATTGTTTTGATAACTTAGCTCGATTTATTGAATTTGTTTTAAATAAGAGGGTAATGTCGTTTAATTGAAGATATCTAAAATCTTAAATTTAATAACTTTGTTAAAAAAGAGTTGTAAGTTCGAAACTACGTATAACAAATTCATTTGGTAATCCGAATCTATATTTGTTTGTGATACAATTTTAATTTTAAACTGAAATAATGGACAAAAAAAAAACCAACAGAAGGTGATTGTAAATTTTACCTTAAAATCAAAATACTGGGGTAGTGTATTCGAAAATTTCGAGGTGTGGTTTATAAAAGGGCCCTATATTTCAGAGTTGTAGTTGGAAAATGCTCTTCAGTATATATGAATAAGATTTATATTCATAAGAACCTGCTAAGCTTGCCTAGTAAGTACTAAGTAGATATTTACTGAACAGATATGGAGCTCCTGTATTTCGGCGGTGACTTAAAGAAACGTTACTATTATTGATAATACGAATAGCTCTTTTTTGTATCTTATCCATAGATATAGGAATGCGATGGGTCTTTTAGCTTATATATGAGATTTATAATCGAGTCTCGGCCGAATATATGTTTTGTATATTTGAATTAAATTAAAAGATGTAAAGCATTTCCCACTTCCAAAATAATACGAAGTGCAGAATAGCTTTGCTTGGTGGATAACAAACAACTTTTAGTTTTTGAAGCATTAAAACCTACGATGTTTAAGATATAATTCTCTTTTGAATTATTGTAATGCAGTTATTTAAAGAACTTGAAATTTTGGCTCTTTCTTTATTTACCGATATTAAAGTAGCATCACCTGCTCTCTCAAAAATTTAAGAAAAATCAAAGGTGCTGCCACTCTAATTTGCCGCCTTTTGAGGTCTTTGATCAAATTTATTCTGTTATAACATTTAACAGCAATAAGCAATATACATTTAAAACCCAAATGCATCTCGCACCTGAGAGCGATGTATCAAATAAATTTATTTGTTTTTGCTTTAAGTGATCACATAGAACTGCCTGCGTTCCCGAGGCTTAAAGAACTAAGAATTAAAAACTGCAGTGTCCTACGCCTTAGAAAGATTTTGAATTTTAAATTATTCTTCCATTATCCAAAGATAAAACTTATTTTAATTAAGAAAATTTCCCCTTTACAATTTAATATAATTTTTTTTACATATGCTCGTATATCTATAAAATCTTTAGTCTAAATTTAAGTTTGCTTGTCTCCCCCACCCTAATTATGCCAATATTAATTTTAAACACTATTAAAATAATTTAACTTGAAAGTGCAAAAATAAATACAAAAATTTATTATTTACTTATTAATTTTTCCTTTTAAATTTCAATATAAATTAGAGTGACCAGCTGTTGTTTTTAAAAATAATTCAGAATGTGTAATTGTTAATTGTCATTATTTAGTAAATAACTAAATTTTTTATGTTGTAGTTTATTGAGTGATATTTAATCTATAAGATAAATCTTAAACTGAACTTTGACTTAATTGTTTTGGCCAATATCAACTTTTTTACTACTTTTAAACAACTTTGGCCAAATTACGAAAGTAGGTTTTTGGTATAAATTTAAGATTTATCTTATGCTTAGTAATTTGGTTTGCTATTGTTTTAAAATATGTGTGTTTGTAGTTAGATATTGGTGGTAGATAATTATAATTAATCCTTTCTTTAATATTTAATACAGGTGAGTTTGATTTTAATATTAAAAAATTAATGATATGCTCATTTCATAAATCTATCTATATAAAGATAGCAACTGAATGTGTGTAATATTTAAATGTAAAACTAAATATATTAATGTATTAATGTATTGCTATATAATTATTTTTTACATGAGTAATTTATTAAGTAATAATTATATATATATATGTATATATATATAAATTTTAAGTATATAATAATCAAGTATTAATTAAAAGTTTTGTTGTTGTTTATTTTGATTTAGTGTGTGTGCATATATTTATAGTTTAATAATAATAAATATAAAATAAAAAAAAAAACTAATCTTTAATATATGAGTATATATTTTATATAATAATATAAAATACGTAAATATATACGTTATATTTTTTTGTTGTTGTTTTAAGTGTATAATTTTTGCACGAGGGTGATTTTTTTACATTATAAACATATTTAAAAAAAAAATTAATTAATTAAAAATCTTCAAGGGTATAACTATGGTTATTTCAGTTTTTTATCTATTTTTGTAATAACTAAATTAATAATTATATATATATATAATAATAAATGTAAGTGTGTTGGCTTTAATTTAATTTTTTTTAATTAATTATTATTTTTAAATAACTAATAGATATATAAAAAAAATTAATATTTTTAATATTCTTTTACAATTTTTTTATTCGGTTTCAGATACTTTAAAATTAAAAATATTCAAGAAGCAATATCAATTTAAACAAATAATTTAATTAAATATAAATTAAAAAAAAAGGAACTTTATACACTACTCATATTTACAAAAAAAAAAAAAATATACCTAAAAAATGGATTTTGATCGAATATTAAGTAAATGTGGTGATTTTCATCGATATCAATTTTTATTATTAGGATTATATGGACTTATAAATTTATTAGTATCAATGCATTATTTTACACAGACAATAATCAGTTTTGTACCAGAACATTGGTAAGTTTTATTATATTAAATATAAATGTTTTTTTTTTTAAGTTTTTAAAAATTTATGACTATAACTAGTAGTTATTTAATAATTTTGAATAAAAATTTGATCACAATAGCATTTCTTTAGTATTGGTAGTCTGGTTACCTTAATAACATTTCCGTTTCTCTAATATTTCAATTGGTAATATAATATGATATGATTAGAATGTTGGTTTTTATACAAATGTTACGCTTTGTTGATACCCCCATTATTAAGCTACATTATTATTAACTATGAGTCGACTTGTCGATGGAGCCGACTTATTAAAACAGCTGACGATCGAAATTAGAATAAATAGGTAATTAATAATAATTTAGCATAAAGTAGCCCTAAATGCTTATTTAAAATATTTGGAACATAAAAAACATGAAACACCCTCTTACCAAATTTAAGAGTTCTTTATTTAAAGGTTTTCCAGATATGCTTGTTTGTCCTTTTACTTGTTGAGAAGCTTCCAGAATCCCAAACCTAACTTTTCATTCCTTGCCTGATTTTCATAATTATTTCCCTACTGCATTAAATTCATTCTTAAACCTATTCAGAAAATGACACTCTTCTATTGTCCAGATCAATCTTGGGTTGCTTTGATATTATCAAAATATACTATAGGGTAAAAACATATCTTAAACAACACTAGGTTTTAAATACAGTTCATTGATCAAAAGCAACATAAAAATTTGGAATACGATAAGGTAATTTAAAGAAGAATTGCCGAAATTATACATTTGTTCCGGCTTAAGCAGTTAAACTATTTCAAAAAAAAGCTGTGCAACAAATATAGGGTTCTTTAAGATTTACATTTTTAAAATATTTGACCAAAATAGGTAGAAATAATTAAATTTCACTTAGTATTTTTGCAATCTGTTATTTTCTAATCGGTTTAGTACTTGATAAGGCTTTACTAATTTATTAGGGCAATGGTATGATTCTCAAAAGTTCAATAGTTTTTGTAACCAATATAAATTTGCATAGATATGTTTAAAATAAAACTGGGACCCATTTTTATACCCGTATGACTATAGGTAAAAAGAAAAAGGGAGGGGTGGGGGGCGATAGATATAGACATAGACTTAAAAGTATGGACCGGATCAGAATCAAAAAGTAAATCGATTTAGCTATGTATGTCGGTCCGCACAATAAATCAAAAAATAAAGAAATTGAAATTTTCACAAATTGGTTTTTTGGAATAGCCGTCATTGCTATTGAAATCCAGCCGGTTTGCTGCACAGATTTGTGTAGCTGTCAAACAACTACTATGGTAAAACTTAATTTTAGTTTTATGGTAAAACTTAATTTTAGTTTTATGTCCAAATTTTGTGCAAAATTTACTTTGGGTGGTGCAGTGGGTTCGATTACTTGCCATACAACTTCTTCTTTTATATGAGCAGTACTCTGTATCTAATAAAGCTAAATTTTTAAAATTGTGTCAATAGCACTTAACTTTAATGGCCAAAGTCTGAATAAAATTTCGTCGTTGTAGTGGAAGAGGTTCGAAGTGCTGCCTTTCAACTTAGATTTTCTTTTGTACATAACTGAATGTCTAATAATTTGTGTATTTAATGTTTATATTACGGTCATACGTGTATTCCAGAGTTGATACAGTTTACTCTACTACACTCTCCTTCTTTTAATTTTGTATCTAGATGTGGTCACGATTTAACTAAACATACATGTTATGTTACACATTTTCTTAATAAAATATTTACAATTATAATAAAAAATAAATTGCTAAAAAAGATTTGAAATTACAAATTTGTCAAAATATGCAAACATAAAATGGAAATCCCATGATTTCAATGGAATTTCTACTTTAGAGAAACTTATTGACTTAAAATATCCAATTAGTAAAAATTTACAAATTTTAAATGAAAATAGATATTTTTTATTTTTTTTTTTTAAAGTCAACTAGATAATTCCAGTTCCTTAGATTTTATTTTATTAATTATTTTAGTATTAATTTTAAGTAGAACGAATAGCTTAAAACACAATTCCAACATTGAACGAAAAATTCGCAGCAATGTTTTATTTTTGATTTTTAAAATTTTTAGAATAATTATACCCGTATGACTATTAGTCAAAAGGTATGCTAAATTTGCCATTACGTTTCTGACACAGAGAAGCAGGGGGCTAGGTATAGACTTAAAGGTATGGATCGGATCAGAATCGAAAAATTAATCGATTTAGCTATGCATGATAACTCAAAAAATAAAGGAGCTAGGATTTTTAAATTTTCAAAAATTAATTTTTATGCAACAACGGCTGTTTAAATCGCTATTTAAATCCAGACCTTCGGCTCATATAAAAGGCCCCATTTTCGGGCAGCTGCCATAAAAATTTTTCAATTCGATAACCATGAAAAAATGAAGCGACGAGGTTAAGATTAAAATTGGACAGGTAAATTAATATGTCAAGTTACTTGGCAAAGTTGAACATCACTCGGACCAATTGGTAGGGTGGGCCAATTTTTTTTTTGTTTTTATTTTTTAAGCAAAATTTCCACCACGGGTTCGAGTAGCTGCCACTTATACAACTTACTTTTTTATATGAAAATAACTCTATACGTGGTAAAGCTGGATATTTAAAATTTTGCTAAAAGTAGTTTAGTTTTATGTCCAAAGTTTGTGCAAAATTTAGTTTGGGTGGTGCAGTGCGTTTGATTACCTGCTATATAACTCTTCTTTTATGTGAGCATTACTCTGTTCCTAATAAAGCTGGGTGCCTGAAATTTTACAAAAAATAGTTTGGTTATATGGCCAAAGTGTGTACAAAATACTCTATACCTAATAAAAGTGGATGTTTGACATTTTGTCAATAGTAGTTAACTTTAATGGCCAAAGTCTGAATAAAATGGATATTACGATCATACGGTTATCTCAGAGCTTATACAGTCCACTCTACTACACTTTTTCTAAAATGGAAGCTTCGAACAATTGAAATTTCGCTTCAAGTCGATTATCTGTATTCTCCTTCCAGCTTCAACTTAAAAATATTAAAAAAATATCGAAAATTAGAAAAATACGAAAATGTATTTATTTGATTAAATATTAGTAAAAATTTTAAATTCTTCATTAAAAAGAAAACACACTTGTAGTGAAAGTCATAAAAGAAATTCTAAAATTAAACAAATATAAATTTTACTTTTTCTTTATATTGGCATTTGTTGTAAAAATATATTTATGCTAACTCAAGGAAAGTTATTTATTTTAATTCTAAAATTTATTATTGTCTATAGTCTAACACGTGCTATTAAGCAAAAGTTTTGTAATTTAATTTATAAATTAATGTAGTATTAAAGTAAATTAATTATGTAAGGTGGATATGCATTCAGTTTGACTTTAGTCAGCTTATTAGAACTGAGCTTAAAATCATTCTTTGTACTTCAAATCAGTTTTAAATCAATTGCCGCTTTCTTGTAGTCTCCAACCACAGAAATTTAAAATATTTTTTAACATTTTTGACATTATTTTTATTCAAATTTTTATTTTTCGACTTTGTTGTATTTCTGACAAATTTGTATGCGTAACTAGTTTAAGATGGACTTACTATGTAATAGTTGTATGTATGTAGATTAACACTAAACATTTTGAAGGAATCCTAATATGTATGTCTTCAGAAACATAATATCTCCTTATACCAGTACGAACGGTAAATCAGTACACTTGTGGCGTATTAAAGGAGGCGGGTAGATATAGAATCGAGGAAATGTGTTGGATCCATGGATCCATGCATCCGCACAATAACTCAAAAACCAAGAGAGGTAGGTTTCTGAAAATTTTTTAATAAAATTCATCCAGGTTTTTTAATGAGTTCGGGTATATGAGTCGGATGGGCTCTTTTTTATATGAGTACACCTCTATTTAAAAAAGATGGATATCTGGAATTCTGCTAAAAGTAGCTTAGTTTTATACCCAAAGTTTTCCTAAAATATGTTTTTTTTTTACGTGGGAATGGAAAGCTCGAAGCCATCCATTGTAACTGTACGGTGTTTCTTTTGGGTAGTGTGCGACTTTAACGTTCCAAAGCCACACCGTTTTTCAACCAAACATTAGGAGGGAACATGTGATGCAAATGTACAGTTTGGCTACATGGATTTCTGAAAATGGAATATGGAAGGATTTGGGATTATGGTGGAAGTTATATGGCATTTCTGAATTATGGGGCATCAGGATAATTGGATGGGATATTTAAAATATAATGACTTTATTATGTTTATACGGGTATTCTAGAGTTGACTGCTCTACATTTCTCTTCGTTATAATCTGAAGATTCCAAGTGGACAAATTAGTTTTTATTGTATCTTATCATATATTGTATTGAAACAATTCTTGAAGTAATGAACTATTGCGATATTTAGATTATTAATAAAATATTTCCTATGCAAATCTAATATTGCCTTCTAATGTTATTGTTTAATTTTTAATGTGACCTAATTTTACGGTGACCTAATTTTAAAGTGACCTAAATTATGGCACATCTACATCTAGAGTAAATTTTATATATCCAAAGTTTTACCTCGTATGTCAATAGTTTTTTCATTAAAAACAATTTTTTTTTGCATTTGATTAATGAACTTTTCCAATTTTAAATTAATTTATTTAAAAATATTAGAAATAAGTAACACACTTAAAAAATACTTTTAGAATAATTATTGATAGAATAATAATTTTTAATTTTATTTACTTATTATTAATTTTCTTTTTGGCTCAATTCACTTTTTCGAAACTTTTTTTTTGCCAAAAAAATGAAATTCTTTCAGAAAATTTGGCAATGAAAAAAGTCATAAACATCAAATCATATTTTCAATTAATAATTTTAATGAATGAAATGTTAAATAATTTTTAGTAAAACTAATTATTTTAAATTTCCATATAATTAAATGTTCTACAAAATGTTTAATTTGTATTTAAATTAATTTAATTGAATTTCACATTAATCAGAATTGCAATTGTAATTTAAAAGTGTTCAAATGAAAGAAGTGATATAAATTATATTTGTTTTCTCTTTCTAATTCATTTAAGTTTATTTATTATTCATTCCCAGAACATGTGGAAAAATGTTATTTCCTAGAATTTCTTTTTTCTTAAAATTTAAATTTGAGTTCAAGGTTGGTTAAGTTCAAGTTTAAAGTTTTAACTTTGTAAGTTTAAGTTAAATATATATTTTCTGAGGTAAATATTATGAAGTACTGTAGAAAAGCCTCTAACCTGTCAGAATGATTAGCTGCCACCGGATGTCTCAATCATTGACATTTGTTGTCGCTAATAAAAGACAGAAAAGATTTTTTATTTAAAAATTGACAGAGTTTTTTTTGTTGTATAACAAACTAAAATTTAGTACTTTGTGTGTAGTGTAATCACAAAATTAAGCTGCACTTGCAGTTCTAGTCTAAAATACAGTCAACTTGAACTTAATGATTTTGTATTAAATTAACAAATGTAAAATAGAATGAACCTTTACACAATACGAAATTTAAGCGTAACGCGACAAATTTATTTGTTTAAGAGTTTATAGGAGAATACAGAGCACCAATACCATTAAAAAAAGGTTTCCATTCTAATACTTAGTCAAGTATATTATGAATAATTACAGACCAAGAATTCAAAAGTTTAAGCGAAGAGTTTTAATTTTATTTTTCAATTTGACATTTGACAGCTGTAAGTCTTTATTTGACATATCTGAAATGACAATTTTCAAGGGAAACATATATTTTGTACCAGCTTATTTGTAGGTAATAACTATAATAACCATTCTTCTAAGATAACTAGAATTAATCTATTTAGAAACGGCGAGCATTTAACTTTTTGGGTATCAAACATAAGAGGAAGCGGAAGAAAAAACGCATTCCTCTTGATTTAAATTTTCCAGAACCTTTCATGACTTGACTTTTCATATTTCACATCTACCAAATATTTAGCAGAACTTAAGCCTTAAAACTTAGTCCCTTCAGCAAATCTTAAGCTTTAAAATAAAGTCTTTCACAACTAAGGAGATTGGTAACTCTGTAATGAGTAGACCACCAAATTTAATCAGTTCCGCTAATGATTAAAGTTTTTTAGATTTATAAATACACGTTTTTATAAATAGACAGACAAACAATTTGACAAAATTAAATTATTAAAAATATTTAAATATTTTGTTGCAACATGTGCAAACAAATTTAATTACCCACTTTTGCCCATAAATTATAGTTTATTTATGGATTCTAAACACCTTTCTTAATTTTTCATCAATTTTATAATAAATTCAGCTGATTTTTATGGAAATAGTTTAAATACAGGGTGTTACGCAATTTTATTGCAAAAAACATTCAATTGAAATATTCTATGACAAAAAATAAAAAAAATTCTTACGTTAATTAATTTAAAAATAAATTAAAAGTTTCCTTCCCATTTCTTTTATTTTGTTTTTTAATTAAATTTTATTTTTAAATTTGATTAAAAATATGGACAAAAGCGTTTTTTAAAAATTAACACTTATAAGATTTGTTTGTTTTTATTTTGAGACGCAAGCATTATTCATTTCAATTAATTTATACCAATTTCAACTGGTTGAATCTAATTCAGATTAAAAATATCTAATTTTTATAAAATTAATTAAATATTTTTGTTTTTTAAAGGAAATGCTAATTTAAAATTAATTTTTTTTTTATATTATTTTTTTCTAATTTAAAAAAAAAATTCTAAATTTTTATATTTTTAATTTTAGGTGCTATCATGAGAAGCTGGAAAATAAATCATTTACCGAAATCCGTCATATATATGCTAATTTTGATAATCCATCATGTATAAAATTTAATGATTTAAATCATACACATGTAGTTATAAGTAGAAAAAGTTGTGATCGTTGGATTTATAATTATGATTATGGTTATAAAAGTATGAATACAGAGGTGAGTTGAATTATTATTATTATTATTATTATTATTTAATATGATATAGATTTGAAGCACTTATTACAATGTCGGACCTGTCTTCCTAGGATTTCTTCATTGAATATTATTTAATAACTACCTAATATCCGGTAAGCGTTGTTTCTCCCCTCATTGATTATACCCGTATGACTATTAGTCAAAAGGGTATGCCATATTTGCAATCGTTTGTGAAGCAGAGAAAGAGGGGTGGCAGATATAGACTCAAGTGTATGGATCGGATCAAAACCGAAAAAAAAAATGGATTTAGCTATGTATGTCCGTTTGTTTGTCCGTCCGTCGTTCCGCACGAAAACTCAAAAAAAAAGGACCTAGGATTTTGAAATTTTAACAAACTCGTGTTTTTGCAATAGCCGTCATCGCCATTTAAACCCAGTCATTTTGGTCCACGGGTTCGAGTACCTGCCATACAACTCCTTCTTTTATATAAGTATTACACTACATCTAATAAAACCGTATGTTTGAAATTTTGCCAAAAGTAATTAACCGAATGATATAGTGTTTACATGACGGTCATACAAGTATCCCAGAGTTGACACAGTCTACTCTACTACACTTTTCTTCGTTTTTAATTGAAGTTGATGTTATTGCAAAAAATTTATTATCCGTTTATACAGACAACTCCATAGTTAAAAAGCAGCGTGTATAGATAATTTGAAGTCAATCGGTGAAACCGTTTTGAATTTGGTCAAAGTTTGAAAAAGAATTGAATTTGAAAAAAGGTCAAAGTTTCAAAGTGAATTTGGTCTTTTGGTCAAAGTAGTACTTTCCAAAATTGGAGGAAATGTGCTTCTAAAAGTTTTTTATATCAATCATCGGATCAATATGGTTTCAAAAATTCGAAGTCTGTTAATAGTTAATTCAAGTCAAGAGCTTCACGTATACAAAATTTGAAGTCAAAGGGTCAAACCGTTATTATAGTAGAGCAAAAAAGTTTATACTTGCACTACAACTCCAGCTTAGAGGTCCGTTACAGCAAAATTGTTAGCCTTGAAACACTCTTTATACCAAAAAACTTTTATATACAAATTTCCATGATAATCTGATGAGCCGTTTAGGAGTAACCTCGGTACATACAAACAACAAAAAGATAAACTTTTGATTTTTTATATACATATATAGATATAAGATAGATAGATAGCTTTAATTGAATAGCCTTATTAAATACTTTAATACAATTTCATAATGCTATGGCTTAAAAATGTTCTTAACACAGTGTTGGGACAGAAGATATGTACATACAGAGAATATATGGAATACATACAGAGTTAGTAATTGACTTATTGTGTTTCGAAAAGTAATATTGGGTTACCCTGAAGCGAAGGGTCTAAATAATAATTTTGATAATTATAACTATGATAATCAGGCAACGAGAATTTGGGGGCCTAATTATACTCGTATGACTATATAGTCAAAGGATATAATAAATTTGCCACTACGTTTGTGACGCAGAGAAGGAGGGGAGGTAGATATAGATTCAAGTGTATGGATCGGATCAGAATCGAAAAATAAATTGATTTAGCTATGTACGACCGTCTGTCCGTTCGTCCGCACGATAACTCAAAAACTAAAGGAGCTAGGATCTTGAAATTTTCGCAAATTAGTTTTTTTGAAGTAGCCGTCAACGCTATTTATCCAGCCATTTTGGACCATGGGTTCGGGTAGCTGCCATACAACTTCGTTTTTTATATGAGCATTACACTACACCCCATAAAGCTGTATGTTTGAAATTTTACCAAAAGTGGTTGTATTACGGTCATACGGGTATCCCAGAGTTGACACAGTCTACTCTACCACACTCTTCCTCGTTTTTTAAGCAAATTATTTAAACTTAACTGACTACAAAACATCTATATTTGAAAAAGAATTTCTCCATACAGAGTAACCTTTAGACGTGAAGCTTAGTGCATTTCACGAGTTCTCACAAAAGAAAAACTGTTTTACCATACTATTTAGGTATTTCCCTTGCTGTCAAATGACACTGTAACAGAGGCTAAAGTAGTATTAAATATTAAAGTTTTTTCCTTTTTGAGCCAAGTTTTGCAGTATTTATATTTTAATACAAAATCAGTAATTCCCTTTCCTAAATCATGTTGTTCGATTTCTGAATCCCTGAGATACGCGGGCTCTTTTAAAATTGATGACTGAGTTAAATTTGCATATCTGGATGAAAATTTAGATACTGGGACAAATAGTACTGATAGGTTCGGAAACAACTTAAATTTTATAAATTTTATTAATATTTTAATTCTTCTCTATTTTAAAAAAAATTTTAGTAACTAATAAAAATAATTTAATTATTCTAGTTAAATTGGGTATGTGATTCGGCATACAAGGCTCGTGTTGGACAATCATTATTTTTTATTGGTTCCGTTATTGGAACTATAACATATGGCCTATTATCAGATAGAATTGGTAGATTACCAGCATTAATTATATCAAATTTATCAGGATTTTTAGGAGATTTTGCAACAATCTTTACAAGAGATGTTGTTTCATTTTCAATATGTCGATTTATATCGGGATTGGCAGCTGATACAAATTTTTATTTAATGTATATAATAGGTAAGTTTCAATTTTAATAATAATTTTTACACAGCATGTTATTACTAACTTTGATTTAAATTTATTTTTAGTATTAGAATATATACGTCCATCGATGC
This sequence comes from Dolichopus griseipennis, assembly GCA_963082915.1. Lineage (NCBI taxonomy): Eukaryota > Metazoa > Arthropoda > Insecta > Diptera > Dolichopodidae > Dolichopus > Dolichopus griseipennis. Next base: position 31,025,547 of record OY720442.1, on the reverse strand, counting down.
GTACATTAGGATTAAATTTAGGAACAGGATTATTTTATTGTTTAGGTTTAGTTTTTACACCATGGCTTGCCGCATTTTTAGGTGATTGGAAATATTATTTAGCCTCTACATCAATTCCATTACTATCAGTTGGTTTATTTTATTTTTTAATAAATGAAAGTGCTCAATGGTTAGTTACGAATAATGATATTGATGGTGCTGTCAACAGATTAAAAAAAGTTGCAAAATTTAATGGTAAAAAAGTATCCGAAGAAGATTTTGATGAATTTCGTGGATATTGTGAAAAACAACGTCTATTGCAACAAAAGACTGAAACTAATCAAAGGAAAGAAACTGTTTTGGATATGTTTAAAACCCCAAGAATGCGAAAGCATATTACAATTTTATTTTTTAAATCGTAAGTTTCTGCATTTTTAAATGTAATTATTACTGAGATATATTCAAAATTAATATTTTTATAGTATGGTAATAACATTATGTTATGATGCTGTATCGCGTAATATTGAAGGAATGGGTATTTCTCCATTTGTAATGTTTTCCTTAAGTTCATTATCAGTATTACCAGCTAGTGTTATACTAATTCTATTACAAGATCGTATCGGACGTAAAGCTATGGCATCATCTTCTTTGATTGTAGGTGGTGTATTTACTGCGATTGCAGGTGTAACAATTGCCTATCAAAAGCGAAATCATAATGTACCGTTATTAGTAGCATTACAAATAATTTCACGTTTTGGTGTTGCAATATCATATGAATCTGGTGCTCAATATGCAACTGAATTAATACCAACATGTGTTAGAGGTCAAGGTGTTGCTGCAGTACATGTAGCTGGTTTTGCTGCATCAGCATTAAGTCCCTACATTTTGTATTTGGGAACATATTTTAAAGCTTTACCATCAATAATTTTGGGTATATTATTCTTTTTAGGAGCTTTTGTATGTCTATTGTTGCCAGAAACATTAAATAGGTAATTATTTTTGACTAATTATTTTATTGTAAAATATTTGATGCAATTTAATTAATTTTTATTTAATATAGAACTCTTCCAAAGACTGTTGAAGAAGGTGAAGAATTTGGTAAAGGTGAAAAAATGTTTGATTTTCCATGTTTAACATCACAAACTGATGATAAAAATGATAAAGATGAAATTAATGTAACAACTAATGGTGATATTACAAATACAACTCGACTTTAATTTAATTATTTATATAAATATATATTTAAATTTTTTTTTTTTTTTAAATATTTCCAATTAAGAAAAACACAAAAATGATTATGAACCAAATAAATCTCTTTAATACCTCAACATTTTGAATGCAAATATTATAAATGTACTAGTAAACATTTTTTTTTTGTTTTTGTTTTAATTTACATTACGTTTCCTAAACATTTTTATTAGTCTTAAGAAATTGCAATAATACTTATTAGATATTTAATTTATTTTACATTTTAGTTAGTAAGAGTATTAAAAAAATTTAGAATATATTTTGTTAAGAAGTTTTTAACTAGCTCAAAACTCGAAATATGTATAATTAAAATTATGTATAAGAATGTAATATATATATATAATATGTACTGAAGTTTTTATTTTTATTATTGTATGTACTTAAGTCTATGGAACGATATCAAATAGTCATTTTTTAATAATTAGCCATATGAAATAACTCCCAAAGAAATAGCTCCAAGTGAACACTTGTACACTTAGTGAAATAAATCAAATCATCAAACGTTATAATACCTCCCAATAAATCATATATAAAACCATTTCGATCGGAATGTGAAATAACTCCCAAGTTAGGTCTAGTAGCATAAGCACTTCAACTATACGAAAAAACTCCCAAACAAATAGCTCCAAGTGAACACTTGAACACTTAGTGAACTATATCAAATCATCAAACGATATAATACCTCCCAATATATTATATATAAAACCATTTCGACTGGAATGTGAAATAACTCCCAAGTTAAACTTAGCAGCATACGCACTTCAACTATATGAAGTAACTCCCAAAAGAAATAGCTCCAAGTGAGATAACACTCATTGAATTGAATCAAACCATCAAACGATATAATACCTCCCAATAAATTATATATAAAATCATTTCGACCGGAATGTGAAATAACTCCCAAATTAAGTCTAGTAGCATACGCACTTCAACTATACGAAATAACTCCCAAAGGAGATAGGTGCAAGTGAAATATCACTCAATTAAATAAATTAAACCATTTAACCAAATAATTCCTACCAGCAAATTATTAAAAAATTTTAACTGTGATATGAAATAACTCCCAATTTAACTTGCCTAGTCTAGAAACTGTATGAAATAACTTTTAAAGAAATAATTCAAATTAAATAAATTCAACAATATCAAACGGCAACCAATCATTATTTCTATTGGCATATGTGCATATGTAAAAATTCCCAATTATATTAATCAAATAACTCCCAATAGGTGTTGAAATTATATCATAGTTTATATGAAGTTATAAAATAATCAGTGTAATAAATAATTACAATTTTTAAGGAAAGATTCGATGCTAAATAAATTTTTCAATTGACTGAATAATATTTTACTATTGATTTGATATTATTATATATTTGATGATTACTAGATCGACCGTTACGAATAATCAATTGTGTAATCATTGTCAATGTTATATATCGATATATATGCAAGATTATTTGCCTAAAAGACATGGTTATAATTTCCGACACCGGACAATCTCAAGTTTTGAATTAAGGTGTTACTTATTCAAATAAGGTTTAAGGTTTCCGCGTTATCTTAAAATAAAAATTCGGGCTTTCAAAATTACATATATAGATTTCCTGCTCGAGTGCACATTCCTCTGCTGCTTATGTTGCTCAATATTTTAATTAGTATATAAAATTAATATATGTATATAAATATTATATGGGTTTCAATTAAAATTTGTATGATTTTTAATTCCAGTAGTAGTATCAGATTTTATGAATGAAAATATTTGCAAAATACTTGAATATTTGGAGAGTAATTGAATTTTTGATATTAAAGTATTTGTTGGTATTTTATTGCTCGAAAATACTTAATTATAATTATTTTTATTTGATTCTATTACTTTTACTTAAATTATGTAAGTCTCGAAATTTAAGTAATCCTAGTACTTGATAAAATAATCAGTATTCTGTAATTACTTGAAAATACTTAAGTACCAAAAAATGATAACAAAATTAATTAAACTTATAATTTAATTACTTTCTTGGAATTATAAGTATTTTTATTTGATTCTATTACTTGTACTTAAATAATGTAAGTATCGCAATTTAAGCAACACTAGTATTTGATAAAGTAATGAGTATTCTGTAAAGGTACTTGCAACTGTACTTAAATACCATTATTAATTACTCAGTATTATACAGTCTTATCAGAATTATAAGAGATGATTAAAACCTTTTTATCTTCCATGAGCTCAAGTTTTTTTGTAATCGTATATAAATAAAAACTAAAATATATGCGTATTATATAATTAAAAATTATTTGAAATTAAAATAGAAAACATTTGTTTGAGATACTTTTTAAAAATAAGTCTTTGTATATTATGTACTTAATTGTTCAAAAAAAAAAAGAAATTTAGAAAACTCTTAAATTAATTTTAGAAAAATTGTTTTTTTTTTTTAAATAAGTAAATAAAGATATTAAACTCAAATTAAATAATATATATACACTGAAACCACTGAAACCAATTATACAAAAAGTATTTTAATAATTAAATTAAATATTATTTTAATTTTGTTTTCATATTTTCTTTTAGGTGTAAGTAAATATATTTTAAACAAATTTTTTGAAAAAAATTGTATTTATAAATAAGTATACAATAAAAAATAATTTAAATAAAATTTAACTAAATAGTCTAGTATTTTTTCGAACTTCTCCTTATTTACTCTTCTTAAGTGCATAAAATTTCCTCCAATTATTTCTTATCAAACTAATTTCATTTTGATTATGAGCTAGGAATTTTATTTTATAGTGCATCATAGTGTTCCCCTATGGTGTTTCTGTTTAATATAATATCTGCCGAATTATTACAGTGACTTGCAGAATAAATTCTATTTCTTTCTAAGTTAATTGAATGCATTCGGAACATACTTCCCCCACTTTTTGTTTCTTCGTTTTAGAATTTGTATTATTTTTTGATGGTAATAATAACTCTTCAGCTAATCTGGGGTTAATCGTCCTTTTATCTTTGTTTGTAAAAATACCTAGGCTCTATTTGACAGATATTATCTATTAGGTAGCGTACTTTTTTTTTTTGCTTCATATTACAGGAGTTAAACCAGATGGCCTATCTAATTTCGAAAAAGAAATTTCTTATTCGAAAATTGGTATTCTGTATTTTTTAATTTGAAAATCGTATTTACAAATTTCGGAATTCGAATAGTATATTTTAGTACTACGTAATACTTCTCTCGTTTATTTTCGAAACATTTTATTCGAATGTTTTTGTATTATTAATCGCAGTGTGATATTCGAAAACTTTGGTTAGAAATTAAAGTGACGTATATTTCTTTTCGAATTTGATACGCCACGCTAATTATTTTACACATAAATTAAATAATCGGAAAATCTTGCGAATTCTAATTTTTTACGGAGTAAACCTCTAGCGCGTGTTTGTACACACCATTTATCACTAACCAAATAATATTTTTTCGAACTTATCAAAATTTTGAAGACTTAAAACCAAATATGATTTTGTTGCAAAAGAAACTTATCAAATAATAATTTGATTAGTGATAGCTGATTTATGTTATAGGTCTAAATCAATGATTTGATCTAGATCCTTAAAAAGATCAGATCAAATAAAATTTTTGATCTGAGGAAAAAAAAATCTTTTATTGATCACCTTTTAGATCAAAAGATCTTTTTTTTGATCTATAATGAATCCGATATAAAAATCTGATTTTTTAAAGATTGAATGATTGAAGTTTTTTTCACTTATTTTATTTCAGATAATTTTTATGCGATCTACTGACGATCAAAAATAGATCGTTTAATCTAACGAAATTATCTTTAAGAGATCAGATTAAAATTTTAATCCGATCTATTCACAGATAAAAAATATCATTTGATCTTAAAATTGATCTATGAAAGATCAGATCAATTTTGTTGATATCATCTTTTGATGTGTGATCTAGATCTAAATGTCTGGGCTCACGATATTATATTAGTCTGAACGTTTTGCATTAAAATAATTCATAAGTAGGATCAAAAAAAATTTTTAATCTAAAAATAATAATATAGGTCGATCTTCATACTTTTTTAATATTATTTATATTAGTAGTTTTTAATTTAATATATGACATGCTAATTTTAATTCTATTTTATGCATACTTTTAGTTTTTATTTAGTTAATATTAATATAAATATTATTTGAGTAAATATTTAAATATTTTAAAAAAAAATACAAAGATAAATTTAAAAAAAAAAAACTACATAGTGATAAAAAAAGGGCGCTATTCTGCTAAATAAATTAGAAATCAGCTGATTATTATGTGCGCACGCACAATTAATCGTGACTTTTAATATGAAATGTATTTATATATTAGATAATGGTGGCAGATTTATTTTTGATAAAAGCAAATGAAATAAAAACAATAACCTAAAAGAAGAGTGTAAATTGTTTACTTTTCTTTCGGCAGACATCTTCACGTGGTTATATTCTCGTGGATCTTTTAAGTACTTTGAGAAATATATTAAACATTTATGACTGTATTCACTTGCTTTCACGTTCGCAAGATAAAATTTAGGTAAAGTATAAAAAAATTTAAGTGTTATTCTTGAATGATAAAACTGATAGATTTTTATTTAACTAAAGATAACTGTTCAAACAAAACAGAAGGCATATGGTAGTCAAAATTTGGATGAATTACTTTGGATTAGAATAAAAAGTCTGTCTATACCATAGATACACCTTGTAAAGGAGGAAAAGTGCAAGTTTACATATTATTGTACTCTTATTTAATTCTTCAAATTACAATAAATACAATTTTTTTTCTTTATATATTTGTAAAATTTTTTTCTTACGTGAGTTATAAGGCATGAATTAAAAAATGTTATTTACATTTTTATTTTTGTTTCTTATAAGTTTATATGGGGTCTCAGTGGTGTAGTGGGTAAACATTTTGCTTATTAATCAAGGGGTGCAGATTCTATTCCCGTACGAGTATAATAAAAGTTATTTTTCTTTAAGATATCCCCGTGGTGACCAAATAAAAAACAAAAGCAAAGGTGTTGTTATTATAAATAAATAAATAAATTTATATTATTTTATGGTTTCTTTTGTAAGATTTAACATAAATACAGGGTGACGCAAAACGACCGATATGGTTTGAATGTTTAATAACTTTTTTATTTAATGGTTAATAATAATTATTATTATTTTTTTTGTTATACATTATATTAATGGGGAATATTTTTATGTTATTAAAAGTGGTGACCATTTTCGGCTTCGCTTATTCCTGCTCTTTCCAGTACATTTGCCATAACTTTTAGTAAAATTTCCGGTGTTATGGCTTGAATTTCATTTACGTATACCCTTTCTTTCAAATAACCCCAAAGAAAACAGTCTTGCGCTGCTAAGTCCGGTGAACGTGGGGGCCAATCGATTTTGCGCGAAATAATGCAGAGGTCCCGTAAAAAATCCAATGTGTTCCTTGAAGTGTGGGCTGTGGCTCCATCTTATTGGAACCACAACTGTGGATGCTTTTCTACAGCTGGCCTCAAAAAATTGTCCACTGCACCAAAGATTGCACTTAAGTGAGTGTAACTGTCGCTGATGAACTGGAAATTTAACATTCAATTGGAAATGGACTTCATCGCTCATTATCAAATTAAAGTTTCAAAATTAAATTCAACATTAGATTTTCAAAATAAAATTCAACAATTGTTGATCGTTGTTCTGTTGTCTACTGTTCCATTTCCAATTCCCAAAATTTTCTTTACAAAATTCTGAAATAAAAATAAAAAATATAAATACATTTAAAAAGTTATTAAACATTTAAACCATATCAGTCGTTTTGCGCCATCCTGTAAAAATATTAATCTAAACCCAAAGATGTTGAACTTCACTCATATTAAAAGATCTCTTGAACGATTAATTAACCAGTTATTACTGCAAAAAGCGTTATTTACTTACGACTCTTTCCTTAATGTAATATCTGCATACGCAATCTTCATTTGCATCATTCCTTTATCTTAATCCACGTGTTCACATATTGATTCTATTTAACTATATTAATTTAATACATCTTTGATACTTTGTATTAATGTTTGCAAAATTAAATATTTCAACTTGTACTTTTTTTTTAATTTTGTATTATTATTTAAATAAATATTTTCATTAAAATTTTTTTTTGACGACCACCTCAACAAATAGAACTCTATAATATATAATTAAATTTTTTTTAAGAATTACTACTGTTCTAAATGGAATATTTTTTAAGTTTTTTTTATCAGATTTCCTCGAGTTTAAATATTTTGTCTGAAAATTAAACAAAAAAAAAAAACTGAGTTTTTAATCAAATACACTAAAGTTAGTTCGCACTTTATTTTTAAAATTGCATACATTTTTCTTCCATAGATACACTTTTCTATTTAATGAATATCTAATCTTGATGAATTAATTCCTTTCGAATTAATCTAGACATTTTTAAAATAGATGGAAAATTTTCTAATTGTAAACTTTTATATAATTAAATATATAAGTTAAGAATTTTTAAATAACTAGTGGTATTTAATTTAAGTGATGACTTAAAACAGTCAGTTATATTCTACGGTTATTAGGTACATTTTAAAATAGTTAATTCTTAATTAAAATATTTTTAATTTAAATTAAAAATTTTTTAATTCTATAATTTTAATTTTAAATATTTTTAATACTTTAATTTTAATTTAAAATATTTTTTAATTCTAGAAATTTTGAGAATTTTTGTAATGTGAACAACAATATGTAAATTAATTAATTAATACAATATCGGGGAATAAATTAATTATTGTGAGAAAGTGAAGGCTGTGCTGGATTCATATTATCTATATACGATTTATAAAATTTCTACAATTATTTTCGGATATTAAAATTAATTAATTTTGATAATAAAATTAAAATTAAAAAAATAACCTAGTGCCAGTTAATAAAATTATTAGGGTATTAAAGTTTATATTAAATTATATGTAAAAGAAAATGTTGTAAAATAATTAATTATATCTACTAATATTCAATTAAATTTTTAATATCTAAATATCAAATTAATTAAATAATTATTGAATAATTATTAATATTAAATCTAAAAGATTTATGTCTTTAAAGTTTTTCAAAAAAAATTTCATTTTTTAAAGTATGGGTTTTTAAAAAAAATAATATTTTAATTAAATTTAAAATTAATTATTAATTTAAATTCTATTATTATTTTTTTAAATTAAATATCATTTTTTTTTTTTTTGCAATATTTAATAAAATTTTTTAGCATTTTTATTTTCAAATTAAAGAATTTTTGAAAAATAATTCTTAAAAATTTTTAATTAATTTAAATTAATTTAAAATTATAGTATAATAATATTAATAGAGTAAAATAAAATTAAATAAAAAAAACAAAAATGAATTACGATCAAGCTTTAGAAATATGTGGAAATTTTAATCGTTATCAATTTGTTTTATTGGGAGTTTTTTCCTTTATTAATTTTATGCTGGCAATGCATTATTTTTCACAAACTATAATTAGTTTTGTACCTGAACATTGGTAAGTAAAATATTTTTTTAATTATTACATTTATATTTCATTAAAATTTATAGTTCATTTATCATATAACGATTGTATATAACGTAATTATAGTAATTACTTATCTTTGAAATATAGTGGGAATTGGCCACTGTATCCGATGATCTTATGAAACACTTAACATCTGTACTCATATATGTACTCATCATCATATCAATGTTTTTATACCATCATTATTTGTTTTTTTTTAAAGTAACTATTAGAACAGTTAGTTTTTAGAACTTTTTAGAACTATTAGAACAGTTAGTCGATACATACGCCTTATTAATACCCTATATTTGATCAAATTTAAAAATTGTTTCTTTTTTTTTAACGGATTTATGCTCGTTTGGCCTTAAGTTTTTTCGGAAGCTTCTAAAAACCCAACCCTATCGGTTTGCTTTTTGTTTGATCCCATCTCCGCTTTTCTTTCGTTAATTGAAAATTTTTATGAACAAAGATAATTTATAATATTCTTTTTATTATAAGATTACTTTATTAGTTTTGCGAACCTAATGGCATCAATTAATCGTCCCAGGAGGAGTGGCTGATCACGAATATGATCATAAATCCATATCTAAATATCCCTAAAAATATAAATATCCATGTCTAACTTTCTTCTTTTTTGGAGTTACCGATACCGTACTGTAGTGCTAATAAACCCCTACTTTGAAGGTGTGAGGTGAAAAGTTATAGATACTCAAACTTTAAAATATAATATGAATTAATAATATTTTACTTATCTTACTTCAATGATTTTTAATAAAATACTTCACCTTGTACCTACTTTAAATTTTTGTTTATTAATAAAATGCAATTAGCTCTTATTAATTGTGTTTGCAAATAAATTTTGACACTTCTATCCATAAAATAATCCATATAAAATAAATTAAAGTCAAAAAATATTTTTTAAAAGATCAATATATGATTTCTTGATAATAAGTAGTAATTAATAATGATTACTTTCAAAACAAATGCCATTGACATCAAGGGGTGGATTAACGTACTCGTTCCAAACTTTTAAAAATTATTTTGACATTTTGATTCTAAAGTGCTTTAAAAATTTATTAAAATATTGTAAAGCCTTGTTTTATTAAAAAATCTAGACATTTATGGGAAAAATGGTTTCAAAAACCTTTTCCTCCCTGAAATTAAAACTGCAACCTTTTATGTGCACTTTTCTTATATAGTTATTACTAAAATATTACCAATTGTCATTGTAATATTTTTTTTTAAATAAATAAAATAATTTATATTATCCCTGTATGAAATAATAATGACATTATGTTGCAGTTATAAAATATTGAATAACATTTTTTATATTGTCATATCATGTATTATTTTTATTTTTTTAGTTTCTACTCACCTTGAAATTTATTGAAAATTCGTAGCAGAAAGAAAAACTTGAAATAAAGAAATATATATCTTAATAATCTTTATTATACAGGGTGTCCGGCACTCATGACTTACCTGTGCGAAAAGCTCAATATCAGTCTTCACCATTCTGGTGAGTCTGATGTTGTGGCTTTGGATATTTCTAAAGCTTTCGATCGAGTTTGGCATGATGCTTTATTGGCAAAATGCAAGGCTTTAGGTCTAGGTAGGGTTTTCGTTAAATGGATTGGAGATTTCCTTTCGAATCGCACGATTCGTGTTCTTATCGATGGATATTCATCCAAAGATTTTAAAATAAATGCTGGTGTCCCTCAGGGATCTGTTTTATCCCCCAGCCTTTTTCTAATATTTATAAATGACCTACTATCAATAACCTCCAATCCAATCCATAGCTTCGCAGACGACAGTACCCTTGTTGCTTCCTATGAATTTCATAGCCGCTGTAACATTAATCATCAGATTAACTCAACAGCAAAAAATTTCACTATAAGTGAATTAAACAAAGATTTAATTAAAATCCAAAAATGGGGTGAAATCAACAGAGTTGACTTCAACACCAAAAAAACGCAATGCTGTCTAGTCTCGCGAAAAATAGCAACAACTATTCCAAACCTTTCTTTTCAAGGAGAGGCTTTGCAGCATACGGAAGACCTAAACATTTTGGGGATTGAGCTAAACCAAAAATTGACTTGGTCAAATCATATTTTTGGAGTAGCTAAGGACGCTGCTAAATGTTTGGGTTTCTTGTATCGATGCAAAACTTACTTCTCATCCTCTGATCTCCTCAATATCTATAAAACTTATATTAGGCCGAAAATGGAGTATAATGCACATATTTGGGCTGGTGCTCCCATTACGGCGCTGGGATATCTCGATAAAGTGCAAAACAGAGCTATTCGTCTTATAAATGATCCCAGTGTTACCTCAACGCTCACTCCACTCAGCCATCGTCGCACTGATGGGTCACTGACCTTGTTTTATAGATATCTTGTAGGGACTAACACCTGTTCTAAAGAAATCAAACAACTTATGCCTCCATTCAAGATTTTCCAAAGGGAAACAAGGAGGGCAACAGATGCTCATCCCTACACAGTTGAACTAGCTAGATGGCGTAACACGGCTTATGGAAATTCGTTTGTCATGCGCTCTTCTCGTTTATGGAACCATATTCCATCAAATGTGTTCCCCAAAGTTGATAATGTATATATGTACGATTTGAACAAATTTAAGAAGAACATTAACATCTTTCTTCTAAATATCCCATCCACTTTTCCCCATCCCCCATAATCCAAATATTCCAAATAACTTCCACCATAATCCTAAATCCTTCCATATCCTCATCCCTGTAACCAAACTGTACATTTGTATTACAGGTTCCCTCCTAAAGTTTGGTTCAAAAAGGGTGTGGTTTTGGTGTGTTAAAATCATACACTACCCAAAGAAACACCGCATAGTTTCAATAGGTGGCTTTCGAGCGTTCCATTCCCTCGTAAAAAAAAAAAAAAAAAAAACACGCACTACACTCAGGGATTGGGAGCATTAAAACAAACAAAAAATTGTACTGGAGGTGGGGGTCTATTGTGGACCCTGTTCGAGATAAGAGGGATTAAAGATTTTTAGGAGACTTTTCATAAAAAAATCAATAACTTTTGAACAGCTTACTGTAGAGAGATAAAAAAAAATCCATTTTGTAGAGTAAGTTATCAGCTTACTAAGTTTTGTGTACTAATAATCCCCATGTACACAACAGTTACAAAGATATGAAGATTCAAAATGATTTAAAATTTCTTATAAAATATTAATAAAAAAATTAAAAAATTTGAACCTTCATAACTTTGTAAATGTTGGGTATATGGGGATTATTAAAAAAGTTATTGATTTTTTTATGAAAAGTCTCCTAAAAATCTTTAATCCCTCATATCTCGAAAAGGGTCCACAATAGACCCGCCCCTCCAGTACAATTTTTTGTTTGTTTTAATGCTCCCAATCACTGAGTTTAGTGCGCGTACTTGAGTCCCGGACACCCTGTATATTATATCTTATTTAACTACATATACTTTATTTTAAGAATGAATGCATTACATAAAATATATAAAAGGACATAGATTTATTTTTTATAAAAATAAAATAAATTTATAAAATTTGTACATAATTTAACAATTTTATTCATGTTCATTTTAAAATTTAACACATTTAATTTTTTTTTTTTATTTCTTTCTTCACTTTATAACACTTTTTTTTTATTTTTGTTTTATTTTATTTTGGTTTTTTTTCACCACACTTCTTCTTCTTTTCAACTTTTCAATTCTTTTATTTGTTTTACTTTATTTGATTTTTTTTTAAATAAAATTCTTTGTTTTTTTCCAAAAAAATTTATTACATCTGCTGTACTCATATTTATTTCTTTACACCTACAAATAAACTTTATTTTACAATAAAATATATTTATATAATTATATATATATATATATATACATATATATACAAATATTTTAAACATTTGAAATAAAATATAACATAAATAAGTTTAAGTATGAATGAAAAGTTTACATTAAAAACATTAGATAAAGTTGATACACTATTTGTATAAAAATAGTGGGTAACATAAGTTAACATACACATACATCTACAGATTCTTTGAGAATTCCTATTAACCTGAATAATTAACCTTAACTAATTACACTTATGTTTGGTTATAAATAACATATGAGAAGGAATCAAGAAATTAAACTTGTAAAAATAACGATTACAGTAATACCCCGCACTTACGTACACTTTGGGACCGGAGCGTGTACGTAAAACAAAAATGTACGTAAAATGAATCTACTGCTTTTATTGATGAATAATATGTTTGAAACAAAGTAAAACAATATAAATATATAAATAAAACATAAATATATAAATAAAAAGAAAAAGAGGGATATTATGTATGTCGTTTTATACTTTTATTTCATACTTTTTTATACTATATTTTAAGTATTAAAAAAACTTTATTATTTATAAATTAATTATGAATATTATGTATTTATATTTTACAAAGGTTTTTATATTGATTTATTTCTACAAAAGTTACGTTTTTGTTCTTATTCCATTTTACATAGATTTTGTTTTGAGTTGTTTCTACATGCATTCGCTCATAACCAAATTTAGGTTTCATAGAAATAATGTAAACACATACAAAAACACGTTGTTACAAGTGTACATTCATAATATGTTATTGTGGTACATACATAATTTTGCTTTCCATAAATTGCAAAATAGAAAAAATGTAAGTAAAAAAATGTATTTGTACGTAAGTGTGAATCATTGTACGTATAATGGGCAAATGGGGACAAAAATGAAATGTACGTAAGTGCGAGTGTACGTAAAACGAGTGTACGTAACACGGGGTATTACTGTACTTTGTTGTTACACTTGTTGATACTTGGGTATTACGATTACTTATTAAGTAATTATCATTACCGTTATCAAATTTTTTGATTACTTTATTTCAACTCAAAATTTATTTGATTACGATTACTAATAATCCAAAAATATTCTAAAATTCTTATTAGATTATTACAATATTTTAGATTACTTGTAAATGATGTAAAAGTAATTCAGATTACTTTAGATTATTTTACAAGTATGGTAGTAATGAATTTATTAACTGGATTTTAAAACAGTTGGAACATTTCAGTAATACCAAGATGATAAAGAAAGAAACTTTACTCATAAATAGTTCAACTGTAATTTCTTGCAATTTTAATTTTGCAAAACTGCTGGCTTTCACTATAGTATACATGTGTATTTTTCGTATACTTAGATGTCAAATTAAATATGTAATAAATTGGCAATGTAAATTTTCCAATTTATATTTAAAGAAAATTTTTCCCGTTTTCCAAACTCTCACACTAGCACTGATTTCCAGTACAATTCACTTGGACTTTCTGAAAATACTATATTATTGCAGTATTTGACGCAATAATTTTAATAGAAACCTTAAACTTTATAATAGCAAAATATGTTTACAGACTTCAATAGGTTTACAGACTTTGCCTTTGACATCAGAAGTCAAAAATCATTTTAGTCAACGTACCGTTTTTAATTCAATTACTTCGAATACTAACGTTTGGCATGCAATGACCCTAAAGCAAGTGCTTGTGGGATAGCCTTGCAAAGGACTTTCACAGTTTATCATCAGCATATATTATTAAGGTCTAAATAAAGATTGTTAAGAAAGTGTACATAAATTTTTTAAAGTCACTGTATCATAGTGAAGAGTAACAAATAAAATATTATTTTGAGTTGAATTACATTACACAATGACATGTAATATCCTGTAGGATATTCCTGCAGGATATATAATATCCATCAGTTATAGTTGAAAATTTTACAATTACAGTTATATATTAGAAACTATATATAAATGTATATAATATATATATATATATATATTATAAAGATTTGTTATTTTAATATAATATTACTGTTATAATGTTTATTTTTATGCTTGAGTACAGTTATATTTATAATAGTGTTTTCTTTTTGTTTTATGTTATTTTTTTTTTTTTTTTTTTATATGATTGAATCTTTTTAATGGTTTTGTTGTTGTACTTCATATTTATTATATATTATTTTTTTTTATGTATTATTATTCTTTACAATGTTTAGTTGGATTATCTATATGTTACATATTTAAATAAAGAAATGGAAATAAATTTTGAAAAATTTTTCGTAAAAGTTCGAATCTTTTAAATTTGTATTTTATAAAAAAAAAAAAAATTTGAATTGCGATTTCAATTTGAATCAATTTTCATAATTGAATTTTCATCTTTTGTTTTAAGCATGTATTTCAAAAACTTATTTTGAAATGAAGACATGTATTAGGTGAACAATTAGTATTAGGTCTTCGTTTTTATCAAGTAACAGGATATAAGTGTTGTGCGCATGGGCTTTGAATGATGGTATAATTATGATGTAATATAATTACTTGACATTCAGTTAATTTTTCCAATAAAATTATAAGTCTTTAGTATTTCCGATTTTTTTTTTAATATGGCTGAATTTTCTTCTATCAAATTTTAATCAAAATCTGTCAAATCTTCCTTATATTGAATACTTATAATCGTTTTTAAAGAAGTAACTTTATTGAAAGGAGTTGAATAATTTTTAGTCTGGATTATTTTAATGTGTGTGTTTTTAAATTTATAACAGGGCTTATACTATCAGTTATATCATCGGTCTGTACTCCTTTGCGAATAATTGAAACATTTTAAGTATATGCTGATAAAGAACTAATAATTAAGATGTTTTTAAACAAATTTTAAAAAAACCTCCGCCTCCGAATTTTTTTTCAAGACATAACCAAAATCTAACAGGGTGTTCTACTTCCTATTACCAGAGTCTTTCAACGAGGAATAATTAACTCCGAAAATATTATGTAAAATTCGGAATTTTTTTTAATTCCGAAAATTTTCGGAGTTAAGTTTTTTTTAAATAGGTACTTTTATTATAAATGAATACTTCGAATTACATTTGCAAAAAATTGAAATTAACCGGATTATATGAGATCTGACATATACATTAATATTCACCATTCATAAAAAAATATCCACCACTACATTTTATAAAAAATTTATCATCATTTGACACAAAATAAAAAATATTTTTTCTAAATACATATACAATATATATATATTTACTTTAATTTTTATGTATTTATTTTATTTATTTGTTTTCTCTCTCTCCTCCTTCTCTTTCTAAATAAAAAAAAAAAAATTTAGGTGTCATCATGAAAAGTTGGAAAATTTGTCTTTTCATCAGATTAAAGAGATTTATAGTGGATTCGAGAATCCATCTTGTACAAAATTAAGTGATGTTGTTGATGGTAGTATTGGTATACCGGCTAAAGATGAAATTTGTGACAAGTGGATTTATAACTATGAATTTGGTTATATAAGTATGACAACAGAGGTGAGTTTTTATTTTTTATTTATTTATTTTTTTTTAATTCCATTTATTATTATTTCAATTTTATTTATGAATACTTTTATTTATAAAGAAAAGTGTATATATATATATATATATATATATATATATTTATGTATTAAATTGTTGTTATTAAGATGTCCTCGAATATATATTGTTCCATTACCAAGAAGAGAACCATTTATTTATTTCTTAATGCGATTTTATATATTAGGTATATATATATATATATATATATATATATATATATATATTGAGTATATATACTCAGGTTATATCTAAATAAAATACAATATAAATAATGTAAAAATGAGAAAAATGAAATTTATTAAAATGAATTTTCTTTGAATCCAACAGATGGTGGATGGTTGAATTTTGTATTTAGATATGAAAATAAAATAAGATTTCCATAAGGAAATACTTGAAATGATGATGGCTTTGTTTTTTGTTATTTATGTATTTTTTAAATGTTTTTGCTTTTAGTTTTTTTTTTTTAATAATTTTCAATAATTTATTTTTATTATAATGTATTTTAAAGACGGTAAATATTTTTTAATGGAGTTTTTTTCTGATGGTTGCAATATTTTTTTTTTTGAATATTAGTTAAAAATTTCAATTTACATTTTATTTGAATGAAAATGACATTATTTTACGTAGGAATTGATTAAATTGTGATTGAATTTATGGGCTATGTTAGAAATGGTTTCAAAATTTTATTATGATATTTTTATTATTTAGACTATATCGGTTTGCGAACCGTCTAAACGAAAGAGCTAATTTATTTGATATTTAATTATGTAAATTACATTTTAATTTTAAATTTAGGTATCACTATTATTAAGTGGTACACAACCCACCATTTATGAAGTTATTCATACGCCAAGGCATGACCATAAAATATGAAGGCCATGGTGGGCAACAATGTAAATGTAATTAAGCGATTGTCCACCTCTGAAATAATAATCTTTTTTATTGACATTTTCGAAAAATTTGTGTTATACTTAAATACTCGTATGCTAGCACCGGGACAGCGTAAAAATGCCATATGCTATAAAGCCATGACGACTTTATATCACTTTATGTCATCAATTTCATAGCGAATTTCCCATTCACATATTGAAAAAGCCCTACCATATAAAATTAAAAAATAGGTATTGGGGATTCTTTGGGAAGGATCTTAGATTTAGGAGAAGATTACAAAATCGGAAATAAAATAAAATGTCTAACAAATTTATTACTGACTTATAATTTATGAAAAAAAATTTAGGAGTGGTTTTATAATTAAATTCAAAATCAGGGTTCATATTCATTTGTCTAGCGGGGATTTGAAGGTGGTAGTTCGCATTACGTTAAAAGCCTTGTCACTGACTTTTTATGTATGATAAAAACTTAGTAGAGGTTTTAGAGAATGGATAATATAATAATAATGTCTGCGTTCCAATAATTACAGACATTATCAGGGTTTTAAATTCCTTACGTGAGACTTTTAGTTTAAAATAATCTAATATTTTTAACTGCTTTTGAATTAAATCTAGGATCTACAGTGAACTCGAATTCTTAATATGCATAACTAACTTCTACAGTTTCTAATTACATGTTTTATATTTTTCCTTTAAACAGCTCAATTGGGTGTGTCACAACTCATTCAAATCAACAATTGGTCAATCATTTTTCTTTGTGGGTTCAGTTGTTGGTACAAGTGCATTTGGAATATTAGCTGATAAATTTGGACGTTTACCAGTTATTATTGTATCAAATTTAACGGGTGCTTTTGGTGATTTTGTAACATCATTTGCCTTTTCAGTGTCAACATTTTCATTTTGTCGATTTTTATCAGGATTAGCAGCTGATTCTAACTATTATATGACATATATATTAGGTAAGATTTTTAATCATCCTAGAAATATGCAATTTATTAAATTTTATTATATTTGTTTAATTTAGTCTTAGAATATTTAAGACCATCAATGCGTACAACTGGTTTAAATTTTGTTACTGGAATATTTTATCCAGCTGGCTTAGTAGCAACACCATGGCTTGCAGTTTGGGTTGGTGATTGGAAAAAATATTTATGGTGTGCTTCATTACCGCTGTCAATTGTCGTTCTCTGTTATTTCTTTTTAATTGAAAGTGCTCAATGGAAAGTGACACGAAAAGATTATAAGGGTGCAGTAAAAATATTACAAAAAGTTGCAAAATTTAATGGTCGTGTTGTAACAGAGGAGACATTTAAAGAATTTGAAGAATATTATACAAGTAGAAATATTGAAACAGATACACAAGTTAATTTCTTTACAATGTTTAAAACACCAAGACTTCGAAAATTGACTTCAATTTTACTATTTAAATCGTAAGTTTTTATTCAAAGTTAACTGATTTCAAATATTTTACCAGTGTTAAAATAATTTTTCAGAGTTGTTATTACATTGTGTTATGATGTTGTTTCGAGGAATGTTGAAAATATGGGAATATCAGCATTCATTATGTTTACAATTAGTTCAATGGCAGTTTTACCGTCCTGTATGTCTGTGGTATTATTACAAGATCGTTTGGGTCGCAAGGCAATGGCATCAATGTCCCTGTTTATTGGTGGAATATTTACAGCAGCAACTGGTATTATTGTTGCATATCAACAACAATATCAAAATGTTGCACTATTAGCTTGTATGTTATTTATTGCACGTTATGGTGTAGCTATTTCTTATGAATCATCAGCACAATATGCAGCCGAATTAATTCCAACATGTGTTCGAGGGCAAGCAGTTGGTGCTGTACATTTGTTCGGATATGGTGTTACATTTTTAAGTGCTTATATTATTTATTTAGGAAAATTCTTTAAACCTTTACCATCTATGATATTGTGTGTGCTATTATTCTCCGGATCATTTTTATGTTTATTATTGCCCGAGACAATGAATAGGTAAGTTAAAGTTATCTTTAAATATTTCAAAAAGCTATAATTTATCCAAATTCTTTAATATTAATCCGCAGGCAATTACCAAACTCCTTGGAGGATGGGGAAAAATTCGGAATCGGAGAAAAAATGTTTGATTTCCCATGGACTAAAAAGAAACAGCAGAAAGAAGGAGCTGATGAAATACGTAGAAGAAGTTCTGTTATATCGATGTCAATGAATTCATTAAAATCAATATGAAAGTTACAAAATCGCCTTAAATTAGGTTAAAATTATTATATATTAAAAATTTTTTTTTTTTTTTTTTTTAAGAACGATCGATTTTAAGACAGGAATTTATTTTTGTAAGAGAATTTTTAATTTTTTCTATAAATTAAAATTAGTTTCAATATTTATTATTAAGTAAATGGAAGTTTAATTAGTTGCGAATTTCAATCTTTTTGGTATGCACAACTTTTAAAAATTAAATTTAGTAAAAAGGTTGGAAATTAAATTAAAAAGTGATAATGTACATAAGGTTGTTCATGAATGCCGAAAATTATCTCATTAATATAAGTTGAAAGTAAACTAATTTCTGAAAATAACAGATAATACTTAGAATAGTTAAAATACTATTCTTCAAACTATTTAAATACAGGTTGTGTTTTTTTTTTAAGTTTTAGTTTACTTTGAAAACATTTCCGTTCTTTTAAAAGTGTCTCAAGAAAGTTATTGATTTTTTAAAGATGAGCTAGGTAAAGTTTTAATTACAAATAAAGACGATGCAACTTATTAAAACTCATATAAGTAATATTATGAGTCCCAACTTATTAAAACTCGTATACAAATTATGAGTCTTTAAATCTATATTAATTCTAATTGTCAGTGAAGGAATTTTAAACATTGCTCTAATATTGTACTGCAGATAAGGGCTCACGCTTGACACTTGAGATCCGGGTATACTCAACACAAGATATTTTAGATTCAATTTCATCGAAAACAGTCTAACACTAAGTTGAATCGATATAAGCCATTTAATTTAGCTTTGACAGTTTCAATATTCAAACTTTGGATACATCGTTACTTTGGGTACATCCGATCGTCTTTAAACTTTACTGATGGATACATTATCATCTGATATAGGTTCAAATTAGTTATGATGATATTAAAGCCATTAGTTAATTTATTGGAGCAAACCACTTAAACAGTTTTATCACATATATTGCTGAAGCTATGGATCCTTGACTGTTCTTAAAGGAAGCCTTGAACCAACGTGATAGAGAAGTTTAGGAGGGGGTTTATTTCTAACGATTTCCGAGATAACTGTCTTTAAAGTCAATTTTTAAAAGAAAATCTAGAATTTCGACCCAGTTCCTGTATCTTCAATCCTGTAGTTTCCTGACCAATTTTTATGATGAATATCTCGTGTTGAAATCCCGGTCAGATCATATCTAATAAAAAAATATCGTAAAATTGTATAATTATATCGTAAAAATTAATATCGTAATACAAGATAAGATTTAATAAAAATATATAAATAACTCTTCGGTAGGATAATAGATGGCGCAGAAAATTAACATTTGTGTACTTATAGTCTTATACAATAGCTGCAGCCGAGTAATCAATGGCTTGGTGAATATAATGATTAAAGAAACCGAAGCCTAGTCTAAATAAACTTGGTGAATGCCTTATACTTCTTAAAGAAGTGGAAAAGAAATGAAAAAAATCTAGCTGACGTTATGGGCTTTCATAACAATATCATCCATAATTTTTATTATATCTCATGTTTGAAGAGTAACAAGAACTTAAATCCGAAAAATATTTATATTTTTCATTATTTTTATTAAATAACTGTAATTTTGATTAAAATTTCAATCAAATTTTTAAAGCCTCCTATTCTTCTTACAAATAGGTAGACCTACAAGTCCTCAGCTTCAATTGAAGTTCTAACATTTTTCTCATTTTCCAACAACTTTCGAGATTTTTATCTTGATATTGCTATTGCGTGACACCTTCGCCTTCAGAACTTTTAAGTCACGGACACCCTGTCCAATGTTACATTAGATTATTAAGAATTGTGTGGTTTAAAACTTGGCTAAAGCTTATCTTTAATTTTTAATTTAAATGTAAACAAATGTACTAGGTAATGAAACGAATAGTAACTATATTTAAATAAAGGTTAGATAATTTATGTAAAAAATATTGAGTGATAAATGGATGTAAAAATTATTTTTGTAATTAAATAATTAAGTAATTATTTAAAAAAAAAAAAATTTAACAAAAGTGCTAAAGAAAATTTATTTTTTAATTGAATGGAATAAAATGAAAAAATAAAAAAATAGAATAAAATTAATGTTAGTGTTAACATATCAAAAAATTTACATATCAAAAAAAAATATTAATTAAAAATAAATTAAAAAAAAAAGATATAGATATGAATTTATTTTTTTAAAAAAGAATTTATTAAAAAATAACAACAAATTTTATTTATGTACGTAATATTTAAATTCATAGTTGTATATATATATATATATATTTTATTAAAAAAAAATTTTAAAATAAATTAATTCGAAATTCGAAAATGTTATTATTACAATTAAATGGAGAAATATTTAGTCGAAATATTTAATAATAGTAATTAAATTAATAATAATAAAATGTTAACAATCAAAAATATAATCAAAAAATAAATAAAAATCAAAATAAATAATGAAAAATACATAATATAAAATGAACAATAAATATGTGCTTCCGCTTTGCAAAATTAAAAAAAAAAAACAATTTTTAATTGATTTATTTCCGGAATTTTTCCCCTCTAGAAAAATTAAAAAAAAAACACAAATTTTCAGTTGTAAATGAGTGTTAAACATATGCAATCAACTGGAAGTATCTTGATTATCAATTATGTAAGTATGTTCAACAATGTTTTTAGGTTATAATATAACTTTGTACAACAAACTCGTTGATCCGTTCTTCCATAACCTTAACGAGCTTCTAAACACAAAATCAAACAAATTATTACGTATTTGAATTCCTGGGACATTGATTATAAATCCAAAATAAAACACAAATCAAGTGATTGCAGTTGGATAAAAAGGTGTAATAAATGGTGTAATCTAGTACTAATTGAGGCCTTCACGCACCATTGTTGTGGTCACAAGCTTATCTACCTACCCCCATTTTCAATTAACTAGGGTAAGTTATAGTCAAATTTGAATTATTAAAGATACAAGTTAATTTAACTATGGTACTTTGGAAATGGTACGATAAAAGAATGTAGTGGGGAGGAAGGAGATTATATTTAAAAAAAATTAAACAAACAAGACGTAAGTAATAGTGATTTAAACAATAATGCCAGTTAATTTTAGGTCCTGATGCAATTAATTTTCGAGAGAGTCCCTGAAAACTTCAAAATCAAATTGAAGAACGAGGCATTACGAGTACAATGTTTATTATATGTACTGTTCTTGGGATCGCTCAAAATTTGTAATTTGAACATTTTGAGAAATAGGTCTTCTTGGTAGCGTGCCCGGTACAAAATGCAAGCACTGGATTTGAATATGTGATTTGAAATAAGTTTATCGAAATATTTTTAAATAGAAAACGAGGAAGAGTGTGGTAGAGTAGACTGTGTCAACTCTGGGATACCCGTATGACGGTTATATAAACATTATATCATTTAAAAACATTAATTACTTTTGGCAAAATTGCAAACTTACAGCTTTATTAGTAGTAATGTAATGCCCATATAAAAGAAAGAGTTGTATGGCAGCTACTCGAACCCTCTGTAGTAGACCAACCAAATTTTGCAGTAACTTTGGCCATTACACCAAACTATTTTTGGCAAAATTTCAGACACCCAACTTCAATAGGTATAGAGTAATGCTCATATAAAATAAGAAGTTGTATGGCAGCTACTCAAACCCTTTGCAGTAGACCAACCAAATTTTGCAGAAACTTTGGCCATTACACTAAACTATTCTTAGCAAAATTTCAGATATCCAGCTTCATTAGGTATAGAGTAATGCTCATATAAAATAAGAAGTTGTATGGCAGCTACCCGAACCAATGGCCCAAAATAGCTGGATTTAAATAGCGATGACGGCTATTGCAAAAAAACGAATTCGCGAAAATTTCAAGATCCTAGCTCCTTTAGTTTTCGAATTATCGTGCGGACGGACAGACGGACGGACATACATAGCTAAATCGATTTCTTTTTCGATTCTGATCCAATCCATACACTTGAGTCTATATCTACCTCCCCTACTTCTCTGCGTCACAAACGTAATGGCAAATTTATTATACCCTTTGACTATATAGTCATACGGGTATAACGAGAAGTTAAGAATATTTTTATATATGTAATGAATTAAGTAAAAGGCTTGATTAAAAAATTTCTTGCAAATCGAACAATATCAAGGAAATTAGTTTGTCGGTAGCACGACGGACCGAAAGAGATTAATGCATATAGATTAGCACTTAAAAACTAAGAAACTGTTCAGCTAAAAAGAAAAAAAAAGGTTAACCCTGCTTTACATTCCGAGCAAATTAAAACTAGATGAGAGTCCAGAGAACTATCGTGCAAAATATGAAAAAATTAAAATAAAATTGAAAAGAAATAGAAGTGTTTAATTTTGAAAAACCCTACAATGAAAAGCATATAGAAATTAACCTTTTTCTAATAAAAGACTTAATTCCGTTGTTGGCTTAAACTACATAAAAATTTAGAAATATAGTACTGGAAAATAAGTATTTTTTCAGTTGATGATAAGGTTAACGTACACAATCTACATCTCAGTTAAAACTTTTATTAGAAACTTTGATTAATGTAATGTAATAATCCATTCTCTCTCCATTCCATGGTACAATTTGACTAATCTGCGTTCTTCCAAGAAAAAGCATTCATCCCGAATTTTATTAAAATCGTTTGAGATTTTGAAGAATTATAAGAACTTGACATTCCTGAAACTCCTAGAATCGCTACACCCCATGATACTAGAGTCAATTTATGGGAAATATTTTTTTGGGGTACTTACGAATAGGCTATTTACCAAATTTGAACTCATTTCGAAGATGAAAACTAAATATTTCCTTCCGATACCGTTGTCTGATTTGCGTAACTGCAAACTTTAAATTATTATATATAAAGAAAGCATTGTTACAAAATTTCATCAAGATCGGTTGAAATTCGCGCGAGGTATCGTGCTCACATACACGCACTCACACACGAACACAAAACAATTTTTTTTCGGATTCCGACAAAATGGAACAGAACTTCTGTCCTCTTTTCACCAATGAATTAATAACCTTTTAATTCTATAGAAATTGATAATGAAGAAATGCTAAAATCATGCAAATATATCTTTAAAAGAAATGCATCTTCAAATTAATCATACACTAAGATAATTTAAATATTAATTAGTTAAATAATAAAAATTGAATTAGTTTGAAAAACTTTTTTAAAGAAATTAAGGAAACCATCAAACTATAAGTCTGCCAAGCCTCCCTTAACAATTCAAATTATAATCGACTTTCTAACGTTTTTACTTAAAAAATTTAATTCGAACATTTCGATACACTTTTTTTTGTAAATGTGTATTACACTGTTTTACATGAAAAAAAAGTACAATAACAGTTATAATAACAATAATAACAGTAATGAACTGTTATTTTATATAATCTTTAATAATATTCACTTTGTACAATGTTCTTTTTTTATTTTTTTCTTTTTTTTATATATGTAACACCATATTAATAGAATTTTATATGTTATTTCATTTTGTTTTCTGATATTCAGCCCCACCCCTTTTATGTCTTTTATGTGGGGATTCTTTTGAAAACAAAACAAAAAAGGTTTATACAGTTATTTTTCAATTTCTAAACAATGTATTTACAAGAATATAAACAACATCCTTTTCTAAAATGTTTTTTTATAAAGTGTTTTTACCGCAAAAAAAAAGAAGAAAAATATAAAAAAAGAGACAAAAAATCGAAAAGAAGAGAAGAAAAAATTGATGTTTTTTTTTTTTGTTTAAAGGATAATATTCCACTTTATGATAAAGTTAAGGACAGATATTTTATTAAAATTGATCTGAGTTTGGTAGGGGAGTGTAATAAGTTGAAAGGAAGAGTTAGTATTTAATTTAGAATTAACGTTTTGCTCAGAACTGTCTAATTCAAAGAGAGATTCGATGATATTGAATTGCAGAGAAGAATGAAGTGCTGAAAACAATAATACTTGAAGTAAAAATCGAATAATAATATTCGGAGGAACTAAGGCTTAAAAATTGCAACAATCTTGTAGACAACTTAGTGCTCGTTAATAACATTTAAGGGAAGATTTCTAAAATGATTGTAGATAAAATGCAAATTTTTTTTTCTACTCTTACAAGTAGTATAGGGCTTTCATTTAATCAATTTCAACTAAGCTTCAGATTGTTGGATAATTACTTTTACTGAACTGTTGATTACACAGCTGTAACTATTGTACGATGAAAATCTGATAGGGTCTTTTGAAAGAAAGATTCAACGTAAAATTTTTGGTTCAACTAACGTCAATGGAGTTTGGAGATAGCGACACAATCGCGAGCTGTACGAGTTGTACAACAATACTGATCTCGTAACTTGAATTAAAATCCAACGATTACGCAGGTAAGGTCACGTAGTGAGGATGAACGATGATGCTCCAGGAAGAACAGTTTTTGACTCCAATCCGCAAGGTAGACGCCTAAGAGGTCGACCACAACTTCGATGAAAAGACGGGGTTGAGTCAGACTTAAGAATGCTGAACATTGTTGGAAGTTGGAAAGAAGCTGCGCAAGACAGAAGCCAATGGAGGAAGGCTTTGGACTCGGCTCAAAAATAATAATTTGTTATGCCGATAAAGTGAAGTAAAAGTAGGTAACTATAGTACATAAGTGCATTACGATATAAACTATTACAAAAGCGATTTTCGTGTCCTTTTATTTTATGGGATATGATCTAACTATGATTTGAATCTGAAATCTTTCTATTGAAACACTGACGACTTGTAAATATCGAAGCTGTAAAATATAAAATTTTATTACGACATTCTTAAAACATTCTGTGAATCTCAATCGATCAAGTTAAATACATTCGGAGCATAAAGATTTTAACTATTTTCAAGCCACTATTCGAAACGTTTTTAAAATTCCTGAACCTAATTCAGTTTCGGATTAAAATATTTCAGGACCTTATTATTTTTTCAAGAGAAAACCCCTAGCAATAAGAAAAAGTTAAAAATCTAACTACTTTCTTTTTGTTCTTTATACCCTACACCTAAAATAGGGTCGTATTAATTTTGGTATTGTGTTGTCAACCACCGAAAGGAGGTAAGCTAAGTATGGAAAAGTAGATATATTTAATCTTGATTATCTATATTGTAATCTTGATTATTTTTATACTGTAGATTACTAGTGCCAAAAGTACGGCGGGGAATGCAATTGTGCGAAATCGGCCCATGAGTTTCGATTCTGAGAGTTTTTGATCGAACCAAAGCCAAACGAGTATATTTTTATAACCAATAAAGATAGAACCTTCAAATTTGATACTAGAAAGTTCATCTTATTTCCCTTTTGTTTCTGATAAATGGAATAATCGGAGTGGTGGTTCGGGTATCTTCCATGCACCTCCCAATACTTAAAATGCATATTTTTGAAATTAATGTAGATAGAAACTTAAAATTAGGTAAAAATGTGTTCTGCAATATTTCCATTATCTCCCCGAAATTTTAAATGAATTAAAATGGTGGGTCAAATACCTCCCACGCACCTCCCAAAGTTTAACAAGCTTATTTTCGGAATTAAAAACGCTACAAGTCCGAAATATAGCTCATGGTAGTTCTGTCTTGTTCCCATGTTCTTGAATTTTTAAAAAAATTGAAGTGGTTTTTTGGGTACCTATCACATCACACGCCTCCTCAAAACCTAATTAACATATCTTCGGAATTAATAAAGATAGAAACTAAACTTTATTATCAAATTTATTAAAAAACAACTCGGCCTGTTTGCTTTATATTCTTGATATCTTAGAGAGTTAAAAGGAGAGGGGGGGGGGGGAGGGGTTTCGACATGTAATCGTTAATTGAACATATCAGATGTAGGGTATTACTAAGTTGGCTGCATCGCCTTACAGTTGTTTCAATACTCCTTTTTTTTTTCTTCAATGTTTAACTGAATTGAACATGACTTCAGAAATGTTTTATAAGACCACACACACACATGTTGTTTTAAATTTAAGAAAGAAACAAAAAAAAATTTGAAAGAAAAAGAAAGATATATACTACATGAAAAAAAAGCAATAACAAATAAGTAAAAAAAACAACAAAAAAAAAAAGGATAAAATAATACCGTTATTATAACGTTATAACATTAAGGGTCCTCTGGAGAACATTTTCATTTCCGTTTTTTCTTGTTTTTTTTTTTTTTTTTTCTGATTATGTTCTGAGGTTCGAAAGTAAAAAAAAATTGTGCCTTATTATTCTTATATCATTGTGTATATTCTCTGAGTTGTGTCAAAATCTTGTTAACTGGGGTGTTATTATACATATATATCGTTTTAATAAGTGAATGTGTGTTTGATACTTATATGTTTATTTGTATGCGTGTGAATGGGTTATTGTTACAGAGTCATCATCATCATCAAGTTATATGAGTTGTTCTTAAAAATGATGTGTTACATCACATTAAATACACAACAAAAACAAAATGGGGCATTGTTGTTGTTGTTTTTGTTGTTTTTTCAGATATTTTATTTTTTTTTTAAACAGTTACCATTAACATAAATGACTTTTGTGAATGAAAATGTTATTTTGTGGGTTCTATAAAGTTTTTTACTAAAACCAAAAAAACAACCCTTAATATTATTGTTGTTGATTATTATTATTAGTTAAAAAGAGAGAGAAATAATAATAAAATAAAAAACAAAGTGAAAGAGAAAGAGGGATAGAATTAAAAAAAAAAGAAAAAAACAAAAAAAGAAGTTATATATGGGACCGCATATAAAAGTGAATAAAAATGAAGTTAATTTAGTGGTAAATGAGACAACATCAAGATTTATATAGAAAAAAAGTTTTATTTTATTTTCTTTCTCTTTTTTTTTTTTTTTTCTTGTTGTGGGTTTCAATACTTTTATCTCTTTCTAACATTTTTATTTTATTATATTCAATTTTATTAATTTCATGTAAAATGTATGTTTTATTGTGTGGAACAGTTTTCACTTAATTTTTTAAAAAAAAGAAATAAAAAACAACAAAGTTAAAATTAAATGTTGAGGTTATGTTGTTATATTAAACAGTTATTTATTGTTTCATTCCTGCTACATATTAAAGAATGAATGAGAAGATTTTTCTAGTAATAAATATAATCAATTAATTGAATTTAAAAAGAGAAAACAAAAGCGTTCATTTATTTTTAAAATGTTGTTAATTTGTTGAAAATTTAATTTTAAATTGGTATCATTTAAAATTTTATAGTGTAGTTTTGGGTTTTTGTGTGTTGGGTATGGAATTGAGGGGTTAATGATTTTAAATTAATTTTAGAAAAAAAAAAAAGAGATAAGTGTTTTAAGATATGTTTGATAATAAAGTGGTATAATTTTGAAGTGTTAGGGTAGTTAAGGAATATATTTTAAGGTTGCTGGGGGTGTTGATATTTTAAAGTTATTGGGGGATTTAAATAGACCGTATCAAATAAGTCCCCAAGAAAAAAGTGGCCAGAAAAAAAGTTGGAAAATGTTTTCGAAATTTGTAAGAAACTTTGAGAACTTTTTTCTACGTTAAAAGTCTTCAAAGTTGAGAAAATTTTAAAACCCTGATTTTGTATCCTATTTTGAAATCTGTCCTAGCATTTTTTCATAAACATGTCAGCAACAATTAGCATTTAATTTGAGGACTTTAATAAAAATTTTATTTTGCGAACTTTTTGAATACGTGCAAAAGCGTATTTTGGGGACTTTTTCCGTACTGCCCTTTTGTTTTTTTTTTAAGCGCTGTCTATACCATTGGTACATGTTGGAAAAGGGGTTCATATTATATTCGTGTTATAAGAATTGATCTTAATAAATTCCACATACAATTTAAACATGAGATAGTACTAGGCCTTTTAACATGTAGAAACGTCTTAGATTTTCAATATTTACAATTCTATTTTATGTTTATGTTGTAATATTTTGTATTGTAATATTAAGTATATAGTATTCTATATCTGTGAGTTATATTATTCAATTAAATTATTTGTTTATATTAATGTATTTTTTATTGGAGATATATAATTATTGATTAAGCCATTAATTTGAACCCAATGGCGAATGGTTGCTGAGTCGAAAACCAGAAAAGTTTTTCCACTTTTAGTAGAATTCGAACTCGGGCCTTTCCGAATGAAAGGTCTGTACTCAACCACTGAGTTACCCAGCCGTGTATAAATAATATAACTCTAATGTAGAAATTTAAGGCTGTAATGTTGGTATGATTGAATATTTTTTGGTCTTGACGCAACAATGTTCCTTTCTTGAAAGAAAATTGAAAAATAATTAAAATTTCTGTTGGTTGGTTAATTGAATTTTAAGTGCAGAATTAATAGAAAAAAGTGTTTGCAAGGAGTTAATTCAAATAAAAAAGCTTTGTAACTGACAAAACGTATGTATACACATATGGGTAGGAGCCCTTGGAGTTGGAGATCTCTTCACAGCTGAACTAATAAATGGGAATTCATTTGCGTGACATCAATTTATGGATCCATATCGCATCTAAAGTGTTCCTCAAAGTTATTAATACGTAAGTTTACGATATAGTTCGGCTTAAGTAGAATGTTATATTTCCTCTGATTATGTACCTGCACACTACTCCTATCTCCCATTATTCTAAATTCACCTAATCTATTCATCTTTAACTCTTTTCATATCTTTATCCTCAAAATTAAACAGTGCAATTTGTATCAACTTCCGCACTATTTCAATGGGTCATATTCGACATTTTTCCTTATCCCTATATTGTCCTATAATTGAATTAGAATTATAAAAAAACGAGGAAGATTATATTGATAGTGCATACCCACTATGGTGCATAAAATAATGCGTAAAAAAAAAAAAATTAAAAAAAAAAAAAAAAAACAAAATTAAAAAAAAAAAAAAACAAAAACAATAAAAAAAAACCACACAAAAAAAAATTTTAATTCATTGAACCATAATTTTAGCTTGAAAAATAAAAAAAAAAATTTTAATTTATTATCCCATAAGTTTTGCTTAAACAAAAAAAAAACTAAAAAAAAAAACAAAAAAAAAAACCAAAAAAATTGGCCCACCCTAAAAGTCCGGTGGCCCGAGTGATGTCCAACTTTGCCAAGTTACTTGTCCTATTACTTTACCTGCCCAATTTTAACCTCGTAGCTTCATTAGATTAACAGTTATTGAATCGAAACCTTTTATGGCAGCCCCCGAAAATGGGGCCGTAACATTTTGAAACTTCATATAAGTGCTCGATTCATTATATAACTAACCGTGTGTAATTTTCATCCTCGTAGTATAATTAGTTTTGAAGAAATTCATACTGGTGCAAAAAAGTTGTATGGCAGCTCCCTGAAGCCTTGGTCCGATTTTAACCAAAAACAATAGGGAACCTAGAAATTGTCTAAAAATGACTTTGTGTGAATTTCAAGACTCTAGCCCTTTTAGTTTTTGATATCGTGCTGACACACGGACGGACGGACAGACACACATAGCTAGATCGACTAATTTTTCGATTCTAAGCCGATACGTACCCTTGACACTATATCTAGCTCGTCTAGATCGATGCGTTACAAACGGAGGAGCAATTTTAATATACCGGATGTCATATCTGTATGCACGGGTATAATAAATGCAATTATTTTATAAAACTGTTGGAAAAAAAAGAGGGAGAGAGAGCGCACTGAGACTGCAATATTTTTTAAGTTATACAATTTATTTTTAATACTCGTAATAGATTGCGATTTAATTTTAACGATTTTTTCAGAATATAAACTACGTAAAAAAATTGGGTTTAACTGTGCTATAGTTTCTAAATTCAATATAAACAGTTAAAAAATACAGTTCGTTTTTAACATTAATTGCTTAATCGTGATATTGGATTATACAATCAACTTAACATATTTAGTTGCTTTACTATAAAAGTTAGATACATTATTAAACGTTATCAAATCGCTTTTGATTTTCTAAAAGCGTAGTTTAAATTCTGAAGACAAAAATATGAATTTTTTTAAAAGTTTATTTGTCTTATTTGTATTAGTTGGTAATTTTTAGTTAATAAATTTTAAGCTCTTTGTAATTAAATTTCAATTACTTTCAAAGTTTAACATTAAAATTACAATTACTCTTTATGAAAAATATATAGGATTATGTCAGTCTAGAGCAACTACAACAGATGATTCGCAAACCATAAAAGCTAAAGAACCAAAAACAACTACAACGGGAAATCTAGAATCTCCCGGAGCATTTTCAAGAAAATCAACAACAGGTGATTCAGAGAACGCTAGAATGACTTTAACCGAAAAACAAAAAACCGACAGAAGAAATCCAAGAAGATCAACTACAACAGAAGAACCAGAAACTACAAGAAGAACTACAAGTAAATCAACAACAACAGAAGAACCAAAGACAACCTCAACAACTACTAGAAACACATCAACAACAGAAGAGCCAAAAACAACCACAACAACTACCAGAAAAACAACAACTGCAGAACCAGAAACCACCAGAACAACTACTATAAGAACAACAACAACAGAAGAACCCAGAACAACCACAACAACAACAGAAGAACCAAAAACAATCACAACAACCACCAGAAAAACCACTACAACTGAAGAACCAGATACCACCACAACAACTACTAGAAGAACAACGACAACTAATGAACCGGAGTCTGCAACATCTACTACCAGAAGAACCACCACTACAACTGAAGAACCAGAAACTACCACAACAACTACTAGGAAAACAACTACAACTGAAGAACCAGATACCACCACAACAACTACTAGAAGAACAACGACAACTAATGAACCACAGATTAGAACATCTAGTACCAGAAAAACCACTACAACTGAAGAACCAGAAACTACCACAACAACTACTAGAAAAACAACTACAACTGTAGAACCAGAGACAACGACGACAACTACAAGAAGAACAACTACAACTGAAGGTTCAGAGACAACAAGAACAACCACTAGAAGAACAACTACAACTAAAAATCCAGAGACTACAAGAACAACTCCCAGAAGGACAACAACAACGCATGATCCAAATATTCCGAAACCAACTTGCTGTAACAATTCGGGTCATGGAACGGGCTATAATCGTAACCCTGGCTGTACTGGCAACACTATTATAGAGGGTAGCGTTAAAGGGATGTCTGGTGTGGCATCATGGTTTGCAAAGGAAGTTAATATTTTAATACTGTCCGATCATATATTTTTAGAACCATCTTGTGAAGAAAATTGTGAAAATCAGGCAGCTCCAGCAATTAATATGACAGAGTTAGCTCGGATTCTGAATTGTGAAGAAGAGCAAATAGAGTTAGAAAGCGAAAAAGCCTAATCAAAGTTAGGAAAAATCATATTTTCTTCGTGAGATGGGATAACTTAAGATTTTCTATCAAATTATACATTATTATGTGTTTTTATTTTTAAAATATAATTTAAATTTTTTAGATTGTAGGTAATTTATTTAAAAGGAAATTAATTGTTATAAAAAAATAATAAAAACTTTTTTTAAGCTTTAGTATTTGTTATAAATTTCCATTTTGGGTCATATTTAAATTGTACGGGAGGAGGATTTAGAATTTATTTAGAATTTATTTTGGAGCTAAAAAAATATATCAGAAATTGCTGATGATATTGAATAAAGTGGACTGAAACTATCATAAGTTTAATTTCTTACATATTTTACAAGCTTCATTTCCTAAATACGTTCCTCATTTATATCAAAAGTCCTATTTTGAGTTTAGTTGTATAATGGAGTGGTTTTAATTGGTTCAAATCCAACACAACTTGGAGAAATTTCATGCATTAGTTTTGGAGGACTGTTGAAGATTTGCCCACGATTTTGAAGACTGAACCTCATAGTATTTATCTCTCGCTGTAGTACGTTAGAATGATGAAGGTAATTCTAATTTATAAACTGCAGCTAAAATTTCTGCAGCTACACCAAACTAATCACCAGCATAAACAAACCATCTTACCAAAGCTTTTCATTGCTAGGGCAACTTAAAATATTTTGACTTGGTTCCACAAAAAGTTTTATTAGCAGGTGCTTCAATTTTGTTTTTTCCTCTTTTGAGACTAGAAAGGACATCCTAGGCACCTCTTCCTCTATACTTTTCCAGTTGAGGTTAGTTCTTCTAATATCGTTCGCCTTTAGTAGATATTGGAGCGCCCTCGTCTTCGAACTCCATGTAGGTTCTTTTCCATTGCTTCCAAAGCTATACATTCCTGTGGTTTGCTAAGTGTTTGCCCTATCCATCACCACTTTCTTCTTTTGATCTTTTGCCCAATCAGTTTTGCTTTGGCAACTTTCTATAGGTTATTATTACTTAATGTATTTGGCCAATGTAGAGTATCATATGATTCTTAGTGATGAAGACTTATAGTTTCTGTGCGTTGTTGCTTGTAACTGATCACGTTTCACTTTATAGGCCTTAAAATAGGAATTAACAAATTACAACACCTAGGCTGAAAGATATTAAGCAAATTAAACATGGAAAAAAAGAAAGTTTATAATTTAAGTTGATAATATTAACTCTAAATAACACGCGAATCTTGTACTTAATAAATTTTAAATTTAATATTTTCTTTTAAATTTCTTAAAAAAATTTCCTTTAAATTGCAAAAGTGCAATAAAATAAGTTAACTAAAACAACTACTACTAGCATTCATGTATATTACAAGGACAATAGATTATTTCATTACTCATCTGTACAAAATACACATTCCATTACAATTTATATATATTTGAGCTTAAGGGGCTCACAATTGTTAAAATATTTTTTATTATTTTATTGCAACAAAGTTCAAAAGAACACAAAATTTTTTTCTATTTTTGGAATCCAGGAATATGCCATCCACCATGGTTCAGTAGTATTTTTAAAAAGAATTCGTTAGAAAGTCTTTCATTCTTCATTTCTTTAGATTAACTCTAAAGGATCTTTTAAAAGAAAATAATATTGTGAATGTAAGGATAATACAACAGGATTAAAAAAAAACAAAAAAACAGAATTGTTAAGTTGTATTTAGTTTTTTGTCTTGTGTTGTGTTGCATTATGATGCAACCAGCGGATTTAAAAGTATGTTTTAAGTTTAAGTCTTGTTATGTTGTTGTTATTGGTGTGATTTTGAAAAAAAAAGCAAAAAAATAAATTTAAAGAATTTTATTTTAAAAAGAAATTTTTTTTTTTATCTTTTTTTTATTTTAAAGAAAGTTTTTTATTTCAAGTTTAAGAAAATGGACATCATGATTCGTTTTACGGCAGACATTTTAAAAATTTGATCTAAAAGTTAGTTCATGACTTTTCTAAAAAAAAATCTGTCTTAAACAATTCTTATGGTTTGGTACTCCTTACCCCAATTACGATTGGTAGTATTGGATTTTAGTTTTATTTAATTTCGAATCATTTTCAAAGTTAAATGTTAATGAGAGCCTCGACTTAAAAGATTCAGAATATAAGGATGATAGAAATGCTTAATATTTAAAATGGTAAGATCCTAGAGGACAGGCATTGGTCGGTTTATAAAAATCAATATTAGTCCGAGAACAAATGTATGCAAGACCAATAGGGAATGGGGTTTGTTACGAAATCAGAATTCTTTAATTTGTTTAACGAGGATTTTGGACAACATCTTCAAATATTTTAAATGCCTTGATATATGGATTCAAAAAAAAAAAATTGGTATAGTGTTTTTTCTGATTTATGACCAATATTTGTCAGAACGAATATTCAAATCACTTTTGGATCACTGTATAAATTTTTGAACATTAATTTGGAACTTTGCGGGACCTTTCCCTTTCCAAGTATCCTTTTCTCATTTTTCAATTTTAATGTTAAAATTGTCTTGCAGAAGTGCAAAATAGAGCTGTTCTTCCTATAGATTATCCAACGTCACCTTAACATTCACTCAACTCACCCATCGTCAATATCTTATAGGGACTAAAACATGGTTTAGAGAAATTAAACAACTAATGACTCTACTGAAGATTTTCCAACGGGAAATAATAAAGGTAACAGACGCTGATAAACTAATCAGATGGCGCATCACGTCTTATGGAAATTCGCTGTTCACGTTTATGAAACTGAATATGTTCACTAAAGTTCATAATGTATATGTGTACGATTTAGCTAAGTTTAAGAAGAAAATCTTTCTTCTAAATATCCCATTAAATTTTCCTTATCCCTTATAATCTTTATTTCCCTAATAATTCCCAAATTCTTTCATATCCTCATCTTTGGAATCAAACTAAATATTAGTATTACAGATCTCACTTTAAAGTTTGATTCAAAAAAGATCATGGTTTGGGTAAAGTCGAACATAGGAGCATCTCTGGTATTTAAAGGAACATCTCAGAGTTACAATGTCCACTCTTTCGAAGCCTTCAACTATTTCTCAAAATGATTTTAGCTTTGAAGCCTAAACGTTTTGAAATTGTAGTCACTCTAATTCCTATGTTACAAGTCATATGTCTGCTAAAGAAGAAGTCTCTTATTTAGATACAACTGCTAAAAGTTTTAAAGATCCAATTGTCAGTCAATAAAACCGATCACATTATATAAAATCTTTATGATCTTTGTAGAGCATCTTGTTATATCAGATTGTTTTGTAGCATGGACCATAATGCCAGAGGGAGAAAGTTATCCATTTATTTTATTTTTATTTTGTTCTATTATGCGATTTCTTATTTTTTTTTTAGAAAGCAGGGTCCGATTAGTAAATGTTTTCTATTAAAGATTATACAAGATTGAGGTATTGTTATAGAAAAGAATAATGTTTGATTAAATGTCTTATTATAGTTTAAATTTTTTTTTCTTTTCTGATTATTTTTTAAGTTTTTCATGAAAAGATGATATTTTATTTTTAGTTAAATGGTGCTAAAAACAAACTTAAATGGTGTTAAAAAAATATTTTCTTGTAAAAATTTTATCAGATTTTAAAGTTTTCTTTTATAAAGTTAATTTGAAATTTTTGTTTTTTTTTTACATAATTTAAGTTTTTTAGTTAAGAGTTAAAAAGTTGTAGTTTTTTGAGTAAAATATTTTTATTTAATTTAAATTTTATTTTTTAGTTATTTAATAATATTTACATAAAGTGTTGTATTTATTTATGTACTAAAAAATTTTAAGAAATAATTAAAAGAATCCAACGCGAATAAAATAGTTTTTACTAAAATAGTTCTCCTAAAAGTATGCAACAAAATATATATTAAGAGAAAATTATTCTTTTAAATAAAAATTTTTCTAGAGTGACGTAAGTTTTTTTAATGGTATTGGGAGCTTTTGTTTTTGTAATCAGATCTATGCTAAGATTAACGTTTTATCCGAATTCTGATCGTTTTGAGTTGAAAAAAAAACACTGAGAGCTGGAATTGCCAATTCTCATAATATATTTTATGCAAAATATTTTTTATTTTCATAATAATTAATATAAAATCAAGAGAATGATTTTAAAATTAAAGATCAACCATTCGAAAAAAAAGAAAACTTTTTAAAACAGCAAAACTAAATAAAAAAAAACAAATTTTCTCCATTTTATTTATTTAATTTCATCAATTTATTTAAATTGTCTTAACTACTGCTCTTTCATTTCGCATGTAGTTGACATTGTATTTTTTGACAATTCTGTGAAATCTGAAACAAAGCTAACTATAATAGTTCGTTTCATTTATAACTCATTCGTCAAGTCATAATCATACGACACGAAGCGTACATATCATATGAAATCATACATTCAAAAAAATTAAATTGAACAGGAATTAAAAGTACCTAAAATTAAAAAGAATTTAAAAATTTCAGAATCAAACATAAAAAGTTAAATAAATAAATTTTTAATAATTAAATATTTTTATTTGGCATTTCATGCGTATGATTTGTTATGACTATTATAGTTATGGTTATGATTTCGTATATCATATGTAATCATATCGAATATTTATCGAAAGCTAACATCATATGCCTATTATTTAGTTAGGGATAATATAAGAATTATTAAATTTAATTAAAATTTGAGAGATTTGTTATTTTATATCTGTTTAATAATATTATAATAATAAGATTCTTGATAGGTTTTAATCAATAGTATAATAAAAACCGTTTTCATATGTTATGATTACTAACCAAAATAATTAATGGATTTTCATACAAGTACTTTATTTCAATTACTTTTAATTCAATTATATATTATTTGAAATGTAATTATGATTTTTTATCTTACAATTTCTTGTAATTGTAATTGAATTTCTTTTAATTGAGTTGTACCGAAGTCAAATAAATATTCTTTTACTATCGAATGAGGACAAAAAGACATTTAGAAATTTGACACACATGTAAAACACTAATTGAAACTTATGAAAATTCCATGTAACTTGTGTGTTACGGTTCAAATTAAATGTTTAATTTTTTGTAACTTTTTACCTGATCAGACCGGATGTATTACAGTAAATAATTGTCAAAAGTTTGGCATATGTGACTGCCAAATAGTTCATTTGACATTGTTTTTGTCTTTTTTTGGCAAGTGATTCAGTTATTGAATGAAAATGAAATAAAGTTTGATTGTATATAAATATAATTCGTAAGTATGAAAATAACAAAGCTGTATAATTAAAATGTTTATTGTGATTATCAGCTGAATGGCTGATAATTTTCGATTTTATTCAGTTACTATCCACCATTAGGTTAAAATAGATGGCCAATAATTCACAATTCTATATCAATAATAAAATGTGAATTAATATAATAACAGAAACAAATACAAAATATAAAAGTTAAATTTAATTGAATAATATAACACGCAGATAGAGAAATACCTTAAAATTCATTCAAAATATAAAATTTTTACAATATATAAACAAATAGAATTAAATCTTTTGAAACTACATGTTATAAGATCTAGTATGTTAAATACTTTCTCATGTATTAATTTTATGGGGAGATTTAAATTCTAATAATATGCCCAGTGCGTTCTATTCTATTCCTATAGACGCATCTCTTATATTTATGATACATACTGGGTTTAACAGTATTTAGTCAATAATTTTTTTTGAAATATTTGCATTCATCTCAAACTTGATTCAATTGAATGAATCATGTAATATTTTATTAAAATGAAAATATTTGTAAAAATAATACTCTTGATAATTTTATAAAAAATAGATTAAATAAAATTATTTTAAAAATTCGAAAAGAAATTCAAAATGAATTTTATTAAATTTAAAAGTACGTGATGTCTATAATAAAAAAAAACTAGACATAAAATGCCATACATAGATCGTACTAGGATAATAATATACTATCATACTATGTACCTTTTCTACTACTTAATATGTATCCTATAATCTAGTGTAAATCTATTACTTGGCTCTAGTCATCATATGTTACTTATAGTGTTTATTTTATTAAATGTTTGTGTATATGTCTTTAATTTTGTCTTTCTTATCTTTGATAAAAGTTTTGTCTCAGTTTTTTTTTTCAATTGTTCTTATCCACTTGTTAGTTTTATGCCAACAAAGAGAGATTTTAAAATTTTTTTTCTCTCTTTGTTTAATGTTCTTATCCCTGAAATCTAATATTCCAGAAATTTAATTTTTTTTTTAAAGTGTACTTAGCATAAATTGAACTCTTTATAATAGGTACAAACAAAGTCTATAAAGTGATAATAATATGAAAAATTTTTGGGGTCGGTATAATACATCGGCTTTTAAAATATTGTAAATCAAAATTATAGAAATACAAAATTTGTAAAACTATTTTTTGTAATCTACATCTAAGGTTTCTTCAATGATTTAAATAATTGTTCTTTTGAACTAGCAAAACAACCCGGCGACACACTGGTATTTCGAAATATCTAACAATGTTTTTGCGTACGAACAACAAACCATCTCAGAA
Organism: Dolichopus griseipennis; assembly: GCA_963082915.1. Lineage (NCBI taxonomy): Eukaryota > Metazoa > Arthropoda > Insecta > Diptera > Dolichopodidae > Dolichopus > Dolichopus griseipennis. The sequence continues at coordinate 30,986,357 of OY720442.1, read as the reverse complement.
GATAAAATAAATTATAGCAAATTAAGGTATAATAGAGTTTTAATGCAACGAATATAAGATTATGTAAAATATTCGATCAAAGCAGTCATATGAACCAACGTAAGTACCACTAGGAGTTAACAAATTTAGAAACTGGTTGGTACAATCAATCAATCTACTGTAAAGAAGCAACTCACATGTAAAATTGGCATCGTATTTGTGAAATTGCTAACAAAGGATAAATTGGAACTAAAATTAATGTAACCTATCGACAAATTAGAGTAAATTCTCGAACATAATTTCCATTAAGAAAGGCAAATCGTAAAATCAAAAAATTGGTTGCGTCCAAAACGGTTTACGAATCAAACAAATAAATAGTTCTTGCAACAGCTAAAATCTAGCTGAAAATTTCTGTAAAATTGGATTTTCAAGATCAAACCATTTGAAGATGCACCGAGTAGCTGTTTTTAGCAGACAAAAAAACTTCTTATGAGAAAACAGTTATGTCTTAACATTAAAGATTACAGAAGTTTTAGGTATTCATATTAGAGGGTTATTTTAATCCTGACAACCCTTTATTAAAAATCTTTGACTAAACTTTTAAATTTAATCGATGTTTTCTTCTTTAATCTTCTGAAGACTTACATTCCGTCGAACTGTTAGGATGTGTATTCCATTATATTTACTAGATTTATTTATTTATTACGTATCATTATACATATATGCACTAGGTATCTGTAACTCGCTTTTTCCAATTTGAAATATGATGTGTTATTATGGTATAAATTATAAATTATATTTTTTTATTAGACGTGATCTGACCATGGTTGAACCCGACACCCTTCGTTTGAAAGACCAATGTAATCATTTGAACCAGAGATCCTTCCACCAATATGCCATCGATCGGATCGGATTCTTTGTTGTAATGCAACATGTATTAATCAAACCAATATACTTATGATATTTTTAGAACCACTGCCCTATGCTGCAAGTGATGCACCCATTTAGTTTTGTAGCTGCAAAGTCCTATCGAATTTTTGAATTAAAAAATTCAACTACATCCATTCCTTTAGTCAAGATTATTCTATTTTTTAGAATCTTTTCTACAAAAACTGCAAAATACAAAAGATTCTAAAAAAAAAAAAAATAGAATAACCTTGACTAAAGGAATGGATGCACTTCGATTTTTTAATCCAAAAATTCAATAAAGCCAAACAATAAATATTTTCTTCTTAAAGAAAATAAGGTAAAAAATACTCTAGAATTTTTTTTATATACCGTTAGGCTTTACAAATATTTTTTTATAAAGGATAAACAATTTTTATTTGAATTTTTTCTTTTTAAGTATCTTAAGATTTTTTTTTTTTTCAATTTGTAAATGTATTGGAACATGTGTACACTTGCCAAGAAAATAAATAGTTTCCCTTTGTATTTTTTATTGAATAGAATGTGTTTGAGATAAATAACATATATTTGATCATAGATGGCATTCACGTTCTTATCATAGTTTATATACCATACACACATACATGTAAAAAAATTTAATATGTTTTTCTTTATTGGAAATTCTTCTCTCGATTTAATCGAAATTTCATTATACTTGCAAATATTAGTGTATAAGTTTGTTAAGTAGCCAACTACTAGTACTATTGTTGGATATATGTTATACAGTTGCTTCAAGTTCAGGTCAAAAAAGCTATTGAAAATTGTTTTTTTTGTTGCACTGTTGATAATAAAGGATAACAATATCCTTGATCCGAATAAGTATATAAGGAAAAACTACGTAAATTGTTTTTTTTTTCAATTCATCTGAAGCAATTTGTCTTGTAAAAATCGTTTTATTTTCATACCTTAGACTTAAATAAGGAAAAAAAAGAGATGGAAAATGAAAGAAGAGGTAGCAAAAAAATATTTGGAGATTGAAAACTTTAAATTGAAATAAATTGAATTAAAATAGATATTACTTAAATAATGGAAATTGGCTACAAGAATAAAATCGATTTAACATGGATAAAGAGGGCATAATTTTTAGTTTTAAGGAATTCCTTTAGAATAAAATTTTTTAATAAATATAAAGTTGGTATAGATTTTAAAGGCGATGACCCAATACTGGCGTCGCTTTTAGCGTTGCTTTGAAGTTTATGTAGAATAAATGAATTAAATGAAATTTGACCAAATAGAAAAGTGACGCTAGAGTAGACCAACTTTCTGTTTTTACTCGCGTTGACATTAAACACTATTTTTTTTTAAAGGTAAAAACACAATTCCGACGACCGACTTCCGACCACAAGCTATATTCGCTCCGCTCAACTGTTTTTTTGCGACATAATTATAACATAACTGTAGCGAAGCGAAAAATAAAAAATATTAACAAAAAATTACAAAAATTTAAAAATGAATTTCTTAAAAATTGTACGAACTGTAAAATTGTCGTAAGTTATTTGCGGCATATAGATTGTCTAAAAGAATTTGAAATTTCAAGAAGAAGATAGTGGATAGTGGATACGTGAAATAAATTTGTAAACCCGATATAAGTTTGGGTTTTTTGAAAAATTCTTCAGAGTTTAAAATTGAACTCATTATTAAATGTTTAAATTAAAAGAGTTCGTTCATTGTTTACAAAAACTTATAAATAAAAACGTTCAAAAATTGTGTCAAACAAAAACTTATAAATAAAAACGTTCAAAAATTGTGTCAAATTTAAAAATTTGTTTTTAACATTTAAAAATGTTGTCAAACTCGACTCCAGCGAAAAAATTAAAAAATAAACCTACACACATAAATCATACCAAAATTTGGAATTTTACTTAGAATTTTACTATTAAAGCAAAACTGGTTAAAAATGAGAGACACTTTCTTCAATATAAAGAACCGCTTTCAAATTTAAACAAATCTTTTAACATAAGTTAAAGTATAATGTTTGATCTTCAAATTTTGTATATTAACAAAAAAAAATTTGAACAGGTATTCAAGTTACAGGTGTTTAAAAATAGCAAAATTTCAATTTTCAAGCCCTTATAGCTGGATCCCTTATAAAGGATCTAACTACTCCCAAAATTTCAAGACCCTAACTTAGCCCGTTTAGAAGGTATGTGGGGCCAAAAATTTTGCAAAAATTTAGTTTTGCATAATGGTAAATTTTAGTACCATATGGCAACCCTATACATTACAGCGACATATTTTTGTAAAGCCTATAAAAGCAGCTCTCTTCTACCGCTTTTCGATTGAAAATAAACCTAACAGAACTCTTATTATACCAATTTAAATATAGGACTTTTTTGGGATTTAAAATATAATTAAAGAGCTTTCAATTTTGTAAATCACAAAAAAAAAATTTTAACAGGTATTCAAGTTACAGGTGTTTAAAAATAGCAAAATTTCAATTTTCGGGACAGACAGACGGACGGACGGACGGACAGAGTGAAACTATATAGGCACATTTTTACAAAATTTTTTGAAAATGTGCTAAAAATGGACTCACAGATTTTATAGTAAAACTAATTTCAAGCCAAGAAAAATTAAAAAAGTTTGACTCTAAGATCGCATGTGCTGGATCGAATTTGAATAATGAGGTATACCCAGAACAACATGAAGAAGAACGGTGCTGGATGAATTATGTAGACACGAAATATCCTGAAATGAAATAGTAGAAAAATCTATATTTAGAAATGAATGAGGGAATGAATTGGACCCCTTTCCATGTGAAGCAACATGAAAAGGTACTAGGGTAAGGGCCCTAGATAACAAAAACTGATGATGAAAGTCTCGATCGTGTAATTCGATTCGATTATCATTTGTAAGGTGTACATACATAACTTTAGTTTTACTTATGTTAATATCTAGGCCAAATTAATGGTTAATTATGCCTGTTCATCTCTGGGCATACTTTGCATTGCATCTAGAAGATTATTTTTATTACTCCGGTAGTCTTTAAGATGGTGCTGAGTAATATGATGCCTCGCCAATTGTTGATGAATAATTAAATAGTTCTTTTTTAATAATTGATTAGCAGTTATAAATATAGACAAATATAAAAAGTAATTCTCTTGAAATATTTTAATTTTTTTAACTTGTGCTTATATATCACAGATGAAATTAAAATTTGAGTATTAAAATAAAATTGATTCACAATGCACTCTACTAAATAGTAAAAAAACGTATAACTATGCATTTTAAAATATGCATTCTTAAAGCCGAAAAACTAGTAGGGGTTAAACTATTTCAATGTGAATCTTATCTAGCCAAATTTAACGAATATTAATGATTATTTCTTATTCTTTCTTTAGCTCCGTTAAAATATTTTTGAAAAATTTATCTGAAAAATAAGGAAATATATTCTGATATTACAACTTATTAATTTTAAACATTAATTTATAAAAGTTGTGGAGAGTAATTTATAAATATTCGATTTTCCATTTTTTTTTTAATGGTCAAAAACTTAAAAATATAGGAAGGAGTCTATATGACTTTTTATAATTTAAAAAATTTTTCTGAAATTTCATATTTTAAATTTATATTTTTGTCTTAAATTTGTCAAACTTTGAAATTTTCTAAAATTCGGACATCATATATTGTACACTTGTCTAGACATATATGAATTCCCAAGTTGGTAAAGTAAAAGTTCTGATTATATGTCAATCATTTTCAAAATATCATGTTATACACTTCTAAAAAATTAAAGTTTAACAACATCTGTTAAAACTGGGAAATTGCTTTTTTTGTTATTATTCTGAAAATATTCCACCTTGGTTCGTTACATCAATTTATATCAATAATGGCTATTTTTAAATTTATATGGTCATTTATTTGTGACAAATAAATTTTAAAAAATTTTTAAAATCAAAAGTAAACTTTGGAAATTTAGTTAAAAATGAAAAATTGTCATCCAATGTACTGTGTGTTTTATTGTCTTCGTTCCGGAGGATTGGTGATTTGTAGAATTTCCTGGCATATTGAGAACTTAGCGATGAAATATCATGATTTATTTTAAATTAAAATTGTATTTTTAGTTTAGAAGCTTAAATTTATTTATTTATATTTAATTTTACAAATCATATTAGATTTTTCAATATTAGGAACACCATCGGTTACCAGGGTGATTAAAGGTTCGATACAACAATTAAACTTTAAGCTCTTCTTCCGCTAAGACGCTACAATCTGTCGTAGAACCCTGGCCTCCTTAATACTCCTCTTCCATTTCACTCGATCTTGGGCAACAGTCCAATTTTGCACTTGGAGCATTATAATAGCGTCTAACTCGACGGCATCAATCCGTCGATTTTTTGGCTTCCCTAATAAAGTTTGAGGTTTTTATAATGGATCTTAAGGCATCAACCTAAAATGTTATATCATATATGTATTAAATAAATCGTTTCGTTTGATTTTTAGGATCTGGATTGGAAAAGGAAATTGGGGATAGAATTTAGGAATTAGGATTTAGTTGAATAAAGGGAAAAATTTTGAGAGGTATCATGAAGATGGAAGTTATGTTTCTTTTTAACTCTATAGAATCGTATATATATAAATTACCAATTTCTGGAAATATATTACATTGCAATTAATTTCATAAAAACCGTGTTATGTTATTTTACTAATTGAACGGTGCAGGGATAAGTATCTGTCGTATACCATGTTTCATATTGAAAAATTTTGAGAAGAGGATTAATTGTATGATTTCTTTAGAACAGGTGTTCGTTCCTACAAGATATCTATAAAACAGGGTATGTATGTGGATTGAACTTTGAGTTAACACTAGGATCACTCATAAGACAGATAGGTTTATTTAGCACTTTATTGATATATCCCAGCGCAGTTTGAGGAGCTCCAGCCTTAATATGTCTATTTAATTCGGTTTTTAGTACATGTCGTTGATTTTATCCATTTTTGGTACATATGGTGGAAATGCATAGTGAATTTTGTGTTGACTGGGCGGTTTTGAATTGGAAATATATTGTTCAACAAACAAATTCACTTTTTTATGAGAATCTGATAAAATTCTGTTTTTTTTTATTAACAAGATGACTCGCTAACATCCTCCTTCAGACTCTTTGTAAAAGTCTAACAGGACTTGCATGTCTTAAGAACATGTGGAATTAGTCATGATCATGGCGGTCTATTGAATTAATTAAAACTCGTCACTTTATCAAATGTAGAATTTAAATCGGCACTAAAGTATAAGATCAGTCCCAAATTTGTTATTCAATTTTCAAATTCTTCGGAATGAATAAAAGGAATCCTATCTTCCTTTTGCAGGGTAATAATAAAAAAAAATTTTAAATTAAATTTTATTAAGATATCAAAAAGTTTTTCAAAAAAAAGAAAAAAAGAACATAATAGAAAAATTTAAAAGTAATCAAAAGAAATTCGGAACTATTTTGGAAGAAAAATGGAAATAAAATATTTGAAATTTGATAATGGTAAAATATTTAAGTTTGTCATTTTTTTTTCACTCAAATTCTTCTACACAAAATTTATTGAAAATCCGTCGTGAACGTGACAATGCACTTTGAAAAATTTTATTTTCAGTTTTTCTTAAAATTTTTTCGAAATTGAAACAAAAAAGTTTTAAATTAAAATTTTTTTTTTCGATGGGACGGAGAAAAGACAAAAATAAAAGTTATGTTTTAAGGAAATGGAATTTTTAAAATCTAGAAAACTTTTTAATTTTTTTGTAGTTTTTATTTTTTAAAAGATATCTGAGTGCGTTAGCAGTGTTTTGAATTATTGTGTTTTTTTTTCAGATCAACTTTATCCAATTTGATGTCATCTTAATCTGGGTCATTTGATAAGAATATTTGTCTATACTACAGGAGTATATGTTTAAATATCATATCATCATCTATTAAATAGAATTTTTTAACAAAACTTCTTTAATTTCATGTTTAAAAGTTTAAATATCTGTTAAGATAACCTTATTTTAATTTTGAATGTAGAGATTCCAATGGATAACCGAATATGTATTTAAAACTACGATAGAAACCGTTAGTTGGTTTAATCTTTAGCAAATCCTTGTTAGTGGCTGTTGCCAATGTCTTATGTCCAATATTTTTACTGCCGATTAATTTCAGTTTATCCCCCTTCCAAAACAATATATTTTTCTGTCACATCATTAAAAACAGGACTACCCCCATTTTTCCAGGAATGCCAAATTGATACGGAACCTGGTGATTCCCCAAAAAAACTAAAAGACCTAATCAAATATTTGCCTGTGTTTCCACATCTTGAATAACTTAATATCTTCCAAAGTATTAAAAAATAAATAAGCCTGTCTTCTTATATTAAATGTTTATTGGTCCTTTCATCATTATTTCAACTAATCTTTGGTAATTATTTGGTATTATAATTTTTTTAACATATCACAAAATTTTAAAATACGATTTTTTTGGATTTAATACTAACATTAGACAAATTAACTTCTAATTGATCCGTTGAAGCAGTTTTATCTTTACTTTTCTCCCAACATGAAAATTGAAATATTTTTTCACCACGTCCAAATTCCTCTGCTGCTTCTACAGTGCATGGTAATGTTCTAAAACAATTGTTTTTCGGAACAATTAATTTTTTTAACAATTTACAAATATAATCTTTACCTATTCAGTGTCTCTGGTAACAAAAGACATAATCCTGCACCAAATAATGATAAAGTACCAAGTATTAAAGCAGGGAATGGATGTTTCAAATAAAGAATATATGAACTTAAGAATGTAAATGCAAAACCGGCAACATGTACAGCTGCAACACCTTGTCCACGTACACATGTTGGTATTAATTCAGTTGCATACTGTGCAGCCGAATTATATGCTACTGTGACACCAAAACGTCCCAAGATTGCTAAAGATGTTATAAGCTTTACATCTGTGTATAGAAAATAAAGTATAAATTTTTTTGTAATTGTGTTAAGAAACCTTGAGTTCAATTAAGTTACCATTTGCTGTGTTTTTCCATAAAACAATTAGTCCAGATGTAGCAGTAAATATTCCACTTAGTAGTAATGAGCTTGATGCCATTGCTTTACGTCCAATTTTATCTTGTAATAGTACTAGAACAATACATGCTGGAAAAATTGCTGTTGCACTTAAAGAAAACATTACAAATGGTGAGATGCCAAGTCCTTCAACATTACGTGAAATTGCATCATAACATAATGTTATTACCATTCTAAATACGTTAAAAAAATTTGGTATTAGAAAAGTCACATTTATTATAAAGGATTTGGGATTGTTTTGAATAACGAATTATGGTTCCCTTTAACTAAAGTTTATTTTACAACATAGGAATTTTTAAATATTTATGGTTTTCTCCCTTCCGTGGCGTTTGGAATCTTCAGTTCAGTCAATTTAATTTTCTACAGTTCAGTCAGTTTGTTTGTATTAAGTTAATTTTACCCCTTTCCAAATATACTTTCTTATACCCAATTTTTTTGTTGCACTCTACTTCCGTCAGTTCAGTTAGTTTTATTGTCTTCAGTTAATTCTACCGCCTTTGATGGCAAGATTTTTAGTTACCCTTTCCAAATAAATTCTCCTATGTCAAATTCTCTACTTACTTCAGTTCGGTCAGTTTGATTGTCTTCAGTTAATTCTTCCGTCTTTATAGGTAAAGTTTTTGTTACGCTCTCGAAATAAACCCTCCCATTTCCAATTTATGGCGAATTCTGAAGGTGCTCATATTTTACCAAAAGAAAATACTAAGAGTGATTGAGATCTTTAGGATATCTTCTAAATAAAAACATATTTTGAAGACACACTTCCTTAGTAGGTATTCCTTAAACTGTAGAAATATTGGGTTGCTTAAAAAAGAGTTCCGAAGTATATTCAAATTCAAAAACTAATTTTATAGAAGACTCATTAAATTTCTAAACTTTCCTCCATTTGAAAACGAAATGTTATACTTACGATTTAAAAAACAATATCAATGTGTTTCGTCTTAGTCGAGGCGTTTTAAATAATTTACACATATTGACTTTCTCTGATGTTCCAGCCATACTTTTTATACAATTATTTTTAAATTCTTCAAATACATAATCATCAATATTCCGACCATTGAATTTTGCAACACGTTTTAAACATTTTACAGCTTTATCATATTCTCGATGTGTTACTAACCACTGAGCACTTTCAGCCACAAAAAAATATGAAAATGGTACTATTAGAAATGGTATCCCAGTAACTAATAAAAACATTCTCCAATGACCAACATAAACCGCAATCCATGGTGTTATAGCTGAACCAATACAATAAAATACTCCAATACATAAACTTAAACCCGTTGTACGCATTGATGGTCTTAGGTATTCCATAACTATTTGGTGAATGATAATTTGGTAGTCCAACAATATTTATTACGAAAAGAAGCCCCAAGTACATTTAATGGTATGCAGAAGTTGATATTTAAATTGTAAAAAAAAAAAACATTAATAAAAATAAAAAATAAAATATAAATAATGATAAAGATACATTAAAATTACAACGTTCCAGATTGTATTTAAAATTGAAGAAGAAGAAGATGAAAAAAAAAAATGGATGAATTTCTACAAAAAAAAATTGCAAGGAAAAAAATTAAAATAAAAAAAAAATTGAAATAGAAATATTACATTTAATATGAAATTGTAATACATTTTAACAATTGCAATACAACAATATTGCAAAACCGAGCAGGAAACGCGGTAGGACTTGAAATATTCGAAGGACTAACAAAAAGAAGGAATAAATATAGGATATAAGTATATATTCAATATGTATATATGTACAGTTAAGATGAAAAATCTTTTTATATTGTTTGTGGTATTGTAGATATGAAAAATAGTAAAATAGTTTTTAAAAAATTTTTCATTTCTTTATAAAATTGCAGTTAGTGCAGAGGTGGTGCAAGGTTTAAGGGAATTTTCCGTTTAGTCTATATTTTGTTCAGGAAATTTTTGTGATTCTTCGACAGAATATTTAGCCACAATTTATGGGTAAATTTAGCCATAGAAGTCACAACCCTGTTCTATAGAATCCCCATAAGTGTATAGTTTTTAACTTGATGGTGCAGTCCAGTGTGACCCGTTTGAAGTATACCTCATTAATTAAAGTCCAAATTCTAAAATCAGTAATTTTAGGATTATAAAATTTGGTTATTTAAATCTTTTCTAAGCTTAAAGCTTTTTGTAAACTTAATTTTTTTTTATTATTCTCATGAAAGTTTTATGACAAGTTTTCGAAGCCTAGGAGTAATGAGGGCAGTGGAATACCATGATTATGGAAACAAAATATTAAAATACAGTTTTGATATCACAACAGAAAGGAGCTTAAAGATGCAATAAGCATTAGAATAAAGTTTCAAACATTAGGCAAGTAAAGTTCCCTAAAAACAGAGTAAATTCTAGAATACAATTTTATATCTTTAAATAACGGCATTAAATAAAGGAAAGATAATCATGAAAGAAAGCATTGGAAAAATTTTGAAACCCAGACAGAATGTGAGTTCTGAAACTAAGAATGCCCGAAAAGAAGTTATATGAAACAAATAATATGTTTAAATCTTTGGAGACTAAGATTTTGTTAACCATCTAGTATTAGATTTCCGGCGAGTGATTTAAGCAATTTTTAATATTTAATAAAACCGCCAAAGAACATTTTAATGTCAATAACAATTGAAACACCAAGTTAAACACCACGTGGAATGGCAAAAATCTAATTACCCTGTCACTGACAAAGAATATACTTTTTTGGAAAGAAGGTTTCCCACTACGGATGAAATGGCTAATACGGCCTTTTATAATTAATATGGACAGACAAATTCTTAGATCTTCATAAATTTCTTCAATTGCCTTTAGAATAAGAAATTGCAGCCTTAGGAGTCATCATCCCCTAAAAAATATTGAGAAACTTTACCTTAATTGTTGATTCGAGAAAACCGGCATTATTGTCTTCATTTTTAGTTCTGTCTAGAGATGAAGCTTGCAGTTTATTTCAGAGATTTACTATGAAACTCCGTATAGTAAAAAAATTCCAACTTTCATCCCTGCTTTTATATTATTTTCTTTTTGGTATTTTTTCTTTATATGTACAATACTTTTAAACTGTTTCTGGATGATAAATTACAAGAATATAAAAAATAAAAAAAAAAAAATGGGAAATAAAAGAAATAGTTTTTGATGATGTCATACAATAGAGTTATTTTATACAATGAACGGATTCACTATACTACTGCTGCTACTTAACTGTTATAGTAGTGCTAGTATTGCCGCCGTTGGTAATCAAAAAATAATTTCAAAGAAAAAAAAAATTAAAAAAAAAAAAACTCTTTTGAAATTAAATAATATTCGTAGTTTATTTTTTTTTTTATTTCAAATTGTAAAAATTTAACATCATGAAAATAGAAAATATTTTATATAAAAGAATTTTTGGTGTTCTTTAAAAAGTTAAAAAGTACTCTTTTAAAAAAAAATTTTATTTAAGTTTTAATTAAATTCGCAACAAATTACGAATTTTATTAGGAGCACTTTTTTTTTGCTTTCTTTAGCTTGTTTTTTTTTTCTTCTTGGTTGAGTTTTTCATCACAACTTTTTAGAAACTTGATGTGAGTTTTTTATGCCAAAACCAGAAACATAAAAGCAAAAGACCAAGAAAGAAAGAAATTAATTGTTACAATAATTAAGAATGCTTTTCTTTTGCAGGAACATTTATTTTAAAATTAAAAATTCAAAGCATAAAACTTACGGATCGCCACAAGTTTAATTTAATAAAAATTGGTTCCTTTGGACTTCTCCGGAATAAATAAAATAAAATTTTACAAGAGATAAGCTGGAAAATTTTGTTTAAAGTGGTTTTAATATAATTTGCAAGGGAATAGTTTGTAAACAAATGTTTTTTTGTATTGGTTTGTGAAGAAAAACAATGATTAATTGGAAATGGGGAAATACCGTTAGAATTTTACAGATTTTTTAAGAGATGCTGCTTTTTAATTTTAAATGTTTAATTTGGTGAAAATGGTACTTAATGGTAATTTTGGCTTAAAAATATATTCTAAGCTAAGGCTTCAATCTTTTCTACTATATATAGACACAATGTAATACAAAGCAGACGGGTCTGGACTAAAATTATAAATATTTGGTACTTTTGATGCTAAATTTTTATTATTGCATCTTTTACGAAAATAATTTATATTAAATATGTTGTTTGATCCACTTCTTCTTGAAGTAACTGAGGTCGAATTATATAAAATAATGTTTAAATTAGTGGAACTCTTTCACAAGCAGATCTTTTATTGACTTGATTGAAAAATTAGTTTCATATAACGGTTAATCTAAATATCTAGAAAAGAAAAAAAATTCAAGATTTTCAGGAACATAATTATTCATATTGGGAATAATTATATATTCATTGGGGAATATAGAATATTGAAAAGGCTTTTGCTAGGCTAATGTTATTTTACATTGAAAAGGTGGTAACATTTTTAGCGTAACTTCAATCAAAGCACTTGAGCGTTTAAAAATTGCATTAATGTGATCCATCTATGGCTTAAATTTTCAAAATTTTTTTAATGCATAAGTTAGAAAGCAGAAAAATTTAAATCTAATACTTGATTATAGAAAGGAAAAAAAGGAAAATAAAAATTTATTACTTACCCAAAATATACATCATTACAAAATTACTGTCAGTTGCTGTTCCAGCTATAAATCGACATACACAAAACAATTCAAATGATGTGCAAAACATTGTTGATATATTACCAAACATTGCAATCATATTTGCTAATATGAGTACTGGTAGTCTACCTTGAAATATTCAAATTGAAAACACAAAACCAAAAAGATTAATTATTATTATGATAATTTTACTGTTTAAATTTTACCGCAATCTTCAAATATTTCTATTAACTAGCTATTTAATTTCAGCGATAATAATGTATATAATACAAAACAACGCAAGAACAAAAGATGTTGATCCTTGTTGGATCTTGCCAAAATGTAAGATAAATATTTCACAACTCGAATTTTTATAAGTACTTCACACACAAAATAATGATGCTAATACTTATACATTAAAATCATTTTATTCATGAAATGAATCATGATTAAAGAATACAATAGAAATAAAGTCAAACAAAATCGAAATTCGAAAATAAGGGGAAAGAAATTACATGAATGATGAAAAAAAATATTAAAACTATTTTTCCATAGCATCGATTTTAAGAAACACGAATTGCGAAATGTTTATTTGTTTGTTTTAAGATAAATTTTAGAAATAAAAGAATTAAGAACAAACGAGAATAGAAATTTGTTTTTTTTGGTTAATCGAAAATCAAAGATTGCTTAGATGTTTTTTACTTAAAAAACAAAAATTAAACTTAGAAAAGGCATTTTAGTAGTGAAGTGTTTTTATGAATGTTTCTTTTTGTAGTCAGTGATGTGGTGCTTTTTGTTGTGTATTGGAAATATTTGCAAAAGGATAAGTCATAAGTGAAATATTTTATATTTAATATACATATAGATATATATTAATTTTTTTTTAAATTAATTAAAAAAATAGGGTAGGTACATAGTTTGATATTTTAGAGCAAAATTGTAAAATTAAATTTCTAAAGAAACTTGGTATTACAAAGTATTTTAAAATGTCTTAAAAATAAGGTGGGTAATTGCATAGGGGTCCTACTACTAAAATATAACATTTAAACATTAATTTAAACAGAAAATTCATAAAAACTATTTACCAATTTTATCAGCTAAAATACCAAGTATTAATGATCCAATAACTGATCCAATAAAAAACATTGATTGACCAACTGTTGTTTGCCATTTTGAATCACATACCCAATTTAACTATAAAAAAAAAATTAAATAATTAACCATCATTAACGCTTTTAACATAAAATTCAATTTTTTTTTATTTCACAACTCACTTCAGTTGTCATACTTTGATAACCAAAATCATAATTATAAATAAATTCTGTACATTTGTAATCATAAAAATCAATTATAGTTTTATTATATAGTACTGCTTCTAATGGTGTACATGATGGATCTTTAGCATCTTCATAAATTTTTCGAATTTCCGTTATGCTATTACCAATTAATTCTTCATGAAAGCACCTTTAAAATAAAACAACATAATAATACAAAATTCACGATTATTAAAAATGCTTATGATCTTGAACTTGTAATCATCTGATGAGAATGAGATGAGAAACAATTTGAAATTTGAATTATTAGAAAATGAAACTATAAAAAAAATGAGAGAATAAAAAAAAAATAATAAGAAAATAATTAGGAGAAAAATGTTAATTCAGACCAAAATAATGTTTTATAAGGTGTTTAACAGTGCTGTCACTCTGCAACAATTTTTTTGCAGTAGATTTGAAAAAAAATTCGAAGGTTTTTTAAGTACTGAGAAGTAATAAATATTATTGTTAAATAATTAATTAAGATTAACTTAATATAAATTTTTAAATTTTAAGATTTTAAAAACACCATCTGTCATGTAATAATTGAAAATTTAAATTTTTTTGAATTGTTTAGTTAATCCAAATGCTGAACTATAATTGTAGAACGTAAAATAAAGAGAAAGTTAAAATTGCGAATATATTCTTTTTTATGCTTGTGGTTTAGAAAGAAAATAATTCTCTCTTCTAAGAGGGAAAAATATCTCCCTCTCTCTTACGATAATAATTTAAAATTATTTTATATTGACCCAAGGGATTTAATGAGTTTTAAAAATATTGGAGAGACAAAATTTGTTGATAACATTTCATCACTATGAAGTTAAAGGTAGATAAAAGCTCTCTTTCTATTTTGAATATAATTGGGAAAATATTGCTTCAAATGAGAAAACTTTTTAAAAATATATATATATATATATTTTTTATAAAATTTTGAATGTCAAAATGAATCATGAATGCATAACTTGATTTTATCAAAGAAAATTATGGGAAATAGTTTAGAAAGATTTTTTTAAATTTAGATTTTGATTTAATTTTAAGTTATAATTAAAGTGATAGAATTCTTCGAATTTACAAAATTTTAAATTGAACGTAAAGATTTATTTGTAGGAGTGAACACATAATTTTAATATAGAATTGTAAAATTTTTAATTATAATAAATATTTTAAATCAGGAAGAATTTTTTTTTAATTGTGTGTTGGAAGATTTAATTTTTTAAATAATTGGGAATTAAAATTTTTTTGGTTCATATTATCGTGTGAACGGAAATCATGAGTCTTTTAAAAAAAATTCAGCGTTTGTAACGAATCGAATTTGAAATGAAAGGTGTAGATTTAAGTATATGGTTCGGATTGGTATCAAAAAGATCAAGCGACAAATCGAAACGACTGCGTGGAATTCTTTAGCACGATAAATCTGAAACTGAAAGCGTTAGAGTGGCAATTTTCGCTTGGAGAATTTTTGAAATAATTTAATGGTTCCCAATTTGGCAATTTTCTCAACCCTGTTTATATATCGTCGTAAATATTAAGGCTAATTTGACTTGAAATATAAAAACTAAATTCTTATGAAATTGTATATGAAGATTGGTGTAAGTAATTGTTTAACGCAGGGCTGCGGAGCTGAATATCAATTTTACCGATCCTGACTCTGTCTGCGATCCCAGCTTTTAAGCTGACTCTGACTCCAACCCCAATTCCGACTCTTCAATATAACAAGTTTTACATAATGTTAACCTTAATAAAACTGTATACCTATAACTTTACCTTCACATTAAACCTATAAAAATTTAAAAAACCTGTAATACCTTTCTTTTGAAAATACTATATTATTTAAAATAAATTTATCTGTGTGTATTTTAATATAATATACTTATAATAAAATTAATAGGAACATATTTAAACATATTTAACTCATTTTGTTCACAAACACATATTTTTAACTCCTTCTAACACAAAACTAAAACTAAATATAAATGAAATTAACTGTTACAAAATAACAAACTGTCAATTATTACATATCATTTTTAGATTTAATTTTTTAAGAATAGATTTGCTTCATTAAATTATTCATTAAGGCTTATTTTGTATACGACTCCGACTTCAATCTAACAATAATGAAATCAACTCCGATTCTGACTCCAACTACCTAAAACTCCGACTCTACAATGACTCTACTCGAACTTCACATCCCTGTCTAAATGTCGCTCAATTTTAAAATACCAAATTTTAAATAATTTATTGTTATAAAATCTTTTTTTAAAACATTGGTTTACAGTTTCTTAGTCATCCATCAGAATTTAAATACTTAATTACCTTTATTATAAATTTTATAAATATTTATAAAATTGGGGGAAATTACAAAAAAAAAAATGGAGTAGTTATTAAAAATTAACATATGTTTAATTTATTTAAAGGAAAATTTATCATTTTGATTGAAAGTTAAAAAAATAATATTGGACTGATTTAATTTTAGAGATGTACAATTTGGTTTAAATATTTTATTTTTAAAAATTCCAAAATAACATAATTAAATGTCTGTATTAAATCATTAATTTTAAATGATTTGATTACCATTTTTTTCTGAGAAATTATTGTTCATGAATAATTTGGTTGATGAGACATTTAATTTTGTAAATCAATTATTTTGAATGTATCACACTTGACAGTTCACACACTATTATCCACTTTAACCTTGAACTTTGCAAAAATTCTTAACGAACACACTATATAATACATATTTTGTATTTGAAAAATTGAAATTAATAAGAATATGTGTGTCATAATTTGTATATTGCAATATTGCATGTGATATGGCAATATTGAATCCATTTTGACATGTACAATATGTCATTTATCAAATGTAATTAATTTTAAATGTTTACAAAGGAACTGTTTTTATTTAATATTTTAAATTTTGATTTTGGTGAAAATAAATTATAAAAATATTTGCATTAATAGTTCATGTAAGTAAAAATAACATTTAAATTTTTTTTAATTATATTGTTTACTAAATTTTTTTAAGTAATTTGATAATTTCTAATTCTTTCATATAATGAAAAAATAAATGATCACAAAATATACCGTAATACAAACAATTTAATAGGTAATAGTAGGTATGTGAAATGTTATAAATTCTAAAAAATATTTTATTCTATGTATAAATTATAAAATATTAGTATAGATGTAATTAATTAAAAATTTCTTAAGATATTAATAAAATATTGTAATTTTTTGCTATTTTATTTTTTTGGAGATCTACAAGGGCAGCATTGTGTTTCACACATTTGATGGCATTTCTAAAAATTTAGTTTAGAATCGGATAAGAATACACTTTTTGATCAATAAATTAGTTGAATATATAACTTTCTTTCACCATTAGTGTTTAAAGCAGTTTTCTACACAGTTTGCAGGAAGACTGCAACAATAATGACCAAGCTAAATTTAGAGCTTGAGATGTAGAGCTTCCTAAGGGGTTTTCAATAATTCGGCTTATTCTAATGTAACTAATGTTTTTTAATAATAAAAGCTAATGTAACTTATGTTTTTTATAAATAATTTTACTAGTACACAAGATTTCAGAACACTTGAATCATGGATTATGCACCTCAACCAAAAGTAGTACAGTTTGATAAAACTTTTTCAATAATCCAATTCATTATAAATAAATGTAAGATCTTTAGATATAAAAAATTTTTCTCTATAGTAGTTTTGAATTTAACACTTTAGTAGAATTTAGAATTTTAGTATGTAATCTTTGGATTGCCTTTGTTCTCTAGTGATAAATAACCAATTAAAATTTTAGGTCTACCAAACTTATTGAGATCTGAATTGTAATGAATGATTTTTTCAATTTTTAAAATAATTGATGCAAATACCGCATTAAGATTATTATCTTTCGAATCCCTTAACACGTAACTCCAACATAAACGAAACCCATGTTGGAGTTACGTTAAGTGATAAAAGCGTCAATAAGACCATAGCGTAGAAAACTATATACATACATGATTTAAATAGAGGTGTTTATATTGAAGCATCGCTTTCATCAATGATAAGCTTTGCTCTTATAGACGCTCTTATCACTTATCGAAGCTCCAACATAAACGCACCCTAATGCGAAAGGTTAACCAAAGATTAATTTAATTTTGGAATGGAAAATCCTATTAAAGGTGGAGATGAAATGAAACTACACAAAAAATGAATGAGACAAATAAAAAAAAAATAAAAAAAAGTAAAAAAAAAACAAAAAATTTACTTACCAATGTTCTGGTATAAAACTGATTATTGTCTGTGAATAATATTGAACAGATGATAATAAATTAATTATGCAAAATAATGATAGTAGCATAAATTGATAACGGTGAAAATCACCACATTTTTCAAGTACTTTATCAATTTCAATCATTTTTGTTTTTTTTTTTGGTTTCCTTATATATTATGTATATATATATATATATATATAGTAAGTATGTATATATATATATTTATAATTAAAAGCTATATAAGTAATACTTTGTCTATAATCTTCAAATTTGTTTTTAAACTATCGTTTGTATCCTTTCTTTGTTTTTTCTTATTCCTATTTTTTATAATCGTGTAAAATTAAAGCTCATTTTAAATATTCCTTTCTCTTTCACTCCTAGTACATTTTTTTTTATTTTTTCTATAGTAATGCTTTTTTCTTTTTACAAACTTTAATTTTTAAGTTTGCGTTTGATTGTGTGTGCTTTAAGCGATTTTTAAAGAACGAAAAAAAAGATAAAAAAAATTTTTAAAGGATTTATTATCCTTTTTAAAAAAAATTTTTTATGTTGAAAATGAAAAAAAAAAAAACAAAAATTGTGGTGAATATTTGCTGACGTTAAAAATAACTATGCTTCTTAAATTTTTTTTTTTTTTTCGCCTCGTCCTTTTTGTTTTTTCTTCAATAACTTAAATGAAGTTTTTATTTTAATATCCTTCGTATTAGATGCAATATCCTTGCAACAGGAATGTTTTTAAATGTATAGTTGTCGATAAAAAAAAAACCGAAGAAATCCTTCAATTCAAATGTTAGCTATAAAGTTTTTTAAAAGTGATGAGTTGGGTAATCATTTTTGGTTGTGCGAATAGATGTTCTAGTTCCTAAATGGTGGTGGTGGTGGTGGTGGGTATGAGTATTTTTAGTTATTAATTTGATCCTTGCTAAACAATTTCCTTTTAATTTTTTGAAATCCTTTTTTTTTTTTGTTTTTTTTTGTTTGTTTTTTTTTTTGTTTTTGTAAAAGTTGTTTGATACTTGCTGGGTAACAGGAATCTCTTTATTATTATGAATAGTTAAAAAAGGTTTGTGTGTGTGTGTTTTTTGTTTTAAGAGGATAATATAATTATCGTAATTTTTTAATAGTTTTTTGGTTGAATTGAATATTTTATTGTTTGATTGAAAATTTTGTAGTTGTTGTAGTTATAATAGTTTCGCTTATATAATTTATTGGATAGTTTAAACTTCACTTTAGTTCAAATAAGTTCTTCTTGATTGGAGTTGTTTTTTTTAAACCTTTCTGTTGAAATCAAAATGAAAGGAGCAGCTGCTGAAAGGATGATAAAAAAAAAATTTATTGAAAAACCATTATGTATTTATAAAAAAGTTTTAATTTGTTAATTGTTGCGGGTGGTTATATAGTTGTTTTGAGTGCTATCTTTGAATTTTTAATTGTTTCTTACGGAGCCATGAAATAAGGCACTGAGAAATAAGACCTCAGGGTGTTATTTTTCATAGTAATTAAGAAATAAAGTGTCCGGGGTCTTATTTGTCATTTGCTATGAGATGTAACACTTCCGAGGTTTGATACTCTTTCATTAAAAACTTTTTTTAGAAATAAATACCCCGGGTGTTATTTCTCATATGTAGATAATATATTGCAAGGATCTATATTGCAAATATTCTACTTTTCTAAAATTTTGAATGCAACTTTAAAATCTCTTCTAATTCCGAAACTCACCTTCACATACATAAATAATCTAGAATATGGGGAAACTCTGATTTCGAATCCAATTTTAAAATTTTTCATTATTTAAAACCTTTCATATACATAACAGTATAAGAAATAGGACTTGGGAGTGTTATGTCTCTTTCAATTCAGTCTTCGAATTCTTGAGAAACAACACAAAAAAGGGGATTTTTTCTTCGAAAAGTCGAAAGTTAAATTGAAAGAGAAGTAACAAGTCCGGCGTTTTATTTCTCAAATCTTTTGGTGTTATCACTTATGAGAAATAACACTCCTTTGACTTTGTTTTGCTGGGCCTTATTTCATGGCTCCGTTTCTTGTAAACATTGCACATTAGATTAGTTTTTTTTTTTTTAAGCACTGCAACTGTTCAACTGTTAGACTAATAAGCCTGTCTAGTTATATTATTCAATTAAATTATTTGTTTATTTTTTGCATTTTAAAGATAATATTTTTTATTAAAGATAAATAATTATTAATTATTGATTATGCCATTAATTTGAACCCAATGGCGAATGGTAGCTGAGTCGAGTCGAAAACCAGAAAAGTTTTTTCACTTTCACTAGAATTTGAACCCGGATGAAAGGTCGGCACAAAACCACTGTGCCACCCAGCCGTTCAGAACTTTAAAGTGATTTGACCTTTTGTATACATATAATCATTTGTACATATTTTAGTAAGTAATTTTCAGGAAAAGGAACTTAAGCCCATGAAATTGTGCCTGTTAAAATTATTGAATAAATAAAATATACAAGAATTCATTTTGTTGAAGAAATTCAATTTACCTTCCAATGCTATACAATCCTAGATCACAATTTCAAAATTGATAAACTTTATATGCAACTTATAAATTTTACAAATGTATAATACACAAACACAACGGAATGCACAATTAAATAATCGTAACATTCTCCACTGTCTGGAGCCAACGTTTTTTAAATGAATTTTTTGGAATTTTATGGCCTAATTATTTTGAAAATTTTTTACACTTATTCTTAATTAAAGACTACTGGTAAAACTATTAAAATTTTTAAATAATGTTTTGAAATAAAAAAAAAAAATTAAAAATATTGCAATATTGTGAAACAACAGCTAAATGAAGCGTGAAACTAAAGTATATCGCTATCGTGTATTAATTCTAAAAATTATTTATTATGAATTATAGGGAAAAAGTTTGCAGCTGTTCCTGTTCTAACGACAGATTGGTTGTAGATTATAATAATCTTAAACACATGTAAGTCAAATACTTCAAATACTTTACGTATTATCTTTAGTTTTTAATAGTAATTTTGCAACTCGTGTTAAATTGTGTCTCACACACGGTTTTTTTTTCAATTATTCATATTACACATCTTTTTAATAGATCACATTCAATTAAATGATTCACACTTAATAATAAATTATTATTATAATGAGGTTGTGTAAATTTTGTAATTTCTGCGGATTTTTTTACTAAATTGTGATTAAGTGTTTCCATCGCGTTACACTATTTTATTTTACATTATTTTTAAAAGTTTGATTTACATTCGTTAGATAATTTATTTTTTTTTAAATTAGTTCTACCATCAAAAAATTTAATTAAATAATTCTTATAATGATTTATTGATATTTTCTATCTGTTCTGAATACATTTTTTAAACTATAAAACCTAATTTATTATCTCTTTTATTAGTTCTATTGACATAATTCGAAAAACTAAAGTATTTAAGGTTTTTATTTTTTTAATTAATATACGTAACGTTGTAGTTACTTTCGGTAAAAATTTATTTGGAATAAAAAAATAATTTGGTATTGAGATTAAAAACCATATGGGATTAAAGTAAATATACACTAATGCTAGAGTTAATAAATATAACTAATGAAAAGTCGAAGATCTCACAGTTTCTATAGTTTTTGTAAAATAATATATGTTTTTATTTTTAAACAGACCCCTACCAAATACAATGTGGTTAACTAGTGATTCTGCCTTTCCTTTTCAGTTCGGGCAGGTATTTTATTTTATATTATGTTACAAAAATTATTACGATATCAAATATAAATCACTTTCCTGTGATCCAACTGCGCTTTGATGTGATCCAACTGCGCTTTGATATGATCCAACTGCGCTTTGTAGTCGAGGCCCTTTGATTAAAAGGCCGACTTACTAACCACTACACCAGCAATTGGATTTATGAAATAATATACTTTATAAGAAAACCGAATTTATTCAAAAGTCATGTTCTTCGTTCTTAAGGCGTCGAACTTCCCGGTGTTAGTGTAATTAATAAAGTGTTAAGTTATATTAAGTGTTAGTGTAACATAATTTTCCGTTTTAACATTCAGTTATTTATCCATTATAGGTTCCAATTGTTTTTCTTTTAAAAGATATTTACCGTTACTTTAACTGTTATGTCTTTAAATGTACGAAAAACTTGCAAGTACCGTTAGACATATTCATTTTCAAATTCATCAAACAAAACCTTTAAAAATCGATTTTTAAAGACTAGCTTGTATGAAAGACATTGAAGTTCCGTTAGACATCTTAAATGCTAATTGTACCAATCTAATGCAATTACAAAATTATAGAAAAACAACTGCAATTGTAGAAACGATTGAAATTTAATACTTAAATTTTTGAATTTCCATATGGTTTTTTATCAACATGGAAGTTGAGCTTTTAAATTTAGTTTTTTTAGACAAATGTGTTCTTTTAAAACGCGTTTTTAAGTAAATTTCAAGAATATATACATATATGTATATGTATAAACATTTTTTTAATTTTGTATCTCTTAGATTAAATATGTAGACTTTATAATACAGTTTTTCATATTATGATTGATTTGAATTTTGGTTTTTATTTATTTTCTTTTGTTGAGTAAATATATATTCTGTTAAAATAAATATATATATATATATATGTATATGTATTTTAAAAATTTTTTTTAATTATATTAAACAATAGTACAAAAATATATTAATCTTTTGTTTTTTTTTAATTGAAAAAAAATTCTAACTTTTCCATTACTTTATTCGGTTATATATTACAGGTTATGTATTACAGAAGTTTATTTTTTTCTTATTTAGTTTTTTTTTTATGTAATTGTTAAACATATGAAAAAAACTGATATATGTATGTATGTGCATATACTTGTATAAATAAAACATGCACACAATGATTAACAAAAGTCAGATGACAAATATCTGATTCACCTAAGCTGATTTATCAGACTCGTACTGAACTACGCATTTATTACAAATTTTTATGAGTCAAGGAGATATACTTGTTTCACCATGGCAGACATGTAGTAGTTTCCTGAACCACCGCTCCTAATCAATTAAATTTTGAGGAACATATAAGGAATATATTTTGACCTGACACCTGAATCGAAAATTAAGTTTTAATCATTATTATTTAGAAGCTTAGGAGATTGTTCGGCAGCTTTCAGAACCAAAAAGTTCGACTTTTATACCCATTAGCAATCGCAACCTTACTTTTGGCTTGAGGTATATACCGTTAAAGGTTAATAAAGTTAGTTTCATTATTTATTGGCAGACATCGCTAAACCTACTCAGGAGGTGACGCTAATCAAGAATATGGATTCAATTACTTTAATCATTATAATCACTAAGCTGATCATTACTCGACTGTAGCTTTTGTACAAGATTATGAATACACAAATGTTAATTTTATGGGCCATCTATTTTCCTACACAAGAGTTGTTTACATATTTATATTAAATCTTATCTAATATTACGATATACTTATACAATTTTACGATATTTTTTTTATTAGATATGATCTACCGGAGTTTGAACCCTAGATTTCCCACATGAAAGGCGACGTCTTTACCACTACGCCTTTATTACGTCTTTACCATTTTTTTTATAAAAATAATTTTTTTGCGACAAGGACAAGACACGAGTTTTTTTTTTTAAATTACGGTAGAGTGGATTTTTGCAATTTTTGACGTGAAAATTGACGTCAACTGCTCTATACCCATAAATAAAATTATACGACTGTTTTATTTCAAATTTAGGAAATCTTCATTAGAGATTTGAAAATTATCTCTATTCAAAAATTTTATACTCATCAAGATTTATGCAAAGCCATGTAGTACACCATTAGGAAAAACGCACTGTATATATATCGAGAATTTTATTTGAAAAATATGAATGTAAATCCTAGTAAAACACCCATTTAATCAAAGTTATTTCTCTCTTTCCAGTAATTGTGATCAAAGTTTTTAAAATGAAAGGGTAGCTAGTAATTTTAGGGATCGTAGAGGAATCTTGTACAATGAAATATTTATTTATTTATTTATGTACAGTCTCCTACCACACACAATGTGATAAATGAGTTAATCTGCCTTTCCTTTTCAACTGTGTCACGATTTGAACCCAAAACTTTTCGATTGAAAAGCTGCCACTTTAATCACTATACTTTCAGTCAGATAAATCAATGAAATATCTCGGTTTCGTTTTTTTGCTAACTGTGCAACTGTTAAGGTAAACGACTCTTATTATAGAGCAAGTACAATTACAACATGTGATAGAACTAAAGCTAACAACGGATTGAACCGTAGATTTCAAAAAAAATTATTTGTTATACTCTTAAATTTTATTTGACTTATAAGATATTTCAGTATCTGTGAGTTATATTATTCAATAAAAATTTTTTATTTATATTTTGTATTTCATAATATTATTGTGCGGGATGTTATTTTCTTAGGAATCCTTTAATTAATATTATAAAATTATAAAATTTGTATTCTATTGAAGTTTAATGAATTTCGAACTAAATTTGTTTTATTAGAATAAAATATTGAATAATCAATTATAAAATATTTGGCTTTAGAATCTACGATGCAGGAAAATTCCAAATAAAAAATTTTAATGTATAATTTATGAACCATAATAATTTTACATAATACCTGTATATTTTATTAAACATTTAAAATTAAATTAAATTCGTTAAATGCCTCATTAAAATTTAAGCGATTTAGAATAAACGTCAGACCAAAATATTTACAACTTTCATAAAATATTTTTGTTTTACTAAAATCGAAAATTATTTTACGCTCATGTTTTTGTTATTTGGTGTTCACATGTTGTGTTCAATAAGTCATTGGCACTTTAAAGAGTATACTAAATTCGCCATTACGTTTTTGACGCAGAAAAGGAAGTGAGGTAGATATAGGCTCAAGTATATGGATCGGTTCAGAATCGTAAAATAAATCGATTTAGCTTTGTATGTCCGTCCGTCTGACCGTCTGACCGTCCGCCAGCCATACTGTAATACAACTCCTTTTTTTATATTAGTATTCCACTGAATTTAATAAAGCTGTATGTCTGAAATTTTGCCAAAAGTAATTAACCGGATGATATAATGTTTATATTACGATCATACGGGTATCCTAGAGTTGACACAGTCTACACTACTACACTCTTCCTCGTTTTTTTAAATGAAGATCTCTTTGATAACAAAAAATAATGAACCTAAAAATCTAAATGTAAGCTTAGCTTTACAAAATCTTTGTAGAATAATCGGTTATATTCAAAATGTCAAATATATAACGGGTCTTTCTTAAAGTTAAATTAAATTCTTGATAATATGCTTCTGTGTATTTATTTCGATCCATCGCTATGTGTACCAAATCATAAATATTTGATACAATAGTCCAGTTCTAGATGTTACAAAACTAAGATATTTGTTTCTGACCTATGACTCCTTTAACTTCAATTTTACTTTCCACGATGAAATAACCAAGCAATTGATTTACACTCCCATAAAAACAAATATTGGTAGGTAGTATATATTGAAAAAAATTCAAAGGTTTTTAAAAAAGCACATTTTAAATATTACTATAAAATTAATTAATTAATAATAATTTCTTAGAACTTGTTTTAGAATTTAGTGTCTGAGGAAAAATTGTTAAAAATTAAAGTAAAAAAATTCTTCAATTTTAAGGAAGTTCCAAGGACCGATTTTCTTTTAAAATTTTTTTTGAAAATCTAAATAATAATTACACAAGAAGGGAATTTTAGGACTTTTTATATAAATAATTGTGCTTTTTTTTCACCGAAAGGTTCTAATATCATTTATACATAAGGAATGGATAATGATCTTCACAATTTATTATTATACATAATATTTTTTAAATTTATGAAATAAGGTTCGATTATGAAATTTTTATTCTTTATTGTATTAAACAATGTCAAACATTTAAAATGGTAGGATATCCTTTGCTCATGGCCAATTGTATACTGCAATTTCTCGAGCAACTAATTCTGTGGATTTAAAAAATTCAGATTTTATCAGGATCTAAACAGAAACAAACCCCGGAAAGAACAGTGAGTGAAATTTAGTTTACAAAAAAGTTCATTTGTAACACTTTTATATTTATCAATTAGACTTTTAAAATAATATAAATTTGAGGAAAAGGGAAACAAAATGCAAAATCCATGTATTAATTAGTATATGTAATATTAGTAAAAAAAAAAACTCAGCAACTCTGCAATGACTTTTTGCCTAGATATAATTAGTATTAGTATAGATATAATTTTATAAAAAATTAGTTTCCTAAAACTTGGGTTACTTCGACTTTATTTCGATTCAAACTGGAATTATCGAAACCTAGAATTTGACTCCTCCTCCAGAAATCCTTTTTACATTCAATTTCAATAATTGTAATTAGCTTAGTTAAGAGTTATCATAATTCGAAAAATAATATTTTGACTTAAAATAAAAAAAAATTTCATTCAAAATAAAAAATATTCACTAAAAATAAAAATAATTCTCTTCAAATAAAAATTATTTACTTTGAGCATAATTGTTTCCTCTCAAATTAACAAATTCTTCACTTAAAATACAAATTTCTTCAATGAAAGTAAATAGGTATAAATATATTTGAGAACACACGTGTTTCTTTAAATATAAACTATTTATATTATATTCTTATTTATTTTTTTTGTCTAAAACAATTTGTTTTTAATTTTTAAATTCAAATACGTATTTAAACATAATATTATTATTATATCATTTATTCAAAACTATTCATTTCACTTTCTTTTAGAATGAAAATTACGATAAAACTCGTGTAAAAATAAATAAAATTTTATTTTGAAATCGTTAAAATATTATAAATATATATTTTATATATTATTTATTTTTTTTTTTTTATTTATTTAATTTTATTGATTTTTTATTTTTTTTTTATTTTTACTTTCTACGGTACTAAAAGAGTCTTGTAAAAACTTTTTTTATTTTTACGATTTTCAACCGAATTTTCGATATAAACTGAAAATGTTCAATCATTGTGCAAAAGATTTAAATTCTAAAAACAAAAAAAAAAATACAAAAATGTAAATAAAAAAGTTTAATTATATATATTAAAAAAAAAAACATATGCTGATAATAGTATATAAATATAATTAAACATATGATTTAGTTGTCAGAAATATTGACTTTTTTTGTTTTTTTAAAAAACTTTACTGTTCTGTTATATTTACTTATTAGCTTCCGTATATAGCTTTTTACCGTTACTAATCAATTTATTCTTAAAACTTTTCTTTTACACGCTATAATAACCGTTTACAATAAAATACGACTTGTTAACGCAATTTGAAACTCAAAATCTAATATACTGAATAAAAAAAATTATTTTACTTATTACTTTTGCAGTCCCTTAAAGATGCGCGCGCAGCTTTTTTTTTCTTGAACTGATATTGTACTGTATAATATTTCATTTATTACTACTATAAAAAATTATTTGAAATTATAAATACTAAAAATAAATTTTAAAATACATAATCAAAATCATCCCTTAAAAAGTGATCACGAACATAGAACTGAACTTAAACTGAGCAAGTGAATAAACAAAGAATTAAAATTTGATTGAGAGATGAAAAGAAACACAAAACAAGTGATGAAAAAAAACCAAGGGTTTTTAAAAAAGCACATTTTCAAATTTATATTGTATTACATACTGAGTTTAACTTTGGAAATATTTACTTGGAAATAGTTACTGCTTACTTATAAAATTTACTGCTAACAGTAAAGTTTTTAATTTAAAGTTGTTATAGCCCTTCAATGGGGAAGGTTACCAAGTTTCTCAAGAATCTAACTTCACCTAACACCCATCCCCCCCACCCCCTCATCTTCTAATTTTTTAGGTTCTAGGAATTAAATTGAGAATTCTACAAAAATTTGAAATTTTACTTAGAATTTTATTATCTAAGCAAAATGGGTAAAACTGAGAGACACTTTCTTCAATTTAAGGAACCGCTTTTAAATTTAAGAAAAACCTTTAACATATGTTAAAATATAATGTTGGGCCTTTAAATTTTGTATATTAATAAAAAAAAAATTGGACAGGTATTCAAGTTACAGGTGCTTAAAAATAGCAAAATTTAAATTTTCAAGCCCTTATAGCTCCAAAACAGGCGGCTTGATAAAAAAATTTTGTTAACTGACTCCTACTATTTTTTTAGGATCTAACTTCTCCCAAAATTTCAAGATCCTAGCTTAAACCGTTTAGAAGATATGTGGGGCCAATAATTTTGCAAAAATTGACTATTATATAATGATAAATTTTAGTACCGTATGGCAACCCTATACGCTTGAGCAACATATTTTTGTAAAGCCTAAAAGCAGCTCTTTAATACCGTTTTTTGATTGAAAATAAACCTAACAGAACTCTTGTTATATCAATTTAAATATAGGGCTTTTTTGGAAATTTAAGGGGCTGTAACTTCGTCACCCTTCAAGATTAAGAAAAACCTTTGACACATGTTAAAATATAATTATAGAGCTTTGAATTTTGTCTATCACTAAAAAAAAATTTGGACAGGTATTCAAGTTACAGGTGTTTAAAAATAGCAAAATTTCAATTTTCGAGCCCTTATAGCTCTTAAATAGGGGTCTTGACAAAAAAATTTTGTTAACCAACTCCTACTAATTTCTGAGTATCTGACTGCTCCCAAAATTTCAAGACCCTAGCTTGAACCGTTCAGAAGATATGTGTGGCCAAAAATTTTGCAAAAATTGAGTTTTGCGTAATGTTAAATTTTAGTACCGTATGGCAACCCTAAACATTTGCCTTGTAAAAATTTATAAAGTCCATGAAACCAGGTATCATTTTCCGTTTTCAGATTGAAAATATATCTAACAGAACTCTTGTTATAACAATTTAAATATAGGGCTTTTTCCAACTTTGGGGGGCTGTAGCCCCGTAACAGGTGGGGCTACAGAAAAAAATTCTTCTACGAAATTATTTTTTTTGCAAAAACTATCCATGGTTAAAATTTCTTCTCTCTATTTCAAACGGTGTAAAAGTTTTTGTAAACACACGGACGGACAGAGTGAAGCTATATAGGCATATTTTTACAAAATTTTTTGAAAATGTGCTAAAAAACAGACATAAATTTTATTTAATAAAAACAATTATAAAATTAATTTTTTTGTCAGTTGTACTAAAAAGTAAATTGTATTTAGTATGTATGTAGGATTGTTTTAAATTATTTTAATTTTAAATAAAAAATTGTGTATCTTTTTGTGATAATATTGTTACTGAAAATGTTTTAAGATACAAATTAAAAAAAGAATGAAAAAAAAAATACAACATGATATATGATTTAATTTTAATATTTGACTTGTAATTAATTCCTGCTGTTGAAATGAAGAAAAGTAGGATACAAAAAATGAAAAAAAATTATGCTGTGTCTATCACACATCCAACTGCTGCTACAGGAAAAGTGTAATGAGAGTTAATCTATCACAACTTATGTAAGTTAAAGTAACTGGTTATTGTGTTAAAAATTTCCAATAAGATTTTTGAAAGATTCCAAAAGATATAGTGCAAAATAGAGCTATTCGTCTTATAAAAAATCCGAGTATTATCTCGACACTCACTTCACTCAGCTATCAGTTGTACAGTTGGATCACTGATCTTGTTTTATAGATATCTTGTAGGAACCAATAGCAATTCTTAAGAAATCAAACAAATTTTGCATCCGGTCAAGACTTTCCAACGGAAAACAAGAAGGAAAACTGATGCTCATCCCTACATATTGGAGCTAACCAGATGCCGTAACACGGCTTTTGTTAAAGTCACTATCCAAAAAAACACCTCGCAGCTTCGGGTGGCTTTTGAGCTTTACCAGCTCGCGTAAAAAAAAAGAGTATCAGATCAAAAATTGTATTATTTATCAATTTTTTTTTCAGTTTGAATTTTTAAATGTGTCGTCAGCATTAACCAATTTTAAAAATTTTAGTTATGAAATTGATATACAGATAAGCATGAATTTCTATGGCAAAGTTGCAGCTCCTTATTTGTTATAAAATTAAAATTCTAACCGAAAAATTACCCTAGACACATTATTCAATTCTTCAAATTTTTCCGATTCCCGAGATATCGAGATCCTCGTTTTATTTGTCATCTCAATAATCCCAAATGTTTTTTAATGTCTCATATACTCGAGAGTTCTCGAATTGCAAAAATTACTTTGCCATTTACATGTACAATAGAATTATGACTTTGTTAAGCCAAATTTCCAACTTAAATTTTTAATCAAATACAACACTTGCTATTCACAAAAAGTCCATTCTGAATTTAGTGTGTGTTAAAACACTTTTTTCCCCGATAGGGTTACATATGTCATTTGTCAAAGACGGTGCTGCCTTTAAAGAAATTGTTATTTTGTTAATATTTTAAGTTTAATTTAATTTGCATGACGATGAATTAAATTTGGAAATGTTTACTGAATTTTAATCTGTTAAATGCGTATGTATATTATAAATGTCAGATAAAAATGATAAATAACACCGGTTGACAATTATTTATAATATTTTGTTTATTTGTTGTCTTAAAAATTGCAACCTAAATTTAACATTAAATTTTAATGAAATAATTTTTAAATTAAAATGATCTTAATAATATATTAATTTTATTGTCTCCTTTTTGTTTTAATTATCATATTTGACAATCGATTAACTTGAAATTTTATTTGAACGATTAACTTCCAATTTCATGTGTGTTCAATTGTCGGTGGATTTGACTCTATTACCAGACTTGAAATTTGTTAACCCATATCCGACCGTTGGTCAAAAAAATTTTTGAAGTTCATTATGTTTAACTTAGCATAATACATTTTTTATAAAATTTCGTTTATTTACTGCAGCAAAGCCATTTTGCAAAAAAAATGTTACAATTCGGTTTGAAGGATTAACTTTTAAATTTGCTTCACGAATTTCTGCCAAATAATGTCAAAGTGAATTATCATTTCTGCGCATGAATTCTTCCCACCAATTAATAAAATAATAATTTAAAACATGTGATCAAATCATATAAGATCCTTATCCTTATTATCCATCTGCTTTCTATAAATCACTCTAACCATACAAGTACAGGAAATCTCTCAGACAAATCAAAAATTTCTAAAATTCATTATACGCAATTTGTAAGACGATTATATTTTTATCTTCATTTGAATTCTTAAAATTCCTTAAAAAATAGATATTAAATTTTCCGCTTCGTTATTGTTTGGCACGACACATAAAAATTAAAAAAAAAAAAAAAATTAAAACATTTTGTAACGGAATATTAATCAAGTCATTTATAACTGCATAATGATAATGTTTGACTACTTCATCATTCAAAAACTTTTAACAGCACACTTTAAAAAACAAAAAGCTTTTAGTCGTAAGTATATTTTTTTTTTTTGGTGTGCAATTAATTGATTTGATTTTAAGTTTTTACGATTTTAGATTGCACACAGCAAAATAAAAAAAAATATCGAAGAGTATAGAGTCGACTTTGTCAATTCTAGGATACCAGCATGATAAACATTATTTTATCATTCAAACTTTTAGCTATGAATAAAGTTGTATTTCAGCTTTTAATTGAAACCTCTGGCACTTGCGAAAACTTCAGGTACCCAGCTTAATTATATTCAGGGAAATGTTCATATAAAATAGAAGTTGTGTGGGAGCTATCGGAACCCTTCGAACAAACAGGGTAGATTTAAATGACAATGCAATAGCGTTGACAGCTCGTGCTAATCAAATTGTGAAAATGTCAGAATCCTAGCTCTTTTAGTTTTTGAGTTATCGTGCGGATGGAAGGAAAGATATACATAGCTAAATCAATTTACTTTTCGATTCTGATCTGATCCATACCTTTGAGTCTATATTTATCCTCTCTGCTTTACTGTGTCATAAACGGAATGACATATTTGGTATATCGTTTAAATGTTCATACGAGTATAAAAAGCTAAAAATAATTTTTTTTTTATTATCATGTTCCACTAAATGAAAATGCAATATTTATAACCGATTTAAAGTTTACTAGTTCAATGTGCAATACAGAGATAAAATTAACGGGTCATTGCCGATCACTGCCACTGGCATGATACATGTAAAAATTTTTTTTTTTTTATTTATTATTTTTGTGGATTATGATTAGTTGTGGGTAGTTGTGGATACTTGTGGACATTTTATAAATAGTAAATAAATATTGTAAAATACCAATGAACTTGAAATTAAAGTTGTAAAATTGGTAAATATGAGAGAAAATACCGTTTAGAATAAACGTTGCTATATGTAACATTGTTTTGTATATTTTTTTATTGTATACTGGTACTTATAAAAGCTTTCGCATGTTGTAGGTGTTGTATTGTTGTTACAGACTAAAAATAAATTGTTGCAATTAATAAAATTTATTAGTATTATTATTGTAATTATTATTCATTAGGCAATTATAATGTATGATTTTTTGATTAAATTTACGTAAGAATGTAAATTGTTATTTTTGTTTAGTTTTTTTAAATGTAAATAATTATTAATCAAGATGAGATTTGAAGTTTTATTTTAGTTTGTATATTTTTATTTCGAATTGGAAAAGTATTTTTATGATTTTATACTGTTTAGTTAACAATTTAATGGAATAATTGAATAAGTGTAATTATTATTGAAAATTGTAAATTGGCGATTTTTATTTTGTCATTACTTTTAAACTTTAGATAATACTTTGTTTACATTAATTATGTAAAGTATATTTTATATTTATTGTAGCGTTAACTACAGTTAGTAGATACATATTTTGTAATAGTTTAAGTTGAAATTACTTCCTTAATAATTATTCAGTTTTCCTTTATTAGGTATTTTTTTCTTTTTCAAGAGACGGATTATTCTTTGCTTGATTGTTTCAGATTTTAATTGCTATAAACATAATGCGAAAATTTGTCTAATTTTTATTTTCATCGGGCTAATCGGGCCAAATTCAAACCTAAGTCTTTTCGATTAAAAATCTGTCATGTTAATAAGTGCGCCATTTTTCAAATGATTATACTAGTCCTGAGTTTTTAACTTAAGTTGCATTTAGTCACAATGTCTATGTGTAGCAACAATATTAGGAAGTAACAAAAGTAGTAATACCATATCTGAAAAATTGAAAATATTTTTAAATATAAATTAAAAATCATGTAAATTCTTCTTAAAAAGTTTTTTGTTAGCTCTATAAAACATAATTGTGTTATTAATTACACAGTTGGGTGTGTACAAACCAAACAAATTTTAAGAATCGGTGACATAAACTTAGAACAGACAGAAACATAAAGGGAACAAAACGGAACATCCTTGTAGCAAATATCAAGATTATATGTTTGTGTGTACCTTTATGTTTATACCTTTATATAGGGAGGTGTGTGGGAGGTCATCTAAAAAGCACACCAATTAATCCATTGTCTTTAATTGTAAGAACACAATGACATTAGAACTGAACTCATTTGTACACAATTTGAAATTTTAATCTTTATTAATTTCGAAGATGTGCTTAGGACTTGAAAGTCATGTGTGAGATGTATCCGAATTACTATCGCAACTCTTCTTAAGTTTAAGGGATATAATGGAGATGAAGCAAACCCACCATTGTAACAAATTGCAAGTTTTTATTATGATTTTTGAAGACATGTTTGTTTGGTTTTGGTAGGTGTGTAAAGATAGTAACCACTTAAATACTTTTGTGCCAAATATATAAAAAGGAATTTATGAAAAACGAGGAAGAGTGTAGTAGAGTAGACTGTGTCAACTCTGGGATACCCGTATGACCGTAACATATACATTATATTACGGTCATACGATATTATATCATCCGGTTATACGATATTATATTATTACTTTTGGCAAAATTTTAAACATTCAGCTTTATTAGGTGTAGAGTAATACTCATATAAAAGAAGCAGTTGTATGGCAGCTACTCGAACCCTCTGCAGTAGACCAACCAAATTTTGCAGTAACTTTGGCCATTATACTAAACTATTTTTGGCAAAATTTCAGACACGCAGCTTCCATAGGTATAGAGTAATGCTCATATAAAATTAGAAGTTGTATGGCAGGTACTCGAACCCGTGGACCAAAATGGCTGGATTTAAATAGCGATTCCGGTTTTTGCTTAAAAACGAATTTGTGACAATTTCATAATCCTAGCTCCTTTACCTTTTGAGTTATCGTGATGACGGACAGACGGACGGACGGACATACATAGCTAAATCGATTTATTTTTCGATTCTGATCCGATTCATACACTTGAGTCTATATCTACCTCCCCTCCTTCTCTGTAAAAACGTAAAAATATTTCCTTAGCCTGAATTCGAACCGAGAAATTTTGGCTACAAGTAACATGTCCTAACCACTACACCATGAATCGATTAATAATTTAACTACATTTTGTTTGTTTTTATATTTGGTTTCTATTTAGTTATTAATTTTGAAAATATTCATATAATTTCGAAAAATTTGTATGGCAGCTACCCGAAGCCTTTGTCCGATTTTAACCAAAACGAGGAAGAGTGTAGCAGAGTAGACTGTGTCAACTCTGGGATACCCGTATGACCGTAACATATACATTATATCATCCGGTTAATTATTTTTGGCAAAATTTCAAACATTCAGCTTTATTAGGTGTAGAGTAATGCTCATATAAAAGAAGAAGTTGTATGGCAGCTACTCGAACCCTTTGCAGTAGACCAACCAAATTTTGCAGTAACTTTGGCCATTATACTAAACTATTTGTGGCAAAATTTCAGACACGCAGCTTCCATAGGTATAGAGTAATGCTCATATAAAATTAGAAGTTGTATGGCAGGTACTCGAACCCGTGGACCAAAATGGCTGGATTTAAATAGCGATTCCGGTTTTTGCTTAAAAACGAATTTGTGAAAATTTCATAATCCTAGCTCCTTTACTTTTTGAGTTATCGTGATGACGGACGGACGGACGGACAAATTCGTTTTTATGCAAAAAACGGAATCGAGTTTTAAATTCAGCCATTTTGGTCCACGGGTTCGAGTACCTGCCATACAACTTCTAATTTTATATGAGCATTACTCTGTACCTATGGAAGCTGCGTGTCTGAAATTTTGCCAAAAGTAGTTTAGTATAATGGCCAAAGTTACTACAAAATTTAGTTGGCCTACTGCTGAGGGTTCGAGTAGCTGCCATACAACTCCTTCTTTTATATGAGGATTACACTACACCAAATGAAGCTGGGTGTCTGAAATTTTGCCAAAAATAGTTTAGTGTAATCGCCAAAGTTACTGCAAAATTTGGTTGGTCTACTGCAAAGGGTTCGAGTAGCTGCCATACAACTCCTTCTTTTATATGAGCATTACACTACACCTAATAAAGCTGAATGTTTGAAATTTTGCCAAAAGTAATTAACCGGATGATATAATGTATATGTTACGGTCATACGGGTATCCCAGAGTTGACACAGTCTACTTTACTACACTCTTCCTCGTTTTTGCGTTATTGTGCGTACTCATGGAGAGACATCGCTATATTGAATTAGAAGATAGCACTGATCAAGAATATATTTAATACACATCCATATCTTCCTTTTTTGTGGTAGTTTCACATACCCTACTAAAGTTACCAACTTTAGGTGTAGGGTTTAGGTAGGTAAAATCATATTAATAAAATTTAGAATATTTTGTTTATAATACATAATATAATATTTTTAAAATATATCCGCGGCATTACTTGATATTTTTCAAAATGTCGCGATTATTAGAAAAAAAAAATAAAATGATTTCATATTCAGATTTAATATAGCTATCGTAGCTTTTTTTATATTATGAGTTCAGAAAATAAAGTTACATTGTAAAAATATTTACGTTTTTAATTTTAAGCAAATTATTCAAATAAATCAAATTATTTTGGTTAAAACGCACAGTGTCATGCTTACCTAGTAGAATGATTAATTTAAGAAAGATGCAATAAAATTAATAAGTATAAACAGAACTAAAATTTACCAAATTTAACTTATTATTTAATACAAATCCGGATTATTATAGGATATCGGCTAATAGTTGATAAGCATATTATTTACCTAAACATTTTCTATCTTGTTCTGATACCCAATTTTTTATATACAATAAATTTTTTTATTTATTCATAATTGTAACATACGATTATTATATTATAAACTAAACTTGATATTTTCATTATCAAGGTCAATTAAATAATAAAATAAAATTACACACCGCCGACGACTACATTTGAACAGCTGTTAAGCCGTTATGAATATGAAAATACAAAATGTTGACCAAATACATAAACTTTTCCCCCCAAATAAACTTCTAATCTCATTACGCGGTAAACTTTACAGAATTATATAAAAGCTTTTTAATATAAATTCTCTTAAATTAAATTTTCAATTTGATTTTCTCTTAATTTAAAAGCTTTTTATATTCACCATACTTAAATTAATCTACCTACTTATTCTATGGTGAATTTTAAATTTAAAGTTTTATTAAGGAAATTCATATGTAAAACAAACTTATTTTAATATGTCAATAAAGCACGAAGTTTAAAATTTTTGAATTGCGTGTAGTTTACAAGAGAATTTGCAAAAAAAAAGCTGAATTTCACAATTAGAACACTAGTTTCGTAGGTCAGTTATTAATTTTGTACAAATATGAATTAAAGTTTTACTTTATTGTTTTGAATTAAAAGCTGATGCAATATTTTGGCGTTTAATCAGATATTTTGTTAAATGATTGCAATCAAGTACTTCTTTGGGGATCAACTTTCAAACAATTATACTTACATATTAAATATAGAGCAATTATTACGTAAGAAAATATGTAGAAAAAATTGAAAGTGGTTAAGTATGGTTGACAAAGGTAAAGGTGGATTTTTTGACAAGTGAATGGGATAGGAAGAAAAAAAATATTTTTATGTTTTATTTTAAAAAACTGATGCAATATTATTTTTTTAATTCATGATTAGAATAATAGTCATATGTTAATAAAATCGTTTATATTTCGATAATTTTTATATGATAAAAAGGAAAAATATAGAGTAAATAAATATTTATATCATATTAAAAATGAAAATATATTAAAATGTATATCTTTACCTTTATAATTTTTAATCCCAGACAACTAGGTTGGATTCAAATATTTTTACTTACTTTTAATTCCAATTAGTGAAATTATAATTGTCTGAGATTTTATTTTTGTCATTAAATTTTGGAACTATTATATTTGTATTATTTTTAGACTCTTATTACTGGAAGTACCTATTAAAAAATGTAAGTTGGACTGCTATATGTTAAAAATGATATTAATAATATTGGTTAGGTACTTAATTTTTTAATCCAGTGTATTAGTCTTCTTCAATACACTAAATGAACTCTAAAGCTGTAAGGGTAGACAATTTTGAAGCCAACTTGTTATAAAGTTTAAATAAAAAGTTATAATTCTAATATCCCAAACATAAAACCTTTTTAAATAAACCTAAAATTTTGAGATATTTTAGAAAATTTAATTTCATCGAAGAACCTTTTTCTGTAGCCTGGTACGAAGTTACAGCCGTCTAAAGTCAGCAAAAAACCTATATTTGAAGTGTTGAAGCAAAAGATTTATATATTTTCAATCTGGAAAACGCGAAACGTTGGCTGTTTTTATTACCTTTATAAATAGTTCTATGACATTTTACAGAAAAAAAAAAATCCTGAATGAAAAAATCCCGAAAGACTTAAAATCTCGAAAAAAAATCCCGAAAATATCAAAATCCCGAATTATGAAACCTTATTTAGGTTGGATACGAAGCTCCAAAAAAAACTTCCACTTAAATATGCATACATATTTAGTAAAAGGCAAATATAAATACTCTGGAATCATTCCTTACTATTTTTTAGAAATAATAAGTTTACAACAAAGCATTTAAAATAATGAAGACTGCCTCCCCCAAATCCCCGCTAAAAAAGTTATTGGAACCCTGGCTTTGGATCCACCTCTGGAATCATTCTTAACTTTTTTTAATAATAAGTTAACAACAAAAAAATTTAATATAATGTGGGTTGAAATTTGGTTTTCAGGATTTTTGGTTTTCAATATTTGGTTTTCGGGATTTTTTTTATAGAATTAACATTCGGGATTTTTTTTTCAGTATAGTGTCATGCACCCTTTATAAATATGTTTTACGCAAATGTATGGCGTTTCTAAATCCCACTGTAATTTACGGTTATGTGAAACTCAACTTTTACAAAATTCTTGATCCCTTATCTTCCAAACAGTATGAGCTAGAAATTTGAAGTTGGATTTGAAGTTGGAAGTTGGATAAAGAAATTTTTTGGATAAAAAAAAATTTAACCTGAAAATAGTCAATAAATGTCGAATTTGGAACATAAACATTTGATATAAATCGTGTCATTGTTCATATGAAACAGTGACGAAAAAATGCCGAATCACAGCGGTTTTTTGATCTAATTTAAGACTCAACTCAGCTGTCATTCGCCATTGGGCTCAAATTAATGGCATAATCAATAATTAGTAACTCCATATCTTTAATAAAAAATGCATTAACACAAAAATATTAAAGAATACTAAATACAAACAAAAAATTTACTTGAATAATATAACTCACAGATATAGAACACCGTATAACTCAAATACAAAATTATTACAATATAAACAAAAAGAATTGTATCTATTGAAAATCTAAATTGTTTCTACATGCTATAAGGCTTTGCTCTATCTCATGCTTAAATTGTATGCGGAATTCACTAGGATTAATTCTAATAATAAGAATGTAATATGCCCATTCTCCTTTAACATGTACCAATGATATAGACAGGCTTGTAAGACTAATAGTTGAACAATTCTTAAATGTTTACTAAATAAAGTGCTCTTAAAGAAGTTTTAGCTCTTAGTAACAAATCAATTTTTTCTCATTTTTGAAGAATTCATCATTATTTTAAATTCCAAGGTTCAACTCAATAATTAATCAATTAAAAAAAACATTTCCTTATTAAACTAAATTATAAATTTTCAGTATAATCTCAACATTGCAATAATCTGTCATTCTATAGTTTGTCTCTTTCTTTTGTATATTCAAAAGTAAATTAAATAAACATTTAAATTGATTTGTTAAAAAAACAAATACTTAATTTTAGTTTTGTGATTTAAATCTTAATATTTATTAGTAAAATCTTATTTAAAATAATTCAATTAAATTTGGGGTCCCGCCTAAATTCTTTAGTATCTACAACAACATTCTTACTATTATAAAGAATTTATTTTTATTTATTTCTTTTTTAGTTTTATTTAAATAATATGCAAATTAGAATTAGAACTCATCATTAAGTTAAAAGATTAACAACAGATAAATGGAATAATTTTTGTGCTTTCTGTTTTCTTAAATACTAAAATGATAGTAAATTGTTAAAAATAGTAAAAAATAGTTAAAAAATACGTTAAAAAAATAATCTATCTATATTTGTAGAAGTTTTGCCTCTATTGTGGAATTTTAATTTTTAACGAGCCATAATTTGTTTCGAGACTTGCATTCAAAAACTTTAAAATAAACGTTTTTCCATAGTATTGGATACAAATTTGAATTGAGTACTTCTATACTTATATCCGTAATTGAATATTCTAAAATAAAATATCAAAAATTCTATACACTATATTATTAGTAATGATTATACTATTATTAACTGTTATTATTATTATTTTATTAATATATTTGTCTACAATGAGGTGTAACAAACGCATTCAATTAAATGTGTTTTGTTGGATGTGTTCAATTATAAAAAAATAAAATATTAACGTTTTGTTGGATGTGTTTTATTTTAGAAAATAAAATATCATAAATTATCATAAGCAGGCCAAAAAATATTTTATTTATTTTTAATAAAAAAAAAAAAATTTTTTTTGAAATTAAATTTACTTATTAGTTTATGAAAAATTTCATTTCAGTTTTAAAAATCACAGAAGATTTTCTGGGAATTTTAAATATATAGTAAGACATTTTGTAAATAAAAACTAAGAAGACAATGCTTCACAGGAACATTAAGTCTTAATAATTTTCAGTAAAAATGAAATAAGGGCGAAAGCCCAATTTATGCTTTGATGCATTGCTTGGTTTGCTTAAGCAAATAAACCAAGCAATGTATTAAAGTAATTTCAAAGTTTCCCCTCATCTCGCTTTCAACTCTACCTCATTTATATCTCATCCCTTCCTTCATAACTTTTTAATTATATACTAGTATCGCCCTGTGCTCGAAATTCGAGCTATTTTTGCTTTTAAGTTAACATATAAAATTCGTTTTGTGTAAATTATATTAGACTATACATAATACAAACTATGCCAACAGTGTTGTCAACAATTCTTGCGCTTGAAATTTGCTTAAAAAAAATTTATAATTTTTCTTAATTATTAAAACATTGTTAAGTACCGATTTTTGAGTTTTATTTCTATAGCTTAAGCCGGTTGAAAGAGAGGATAAATTGGTACAGTTAAATTAAATTAAAATTCTAAATACATATAAATAGTATTCTAATAAATACATATTTCTAAACATATACATATATTTATTGAAATCAAGAATCCAAAATTCGAGTTAATGCTGTCCTTCATATAGCAAACCGTACTTTTTTTAAAAAATTTTAGTACGATTTGAACTATGGTACGTATTCTGTATTAAATTGTACTAATTAAAAAACTCTATGAATGTACAACAAAATTAAACATATCATAATTTATAAGTTTAGTATTTAGTATTATATAATATTGAAGCTGCCAGAAGTACAAATAGTCAAGTTGACCGAAGTCTTTTTTTAAATCTCAATCTTAAGATTTATAGCAAAAAAAAAAGTTTTTCAATAAATCAAAGAATAAATTTTTCCTACCCTTTTTTCATTCTTAAATTTAAAAGCTACATATAGGTAAATTTTTACTACTATATAATATATGCCTATTTAAAGTTCTGAAAACATGCGAAAAATGATTCTGAATTCCTTAGTTTACTTTATACCTTTTTGTCTAGTTTGTTTATTTAATTTTTCCTAAGTTTTTTATTGACAAAAATATATTTCTATATAAATATTATTGCTTTTATTCCTTTATGAGGAGTAAACTTTTTTCTACTCTCAACTATTGCCAGCTACTCCAGCCTTTGTAAAAGAGTATATAACAGAGTAGATAAATAATTTCCTGCAGATGGCTTTAATTAAAATTCTCTTGAATTATGTTAAATCATATTTTTTATTTGATAACCAATAAGCACTTACCCCCTTCCATTTTAAAAAATATTCTTTATATTTATATCAGCAATAAACCTTAATTTTTTCACTTTATTAATATTTAAATACTATTAAATATAATTAACTTCTCAAATGACAGGTAGTTTTAAAATGTCAAATATATATATATATATATATATATATATATATATGACAATTAATCTGACAACTATGTACTCCTGAAACAAAAATTAGCGTTCCATTTATAAACTACGCCTATCTAATCTTCATGTACACTTTTTGATATATAAAATTCGTTCGTTTTGTCAAAGTAAAACTAAAAATAGTTTTTTTATTATAAAAAAACATATTCGATGTTGAAAGTGTGAAATAAACTTTTCAATTATTAGAATGAAATCAAAACATACGACGTACAATTTTTATACGGCAGTACGTCAATTCGTCTGTCTACATATCCATTATCGGTAAATCGATACGCGCGTACAATATTTAATTTATCAAAAATATTTATTTGAATGTTTTAATTTAGTACCTACAAAAATATTTTTAATTTCATGTCATAGGTATTTTGAATATAAGATATTTTTTAATAAAAATTATTGTAAAAAAATATTATTTTTTAAAACATAATATTAGAAATATAAGAAAATCCAATAATAATATTTTTATACATTTTGTCAATATTTGTAAATTTTAAAAATCCGAGATACTGTACATTGCGTTACGCGTATTTTCGCTGCTCTTATGTAAATTTATGTACCTATTTATTTCTCAATTTTTTGACAGAAATTATACGCTGTACGCTTTTATTTAGGTTAGGACCTAAGGAATAAATAACTTTTTTTGAGAAAGATAATTTTTTTAGTTTTGCAAACATATTGTCTTGTAGGTATTTTCAATTTATTTGAATATTTGTATGTTTTAAACTAAATTATTTAAAAAAAAATGTTATTTTAAAATATTTTATTTTTAAAATTTAATCGCAGCAGCATAAGAAAAAACAATGTCAATATGTATTCTTATACACTTTGTCAATTTTTAAATATTAAAACTCTGAGGTACAGTACGTCGCGTATGCTTTCATGTAAATTTATTTACATAACAACTTATTTCAAAATTTTTTGACAGAAACTGAATGCCGTACATGCTGATTTTGGCTGATCCATAAAAAACAAATCATTTTTCTTAAGAAATATTATTTTTTTTTAGGTTTCTGCAAACATATTATAGGTATTTTTTAATAAACAAATATTTTACAAAGATATTATTTTAAAGTTTCTATTTTTATTTTTCGTTTTGTCATTTTGTAAATCCGAGGTACCAGTACGTTGCGTATTTCGATTGCTCACATGTAAATTCATGTACCTGACTATTTATTTCAAAATTTTCTAGAAATTTCCAGAAATTATACACCGTACGCGTTGGTTAGGTCCTAAGTAACAAATCATTTAAAATAGGTACAAATTATTTTTTTAAGAAAGATTATTTGTTTAACTGTTTTGCAAATATTTATATATTTTAATATCATGACTCTCAAACGTAGAATATATTTCAGAAGTCGGTTTTTTATTGTACATAAAACTTAACAAAAGCAACAGAGCAACAATTTACGATTTACAAAAAATTTTTTTTTTATAACTGTATTATAATAAGTTACAAACAAAAACAAAATATGTACAGTACTTTTCGGTTATAACGACCATGATGGGACGGAAAATAATTGTCGTAATAAACGAATGTCGTTTTAAAAGAATGCTGTGAATTTTGAAAAATTAGTATAAGACTTGAACATTGTAGAATGTGATGATTCTAGAATGAACACTTCGAACTCATTTGCTAGAATTTTATTTGATGTGTCAGTCTCAAGCCTATGTATAGTGCTTTTCTTCTATTGAAATTTTTTTTTGTATTTTTGATGCGTTATTATGATTTTTTTTATATTCAAAACTAAATAAAAAAGACTTAATTCATCGCTAAGCAACATATTTAGGTATTTAAAGTTTAAATAAAAGAAATATCAATGTAATATAATGTAAGTTTTCTACATTTTTAGGTAAAATTTAATTTTTTAGCAAAAAGTGTAAAGTTTATTATAATTAAAATTGAACCGAGTTCGTTATAAATGAAAACTACTGTATAAACCAAATGTATTGCTTTTCGAAAAGAACTCATTTTTTTCGTTCACTTTTTAAGATAAAAAAAAAAAAAACAAAAAAAAAAATTTAAAAAAATTTAAATCTCCTTGTTCATTGAACATTTGAAGTAAAAAAAAAAAAAAAAAGAAAGACATAAGTCGGCGCCTATAATCTTTTGATTTAGATTGAGCTGCGAATACAACCGAAAATACATTACTTTTACCCAGAAAGTCGGCGCATAATATTAGAGTATTAAGCCTTAATTTTTAACAGCGTGACCGTTAAATTCAAATTTACGTTAAATTAAAGACGGGTTTTCACCTGAAAAAACGCAATATTCTAAAAAAAAAATATCATTGTCCTATGAAAACAAAAAAAACCTTTCTTTTGGTTGTTGTTTCATTAAAATTGGTTAAATAGTTTGTTCTAAAAAAGGATGTTTATATTTGTATGGGAAAAAATAAGCCGATTAAATATTATGATCTATTTATAAGTTAAAATGGAAAAAAATTATGTAACAACTGACGGTTGGGAAAGTGGGTTCAGGTATACAATACCTCTGAGCAGGGTTGCCATTCAGAAAAAAATTTTGTTACCAAATTGGTTTTAAAAAGTTACCAAATTGATAAAAAAGTTACCAAAATACCTTGGATACAATGCTTTTGCCTGATATTAAAATATATTAAAATAAACAAAACAATTATTCATATATGCAACATAAAAACACAAACAAAACAATTCATATATACGTATACATAAAAACGAAGTTCAAGTTGATGGATCTGATTGTTCACAATCCCCTACACCCAATCCACTTACACGGGCCTTGGTAGATTCATTATCTTCTTCTACTTCAACAACCCGGATATTTTTCACAAGATATCTGCAGAAAATAGTTCGTTATTTGTATATTCAATTATTTTAACAAATTTATTAATTAACTTTCCATTCTAAAGAATCGTAAAAAAGTTTTTAACATATTTATACAAAGTTTGATTGAAATGAATTTATAAAAATTAAGTTTTAAAAAAAAAAGGGTTTCAGAAATCTACAATGTTAACCTTTAAATAAAATATAATTTAAAATAGAACACGAAATTCAACAAAATAACTCGAATCTAAATAATATTTCGCTTAAATTTTAATGTTCAAACAATAAATA
The DNA here is from genome assembly GCA_963082915.1 of Dolichopus griseipennis. Classification (NCBI taxonomy): domain Eukaryota; kingdom Metazoa; phylum Arthropoda; class Insecta; order Diptera; family Dolichopodidae; genus Dolichopus; species Dolichopus griseipennis. The sequence continues at coordinate 30,941,647 of OY720442.1, read as the reverse complement.
CTATTTATTAACTACTTATGTTTTATTACGCTCATAACAAAATCAATTTCGCGTATAGATAGACGCGATTTGAGCGATTTGCAGTTACACAACCAAATTCATTGTTTTGTAGGTATATATGTATAATATAATTTAGAATTAGGTAGGTAGGTTTAACTATGATCTTAATTATATTTTGAAGTTATTAAAAAATTACCAAATCACCAAAAATTTTACCAACTTACCAAAACCAAAATAATTTTTAAAAAATTACCAATTTTGGTAGAAAATTACCAAAGTGGCAACTCTGCCTCTGAGCTCAATGCACCATAAAAAACAGACAAAATAGATTTTAAACTTAGTTAGGGTTAGGTATATTAAAAAAATTTTAAATAAAATTTATAATTTGAATTTGATAATGCAAAACTCAATTCAAAAATCAACATTTATTTAATACAATTTCACGTACATATAAATAGAAACATTATTTAGCATGTTGAATAGGTACATTATAGAACGGTTAGCCTTCAAACAAGTATTTTGATTTGAATCTAAACAAAGGAAACAATATAGAATGTATAACAACATTTTTTAAAAATGTATATACAAAACATTAATAGTTGGAGAAATAAATCATTATTGAAACAAAATAAATCTATTTCACTTCTCTTATTAACACAAATTTATCGAACTTAATTTTAAAAAGTACGTAATTGAATAAAAAAAAAAATATTAATTGAAATTAAAAAAACATTTCACCAAGAAGGGATTTGAACTCACAGCCCCAAAATTTTATCAAATTCAAAACATAAAAAAGGTAGACTAAATAAATTATTCATCTTCAAATTTTTAAGATACAAAAACATATAAGTTTTTGTTTTTTTTGTACATAACTAGAATTGAAGCATAGTCTGTATTACGTAGAATGCAACGGTTACCATTTTATTTAAGAAAATGGTATTGATATATAATATATGTATATGTAATATATGTAATTAAATTAGAAATAGTTCTTAATTAGAAAAAGTTCTTCTTTCAACTGACCTTCCGTCATTCTGTGACGGGCCAACAGCTAGTATACAAATAATTGTTTAAGACAACTTCGGTTTAGGCAATTGACTAATTAAAGTTTGATCTGAAAAACGGCTGATGTGTAAGGGTGCATTTACGAGCGTCGATAAAAGAGCGTATGAAAACTATATACATAATAAAATAGGAGTGGACATATTGGAGTATCGCTTTGATCATCCTTAAACAATAAAAATTTTCTACGCTATGCTTTTATTGACGCTCTTATCACTTATCGCGGCTCCAACATAAACACACACTTAATTGGTTGGTATTGAGAGACTTTATTCGAGGGGCACTATGTTCTAATTAATGGCATAAATATAGTCAATGGCATATAAGGAAATATCATCACCTTATAACTAAATAATTTTCCTTATAACTGAATCATAAAATTAATAAAATGAGCAGGGTATCCTTGGTAACTGGACATTTGATCAGTGGAAATTTTCCAAAAGAGATACTAATCAAAAAGATATTTAGTAAAATAGACAGCTAGCAAAAGGAAATTTAGCAATTTGATACTTAAAATTTAGACATTTAACATATAAAATTATAATTTCGGAAAAACTGGCGACTCTGTTTTTTAATCAAACACTTAAAACCACTGCGAAAATCCTGACTGCGAAATGTCCCAGAAAATACCCAGTTATTAAATGAAAGTTGTCAACGGGCCGGTTCCCATTAAAATATGTCACAAGTTGAACTATATTTAAGGGAATTATACATTCTGTTAGCAGTTAAACAGTTAGCTTTTAGCACATAACAAAAGTACCTAAGATTAGGCTTAATTAAAAATTTCTTCGTTGATTATTGAGCGACAAGCATTTAAGTGGCGCAAGTTCGCTAATCCGAAGTTTCCACAATTTACTAAAGAAGGTAGTGATATTTAAAAAAATAAATTCATATATTCTGTTAAAATTGAAGAAATTTATCTGTTTTTAAATTTTCTGTTTTAAATATCTAGCTATGTGTAAGAAAAGGCCTACCTATTATATTTTCCAGAGCTTTTCCTTTCATTCACTAAAGTAAAAAAAATAGATATTCAAAATAAAAATTAGATAATTTGAATTTTATTTATAGCAAATTGCATTAGATGATCTCAAGTTTAAATCACAATTAAATATCAGCAATATTTTCAGTGTTATATTATTCTGTAGCTATTTGTTTTTGAGTTCACGACGCCTACCTACAGAAGATATGTCAATAGCAACAATTTATTAAGTTTTAATTATTTCTTATTATATTGTAAGGTCTTTTTGTTTGTTATTTGTATTCTAGGGAATAAAGAGCTGTTAAATGGAGGTTCACTTTTAGTAGTACGTGAAGGTCAGGTCGAGGAAGGTCTGGCGGAATAACCCGTTACCTTGGCTTGTGCAGGGCAGTTTTTAAGTATTAAATGCAGTCAGTGAGGTTAGGAAACCGGTATTTAATTTATAGTGACTGTTTAAACAAAATTTAAATCTTAAGAAACTACGTTACACAAATTTTACTTGTTACCTAAATTGTTGCTTCACAGTCCTGGATAATTTAAGAGTCTAGCGCTCATGCTTAGTTTCTCGGTATATTGATTTACATCCTGTTGATATTGATAGTGAGTGAATTACTGTGTTAGCATAATTTTTTGAACACTTTTGTGACCACTGGTGTGTCTTACCATTTCTGCAGGTTATTTAACCTCTATATCAATAGAATCATTAAGTTCATGGCTACCCTCTAACCACCGCTGGATATTTTCAGGTAAAAAGTATAATGAATTTTGATGGAGAATAGAATGGGAACCTCTATAGGTGCGGTATGTGTTCCAAACCGATCAATATATCCCGTAAACGAAGCCATAGTACTATCAATGCCTCGGCCTTAGAGTTTCAATAGGTTGTCGCTGATATTTTAATATTATATGATTATTAGTTTCTTTATTCTTATTAAAAGTTGGATCACATTCCTAAACATCTTAAATATGTCAATCAATTTAACTTCAAACTTTTATATTGAATCTTAAAAAGTACAAAAGGAATTTATAATTAATTACTAAATAACAAAATCATTTAAGCTATCAAAAACGAAATTCCAATTTTGTTGTTATGGATACACGCATGTTAGTTTTGAAGTTTTTCATATACAAATTAAAGTAGAGCAGAGCTGGTGATACAATTTTTGATTTTATTTAATACAAATCTAAAAAAAAAAATAAAAAAAAATTAATTAAAAAATCTGTCACATTCATTGAAATTGTTAAAAAAGTGTCAATATAATAAAAGAAATATTTAAGAGTTATATAATATGTGTGTATTTATTTTTATTTAAGCAATTTGTACAGATTGTACCAAATTGTGTAATTGGTTTCGTTTTTTTTTTATTAATTTGAATTATTTGGATTTTTTTTTGGTTGACTTTTAAGAATATTTATCGAAATTGAGATTAAAATCAAAAATATAAAACAAAATAAGTAAAAGTGAAATAATTTTATTCAAATACATAATTTGCATTTATTATAATATGCCGAAGTTGTAATTTTTGCATAAAATGTATATCATATGTCTGTTAAGTAAATTGTTTATAGTTTATTTTAATATTAATGAGGCACTGTACAGTTGCTGAACAATTACTGAACTTGTATAGAAGGAATCGCATCTATAAAACAAGTGATGAAAAAAACCAAGTTTAAAAAGCACATTTTCAAAATTATATAGGATTTCTTACTAAAATATATATAAAAATAAATGATAATATTATAATTTAGTTATTTCATCAATTTATTAATTATGACTAATAGTGAAATCAATACTTAGTATATAATCCCAATGCACTCAAGAAAACCTGTTAACAAGTGCGAAATATAATTTTGGAAAAATATACACTCGTGAATAAGTTACTGATTTATAAATACATGAACACTTTAATGTTTAAGTCCTAACAAGCCTTCAATGGGGAAGGTTTCCCAAATTTTTGCTAAGCAAACTTATGATGATACTCGAGGATCTGCCTATCCGCCTCTTGTTTCCACTTATCCATTTATTTAAGTCTTGGAAATCAATTGTGAACTTCACCAAAATTTGGAATTTTTCCAAGAATTTTATTATCGAATCAAAAATGGTTAAGACTAAGAGACAATTTCTCCAATTTAAAACACCCCTTTTAAATTTTAAGAAAAAACTTTAACATATGTTGAAATATAATGCTGCAGCTTTGAATTTTGAATATTTGTAAAAACAAATTTGAACAGGTATTAAAGATACAGGTGTTTAAAAATAGCGAAATTCCAATTTTCGAGCTCTTATAGCTTTAAACAGGGGACGTGACAAAAACAATGTTAGTTGACTCCTACCAATTTCTGAGGATATAACTTCTCCCAAAATTATAAGACCCTAGCTTGAACCGTTTAGAAGATATGTGGGGCCCAAAATTTTTTAAAAAATGAGTTTTTCATAATGGTAAATTTTAGTATCGTATGACAACCCTAAACATTTGCCTTTTAAAAATTTATAAAGTTTAACCAGCTATCTTTTTCCGTTTTTAGATTGAAAACATACCGAACAGAATTCTTGTTATAACTATTTTATTATTTTTCCAACTTTGGGGGGCTGTAGTTCCGTACCGGGTGGATCCACAGAAAAAATTTCTTCTACGAAATCATTTTTTTGCAATACCTATCCGTGAAGGTGTAAAAGTTTTTGTAAAAAAACTGACGAATACAAAATATTTTGAAAATGTGCTAAAATGTAAGTTTATAAAGGCTTATATTTCATTTGTCTGCGATTATGACATAAACGTATTTTTGCAAGTTAGATAACTTATCTTCAAATTCTGGTTTAGAATCTCTCCTCTATAAAAATGTATCACCATTACTTTTTATCCAACTATAAAATATTATTCCATTTTTATATCCATGAGAAACATAGTTACGGGTTATTAAAATTGCTTCTTATTCTCTAAAACATAGGTATGATATATGAAAGTACAAGTTCTCCAATCGGGTTAGCATCAAAAGGTAAATTGATTAGGAATGGGGATTTGGCTATATAAATATATCTGTGTGGCAGCACAGTTCAAACACTGAAAATGCTGAAATATTTAACTCTGCTCAAAATATTTTTTGAACAATTCCATGTTTCGGCTAAATGCAAAATAAATTTGCGTAAACTAATGGAACTGAATTGTTGAAAATTAAGCTAGCAATTTATTAAACAAAGCAAGCCCTTTTGTAAAGTTTCCAGGGAATATCTAATGAACTAATTACTACGGAGTTTTTATTAAAATAAGTTAATTAAAGGAATAAGGCAAGGGAATTTGTAAAGCTCAAGATTATTTGCAGCAAAATAAAATTGGCATAGTGATTTTTAAGACCATTATTTGTAAAATTCACAAGATCTTCAAAAACTTTTCTGCGAATTTAAAATCGAAAAGTTCGGTTATAAGATTTTAAAATATTCGGATAATATTCTTTAGATGCTGCCATACAAAGGCCTCAATCATATTGATTTGAAAGTAATTGGGCTAAAAGATTGAAATTGAAAAAGAGTAGTTAAAGAAACAAAATATTCGTTGATATAGCTGCAAAACCGACGAACCTAATTTTGATCCCAGTTTTTATAAAATATCTACTATAGAAATTTTGAATCCATTTTGCATACCACATTTTTGAAAATATGTTATTATGGCAGTAATATTAATACAGACAAGTGACATTTATTCCAGGTAATCCTTAAGTTCTTTCACTATTTTGATTATTTCAATATTACTTGACTTAACTGTGCTTTAGCATTTTATATACTGACTCTGGAATGATTAGTTATCAAGTCATCGATCATTTTTAAATTTTTATAAACAAAACCTTTGTCTCCTGGCTAGTAAATTAAGATATCATTTGATATTAATATATTATTCAGTATATTTATTTATAATCAATTTTATATTTAAATCTATCTTAAATTAAACTAAGGTTTCCGTATATAAAGTATATCCCTTTCTTATTGTTCTGTACGACTTAGAAATAGCTGCAAAACTACCAACGTCTTTTAATATGCAAATCTGTAAACTTCTCCAATACCTCAGTAATCTTGTGATGTTCTTCGCTGAATATTATGATACTGAAAATGAATTAAAGACAGATTAACACATTTAATATGCAAACAATATATATATTGTATTTAAGTTTTTAAAATTGAAACTATGCATATGTTAAGTAGGTATATCTCCATTTAAGAATATATTAATTTGTTTTTTTTTTTTTCCTTTTTTTTTATAAAAGACATGCATTCAACCTTTTGTTCAATCAACCTTTGCAATGACTCACAAATTTGTTAATTTGTTTGTCTATTATTTGTTAATTGTATATAATTTTGTTTTAACTTATTTGTTGCTAATAAGCTGATGATTAGTTTTTTACTATGCTCTTTTGTTTTAATTTACAATCTAATCATTTAGCATACAACAACAACAATTAACAATTTTTATGGTATGAAGGTGGATTTAATTTTATTTTTTTTTTGCTTGTTATTTCGTATATGGAATTTTAAATGTCTCCTTCAATAAAAATTTAAATTACGGAACAGTGTATATACAACTTATATACCTGAGTGCATTTTAATTTAACCAAATTGATAATTAATTTGCATATGATTAAATTGAAGCGTAACACAGTAAATCGCAATGCACAGTTTTTTTTTTTAAGTAGAAAAATATCAGTTTGGAATCATAAATTCCATTTTTGGAATTTTAAAAAATAAAAAAAGTTTAACAGCTGATTTTGAATAAAAGTAAGAAAAAAATTAATTAAATTGCATAAAAAAAATTTAGACAAAATGGCGAAAAAAATGCAAATTTTTAAAATATTAATTAAGGTAAAAAATATAGTTAGTTAAAACAAGTAATGAAACAAAAGTAATTTGATGCATCGGACTTAGTAATACCCTACACTTTAAAAATTAAATTGATTTTTACACGTTCTCCAACTCTAATTCCTCTAAGATATTGGGAACGTTTAACAGAAAAGCCAGAACTACCTTTCGTATCAAATTTCTATTTTTTAACCTTATCAATTCCGAAGATATGTTGGTTAGATCTACGAAGTTGTTTCGAAGCTACCTGAAGCACTACTTCTCTCAAATTTTGGAAATATATTGTAAAAGGAATAAGGACGGAATACTCTTATTTCAAATATCAATTTACTATCTTTATTAATTTCGAAAGTATGCCTTTAAATCGTAAAATATATGGGGGAGACACTCGAATTATCCCTTTAGGTACAAAAGGGAAACAGGAAGAATCACTCTCGTATCAAATTTGAAGGTTCTATCTTTGTTGGTCTCGTTTGCCATTGGTTTGATCGGAAGACTCCACAATCCATACCCATTGTTCAATTCCGTCCAATAGCCGCATTGCATTCGTCATTAGGAACCGTATAAATTTTATCCAGATTGCGCCATTTGTTTTCTTTAAGCTATCATGTTTACAAACGGACGGACAGATATTGCTAAATCGACTCAGGGGATGACGCTCAGCTTAAATCTGTAAATACTTTTCTATATCAAGCTTGATTACTATTGGTGGATACAAACATTTTACTAGTGTCATTTTTCGTCTATACCTAATTCAGGAGTAGGGTATAAACATATAAATTGCAAATTAAAATTAAATTGAAAATGAAAGTTTACAATCGATTAAAATCTGGGTCACTAATTTATTTGCTATCAGTAAACCAGGTTTCTTAAATAATCGGTAAAGAGTTATATTTTGTGTTAAAAAGATTTCTAGTTGCCTCAGATATTATTCAAAGGGATTTTAGTTATTTATTAAAGCTTAAAAATTACTGCAGAAAAGATCTAAAAATGTATTCTTTCTGTTCCCTATTCCATTTATTTTTAATGCTCTTATTCTTGGCTTATTTAATCCCATTTCTAAAAGATGAATATATAACTTCAAATGGATTTGAGATTAAACGTTGTATATTACATATTTTAATTTGTGCATTACATATTCAAAAAAGAACAGAGGCGAGGCTGGATTTTTTATTACAATATCAATACTCGTAATGGAGTATAAAAAAATTAATTTTGAATTATGGTATGAGAATATAATCAAGAATTGTAGCGAGTCTTATCAATGAGTTTCAATCTGTTTGTAAAATTAAATAAATTAAACGAGTATTTGAAATTTTAGGTGAAATATTCATATGTACTGCAGACAGAAGAAGAAGCTATAGTTCAATGCATAAGTCTATTAGTTTCATTGTACGAAGTGTCAGTCAGTGTTAGGCCACAGCCCAAAAAATAACTGATTGATGTCGAAGTATATCTAAAACCTGTCAGCGGGGCTACGTCATTTTACAAAAGTAAATTCAAAAAGTCTACGAAGAAACGCTGCGTCCTAAACTCCTATTGCTTTTTTATTTCTTCTGTTTTGAATACAGAAATTCTTTTGTTGTGAATTAAAGTAATCATAGTAATAGTAAAAACCTTGGGAGTGAGGAAATATGGTAACTGTTCAAGGAATCCGAATACTCTGAACATTTGATGATATTACCTTCTTTTGATTTCCGGAATATTTTATTTATAATTATATTTTTTGTGGGGGTTGATGAAAAGTATTGAAATCCACACAGAATCATTATCTGCCGTTCTTTTGGGTTGTGTTGGACTTTAATCAACTAAAACCACGCCCCTTTTCAAAACCAAACTGGGAATGGACATTAAATACTGATGTATTTTTTGTCTTGTGGGATCGGAAATGGGAGAAGAAATTGAGGATACGATCTGGGAATTATGAATCAAGTTGGAAAAGATAAAGGGAACAATTTTGAGGGATATAACGAAGAATATCTCTTCTAAAAACTTCGTTCTGAATTCAAAGTGTGGAGGGGAAAGTTAGATTACTTTTTTAAATCTTTTACTTTGCATTATCTTTTATGGAGATTCCGAAGTCCGTTGTTCCCATTTTTCAAAAAAGATTCAGATATATTAAATATAAGCTTAAAGGTTTTCTTAGCTTCTTCCATCTAAGTCCGATAGACCCTGATAAAATCTTCTAGTAACGGTTTTCTGATGAAATTTTTATTAATAGAAGATTGATAAAAAAAATAAATTAGTAATAATTATTTTGAATAATATTTCAGTTCGTAATATGAGTATTACACAAAATAATATATTTTTTTTATAAATAATTCAACTTTTGTTACAATTAACTCAACTGTATAAAAAAAGCAAAATTTGTTTGTAAATTATATGATAGTTAAAAATATCCGTAAATAATAATAATTCCAAACATAAGTAAAAATAAAGTAATCTTTAACATTTATATTTAGATATTATATATCTACATTGGGTAACATATTGAATTAAATGAGTTCATAAAAAATTCACAGAACTTATGGCAATTAAATTCAAAACTACCCACGACCAACAATAAAAAGATTCATCAACCAGTCACCAGTTTTATCCAAACTAAAATAAATGGTTAACTTTGATAAGAGATGCTACTCGTATATGAAAAAAAAAATAATTCTTTGATTAAAAATTTTTATTTTATCATTTATCCAGGCTCTTTGAAGAGATTCTCATAAAAATAAAATTTTCTAATTAAAATTTTTTGCTTCGATTAATTTAAAGATGATGAGTTTTACATATATATATAAAAAAATGGAAGCATTCCTGGTATTTATTTCATCCCAATGTAGGATGAATCCATTTTTATTTAGGAAAAGAAAATGATAACGAATGAGTAAATAAGAAATAAAAAAAAAAATAATAAAATAAAGTGGATAGATGGTCTGCATAAATTTTTTTAATATCTTTAATAAACTTATCTATATTGAATAATTAGTGCAGCAAAATTTACGCTAGTCTATATTATAATAAGTCTTTTTAATCATATACGTTCTATCTTTCACGTGCACTCGTTTATTGTTTTATGATTAGAGAATAGAAGAAATTCAATGGTGAGGACACAACTCTTGCGTTTGCTTCTTATTAAGTAACTTGAAGAACTTACTCTCGAACTAAAATTTTTGACGTATAATAGCTGATTAAACTTCATATTTTTGAAGACCAAGTCGAGAGACGTCAGTGATAATTTTGTTGATGATATAGGATGCTGCAACTCGTACTGACGATATTTTAGACTTTGATGATTCAGATCAAGAGTAAGGTTAGTTTTGAAAAGTACTTAAGCGGTTTTTTCATTTACAAAAGGAAGAGTAAAGCAGATAAGTTTGTGTATTCCTGAAGAATGAAGGAGTTAAACACAGCAAGTAATGGAACAACAGTAAGTTAATGCAACCGACTTACTAAAACCCTACACTTAAAATATTCCTCCTGTAAACCACCTATTAATATTATTATTATTTCAAATATATGGATTTTAGTCTAGGAAGGTGTGTGGGAAGTCTCTAACCATCCTCTTAAGGACATAAGGAAAACAGAACGAATCACTCTTGTTCCAAAATTTGAAGGATCCATCTTTATTAATCTCGAAAATATGCTCATTTACCCTTGCTTCGATTGAAAGCTTCCCAGAATCCGAATCCCCTGCCGATTTGCGTCCTTTGTCTCTCTTCCATCACTAGTAGCCTACGTCATAAACTTCATTGGGAGAACATCTTTTTCTTATTTATCCGACGTATGGACGGGCGGGTGAACATCACTTAATCGATTTGGGAAGTGCCGCTGAGCAAAAATTTACCTGGGCCAATAATTCTTTGGGCGGATCTAAAGGATCTCAAAGTCTGAATTATTTAAATATAATAATGTCTTCACTATGTATTTACACAATAACGGACAAACAAAAGCAGATTTATAATATGACTTATTACTGCAAGTTTATCTTATAAGATTTTAATTTAGTTAATATTTTTTTTGAAGAACGATGTCTGCTGGAATCCTATAACACTTTCAGAAGATTTAAGAAGTAAAAAGATTATTATATTAATTTCTTTTAAGAAATATTTTTTTAAAAGATATAATTATTATATTTTTTCTCTACTATTCGTTGAAAATTTTCTGAAGCGTTAAATAAAATAATTTATAAAGAAAAAAAAATTGTTAACACCTTCGTAGACGCCTTAAAAAATATCTTCCAATTAATTGTTATAAGAAAGAATGTATAGTGTCTGATTGAAATATTTAATTTCTGAGTTTTAAAAGATAATTTTATAAAATCAAAAGGTGAAAGGTGTATTTAAGTATGTAAAAAGAAAAAGTGTTAAAATTTTCAATTAGAAATGAAAATATCCGCGATTTAAAAAGATTTTTTTTTTAATTAAGTGCATTTTAGATTGCTTTGATATGCTTATTAATTGGTTTTAATTGTTTGTTGAATTGCCATTGAATAAACCAACTAATTAGTTATGTAATAAAAGTGTTACAAATCTTTTAATTAAATCATTTATATATTTGGAAGATTAATTAACCAAGCGAAAACCAGTTTATTAATCTAAAGAATGCGTTTAGGTGGAGGAAATGAATCTTCGATTCCTTATATTGATAATCCTTTGTTCCATTTCTTTATGTCCTGCAGCCTTTATTTCATTTTTAAGCACATTTTTAAAAAATCTGACCGTCACTTTGTGGCCCACATTGTTTGTCCGTCTGTTCGTCTGTTTGTTGACTTAACTTATACACCGTTTGAAATGAAGAAATAAAATTTTAACTGCAAATGGATATTGCGAAAGAAATAATACAATGGAACAACGTCTTTTCTCTAACCCCAACCGTTACGGAGCTACGGCCCTTAAAAACATTTTACAATAAACCACACTTCCCCAAAACATACACGAATATCTTTGAAAATAATAAAAACAGGAACTTGGAATTTTGTACAAGGTTTTTATATCATGCTTCTACGTTCGTAAAATCCATTTAAATTAGGAATGACAGGAAAGCTATATATGTGTGGATTAGAATCAAAAGTTGACTTTTTCCAATAAAACAAAAAAAAAAGTAGGGACGCCATTTTTTTCGTATTCTTTTTTTCTTTCACTTAAACTAGAAATTAAGTTTCTAAATCAAAATATATCCTATGATATATCGTTTGAAAAAGGTGCTTTAGAATCAAAACTGAACCATTTCCATTATAGGCCATTTTCAAAACTGAACAATTCCTATATAAAAAAGTTTTGAAACAAAAATAATTCTTTTCCAATACAACAGCAATCGTTTATTTTCAAAAGTTTATCTTTTCCTATTGACAGATAAATACAGAAATTTTGCAATTTTGGCGCGTTTATTTTAGTTATTTGCAATTAATTGAAATTGTAAGACGAGTGAGTTTATTTTTTAATTTATTTTTTGTAACCATTATTTAGTTAATTTGCATGATATAATTTTAGTTTAAAGTAAATATAAAGCATAATATAATATGGAATCTTTAGAGAATTTAAAAGTTATAGCTCCGGGACAACGGGCAATAAAAAGAGCTGTAAGAAATGAAAATTGGAAAAAAAATGAAGAAAAAACTAAAAGGTAAAAAACCATGTTTGTAAAAAATTTATAAAATGTCCATGTGCATACTAGTTTCATGACACTTATTTCAGATATAAAGCAAAAGACTTGCCTACAATTTTAAAATGTAAACATAAAGGCGATAAATTTAAATGTGCAATAATTAAGAGTCATGATGCATATAAATTCCATAAAGATCTGTACACTAGTAAAACGAAACAGGGCCAGGAGTCCTTTATTTTGAACTACGTTAAATGCAAACCACCTGTAAGAACTGATCGTCGTAAATTGGGATCAGTTAGAAATTTATCAACCGAATTTTTCGTGCGATTATACAATAAAAAAATGGTTCGCGTTTGCCAAAAAATGTTCTTAAAATTAACAGGGTTCTCTAAATTTCGTGTTCAAAATCTTGTTAAAAATTTTTTTGAAAATGGAACTATTCCAAAAGAAACTCGAGGCGGTGACAGAAGAAGTCATCTATATAATGATAGGAAAAAATGTATAATCGATTTTGTACGAAAATTTAAGGCAATCGAGGTACATTATTGCCGTTCTAATATAACACAAAGGCAATATCTTCTGAGTTCCCTTTCCATCAATGAGTTATACCGATTGTTCAAAAAAGAAAACTCTAACTTGAATAATGTAAAGCAATCATATTTTCGTCAAGTTTTCAACGAAAATTTAAATTTTGGATTCAAACTACCATCGCAAGATCAATGTTCCACATGTCTTATGTTAAAAGAACGAATCTCATTAAAAAAAAAGGAGAATCCTGTTGATACATTAGTTATAAACGAATTAATTACACAACTGAGAGTTCATAAGCTAAGAAGCAAAGCCTTTTTTAATCTTGCTAAAGAGGAACGACCGGATTTAATTACATTTTCTTTCGATTGTCAGAAAAACATGGTCCTCCCAAAAGTACAGGATCAGGCTGCCTACTATAGTCGGCAATTTTCTTTATTTAACTGCGGCGTAGTAGAGGGATCTTCAAAATCTTCTCTAGACAAAGAGAATGTTTTTTTATATATTTGGCATGAACATGAACGTCAGAAAGGATCCAATGAAATTGTATCTGCAATGTTTAACAGACTATGCAACACTTCATTTAAAAATAAAAATGTTGTGCGGTTTATTTGTGACGGATGTGGAGCACAGAATAAAAATTCGTCAATGATGGGCATGTGTGCATATTGGCTGGTATCAAAAGCTCCATCCAATGTAAAAAAAATAGAGCCAATATTCCCGGTGCCAGGACACTCATTTATTCCTCCTGATAGAGTTTTTGCACATATTGAAAAAAGAGTTAAAAAAGTAGAAACTATTATCAATCCAGCAGTATACTATGATATATACAACGAATTTGGAACAGTATATTTTCTTGGGTCAGAAGTTGAAGTGTATGACTGGAAAACTGCTTTGTCCACATTAATGAAGACACCGGGTAACTGGCATTTCAAATTCAATAAAGCTAAACGGTTTTTGATTACGCGCTCGAAAAAAGATAAAGGTTTTCTCGTTCAGGGCGAGACTTCGTACAAATCCATTTTGGGAGTGAAGCGAAGTGTTTTGAAAAAGGGTAATAAAGGATTAGCATCAATGCAACTGGACACATTACCAATAGGTGTGCAAATAAAGTCAGAGAAAATGAAAGATGTAGATAAACTATTGCAAAAACATTTTGGCATGGACTGGAAAGATCAACCTCATGAAGATCTCCAATTTTATAAGGCAATTTTCATGTCAAAAGACCTTCCGGAGGCTATGGAAGAATCCCTTTGCGATAACATTCAAGATCTTTCAACGGAAATTGTTTAATAGTTTACAAATTGCAATGAAGTTTCTTTGAATTTATTAGTTTTTTGTTAAATTTTTATTTTATTTTTAAATTATGAATTATTATGTTTTAGTTTTGAATATTAATAGGATTTAGCATAATTTAGACTTAAGAAAAAACTGAATATTGAACTGAATTAATTTTTATTTTGTTGATTTTATTAATTTATTATTTTATTTTTAAATAATGAACTATTATGTTTTTGTTTCTATTATTATATAAATTTTTATAAGACTTATAATCAGATTTAAGATGAAGAAAATAAAAAAAAATATTATTTGCAAAACTTAGTCTTTTCCACTGAGTTATTTCCAAAACCAATCTTTTCCACGAGTGATTTACAAAACCAGACTTTTCCAAAAGTTTTGTTAGTTTTAAAGAAAAATCATTGAGTTATGATCATAAATTCATCTTATATCACTAAATACATACTATTATTATTAACATTAAATTATTTTAATTTCTAATTACTAAGTTGTTGTAAAGTTATAAGTTTTTCTCAATTTCTAAGAAATCACTTATTATGGAAAAGAATCACTTTTGATACCAACCCACACATATCTTCCATGTTCTTGAATATTGAGTTAAAGAGTAGGGGCGAAAAGAATCCATACTCTGGTAGATTCCCTAAACCCTTGGTTTATTTCATCCCATGTTCGGATAGATACTTTTGTTAAGGCAGTTTTTTTAATCGAATCCCTCTACATATTATCCTACCTAATATTCATTCTGAATCCTCATTTCAAATGCTTACATTCCTTATCCTAATCCGACGTTGCAACCGATGTGACCACATGTATTGAAAGTCTAATTCTAAATTTTGGTTCCGAAAGAGACTGTTTTATTAAGTTAAATTCCTACACTATTCTAAGGTTAAAGAGGTATCTATCCCGGTATTTGATGTTTTCCGTCCACCTTTCTAAAACACACTTTTATTTTTCAAGAAGATTATGTACTTGATCTATTTTTATTATTGGTTTCCAGATCTTCCGGAAGTCTTTTTAAATTGTTATGTTTATTTACATGAATCAATAACCTCTCATGGCAGTTGATAACAATAAATTTATGAAAGAAATAATTCACATTATAATTTAATATAAGCATAAAAAGAATTTAAATCAATAAAATATGGGAAATAAAACCAATTTGAACGATTCTGTTAAGTAGTTAAATCAGAGAGTACTCATTGTAATTGTTTTCCAAACTGTATATTATATCTTTTGTAAATCTTAATTCATCACGAAATTACCCGGTTTCCATTATTCTTTTTGTTATCTGTATAGTTATTTAGTTATCTTTTCTTTCTTTCATTCCACAAAAAGAAGAATACAGCTTTCATCTTATTATTTCCAATTTTAAATTGAAGGTCACTTATGTGAAGCAATTACCGTTATTGCACCAATTACTTGTTAAAAGAATAAAATATGATATGAAAACCTCTTCTGTTTTTACAATGTTTCAGTGCACATTTGTAGAATCTTGTTAATAAAATACATTAAATAAAAAACTTAATTATAGTAATTTAAATTATACATTACGTTACCTTTAATTATAAAAACAAACTTTAATTTTGCAATTAAATTGATAAATAAAAAATATAAAATAAAAATTAAAAAAACTCCATAATTTAAATTTAATTAAATTAAAAAAAAAATACTGATTCTTGATAATTAATCTGATTATTATTATAATAATATAATTGAATATAATTGAAAATTTTTAATGTCTAGACCACCTACAGTCATCCGTTCATATGAAGGTTGATATTTATAAATATTTTAATAATTGATAATTATCTCTGATTGGAACAAATTAATTATGATCTATGACAAATCAATCAATAATGATTTAATAAAATTAATTGAATAATAATTGTTAATAATAGAATTGCTGTTTAAGGTATTTTTTCAAATGCATGCATTCCGTTGATGATTAGATCTCGATAACTGTAAACATTAGATTTTGTTGTTATTTTTTTGAAAATTGAATGGAATGCATTTGACTGCAGGTACTTTTGTTATTATAGTTGTATCATTTTGTATTCAGAATTATATGATTGTCTCTTGCACCATTTTCAAGAAGAAGTCAGAAATTAATCTTCTTAGATTGATTATCCAAGCTTTCACCATGTTTTACTATATGTAGAGTTTTTAGGATCGAAGAGGTTTGCGACATTTAGTAGTACCACATTACGTTCTCGTCAACTACAGTTGAAATTTTCTCATCCATCAGTTTGTTTGTAATGCATCCATTAAAGATTTTCCAACAACGAGAATCAAGGACAACCGCAAATGCTTGTTCCTACACAGTTGAACTACCCAGATGACTCAACACAGCTTATGTAAATTCGCTAATAAAAGCTCATCTTCCATATGGAACTATAACCCGTCAAATATGTTCGGTGATGCTTACGTGCCCCAAACCCCATTTCCAATAATCCTAGTTTTGATGTGTTTAAAGTCGCACACTGCATATAGATCCAAACGGCTTCCTTTCTTTCCTTATTCTAATCGATGTATTATAGAATAGAATTGAACAAAATTTCAAGTCCTATTTTTATTATTTTCTAAGACATGCTAGTGTGTGATAGACGGTGGACGACAGTTCCAAAATTAGTTCCGCTCAGAAAACTCTAATGCATTAATATCAATTTGTTTCATTATTATTTCTTTAATTTAATTTTAAACTATATTTATTTGTATTTAAAATATAATTTATGTGGACATAGAAAGCTTCGAAAATCACCTATTGGAACTGTGTGTAGTTTAGTTCCCCAAAACCTCCAAACTTCAAAAAAGCATACCTACGAAAATAATAATTATAATAACATTAATTTTAGGCATATGTATTCTGCCATATTTCTCCCATGTTCCTAAAACTTAAACTAAATAAAAGGTGCAGTCCGAGTAAATACAACACGACTCTGTATCACGTTAGTAATAGAAGAAGCACCTTTAAATTAGGCCAGCTGTAGGGTATAAAAAACCTAATATATAATAAGGCTTTATCGAAATCTTTATTACTTACTGTAAATTTTGCGCCTTTTTTTCCATTAATTTCGAATTAAAACATTTTATTCTACATACAAATGTCGTATTACAAAACATAATGAAAAAATTAAATAATTAAAGTCAATAAATGCTGCAGCATATTTTTATGAAAAATTGCACTTTAAATTCTTATTGAATATATGATAAGGTAATCAAGTTTTTTTTAAACTCTCATATAACTTACATGTGCGTTACAGTTTTGCAAAATTTCAATATTTAAAAAATATGATCTGATTTCGATTTAATTTTCATTTATTACATAATAAGAAGAAATTTATGTTTTTATTAATTATGAATACTTATGGTCTTTTTTAAAGCTTATCACTTCAGTCCTCTTATGATTTCAACTTACAGATAATAATGCACCACTAAAAGTATTAAAACACTTACTTACTAAAAGTATTAAAACACCAAAGTATAACAAAATTCCAAAATGTTTAAAAATGCAATTTTCAATTAAAGAAAAAACCAAAAATAAAAAAACACAAAAATAAATAATTACCTGTGAATAAACGAATACCTGGTACTCCAATGTAAATATCAATAATAATTAAAAAGAAAAAATTATTACCTGGCACCGGTTATTATCAATTTTGGTTTGTTTTTTTTTGTTGTAACTTTATGAAATATTAAACAATTAATATATAAACTAGTTTAAAAAAGCTTTATTAGTAGCTCATGAGCCAAGTGCATGGTTTTAACCTTGAAATTTTGTATATTTAATGACTGGTCTAATATGTACATATATCAACTGGCTCTTAACGTTATTATTGCACTTTATTTGTTTTAATTCTTCATGGTTTTGTGGTATTTTTTAAATGCAATCAATGCAATATTAATGGATTTTTAACATTTCATTAGCATTATATTAGAGTAACATAAGAATGTTGACTGAGTTAGTAGTGGTTCTCAAAGTGTGAAATGTCGGAAAACTATATGAAATTGAGTTAGTTAGTCAAATATCTTACAGACTCTTGGACTCAACATTTGAAGAAGTAAAAAATTTGACAGATTTAATTTCAAGGAATCGATAAATCTTTATCATTTTAATTTTACTAGTTCGGATAATACGTTCCTGAATAACCTTCAAAAAATGGTACGAATTATAACCGTACGTCAATATTTTAGGAGTCTACTCAAATATTAAAAAAAAGGTTAAATAGAATTTTTAGAAAATCAGCGTTTTGACGTTTCTTATTTTGGTCATATTAATATGAAATGTATGACGGGATGAACAGATTTTGACAGATGTTGAACATCTTTTGACAGATGCAGTATTTTTGAATTGATTTTAATTTGCTTTGATTTCCATTTTAAAATCTTCTAAAGCAAATCTAAATTGTATCTGATTTTTTTTGTAATAATGAAACACAGTTTATTTACTGTAGGAAACAATATATAGAGGCGGCTGTCGTTTAGTTGTCAAATGAACTTCTGTAGTAACAAATTATAATATTTTACTTAGATTTATCTTTAGTATCTGCTTAATTCCTAGATACCATGAAGATTAACAGTTTTAAAGCTAATTTTAGGTTAACGTCAGGACTTTGGAAGGGAATCATATTGGAACAAAGTTCAGTGGTTCGTTAAGATTTTGTTCTCTCTGGGGCAAAATAAAAAATTTTTATTAATATCTTTAGTAGACACTTGTGGGTGGAAAAAAATTATGAAAATTCCAAAAAGTGACACTATGGTTTTTGAGCGTTATTTGTTGTGACGTCTCAACAACGTCATTTTAAAACATTATAAAAATTTATTCGGGATAGAGTTTCAGAACGATATTTTTAATTTGAGCAATATTATTTTTGTTCCGAAATAAATTTCATTCCGAACTTTACATTTTTATTACGTTCCTTTCCGAATCCCTGATTAAAACTGTTAGAAACATGAAAGATAGTGACTAATGTGTGTTCAAGTATTATTTTTATAATGACGTGTGAAGAAAACATAACAGAAAGGTCTTCGACACATTAAAAATGCATTAAAATGTCATAAAGTTGGTATTCTAAATAAAGTTTGATATTAACTTACACAAATATAAATTCTAAATATTTCAATATCATAACGTAAATACGTTCACAATATATAAATGCATAATATGGTTCACTAAATTTGTCAGGTACAATTGTAAATATTTCGAAAACTAAATGAAAAAAAAAATTAATTTTGATAAAATTTCAAATTAAATAAAAAAAAAAAACTCATAAATACGAAAGTACTCTAGTTAAATACACATATATGTGGGTTTGCTTCGATTTTTTGACAACACTTTGACAAAACAAAACAAATTCGAAAAATATAAAAATAAAAAAAATACCTGAGTAAAATAATTTTCGATTAGATGTGAATTGAAGTTTAATTAATGACATTTAATATGATGTTATGAATGTTATATTTATAGATGTAACAAGGTGTACAAACGGTCAACTATTTCATTATTTGATTCAGTTGTTATAAATAATGTGCCAGGCTGAAACCGAATGGTAAGAGTTGAAGTTAAAAATTTAACTTATTGCATTTACAAGCATTTCATTTGCTTAAGACATTCTTGCTTTTTAAAAAATTCTAAGCCTTGGCGCAAAATTGAAATTGTGGTAAAATTTACTTCGGAAATTGATAATTTTTGTTTTGTAAGAATTTTTTTAAGCTATGGCAGTTTTTCAAAGGTAAACTGGTATTGAAAATCGATTATAAGTGATATCGATTCGATTATTATTGAATTAGTTTATAAAGCGTTTAATTTAAAAAAATAAATGGTAATTTTACCGAAAATGCTTCCTAAAATGTTTTCTATTTGTGCGTCAAATGGGGATTTCGATATCAGCAAATTCGAATATCGAATTAGAGATCTGACCGAATGCTCAGTGATAAAGTGGCGGCTTTTCAATCGAAAAATCTCTGGTTAAAACTTTAGAAAACATTTTATTAAATTTTTGTAAATTCAAACCTAAGGAATTATCTAGCGGAATTTGAATTACAAACTTATGAGATTTAAACAAAAGCCATTTATTAAACTTTAGGCGATTGTGATACCATTTATGCAAGAATCTCAAAAGAGCATTGCCTCAGAACTTCCATTGGGGAAGTATGATTAAAATTTAAATATTGTATTTCAAATGGGAAAAAAAGGTGGGACACCACCCATTACCGAATTGCAAGGCACTTCTTTAATGTCTAAATCTTATGACATTAAAACAAATGCTATTAAAGTTTTCTGTGGACCAAAATATAGTTTTAAAATTCATTGTAATTTATAAGTTCTTGTTTTTGTTAATAATTTCGAATAAAACACACTTTTAGTGAAATCGTATTATCAAATTGAATGCATGCTAAAATCTTAAAAAATTTTATTATAAAAAATTAAAAATAAATAAAAATAATTGTATGCACTTGAAATTAATGGTTGATCGGAATTTTGCATTTATTATAATATTGTCACATTAATTTTAATCATTCATTTTAATTTTACTTTTTTGCTTATTTTATTGTGAATTTTAGGTCAAAAAATTATTGGGCCAATATATAACTACAATTCTGCAAATCAAATCAAACTAAATCAATTTCATAAATTAAATGAACACCTTTCAGTTAGGTGGGGAAAAATCAAAGTCGACTGGAAATAAAGTGCAATCGTATGTGCTATAAAAAAAATTGAAATAAAGCCAAGCCTGGTGATCAACTTTATTTCCAATGAAATTAATTTTTAACAATATTAGGTAACCCTTTTTAGTTATATATTTTTGGAAGACTTTTTTCATGGACAGCAGTTTTCACAGTCTGAAATTTGTAGTTTTTTATAAAACTTAATTGAGGAGCTCTTTACTCAACACACTAAAGTTGGAATTACAAATTACGAAAAAGGGCTATCCCAATTTTTGTAAATAAATCGTCCTAACTTATTTAAAAAATTATCCTAACTACAGGATGGCGCAAAACAACCGGTATGGTTTGAATGTTTAATAAATTTTTAAATTTATTTATATTTTTTATTTTTTATTCAGAATTTTGTGAAGAAAACTTGGGGAATTGGAAACGGGACAGTAGACAAGAGAACAGTGATCAACAATTGTTGAATTTTATTTTGAAAATCAATTCAATTGTTTTGACGCAGCGTGCTTATTTATATAACTATAATAGTATAGTATATACTCGTATATAAAATACCTTTATTTATGGATCTATCTAAGTTACATATAAATATTTAAACTTCTGAAAAAAAGAGTAGCCTATTTTTGGGAATCACTTCTAAGGTCTCTCCTTGCTTAGATCTCCCCTTCCCAATTAATTTTGTTTGCGTATATATTTCATCTTCAAAATGTGAAATAAAATTGGCATTACTAATTCGACTTTTCCATTATTCTAGACTTTATTTCATTCTACCTTATTTCATCCCACCCTCTATGTATTTAAATACAAATTATTTAAAAATAAATTAATTTTTTTAAAATTAAATAGATCAAAAAAAATTAAATTAACACGTCATCGTAAATGAATGCAAATTTTAAATGTTTGCACAAAAAATATAAAAATTCAATAAAATTTATAAAAAAAGTTTTTAAAAAGAATTTCTCAATGAAAATTAAATAAAATTTATTGAAAAAGCAAAAAAAATTTAAAAAAAAACTTTTTAACTTCTTGGAAAAATTCATTTTTTTAATTACTTTTTAAAACAAATTTCAATTTTCTAAGTCAGTTTTTAAGAATTTGTAATATAACATGTATGCAAAATACACATAATATGTTATCCTAACTTTAGCATATAAGTGAATTACATTCTGATTTACATACAGTAAATACCTTTAAGCAAGTAAATTTTCGAAATTAAAATAATTTTTTTTTATTAATTTATTTAAAAAAATTTTCATTTTTGTTGTGGTTCAACTTTAATATTCAAATGGTAAAAGTTCATAGAGATTATTGTGTTCCTACAACTAAAAGTTTTCAGGAGACACGTGTTGTTCTTTATATAAATTAAACTGAAGTTACGTGTTCGACTAAAAGGCTATTAAGCTTGTCTCTCCAAGTACATGTTTGAACAGAGGGTCATTTTATATTCCTGTTAAGTTTTTTCACTTTCACTGGGATTCGAACCCGCGCCACTCTAGCTACTGTGCGAATGTCATATGTAGAGAGGATGTAATTAGAATACTATTGTAAATTTGAAATAATTTAGTTTTACCAGAGAATTGGGATCTTTTACTACTCAAGAGCAGTTAGGGAATTCCACGTACATAGGAAAATTACAATATCACGTTTTTTTTTTTAAATCTTGAAAACTAAAATTCCCCTTTTTTTTCGAAAATCGGAATTGTGTTTTGGATTGAGAAATCAGTTTTTGGAAATAAGAAAGAAGCTAGTGCAAATAATTTACGTGTTGTACTGTATCAAATTAAGACAAATATATTGAGTCTTACAATTTTTGATATTGAATTTAAAACCTTTCCGTTTTTATTTTGAATTAAGTTTGTTTTCGATTAGTAAGCATTTGGCTTAGTAACTGAGTGTGTGCGGGTTGAATTCCCGTTACAAGTCATGACAAAATTTAATTAAATAAATAATAACTGAAAAATAATACGGGAATAACCCTAAGTTAATAACAATGTGTTTAGCCACTTAACCATGGTGGGTAAACAACCTAGCTCCACGTTGTTATATTATAAGACTACTATATACTACTGTTGAATCTTATCCGATCGCGGTTCAGCCGAAACCATGTCTTTTGAAATCCCGGCAATCTAACCACCACTCTGGCCCTTCATTAACAAATAAGTAAAACTGGTGTTACAAATGAAATATCAAAGAATAAATTACCTTCCGAGCAAAAACTCAAATAATTTTAATTTAATTAAACTTTATTCTTAAATTTTTTAATAAAATAGTTTGAAACTAACAACGATGTTTTATACATATAGTTATAACTAAGATTGGGTTCTTCTCTTTATTCAATTTTAACAATTATATAATTGTTTAATTTACAGTTATATGAAATGGGTACCTTATTTTATAAATTGTGCAATATTTTAAGTTCATCATCTGAAATAACACAATTATTTTAAAACTTTAACATAATGAATACTAGTTATTTTTCTTAGAAAATTAAACATGCTCTGTAGGTTTTTTCTTTTAAAAAGAATTGATAAATTAGTTTTCTTAAAACTCTTTTTTGATATTCAGTTCTTTAACACTTAAAAGAGATGAAAATTGCCTTTTTGGGTTATTTTTTATTAAAAATTTGTTTTTTTTTAATAATTTTCATAAGAAAAATATGAACTTTTATATTAAAAAGTATTTCCAAAGTATTTTCAAGTATTTGAAAACTTTGAAGAAAAGACAATTTCTATGCTGCATATGTAATTTTTGGATTTAGATATTATGCAAAATTCATGTTCGTAGGTGTTAAAAATTCTATTGAGCATAATGTAGATGGTGCCATATAAATCAATTTAATAATTAATAAAGTTTTCCATTAAGATGTAATTGTGCTAAAATTTCTTTAAACAAATATAATGAACTTTTTTGGCATAGATTCACATATAGGTACACATATAATCATAGAATCACATTAGTATCGATATACATAAACTTTATTTTAATTTAAATTTAAGTTTTAGGGTTCATGTGCAAAACGATCGATATGGTTTGAACGTTTAATAACTTTTTTATTTAATTGTTAATTATTATTATTTTTTTCATTACTCCATTACAGTACATTAATGGAGAATATTTTTAGCTCAAATAGAAAAATTATATCCCGCAAGTGGTGACGCTTTTCGGCTCATTCCAGTACATTTTCCATAACTTTTCGTAATTTTTGATCGCTGTTTATTGTATTGTGTACTGTTCCATTTCCAATTCCCCAAGTTTTCTTCACAAAATTTCTGAAATAAATAAAAATATAAATAAATTTAAAAAGTTATTAAACATTCAAACTATATCGGTCGTTTTGCGCCACCCTGTACTTCTTGCATTCATAAAGGCTTTGCTTTACATAAGAAGATTTATAAATTTATTCATAATTTTAAAGAGATTAAATTTTTTTATGACGTTCATATTACGTCATGAACTAGTAGCTGTGATATCTGTTTCTTGGCCAATCAATACTAATGCGGATAAATGTCTAAATAAATTCAAGATGGATTGTATAAGATTTTCTTCTTGCATAATTTGGTGGGACTTTGGTAAAGCCTGTAAAATTCCCGATGTTGTGGTTCAATTTTCCCCATTTGCGAAGACGTTCTTTCTATTGGCAAAAAAGCATTCATACCAAATTTCACTTAAGTCGGTTGAGATTTTGATGAATTTTTAAAAGTTAACAATCACGAAACTCCTAGAATCTCTAGACGCTATGACAATACAATCAATTTTTGAAAGCTGTTCTTCATGAGTATCTACTAATAGTATATGTACCAAATTTTAACTCATTGCAATGGTTTGAAATAGAGATTTTTGGAAAAATCTGATGTTTGGGAGCCTCTCGATGCCGTGGTCCGATTTGGCACATTTACGAACTGAACTTTAGTGTTGACGAAGAAATGATTCATACTAAATTTAAGCAGACAAAAAAAATGTTTGATTTACGCGCTGCCGACAGAATAGAACAACTTTTGTTACAACTTACCAAATTCTATTTTCTTTTTTTCTGTAGTGTTGATACTGAAGAAAATCTATAAAGTGATGAATATACTTAAATTATTTTTAATTTTAAGCATTTGAGTCCTTATGTTCTATGTAAATATGAGCCCCATTCCAGTGATGATCAGATGATCGCATCTCCTCAAATCTTACTTTTTCATGAAGGATGACTTAACACTAAGGTCTCTCAGTTTTGAAATCGTTTTAAAATTAATGTATTTTATTTAAAGCTGAAAGCGACCTGGGTGTGATATGGGTATTGGGTCGTCTTCTTAAGATACAATTGATTATATTTTGATCTTTCTAGCTCATAATAAGATATTTCAGTGAACCTTCGGATTTGGCTGAAGATGATCAAGCAAATCAGTTTATATTTAAAAATTCAACTCAACATAACTGGACTATTCTCTTGGTTATTTTATTGATTGTCTAAATAATCGTTTTATTTACATAAATGTCATATGTGAGTTATAAAATTGAATGAAAAAAATAAGTTTTTAATGAAACAATTTTGGTATTTAATTAAGTACCTAACTATCAATTCATTAGTAACTAGTATTAATTAAAAAATACTTTTTGTAATAACCAAATTAAAAGACAATATATTTTGTTTTAAATTTGTAACAATTTTGTAAAATAAAATCCTATCACCAAATTGCATTTCCCAAATAATTTAAACCTAATTCATTAAATTTAAATGTCTCTGAACCATTCCCATTCCATCTTTCCCAATTAAAATCTGAATCAATACCTCTATTAGAAATATTGTACAAAACTTATAGATATTACCAAATGTTTGCTGTAATCACTTTGAGTAATTGAGTAATGATATAAGGTATATTATCTTGATCTTCCTATCCTTAAAGGACTTTTTGAAATATAATTTTCCAAATACATATATAAAGGTCTATTAATTTTGAAAAAATTAATGAGAAGATTACGAAAAACCGAACCCAAGCAATCATACCCAAAAATACACTTCAATTTATCTATTTTAATGACAAATTATAATAAATCGATTCTTTTATTAAGTAAGACCAAATTTTTTGCATTTAATTCTTTTAACAATTGTTTTTAAATTTCAATACATATATAAGTATATATGTATGTATATACCGGGATTTGGAAATTATAGTGCAAAAATTGTGGTTACAAAATAATTTTGTAAAAAGGATTTTGCTAATTTTCAATTGATGAAAGCCACAGGGAAAGGTTGATTACGATAACCTTCAATGAATATACATATATATTAAATAAAAATTTGTTATCATTTTAATATATGGTATCAATATGTATTTATGTATATGTAATTATAAAAATGTAACTAAATGTAGATACGAATACAATAAATTGGAATTTATAGTCAGAGTACTTTTAAATCGCTGAACTGAAATTTGTGCTTTTTTTAATACTGAACTATAGAATATTATATTTATATCATTGTAGTAAAATACAGGATAAGAACCGGATGACAATACTCATGGTTGATATAATTTCTAGATTTACTAATACAGATGTACTACTTATAGCAAATAAAAAAAAAAATACATAATAGTTGTAACAATGTAAAATGTATATATTTTGAATTTATATTCAATCAACTGCGAAATTATCCTTTTTTTTTTGATTCCTCCTCGGAATATATTAAAAAATTGTATTGTACATTTAAGTAATCGAATAACAGTAGTTCCCAAGTCCTGGAATTAATACTATATGCATTTTTAAATATGTTGCTACTATACTATGCTGATAACTTTCTAAAAAGTGTTTAAGTTGAGGTGCTTTTCAAAATCTTTGCATCATTTTGTTGTGTCGGGCTTACTGACGATGTCTAGGTTTTACAGATGAGAAGTTATGAGTTATGCTAAAGGATGTTATATACATTATGGAGATTACATGGAATCGAAAAGTGCTGTAGGTTTTTGAAGTTCTTCTAAGATACCTACTGGAATCTAAAGTTCTTTACTAAAGCTAATTGTAAATTCGACTGTAATAGCAAAAATAAAAATATGAGACTTTCGCCAATAATTCCTTTCTTTTTTTCAAGACAAACGGCAATGAAGAGAGGAAACAAGAAAACAAAATTGGCTGATTGGGACTCGAACCAGCTTTGACCAAAAGTTAGATTTAATCAGATTATAACAGGAAGGCTTAAAAGAAAAATACCTTTAGATAATTTAGTATAAAGTACAGATTTCCTAAGAATAGAACACAAAACCTATACTCATACAAGATAGCATGAAATTAGTGGTTAGTCAGTTCGACTAGTATCTTTCGAAGATTCCCACCAATCCACATAAAATAAAAATAAAAGATTTAAACCCAGCCCACTTCGATTAATTAGCCTTGCACTTAAACACTCAGTCACTATAAACACTCAGTCACTAAGCTCCAAGTTTTTATTTTACATATGAAGAAAATAACGGTATTATCCCACTTTTAAAAAAAAGCTATTGACCAAACTTGTTTTTAACACATTTGATACCTAATTGAAAAAAATACGAATCGTTTTATCCATACAAGGTTCCTTCCAAGTCCAATACCAAAAGTTACCATTCTTAAAAGTTGGGAATTAAAGTCTATACTTAACAGTTCAATGCCTCAAATAGTTCGTCAGTTCTTTTAACATCAAGTAAATATTTCTAACTTAACAGCTTGTATATAATTGAGATTTTTCTGCCCCATATAGTGATATTTTAATTAGTAAGGAAATCCCGTTATAAAATTCGAGAATAACTGGATATTCAAAAAACTAACCATTTTCAATAATTTTTATATTATAGGTTACAATTTTTTTTTTTTATCTCAAATTGTATTTAAATGCTTCCATATATGTATATATATACATATATACTATGAACGATTTGTTACAATATAAGGTTATATGATTTAATATAAAGTTATACAGCATATACTCGTACAAGTTATATACAATGTTTATCTCGCTCTATGTACATTTGTATACTTATGTATGTAGTTATGTGCAAAGCTAACTAACCTACCCACATTTATAATATACAAGTTTTATTTTTTATTTTCAAATTTCGATACGGATTTAAAAAAAAACAAAAAAAAAAAAACAAAATTCAATAAATGAGAAGAGAAAGAGAAAAGTATAGTACGCAATTTGAACTTTTTTTTACAATTTGTTGTTGTTTTTGTTGTTGTTGTTGTTGTTTTTATTATTATTGTTGCAATAGTAAATTGTGCGTTAAGTTACATTTGAAATTTTGTTGCAAATTTTTTTTTTTTTTTTAATTTGTTTTTTTTTTTGTCATTGTTATGCAATTTTTGATTTCATCATATACACAAACATACAAACATATGTATATTAGAATGTTAAAAATTGGGGCTGAATAATTTATGAAGTTCATGCAGTATTTGAATATTTAAAATTATATATGAACAATTATATGTATATATAAAAAAATGTATATATACTTATAGGTATACATAAATGACGTTTCATATAAAGAACTGGGTCATTTAACATCAATTGGTTTTAACATGTCCCCAATGAAAATGGAAATGATTATTTTTTTTTTTTTTGTATGTAGGAGGAAAATGTAAAATTATAATATGTATATATGTGTATAATACTCGTATTTATATATATATATATATATATATATGTATATTAACATGTACATAAAATACAATTTGAACATATTTTTCAATAAATTTAAAAAGTTAATTTTCATAAAGTTAATAAAGAATTTAAAATATTAAAATATGAAAAAATATTTGTTTAGCTTTGAATTGAAAAAAAAATAAAATAAAAAAAATATTTTCTTCCATATATACTTTTATTAAAGTAGTACTAGCCCCCTAAAATGTAGAAAATAAAAAATTTAATCTTGGAAATTTGTTACTGTGTTAATATAAAAATAAATTGCTGGTATAAAAAACAGTTCTTTTAATGTTTGAAAACTTTTAAGCTTAAAATTTTTAAAATTTTCACTAACCAAAAATTGATGACAGATCTTTTGCATTTAAAAGTGTTTTAATATAAAATATAAAAGTAAATTGCTGAAACACTTTTAAATGCAAAAGATTTCCCATCAATTTTTGGTTAGTGAAAATTTTAAGCTTAAGGAGGAGGAGGATCGAACTCAGATCTACTTACACTCTAAGCCACTTTGTTAACCACTGAACCATACAATTCTTATAAATTTATGGTCAGATTTCTAATCTAAATGTATCACTAACTGACAGAATGAAAAATAAAGCCATAGACTCAGGCAAGTTCAATTAAAAGTATTTTGGTTGTAAAACTCAATTTTGATTGTCTGGCTTTTTTTTAATTTTTTTTTTTTTTTAATAATTTAATCAAATTTTAATAAATAAATTATAAATAATACAAAAAAAAAAATTAATAATTATATATCTGTAATTCATTCGGAAAAATTAAATAATTATTATGTTTTTTTGTATAAATTAAATGAAGTGCTAAAAATGGGGCTTTTCCATTTTTTGTTTAAATCAATATTAACAATAGTTGTAAGAACATGTTGTGAATATTTATTAAATATTGTTTTATAATGATATTTAATTTTTTTGTTATTGTAATATAATTAAATTAATGTTGAATAGATATATAGATTAAAATTAAACTGTAAATTAATGCTAATTTTATTATTTTATTAAGGAAAATTTGTTATAGTAATTAAACAAAGAACTTTGAAAATCAGTTAATAGCGCCAAAAGGGTCTTAAATAACAGTAAAAGCTTATTATATTAAGATACCATTAATGACTTTTCGTGTTATTGATTTGAAGACTCTCGTTTTGTATCATAACATAATCCCAATTTCCAAATTCAAACCCTAATTAATTTCCTTCCCACACCCGATCCTAATAATTAAACAATACATATGTATATTTAAGGTCCATTCCAAGTTTTGTTTAAAAAGAGAGGGGTTGTTTTTGTTGGTTAAAGTCCAACACTACCCAGATGAACCCCGTACAGTAATTCTGGGCAGCTTTCGATGCTTTCCATTAACCCTCGAAAAAAAAAATAAAAAAAATTGGAAAAGTGACATAACTGTGTATCCTGTCATTAACACTTTGTGTTACATGTTAGAACAAGGGAGGGATATAATATATTCTTATTATTAAATATGATCTTAATGAATTTGACATACAATATATAGGTATTTTCTATAAATTGTAATAATTACGTAATTGATTTGTGAGATATTTCTGTATCTGCGAGTTATATTATTCAATTAAATTAATTTTTTTCAAATTTGTATTTATATATATTGTTATATTAATGTATTTTGTGTTAAATATATAGAACTATTATAATTATTGGTTATCCTAATAATTTTAACCCAAATTTAGGCAAAGGTAACCAATTGTTACCAGTTACAGAATTCAGGCGTGGAACATTTTTTAGTAGAATTTAAAACTGTCAAAACTGTCAAATGTTTTTCATTTTGCTTTCTTTTTTTTCTGATTCGCAAAGAAACCAAGTTTTGCGAGTAAATTATTATATTATTATGCACTTGCTTTTTATATGCCCAATATGAAAGTCCATATGTGTAATGTTGTTTTCTAAAGAATCAATAGTTATGATTATCAATAAAAACTTAAAAAGTTTTGAAACTTATAGAGTTTATGAAGGCACTCTGATGTCTTATTTCAACCCAATGAACTAATAAATGGTTTGATAGTCTTTATAAGTTGGTTTAATATGTTCTCTAACACATCTTTGGCGTTTCGCAAAATGTTATCACATTTAGAAACTCTTCTAATATTATTGTAAATTGAAGATGATTCATTTTAAGAGCACCCGGCATTGTAAGGGGCGTCTATAATAACAGTTTTAATACAGTATATAATTTAATTAATAAATATCTTTATTTTATATTTAATTTACTTAAATTCATCTTTCATTCATTCGCTGCAGTTGTAAATTATATATTTACAAATAAATTTTAAAAGACCCTTAAAAATTTAATATGAATTTTATTTTAAATCAAGTTTTTAAATAAAACCTAACACCCTTTAAATACCCATTAGTAATTAAGAACAAATTACATACTAGGTGTTTTCCCAAAAAAAAAATCACCAATTAAATAAAAGTTGCTCTAGGTAATATCCTAAAAATATATTGACACATCTTCATTGTGTAATTTAACACTTATCTGATGACAATCTTTTTGCTGCATCATACTTCTGTTTAATTTTACAAATATTGAGTAGATGAAAATTATCGCTTGAAGATATTCACCTTAAGAAACATTTAAAATAAAATTGCAGTCAATACGAAAAATTTTGTCATTGTGTGTAATTTGAATCAATTAAAAATTAAATCGTTATATTACGCAAACGTTTTATTACCTATGGGAATTAAATGTCCCTGGAGGACTTTTTTTTTTTATTTTTCCTTAAAAATTGTTTTAAAATCTGGAAATCTGGGAAACTTGTTTCCAAATCTTTTGTTTAAATATTTACAAAAATTAAATGACACGATGAATTAAAAATTTTGTAAATTTTATATAGGTTCAGTTCATTGTTCAGTTCAATTTATTTGTAATCAATGACTAAAAAATTTAGAAAATGGAGATGAATATTCAATCATCAATTACAATATTATTTTATTAAATAAAGTATATTGGGTCAAGACTTGTTGCAATATTTGATTTTTTTTTAAAGGAAGAACAATGAATAATAATAAATAATATTTAAAATAATTTTTTTAAATTTTGCATCACTTTCAAAAGACCTATGCATTCATTTTTTTTTGGCACACTTCCCAAAATTCAATTGTTTGGAACTGAAAACAAAATTATAAAGTTTTTTGATAGACAGTTTGCAATCATAATAACGCTTTAGGCATTTTATTTGGCCTAATAACCTTTGTAGAGCATTTTAAAGTTTTAAAAGTAACATTTTATTTTTTTTGTAAGTTAATGTACCAGAGAAAAATTTAACTTAAAATAAAATTAGAGTTGCCGGATATTCATTTTTGCACTTTATTTTTAAAATGTTCTAGACAACATTATAATATTAAATTATGTTGGAGCAACAAATTTTAGTGTTAAAGTTCCCATCTCAATTATGAAAATTATAACTATCAATTAGTAAATAGCAGTATTTCCGTTTTTTTTAAAATTAGAAACTTGTCCTACCTTCGACTCCTGAAGCATTTTTAGAAAAGTTCTCAATCATTATATTGCACAAACCGTTTGGACTTTTCTTACCATTATGTGAGAAAACTTATGGATTGGTGCTTTATTGATTTACTTGGGTTTGAAATATTTTTGTCTATATAGTTCCACTCTGTCCGTCCGTCTGTCCGTATGCTTACAAACATTTTTACACCGTTTGAAATAAACGAACGAAATTTTAATTCTTTTTGAAGAACTTTGTTTTGTAACCCCACCCGCTACGGAGCTAGAGCCTTCCAAAGTCAAAAACAGCTCTATATTAAAATTGTAATAACAAGATATTAATAAGGTATATTTCCAATCTGACAGCTGGCAGATAGCTGCTTTTATTAATTTTATAATATATTAAACAAATAATTAGAGTTGCCATATGGTATTTTAATTTAACATTAAGCAAAACTCCATCTTTGCAAAATTTCTTTTTGATTCTTCATATTTTGTGAACGGCTTGAAAGATAGAACCTTTATACTTTGGGAGAAGTTAGATCCGGTGAAGAGGGGGTTAGATCCTTGAGAATTAGTATATGTTTGCAAAAAAAAAAAATCGGAGCATTGCCTAATTATTTTATTTTTTATATATATATGTTTATTATCCGAAACACAGTATGAAACATTGTGTAGATTTGGAAATGTGCTTATTTAAAATCCTTGGTTTTTTTCATCACTAGTTTTTTTAATATTAATATTTTTTTCCAAAAAATGTTGATTAGAAATGTTTCGTGAAAAATGTTGATGGACAAATTTTCATAGTAAAAATTTTTTTCATGTCAAATGTTATGGTATTTTTGAATTTTCCGTTTCTAATATGAGGTCACCTTAATCGTGAAAAATAAACCATTAATATAAGATAAATATTAAAAAAATGTCTAGCCTATTTTTATGTTAGTGGGTGTATTGGTTTCGGTTTAAAATTGAAACAAATTAAAAGAATGAAAAATGTTTATATGTAAATGTAATGAGAGTAAAATAAAACAAAATTGTGTGTAATAAAATTAAATATTAGTGTTCTAGTCCTGAGTGAAAGGGCAATCCTGATTTTGGAATACAACTTTTGTTACTATTAAATATTAAAAAATAACAGTAAATTGAATTTATTGGATCTTAATGTTTTTTTAAAATAAAGTAATCAATTTAAGTGCAAATTACTGAATATATAAATTTTTTTTTTAATTCAAGTCGAAATTATCAACATTTTGTACAATTGCTAAAAAAGTGGGAAGGCAATCCAGTATTTCGATAAAAATGTTTTTCAAAAAGACTGCCAAATATTGCTCTTATATCAAGAAGTATATTGTTTAAAAATCAGTTTTAATTTGAGGTTTATCCAGCTTCACAGATACTCAGTCTCTTCTAAATGCTGAGTAAAAAATTTAAGGACAATGAAAACTACCTTATGAATTTAGTGCGACAAAATCTCTTAAGGCTTTATTTGAGGCATGAAACCAGTAATCTAATATATAAAGAAGAAAATTTGTTTATTTGTTTGTTTGTTTGTTTGTTTGTTTGTTTGTCCAGGATTCACGTGAAAACCACTGGTCCGATTGTCACAAACTTTTAAAGGAATAATTCTGGGAGCCCGGCGGGTGACATAGGCTATGTCGCATTTTTATAAGTCAACAGGTTGCGGCTCCAGAGCCGTTTTAAGCTTTTTCGTTTTTTTTATGTCGAGTCGAAACGGTTTGACCGATTAACTTGAAATTTTGCACGAATGTTCTTCTTATTAAACGGAATTAATGGTATAAAGTTGGTTGGAATAAATTAACCCCTTTCGGCCCGGCGGGCTTCCAAAAAATTTTGTGTTTCCGATTTGTGTCCAATTTTACAGGGTGATTTTGCAGTCAAAAAGAGAGGCTGGCACAAATTTTTGTTGGGTTCGGTTAACCCATTTGGGCACGAGGGCGCAATGAAGCTTTTTCAATGTTTTTGATGTCGAACCGAAACAGTTTGACCGATGGACTTGAAATTTTGCAAAAATCTTCCTCTTAGCAAACGGAATTAGTTGTATAAAGATGGTTCGAAAATATTAACCCATTTCGGCCCGGCGGGCTTCCAAAAAATTATTTGTTTCCGATTTGTGTCCAATTTTACAGGGTGGTTTTGCAGTCAAAAAGAAAGGCTGGCACAAATTATTGTTGGGCTCGGTTAACCCGTTTGGGCACGAAGGCCCAATGAAGCTTTTTCAATGTTTTTGATGTCGAGTCAAAACGGTTTGACCGATTGACTTGAAATTTTGCACAAAAGTTCCTCTTAGCAACCGCAATTAGTAGTATAAATTTGTTTGGAATAATTTAACCCATTTCGGCGTGGCGGGCTTCCAAAAAATTTTGTGTTTCCGATTTGTGTTCAATTTTACAAGGTGGTTTCGCAGTCGAAAATAGTGTCTGGCACAAATTTTTGTTGAGTTCGGTTAACCCGTTTGGGCACGAGGGTGCAAAGAAGCTTTTTCAATGTTTTTGATGGCGAGTCAAAACCGTTTGACAAATTGACTTGAAATTTTGCACAAATGTTCCTCTTGGCAACCGCAATTAGTTGTATAAATTTGGTTGGAATAATTTAACCCAATTCGGCATTGCGGACTTTCAAAAACTTTTGTGTTTTCGATTTGTGTCCAATTTTACAGGTTGATTTTGCAGTCTAAAGAGTGGCTGCAAAAAGTTTTAGTTAAGTTCGATTAACCCGTTTTCCACGACGATGCCATGAAGTTTTCTATAAATTTTATTTTCTTATACGATTAAAAGTATTTTTTTGAAAATTTTGTACCAACATTTTAATTAAAAACCACATGGTTTTATTTGGTTTTGACCTGTTTGTGCGTTTTGAACAAAGATTCAATGAAAATTTCAGTTTTCTTAAAATGAAATCTAAAAATCAAAAATTTCAATTTCTTATATATAATGCTTAAAAACATAGTATCTTAAAACAGTTTTTCAAAAAAATAAGCCCACATTTCTCTCATAAAATCATAAAAAAACGAGGAAGAGCGTATTACAACTTTCAGGTGAGTACTAAACAAAATATAAGTTGAAAAGCAAATTTTTAAACCTTTTCTAAACCATCGACTATATTTTATTCAAACGTTGGCAATTCAAGAAAACTACTATTAAAATAGTATAATGACATAATGGCAAACTTAGTATCCCCATTTGACCAATGGTCATTTTAATTCAGTTAACATTATTCGCCGGAAACTTAACATCCTCAACTCTATCGTCAAGGAGCACCAAATTCTCAAGAAGCACCATGTATAGAAAAATTAGAGATAATCGTTCAAATTGTTTTTTAAAGTTTTTGTTTCGCAATCGGTTAAAAGAACTCGACAAAACATTTTTTTAAGCATTCCCCTAATTCAAAGAAGTTGTACCTACTTTCAGAAATTGGACGTAATTTACTTACAAATTTTTTTTTTGAACAATCGTCGGATCGACAGGGGTTAACAACTTCCAAGTCTGTTAGTAAATTGAACTTCATTTTCAAAGAAGAACACATATACAAAATTTGAAGTTAATCGGTTAAATCATTTCTAATATATAGCAAAGCAACGAAAAAACCTATAAAAAGCTGTTGGGCCACGATGGGTTAACGGAACTCCACAAATATTTTTTTGTGGCTTCATTTATAAGCAA
Source organism: Dolichopus griseipennis (assembly GCA_963082915.1). Taxonomy (NCBI): domain Eukaryota; kingdom Metazoa; phylum Arthropoda; class Insecta; order Diptera; family Dolichopodidae; genus Dolichopus; species Dolichopus griseipennis. The sequence goes on along the minus strand of OY720442.1, from coordinate 30,905,840 downwards.
AGTATTAAGTAGTATTTCAAAAAATTGGCTGAAGCTTGCGTTTTTACAGTTTGCAAGCTTCCGGGCAACGCCGGGTAAATCTGCTAGTAAAATTATAATAGTCATTTGCATCAATTTTATATTCTGCTGGAAGGAGTATAGGAGTGCTGGAAATGTTCAACAATTTCCCATCAAATTATATCATCATTTATATTAATCGGTTCATTCGGTCCAAAAATTGCCAGTTGCGGCTCAATAATTTATTTATAAATATCAATATTAATTTGAGTGCGAAAATCGATTGAGTTTTAAGTGCTTCGAGACACTAGTTCAAATTAAAGGTGCCTCATTGTTAAATTCCTGCTATTAATCAAGCTTAAAAGAATTATTAGAAAATGTGAAAGCAAGGCTTTGAACACGTAAATAGCGACCGAGCAATATTTTACAAAAATTTGGAACATATTGGATTTCTTATATGTTTTCATAAAGTAGAGCGGCATATAAGCTCTAAATTAGATGGCATTTTGTTCTTAAAAAAATCGCTCGCAGAAAAGTCGCTGGCTTGTTGCCTGCATATTCGAGGCCTCAAATAACAATACAATGGAATAATAGTATAAGAAACTTATTCTTCCGACTCTAAATAACAGAAAATTTACTTTTGAACCAACATAAATCCTAATTTATAATCGATTTACAATAATTGACTTAGATTTCCATTTTAGTTTTGATATCTTAATATTTTATTTAAAATTTTTCAAATGAACCTATCAAATTTGTTATTTATTTTCTATTAATTTTCTTTTTAAGGTATTGGCTTAATATGCAGATTCTAGATAATTCTGGTATTACACTTTTGGAGGAGTTTAATAGTATCACAAATTTTTTTTAATTTACAAAAACTACAAAATAACATAAATTGAACTGAAAGTGAATTCAGAGTATTAAAAAATTATTTAATATGGGAAGTCCATATTATAAAGCGTGATGTCACGATATCCAGTTTTAAGTTGCAAATTAGATCTAGATTAGAGTTCAGTTTTTTAATTTTTTTAATAATTTTTGTTTGTAAGTAATTTTCAATGTGTGGTACTGGTGGATGGTGTATGATGCAAATATAAGGTGTGTTTGACGACTTAATATATTAGATAATGTATAAAGAGTATGTCAAGGATGCCTATATACAAATTACTTGTAGTAAGTAACAAAAAGGTGAAAGAAAATTTAATTTGATTTTGTCCATTTTTGTTTTTTTTTTATTTGAAAGCAAAAGATTAAAATGTCATTTTTTGTCTTATTTTTTAATTAAATCTGTAAATTGTTGATAACTTCTTTAATTTTGTTTTAATATAGATCAGATGTTAATGGGATTTTAAAATTTTATCTCAATGTCAGTTAATATTAAATTAAATTTTAATATATTCATTGAAAAATATAGTTAATAATTAGTAGTAATTGAGTAAATTGATAAATTATGTAAAAATAATTTAAATTTTATTTTAAAATTTTGTTACAATAGTTACTCCATTTGATCTATCGCTGAACCGAGGTTCGAAAGTTCGTCCGAAGGATCCAGGAGGACGGGAAAATGTTTTTTGGTATTCTTTTGTATTATCGAGGTTCAAGTTAAAACTAAAAAAAATTATAAATCTTATATTTCACACTGCATCATAAGTGAGCAATATAAGATATATAATTAACAATTTAATTCATTCATATAACTCACAGATATATAAATATTAATGATAAATGTAAACTCAAATGTAAAATAATAAAATATATTAATTAATAAATAAAATTGTATATCTTTCTGTTAGAGATATTGTTGTAGGATATTAATACAATTAGAGCTAGCGTTTTTTAAGTACCAGTACTGATGCTGTAAAAAATTATAAATGCTTATTTAATTCCATATACAACCAAATATTTTTAAAAAATGTTCTGATAAGTACGGATTAGTACTACTGATATTGATTAATACCGGTAGTACTCGTTAAGTATTGGTAAGTAGTGCTAAAGTAATGATAAATTCCAGTACCAGTATTGTTACTAGTATTTGGAACAGAACTTAAATTTTACTGAACATTTTTCCAGTAATAGTATTGGAACTGATTTGTTTACTTAAATATCAAGGTACTAGAATTTTGCCAGCTTGCATTGTTACTAGTATTTGGAACAGAACTTAAATTTTACTGAACATTTTTCCAGTAATATTATTGGAACTGGTTTGTTTACTTAAATATCAAGGTACTAGAATTTTGCCAGCTGTAAAGATAATTATATGATTAGGAAATGCAATAGTTATACAGCCGAGTAATCAACTGGTTCGTCAAAAAAAGGATTAGTGGGAATGAAGGGAGGCTGAAGCTTAGTGTTAATAACTTAGTGAATGCTTTATGAAAACGAAAAAGATCCTAAAACTAAAAAGGGAGAATCTTAGACTAATGACAGGGATAACCACAAGCCACTTAATGCTCAGAGCCCATGCAGTTAAAATAGGCAGGGCAACTACTGGAATATGCAAAGGCTGTGGAAGGGAGGAAGAAACGGTTCTCCATGTCTTATGCCAATGCGAAACCCTAGGAAACCTAAAACTAAGAATCTTAGGAGGAAGTACTGGGATGACTTCAGCACGGAAAGGGAGTTAGACCAGGGAAAATTGATAAGCTTCATGAAAGGTATAGAATGGCTCAATGAGGCACTGTAGGAAATACGATCGACTCTGAGAGCAGAGGTGCACAAAGGGCCGCAAGGCCTAGGTGTGAAGGAGACTCGCTTTTCCCCCCTTTTAAACAACAACAATAAATGCTTTATATTCCTTATAGAAGTGGAAGGAAAGAAAACTAGTATTTTTTTAAGCAGTACCTATGGTCAGTGCTGAATTCAGTAATCAGTTCGATAAAAATGTATGTTTCTTTCAGTACCTAATTATTATAACACATCCAATATGAGCTGCAAACAGATGCTACAAGTTCCAAAAAAAAAATGCATTAAATTAAATCTGAAGAACAGAAATTTATATGGTTCTTATTTAATTTTTGTTTTTTTTATTATAACATGTCAGGTAAAACATTTTTATTGCAATATAAAAGATTAATAGGTTTAAATGAAGACACTTTGTTTTTCTCTTTATTACACCATTAACCGGGAAGTGCAACAAATTAAAATTAAGAACTTAATCATATATTATATCTACAAAATTTTAATGTAAGGTTTCGGTTAATGATATAGGCCCACTGTATAAATAATTTTATTAATTATATGCTATTAATATTTCATATCTTGTGGAAACTGCAAACCTTCGATGAATTTATTTGATAATATTAATGATTTAATTTATATCGCAAGACTTTTGACTTTTTATGGAGTTATTGGTGTTAAAAAGTAATTAAACAAATTTAATTTATGAAGTTTACTACACTTTACAAGTTTAAATTAATTTTTTTTTTTCTTATAATTTAATTTAAATATTTAAATTTATAGTTAGTTTTATACATTAATGGGTATTAAATTAATTTATTATATTTTATTAATATATAAAACTTTTATTATTAATATAGTTTTGACTATATAATAAATTAGGCCACGTAAAATTATTAATTAAATTAATTCGTAATTAAGAAAAATTATATTTTTCTTAAATTATATTTTATTAATTCAACTTCCAACTTTTTATATCCTGGCATCTAGAGAAGGCATTGGGGTAGGCATTTATATTTTGGTATATGCGTCAATGTGCCAAATGTTATATTACTAATGACGAATGAAGGCGGAGGAATTGGGTAAAATTGGATCATAGATTCGGATTCTAGAAGCTCGGATCGAGCGAATATCAAACAATCATATCTCCAAAAGCAATAAAGATTTAATCTTCAACTTTTCGTTGTGTCACTTAAATTTTGGAATTTAAGAGTTTTGGGTAAGTTGCACACTCCTCTAAATAGCTAATACGCATATCTTCGAAATGCGTAGAAACCTGAAATTTGGTAAAATGGTTTTCAATTCTGCACCTCGGAGAAGTCTTCGAAGTTGTGTGGGAGGTACTAATCCAATTAATCACAAATTTCAGAGACACAAAGTAAATAGGAGGTAGAACCTTTGTATCTAATTTGAAGGGTATATTCTAATTGGTTTCAGAATTATCCTTGTTTAACCACAATTCTATCAAGAGCTTCTAGAATCCGAACTCATGGTTTAATCTGACCAATTTTCAATCCCCACTGTACTTTCGTCAATGGCAGCCTCCAGTACATATTTTATCAAGATAGCATCATTATATTTTAAGTTATCGTGTTTTCGGACGGACGAACATGTTTAAATCGAATTAGAAGGTGATGCTAAGCAAAAATATATACAGTTTTCTATATCTAGCTTGGTTTCTTTTTGTGGCTGCAAACACCGTACCAATGCTACCAAACACTATGTTGTTAAATAAAGGATGTTTTGTTTTATTGGAAAAGTAATTACATTCGTAATCCTTATTAATTTTTTATTAGTTTATTTGCTTCATTCATAAATTAATATTACGATTGTCTATCTTAATTATTAACCCTACGTAATTGGAAAAAAATTTACAAAGAATTGAGATTAAAGTTGTAAGAATTGAGATACCTGCCTGTAATAAAAATTTCATTAAAGTTTTTTTATTAGATTTATTTATAAACATCCATTTAAGAAACCTTATCTTCAGCTAAAAAATTATACAAGTAACAATTGTTTCTTATATACACTTAATTTAAAATTTACAAATAGCTTCTGCTGAAAATATAAAATATTTATCTAGATAGGATTACCTCAAAATATTACAATTAATAAAAAAGTACTTAAATCATATTTCTTGTCCCGACGCTATAAAAAACTGTTTTATTCTAAATTAAAACTTTTTTTTTAAAAAAATAAGATGTAAACAATACTAGTAATAATAAAGTAATAAATAAAAGTAATAATATTGTAACTTATTAAATTTAATCTGTACTTTTATAGTTTAAAAATCTGAAAATTATTTTATTTCAATTTTAATAAAAACCTGCTAAAAACATGGAAGAGAGTAACTCTAGGGTACCTGCATCTGATTTAAAGAAAAACAATTTTTATTATTTTTGAAATTCTTAAAGACAGCTCTAGACAAACCAAATTTTGTGTAAATAATGACCATAAAACTTTACAATGTGTTGAAAAACAAACAGACACCCCGCTCTTTTAGATGTAGAATGAAGTGATCATCGCATTTTTTTAGTTGTGAGGTTTATAATCACTTTATTTAGTATCTAATAGAGTGCCGAACTTAATACGAAAGGCCCGGATTCGAATCCCAATGAAAAAACTTTTCTGATTTTCGAGTCGACTTAGCTACCATTCGCCATTGCGTTCAAATTAATGGCTTAATCAATAATTAATAATTATATATCTACAATAAAAAATACATTAATATAACAATATAACATATGCAAAATATAAAAAAAATAATTTAATTGAATAATATAACTCACAGATATAGAATACCATATAACTCAAATACCAAAATATAACAATATAAACAAAAATAGAATTGTATCTATTCAAAATTCAAGACGTTTCTACATGTTATAAGACCTAGTACTATCTCATGTTTAAATTGTATGTGGATTTCATTAAGATCATTACGAATCTAACATTACGAATATAATATGACTCTCTATTCCAACATGTACTTATAGACAGGCTTATTAGCCTAACATTTGAACAGTTACCGTTTAAAAAAAAATAACAAGAACATCCAAAACCTACGGCTAATCAAATTTATTGTAGAAATTGTTATAAAATAATTTGACTTCTTTTCACAAGGTTTCTTAGAGATATTCAACGGGATAAGACTCTGAATTATGCATATAAAAAAGGTATATGATTGCAAGTCGTGTGCTACATTTTATGCAAATATTAATCACAAAACTAAAGTATTTTTGGGAAAGTTTAAGACACCCAGCTTTATTATTCCTTTATTTATTACTAGCTGGAATCTCTGTTTCTAACTTTAATTGTGGAATGTGTTAATGATATAATTTAAATTTTTTTATCAGCTTATATGATCTGGCCGGGGTTTAAACCCCATACCTTTTTTTGAAAGATCAACGTCCTAACAACTACCTCCTCGGTCGAATCACAGCATCATCAAATATAGAGTTATTCTCATATGAAAGAATAATGTGTATGACATCAACTTGAGCTGCCTGAAGAAACTAGCCAGGCCAGAAAAGATTGCTATTATATGAAAACGTATTTATGAAAAGTATGGAGTATCGGGCGGGCGAACGAACCAATATACACATGAGTCTATAGACTTGTCTGTTTTACAGCGTCATAAATGTAATGTTAAATTTAGTATACCCTGGTAGGTAAGGTAGCTCTTGAGTAATAAAAAAAACATCTTAAGCTAATTATACATCTTTTAATAGAATCATTTAATATCTTATTAATTTAAGAATACAATTTTATTAAATATATTTTTTCATTATAATATTAAAATCCGCAGATTTTTTTATTAAGTGACTAAAAATTAAAAACTTAATTATACGTACAAGGAATCTTTTACGATTATTTTAAATTATAATTAAAATTTTTATTATACTAAAATACAATTTTGCTCTGATATTATCAAGTTTTTTTTATTAAGAAGGACACTTTTAGATTCTAAAAAAAAACAAAAAACCAATGAAGTAATAATACAACAGTATTACAAGTATTTAGATTTACCTTGTACACACCCTAAAATTTTAAAATATCCGATCATTTGAAGTTCAATAAAATGGTGAATATTGTGATCTTTTGATTGAATCATTTTTCAACTTTTTTTTTTGTATTGTATATATGAGATAATTCACAATTCAATTTTGAAAAAACAATTCAATGCCATTAAAAAATTGATCCAAATTATTGTGTCCTGCCTGACATTAAAATGAGATTGGAATTAAAATGATCGTGTTTCATTGAATTGAATTTAAAAGCAAAAAAAAATCAGATCATTTTGTATTAAGATCAATTTTTGTTGTTATTGTGAATTTGTTGTTATTGTGAATAGCAGTAACTTTCTTATAATATATGAACTTGAAAAACTAAATTGGGTGTATTTATTATGTTTCAATACAGTTTTTTGTGATTGTTTTATTAACTTGTAATTGTCAGGCCATACAAAAGCAGATCAGTATTTACGTCTACACATAAGATTCTCATAACCTTGTAAAATTATCACGAATATTTCGAAAAAAAACAAATTTTTATTTCCATTATTGAGCCGAAATAATAAAAAAAACAATGAAATCCTGTTAATGTTAATTTTTTTGCAATAATGGTATATAATTAAAAAAAATTATAACAAAATAAAAGTAAAAAGATATTAAAATAAAGAAGACATTATTAATGTGAATTTGAAATTGAGTTTAGGATAACCATGATACCCTTTTCTCGTATCTTAAATGTGCAATTATCAGAACTTTTTCCTCTCTAGCTATAAACGTTGGATTGCATAAGTATTGCTTATTACAGGGATAGTTCAATTGGTGCAATAGGTTGTTGTTTTGGCTAAGCGATCTAAAATCAACCAACTACTGCAATGGAATAATGTTAATAAATAAATTATTTCTTTGTTACTTTTAAAAGAAGCATAGGACATTCATTATCTTATTTTGACTACTCTGTCTTTTATGGTTTCCCTAATTGCCCTATGAATCTGAAGTATATTTACTTTCCTTAGGATGCAATTGGCACATATTGTTTGAGTGATTGTCTGCAAACCTTCTTACATGAGGCTTTCTAAAGCTCTTACTCTACATTCTTTGACAGTTAAATCTTTTCATAAATATTTAAATCTTTTAACATAAGCTTTCACGACAAACCGCACATTTTCAATGGGATCAAACATTGCACTATAGGGTCCAAGTCACTTGTTCAATTTTACTGTGTCAAGGTGCCTTGTAAATTATCATTAGAACCGGTTCACCATGTCTAACCATTGTTTGGCGAAGGCAGGTTTCCATCCACACTTTTTTTTTTTTTTTTTCATAATAAATAAATCCAGTTGTGTTTATGCAGCCTATTACATGAATATTAGCGTCTTTTAAACTAGATGTTGTAGTGGTGCATCTGGTTCCTTTTAATGATCTACCATGTGTTCTTGAAATATGAATGTTTAAATCAGTTTCAAATAGGTTCCTTTTGGAACTGAATTATCAAAAGACATTTAACAAACTTCTTTCGCTTTTGTTTATTCTCAACACAGTTTCCCTTTTCAGGTTCAAATCTTAAGTATCTCAGTGAGTAACAGAGATACTACTAGTAATTATTTTTCTTTAGGCAAGTATGAGTTTTTGATTCTTTTATCTGTACAAAAAGCCTTACCAATTGATATTGAAAGCCAGACTGATTGACTATTCTGAATTTTGAGACCTAAGAAATAATTGGTTGAGAAGCATTGATTATTCAAACCATTATTTTAGGCTCTTATAAGTTGTATGGTGATTTCTTTAATTAAATGACCAACATCACAAGTCACAGGGATCATTATATCAATATATCATACCTAGGCGGTGTATTTTTAAATCCAATTTTATTTTCGAAATCTACAAAACGTTTAAAAAAAATTAAGCTTGGAGTCTTACATGTTTTCCTGAAATAAATGGAAAAAAATGTATAGATTAATCTATTTTACACCTATAATTTCTACTTTTATGCGTTACTATTGCAGGAGTAATTCAAATATACCCTTGTAATTATTACGAGTGACAACAGGATCAACTGCTTAAAAAATATATACAAAAGAAACCTAAGAACAAACTCTAAAATCTGATTCTTAAAACTAATTTGAATCTATTACTTAAACTTTTTATTTTTTATTTAAACAAATTTGGACAAATTAGTTGTTGGATTATATTAAGAATAAAAATTCTTTGATCTTATGACGTATATTATAATTGTCTGAATCCAATTCTTTTTTTTTTAATTAATCATTAAATCTGATTTGCTGATTTTAAATTTCCGTGATCTCTCTGATCTATAATCACATGTTTGTTTGATTGTATTTTTATACTTTGTAATTTTTTTTATTGTTTTTTAATATCCGTATGACTATTGGTCAAAAGGGTATAATAAATTTGCCTTTACGTTTGCGACGCAGAAAAGAAGGGGGTAGATATAGACTCAAAGATATGGGTCGGATCAGAATTGAAAAGTAAATCACGATATGTATGTATGACCGCCCGCATAATACCTCAAAAAATAAAAGAGCTTGCATTTAGAAATTTCACAAATTAGTTTTTTTGCAATAGCCATCATTGTTATTGAAATCCAGCCAGGTTGCTCCAGCCAGGTCCAAGAGTTCGAGTAGCTGCCATTCAACTTCTTTTTTTATATGGAAAGAACTCTATAATTTGTAAAGCTGGATATTTGAAATTTGGTCAAAAGTAGTTTAGTTTTATAGCCAAAGTTTGTGCAAAGTTTGGTTGGTTTACTGGATTGGGTTGGAATAGATGACATACAACGTCCTCTTTTATATGAAAATTACTCTATTTGCCTAATTAAACTGGATGTCTACATAACTGAATGTCTAATGAGTTGGATATTTAAAATTTTGCCAACAGTAATTAACCGGATGATATAATGTATATGTTCCGGTCATACAGGTATCCCACAGTTGACACAGTTTACTCTACAACACTCTTCCTCGTTTTTTTATTGATGTTATCTCACTCTATTGTCATTATGATCGCTTTTATTTCTTTGCTTTTTGTATTCAACTTTTATGTTTTTTGCGCTCATGTTGCATTCAGAACAGGTACCGGCAAAATAATTTTAAAGTGAAAGTGTAATAATCTCATAAGGAATTGTTTTAATATTTTTTATTTTAAATGCTTTTATTACTATATTATATTTTTATTTTATTGTATTTTAAAATGATTTTAAAAGCTTTTTGTTTAATTTGTTTCAATGTAAACAAATTATAAATTGTTTTTATGTTGTTTTTTTTTTATTTTAGAGTTAAAGTGGAAATTAGAGTTTAGATGTTCTTTTAAATCTTTTACTTGATGTTTGTTGAACTAAAAGAGTATACTTTGAAAGTTTTAAGTATCTGTTTTTACAACAAATTAATAACCTACACTCTTTTGTAATTTAAGTTCCATTTGAAGGTCATGGGGATTTTTAAAAGCAGAATAACAAAAAAACTGCATCAAATGTCTTAAAGATGGTAACGTTTTTAATATAACGAATTTTCATTAAAAATTACAATAGTTGTTGCCAACAACCTTGAAAACCAAAAAAAAAAATGTCATTAAAATTAGTTCATTTTTTTTAAAAACACGTGATTTTAATTCCCTTAATCTAAAAGAGTTTTATAACATACATATACATATATATTCATACATAACTAAAACTAATTTGTCCGCTATATCAGTTGCAGTATCTTTTCTTTTCATACGTCACTATTAAACCAAAGTAACCTTTTGCTTTATTACACCATTTTGAAACTTAATTCCTAAATTTTATCTATTGTCTATATTTCCGTGAAGGGCCTTGGGTGGTTTAAGAAGAACCAGACGTTTTGTTTACACATTCATTGTCAAAATCTTTTAAATTTAAATTGAACCTTAATTATTTGGGAAATTTTATTTACATGGAAACCTTAGGAAATTATCATCTTCATCTTTCAGAAGTCTAATGCTTAGCAAATTTCACAGAGTTTCCATAAAGAGTGTGCCCTTACCATTACTTGGGAAGCATTATTTACATGTAATTTTTTCCTCTTATATGCAGTGTTATGCATAATTATTTTATATTTTTAATTTGACTAAATCAGAAGATCCTATATGTGATTCTTCTGCTTCTGCTAACTACTTCATGACCCTGATGTCTCTTCCATATTGTTAAACCGGCTTTAAATAAAAGTTAAATATTGCAAGTTTAGTGTAATTAAGGTAGGAATCTCCAACTAATCCTGCTAGTAGTCCACCAAACTATTCTTACTATAATTTTTCATCATATAATTTTTTTTATTCCTTTTCCACTTTTTTTAGGAATAAAGGGCATTCACCAAGTCTATTTAGGCTGGACTTCAGTTTCTTTAATCGTAATATTCACTAAGACGTCGATTACTCGGCTGTAACTATTATATAAGATTATGAATACATAAATGTTAATTTTGTGCGCCATCTATTATCCTACAGTTATTATTTCCTTTTTTTTAAATCTTATTTTATACTAGCTAATACCCGGTGCGCGTTGCTGCGCCTCTCAACGGAGGTTTAACTGAAGTTGATGTTACTGCAAAAAGTTAACACAAAAATTACACACGGTTTACACATGTAAATTTTAAAATGTGTGAAAGCAATCTTTTTTAAAACGATTTTTCTAGGATTATTCTAGTAATTTTTGAAAATTTCTGTAATTCAAAGCAGTACGAACTACTTTCCAAATTTTGACGTAATTTACTACCAAAAAATTTTTTTGAAAAATCGCAAGACCGACTGTTAACAGACTCAACTCCATTTTCAAGTTGCTTCACACATATAAAACTTGAGGTAAACCGGTCAAATCGTTTCTACTTTAGAGTTAAGTAACGCAAAAATCTATTAAAAGCCACTGTGCCCCACTGGGTCAACGGAACTACACTTTCTCTTTGGGCAAATCAGTATTGCGCAAAATTGGACGTAATTTAATTGCTTCCAAATCACTCAACAAAATTTTTTTGGGGCTTTCTTTTTAGCCAAAGCAGTACTTCGCAAATTTTGACAATATTAGCTTCCAAAATTATTTTGACCAACCGTCGGGCCGACATGGGTTAACAAATTCCATATCTGTTAATAGTGTCAACTCAATTCTCACAGGGGAGCACGTATACAAAATTTAAAGAAAATCGGTCAAACCGTTTTTAATTTAGAGTTAAGTATTGAAAAAACCTATAAAAAGCTGTTGGCCCCAATGGGTTAATGCAAGTCAATAAAATTTTTTTGTGGGTTTTCTTTTTAGCCAAAGCAGAATTTCATAAAATCGGACAAAATTCGGACCCAACATTTTTTTTGACACCCCGTCGGCCCAACATGGGTTAATAAATTCCAAAACTGTTAATAGTGTCAACTCAATTCTCAAGGAGCATCACGTATCCAAATTTTGAAGTCAATTGGTCGAACCGTTTCTAATTTAGAGTAAAGTATAGAAAAAACCTATAAAAAGCTTTTGGGCCGCAATGGGTTAATGGAACTCAACAAAATTTTTTTTGGGGATTTCTTTAAAGGTAAAGCAGAATTTCGTAAAATCGGACAAAATTTGGACCCAAAATTTTTTTTGACCACCCGTCGGCCCGACATGAGTTAACAAATTCCAAAACTGTTAATAGTGTCAACTCAATTCTCAAGGAGAATCACGTATACAAAATTTGAAGTCAATCGGTCAAACCGTTTCGAATTTAGAGTAAAGTATTGAAAAAAGCTATAAAAAGCTGTTGGGCCGCAATGGGTTAATGGAACTCAACAAAATTTTTTTTGGGGCTTTCTTTAAAGCCAAAGCAGAATTTCGTAAAATCGGACAAAATTTGGACCCAAAATTTTTTTTGACCACCCGTCGGCCCGACATGGGTTAACAAATTCCAAAACTGTCAATAGTATCTACTCAATTCTCAAAGAGCATCACGTATACAAAATTTGAAGTCAATCGGTCAAACCGTTTCGAATTTAGAGTAAAGTATTGAAAAAACCTATAAAAAGCTGTTGGGCCGCAAAGGGTTAATGGAACTCAACAAAAATTTTTTTGGGGCTTTCTTTTAAACCAAAGCAGAATTTCGTAAAATCGGACAAAGTTTGAACCCAAAATTTTTTTTGACCACCCGTCGGCCCGACATGGGTTAACAAATTCCAAAACTGTTAATAGTGTCTACTCAAGTCTCAAAGAGCATCACGTATACAAAATTTGAAGTCAATCGGTCAAACCGTTTTCATTTTAGAACAAAGAAGTTTAAATACTTGCACCACAGCCCCAACTTGGCGGTCCGTTAGAGCAAAATTTTTGGGCCACGATTTCTTTCCGTACCCAAAAACCCCTATATACAAATTTTCATGAAAATCGGCTGGGCAGTTTAGGAGTCTATTCGCTACATACAAACAAACAAACAAACAAACAAACAAACAAACAAACAAACAAACCCACAAACATTCCCTTTTATATATATAGATTACAATATAAACTATTACGATATTGTTTTTATTAGATATGATCTGCCGTGGTTTGAACCTGAGACCTACCACATGAAAGGCGGCATCTTTACCACTAATTGGCCATTAGTCAGATCATCATATAATACATTAAATTTTATTTTAGAATATAGGTACTCTATATAGGTAATTTCAATCATATTTCAATAATAAAGTCATAGACAGTCAGACAACTCAATTTCACTACAAACCTTTTCAACACAAATGCTTAAAATTACCTTTACTAAAGTCGAACATCATTTAATATTCACGTAAAAACAAAGTAGTTTTACGAGTAGGTTGCAGGTTTATTATATTGCGAAAAACCTTTTTAAATTTAGGGAATTTTTTATTGTCGTTTTATTAACGCGGCGTTTGTTTTAGTTGTTTAATGGTTCACTTAATTTCTGTTACAAATTTTTGTCACAAGTTCAAAACTATGCATTCAAAATTTGGTCGAGTTTTTTTTTGATGTGGTGATCATCTACAATGATTGAGAATTATTTGCTTTAAAATATTGATATTGATGATGGTATTATTTTGACCTTTAGTTTAGTTGAATATTGGCCTGTAATTAGCCTGGAAAATGGTTGAACGAAATTAAATTATTTTTAAAATTAATTTTAAATGATTTTATTTGCCTTGCATTGGATTGGTTATGAAGGTTTGATACAGTAAATTCAACTCTTTAAATACCTCTTAGTCATTTCATTCCAAAAAAATTTTTCTAAAGGGTCTGTCAAAAAGAGTTTTCAAAGGTAAATAAATAAAAGACATAAATTTAAATCGACACTGGAAAAGTTTTGAAGTACAGTGTTTGCCATTTAAACTCTGAAATTGATATCTCCCGTGTGATCATCTCTTGCTTCTCTACAGTACTATATTCTTTTACAGAAATTTTCGGTCACATTCTGGCTAGATAAAGCCGCAATATCTCACCATTAACTCAAATAATTTCTACTTTCACTGCTTCAATATTTCGAGTATTATGCTTGTAGACCTGTACTCTCACATAGCCCCAGAGAAAGAAGTCTAACGATGTCAAATCGCAGGATATTGAAGGCCAATTCATGTCTCCGATTCTATAAAAAAATAACACGGTCTGGGAACTTTTTATGCAGTAACTGTAGGGTTTCTTTGGCGGTATGACACATAGCCCCACCTTGTTGAAACCACATGTCCTCAGTATCAATATTTACCAATTTTGGCCATAAAAAAGATGTGATCATGTCGCGATACCGATTAATATTCTAGAAAGTTTTTTAATAAATGAAATACAATCCACTATATTTTAATTATAGGCTTGAATTCCGCCGAAATCTAAAGTTGAAATTCCTAAGACATATTAGAAAAAGGGCATACTAAATACCAGAATTTATGTTATCAAATTTTGAGGAGTGCTTAGAGATGATGTTTAGAGCTAAAGTGAAGATGTATTACAACACAATTGCAGTGTTTCTAAAAAAAAAAACACATAAAAACATAAGACTGTTACAGTTCTTAAAAATAAAAAGTTATCAAGGTAATTTATAAGATCATATTTCACTTTTAAGTGGTCCTTAGTTTTTTTTTTAAAATATGATAAGATAAAGAACCAATGTTTCCTTCAATATCAATACCCTTTTCCATTTTTGTAAAGATTTACAACTTTATAGTTTTTACAATAATACTTTTGTTATAACAAATTTTTTCTGACCTAAGGTGAAATGATTGGTTTTAATCACATTGATGCTATTAATCACGATTCTTCTTTTTATTATACATCTTTCGTAAAACATATAAATAATTTTTTGAACAAGGCGTTTACAAAAAACGTTTTTTGTTACACTTAAGAAACACTTAAAATTATGCAAAATCTGACTTTCAACGTCAAGCATCGTGCATTTTAAATAAAACCACAGTGTAATTGGCATAAATAAGGAGAAAGGAAAGAGAGGAATCAAGTGATCGAAGAAAACAAGAAAATGTGGAAAGGTTAAAAAAACAACAAAGTCTTAATAAATGGAACCAAAAAAGCAAGATTTCAATATGTATGTAGCTAATTAATACATTAAAATTTTAAGCATCAGAATTTATGAATATTTTTATTGATCCTAGCAATAAATTACTAATTAGTCTCTCTATATCCACAGATCCATACGTGTGTACGAGAGTATTTTAAAATCTGTATTAATGTTACTAATATTAATATCTAATCTAGTTCTAAAGTTAAGTTTTTAGATTACATTTTTGAGTCTAATAACAACCATAACACGATTAGGTGAGGATAAGTGGGTAATTAATTACTTCTTGTAACAAACAATAGTTTTAATGTAATAACTATATTTTTAATACTTTTTTACAAAGTACTACGGCGATAAGAGGACTTCTCCGACGATTTAAAACTCAAAAAATTAATTTTAAATCCCACGAAGATTATACCTTCAGTGAGTGAGCCAAAAGTCCTCAAAAATAAGACACAATTACCTGAATTAAACTGCAAACTAACTTAAAATAAAAATTTACTCATTTAAAGTGAATATAATCTCCTTTTGGATTTAAAATAAAAATATCTTCACATAAAGGAAAAATTTTGTAAAAAAACAAAAGAAAAGTCTTCGTTTAAAATAAAAATATCTTCAATTAAAATAAAAATCTCTTCATTTTAAAATAAAAATGTCTTTACTTAAAATAAAAAATTCTTCAGTTAAAGTAAAAATGGTAAATTTAAAAGTTTATTACCTAATTAAGTTTGAGGCCGTGTACTTTTAACTCGGGGAATTTTTGGCATATTGAGGGTAATTAAGTTTTTTTAGTGTAATCAATTAATCAAATCACTTTTTTGGGAACTACTAATTAAATTGTGATTAAAAGTTGAATGATAAAAATTTAAAAGTATTGTGAAGGAGTAATTGGAGTAACTACAAGCCTCGGCAATGTGGTGGGGATATGGTTTATGAAACGAGGGACTGTGAGTTTGGTTCCTGCACGAGACACATTTAATTAGAATGTTACTCTTGAATCATGACTTTAAAGTTAAAAATTTCGTAGGGAGTCGTAAGTAAAATAAAGAAGATTGGGTTCAAATTACTCAATTACTGCTTCCATAATATTCTAAAATAAAGGTTCATGATTTTTAAATTTTTTAGTTAAGTTAAAGAAGACCTTTTATCTGACCAATGGCATAGTGGTAAAGACGCTGCCTTTCATGTGGAAGGTCTCGGGTTCAAAACCCGGTCAGATCATATCTAATAAAAAAATATCGTAAAATTGTATAATTATATCGTAATAGTTTATATCGTAATATAAAATAAGATTTAATAAAAATATATAAATAATTCTTGTGTAAAATTATATATGGCGCACAAAGTTAACAGTTGTGCATTCTTATTTCATAACCTTATACAATAGATACAGCCGAGTAATCAACGGCTTAGTGAATATTATGATTAAAGAAACTGAAGCTTAGCTTAAAATAAAAACTTGGTGAATGCCTTATATACTCCTTAAAGGAGTGGAAAAGGGATAAAAAAAAAAGAAGACCTTTTAGAGTTAAATAAGTCTCCTTATTAAATTTTTGAAAGTTTTGAAAGTTTAACAGTTATCTAAATAATAAATTTTAAGGTTACCAGAATTTGATTTTTCATTCTTTTAATATAAATGCTTATCTAGTATTGTTAAATATTCTAAAAATATTATAATAACTTTTTTAAATGAAAATAAATTTATCTTGGAATGAAATTTTAATTTTTAGAAAATAATAAAAGGTATATTTAAGTTTTATTAAAACATTAATAATAAAAATTGAAATATACGAAACCTACACATATATTAATATCAAAAATTGTTCACTAAAATAATAATTTACATATTGAATAGAAAATTATTATTATTATATTCCTTCATCCATCATCTGTTATATAATGTGTATGTATGTTTTTACTATTTATATATGTACATAAATATGCCCGAATATTGTTGTAAAATAAATACTAATTGTTATTACAATAAAATCTCTCTTTAATATTTAATCATAAATAATAATATGTGGTTTGTTACCATACCTTTCTTCTCAAATTTATTGGATTTAATCGATCAAGAATAAATTGCATATAAATTCAAATAACAACAAAAACAATAATAACAACAAAAACAATAATAACAGTAAAACAAAACATTTCTTTTAATATCCATGAGAGCTGAACTTTTGCAGGCTATGACAATTGTTCTAAATCCATTTCACACAAATTAATTTTATACAAATTATGTTGCTACCCTCAACATTTTTTTCTTCCTTATTATTACCTTAGGGAACATAGGGTTTCCATATAGCCTTACCAATTATCTCTGTTTTGCATCAATTTCTTTATCTCCAAACCTTAGAATGTGACAAATGAGATCGATGCTTTAGAATGTGACCAATCCAGTTCACCAAAACATATGTCAGCTCTTGTCTCGTCATTACCTTTCGACAGAGGCCCTTAATTTATAACTCGCTTGGGCCAAAATTGTCAGGTATTGTCAGGTACTTGCAATTTCTATACATTATTTCTAGATACAAGCCTTGCCACGCTTCCGAATAGCGAAACCAATTTGATCCTCGCTTCGAACGCCATGTTTTGTATGGATTTTTATATATGAAGGAATTGACGGGTTCGGATTTGTGTATATCGACCAATTAAGTGCTTTTGAGTGCTTCAGTAGGCTTGCTAAAAAATAAATGGTTCAAATGTGTTAATACCAAAAAGCCCAATAAGTGTAAACAATCTTTCGTGTCCAAGGCTGTTAAGCTTTCTGCTTTAAAAATTTTCCTAAGGTTTTTTTAAAAAAATTCCCTTGGTAATTACTATTTTCAACTAGAGCCATCTATTTTTGAAGATTTGTTTATTTCAGACTCTTATCGATGTGGTATTGTCGATGTTATGAATGCGCCCAAACCATCATTTAAAGTTTTATTAAATGAAAAATAATTCCAACAACTTCTTCCTGCAAAGTAGCTTCTGGAAGTAAGTCAAATTCTGGAACTTTTGTATACTGTAGTATATTAGAAGATGCATTAAATTTGGAATTATCATGAACTCCTCAGTCTGAGCGATTCTTTCCAATTCATTATATAGGCAAAATGGAAGCCCGTTTTAATCCTGGATTAGTTGCATAAAATCTCAGAATTTCCGAATTAAAAAAAAACATCGGGATTGCAAGCTCTAATGCCAACTTAAATACTTTTTGTGAAGTGTCCCTTTCGTAAAAAGTCTGTTTGTATTGAAATTAAGTAAATTGATTATCGTTGATTGTCGTTCTCCCTCTCTCTTACACATACTGTACAGTGATTTGCATCTGAATGAATACTTTCATAAATTAATGATTCGAATTAATAGTATAATATGAGAATAATATAATTGACTGCCATAAAAATTTCAATTGGGAAAAATAGAAAATGGTAATTTTTTTATTTTTCAATTCAATGACAGGATCATAATTGAATTGAACTAATTATCAAATTGGTAATGCAAATATTTTATATTTTTTTATATACGTATACATATTCATAATTTATGCTTTTATACATAATTTTTTTTACTGAATATCTATTAAATAATCATAAATTTCAATTTTGAATTAAACTTTACCTAGATATAGTCAATAATAGAACATTTATTCAAATTTATTTTCGAATTGTTCAGAAATTTTTTATTCTTAAAACTATTTTTTCCTTTCATACCCTTTCCTTTCATAAATCAAAACTAAAAATTTTCAATTTCAATTCAGGTTGAGAATGAATTTATTGGAGTAAAACAAAAAGAACAATTTTAAAATGGAGATGAATAATAATCAGAATAAGTTCTAATTATGATAAGAATAATTTGAAATTGATTTACCATTTGTTAAAAATTTCAAAAAAAGGACAACTTTGAATAGATAAAGGAATTTCATTAAAAAAACTAAAAATTCAATATGATATTTGGAACAGTTAGTGTTAGTGATGGATATTGAGTTGCATTTCTAATAAGTCATTAATATTTATGATAAACTTTAGTTATAAAGATTATGAATCTGAAGAAAATTTATTATTATTTGTTTAAAAAAACTGTTTACACGGAGGCCTCTAAGAAATTCTGGGTAATGCCTTTAAAAATATATTAAAAAATTGATAATTTTTCTGAAAACGTGAAATAAGAAAAATATTAGTAGGTAAGTTGAATGAAATGAAATTAAGAACATTAATAACGGGTTTTTATACAAAATTACAGTTATTTAATAAAAACAATTAAAAATATCAATATTTCCCAATATAAAAGGATTAAAGTCTGGTATGTTGTACAGGGGTGAAGATGCTGTTATTTAATAAAAAAGTTTACAAAATTACTTTTAAGGCCATTATCCCAAAACCGTTATAAATAGACCTCGCCTGTGGAATAATTTTTTGTTTGTCTAGAAAACCTCTATCACATCTAGGTCTATGCATCACTAGGGCTCAGTGTATGTTTTATTTTCCTTCAAGTCATTCTTTTGTAAAAGTCATTTTATTAAAGTTTATTTCTAGAACTAATGATGATTATGGTATAATATTTCCATTTTAATTTTATATACAATGGTAACTTATTTCGAAAATTCTTTGTATATCAAAATAATATACACCTACACCAATATTTTTATATTAATTTCATAAAATTTATTGTCATTATATTCATATTATGGCCTTATATACATTATAATATAATTTATTACATAGTAATTGAAATTCCTGGGGAAAGTTCAGAAAATAGAAAATTAATGGTAATATTTTATAATAATAATCAAAATAATTGTAATAATAATATGAATGAATTATAATAATATTTTCAAAATTGATTTTGTGATTTTATTCTGAATTTAATATGTCAAAAATAATAATATTGGTTTAACATTCATCACGGATACAGAATATTCGGTTCCCGTGAATTTGAAATAATAATAAATTGAAAACGTAATTAAGAATGTTTTTTGAATTTACTTGATTTTAGATTTTGTGAACAACACCAAACCACTAAAATAAGTAATTCCTCAGAACAAATCTAATAGGGGGCTTTGAAATTGTATTTAATATAAGTTAAAAAATGTTGAAATTAATCAAAGATGGATTGTAGCCTTTCTTCTTGTATATATGTTATAAAGTCTGTAAAGTGACTTTATATTTGTTAAACGTATTGTTTTTTAGTCTCAAATAATATCGCCCTGCGTACGAAGCTTAAAATATTTGAAACAAACGTCAAATCAGTACTTCTATTTGGCTGTGAAACATGGGAGGTAACCGCCAATATCACCAAAAAGTTGCAGACGTATATAAACCGTTGTCTACACCGCATCTTAGGAGTTCGTTGGCCGCAAGTCATTACCAACACACTCCTGTGACAAAAAACGAACCAAAAGATGATTGAAGTCGAGATGCGAGAGAGAAAATGGCGATGGACCTTGAGGAAACCAGAAGAAAACATTGCAAGGCAATGTTTTGAGGGGAATCCACAAGGCAGACGACGAGTGGGTAGACCAAGGAAAACATGGAGAAGTACTTTTTTGAAAGAGGCAGAAGCGCAACGCAAAACGTGGTTACAGCTAAAGGGAATTGCTAAGGATCGTAAAAGGTGGAGAGGATTTGTTGACAACCTTTGACCCATCAGGAGTTCTAGGATCTAGTAATAGTAAGTAAGTAAGTAAAAGTTTTGTAATTTTATATGTGAGCCCCTTCGATCTCGTAGTCCAATTTGGCCCATTGGTGTATTCGCTTTTTTCTTTGGGAAAAAAAGCATTTATCATAAATTCGATTAAAATGAGTTAAGATTTTGATGAATTATTAGAACTTAACATTCTTGAAACTCGTAGAATCTCTGGACCTTACGATACTTGAATCATTTTATGAAAACTCCACTTCATGTGTTTCCAACAAAAATTGTCTACGTATCAAATATGAACTAATTCCGACAGTTAGAATTTGACATTTCTCAAAAAGCCTTGTGTTTTTATATTGAAGGTTCCTGATCCAGTGCTCCAATTTGGTCCATCTACGAACTTAGCTTACTATTGACGAAGAAAATAGTTATACCAAATTTCATTAAAATCGGTTGAAATTTTTGCGGGTTATCGTGTTCATACACACACTCACACATAAAATAAATTTCGGATTCATGCGTTTCCGACAAAATGAAACAACTTTTATTTTTAGCAAGGAAACAATTTATTTAAAATTTGACATTTAAAATTGCAATATAACTTATTTTACTAAATGTTATACCTATTTTAGTTTAGTATACACATACAATACAACCTCTATGAATATTTAATTTTAACTAATCATTTTTGTGTTCAATGATTCAATGTTAACTTGGTACATGATAATACAGATTTATTTTATTTTTTTCTTATATTTTTTTTTCTATTTATAAAAATGCATTGAATTGTAGGTTGTAGAATTTTTAAAGCTGTTTGTTATTGATGTTACATCAATTTTACACATATTTTTTTTTATATGATGATTATTATAACAATAAAGTGGTAGGTTTTATAACTATTGTCATATCTGTTCTATTATGAGGTTACATTCACACAATATGTATGTACATATATATATATATATATATATATATATATATATATATTGCAAAAAAATTAAAAAAAAAAAAAGTTATGATAATAGTTTGAAAATCGTAGTTTACATACATTTTTACAAAAGTTGTGTGAACCAATCTACGTCAATATGATTTTGTTTTTGTTTTTACTTTAAGAAATGAATCAATGAATCAATAAATGAATGAATGAATAGGCACTATAAATAGTGTTTTGTTTTTTTTTTATTTTTTATCTATAAAAGGCTGAAAAATGGCTGAATTCTTAAAGAATAATATAATCTGACATTGTTCTATGTGAATATCATGTGTTGTCTACCTGGTATTGATTGTTTTCTGTTTGTGTTATTTTGTTGTTGTTGTTGTTTTCTTTTATGTTTATGATGATGTGATTTATGTTTAATGGGAGTGATAAAAATGAAAAAAAAGGTGTTACAGGTATTTTTTTTATAAAATAACAAAAAGAAAAAATTATTTTTTTTTTTAAAAAATTAATTCATGATGTTTTTAGCTTCTGAACTTAATTTAGAAAAAGATGAAGATGATCAACATGTTTATTAGATAAATAGAAAATTAATCAAGTGTTGAAAAGGTAAATTTTTAGGTTATTTTTTTTGTGTTGTGTTTTTTTTACAATGATGAAGATTTTTAGAATATTTGAATTGAGTTTTAAGAAAGATTGGACTTAAAGTTGTTATCGTCACTTAAAGTCTAGGAAAGAAGCTATAATCAGGGTGATTGTCAAAATTTATAACTTATGCATTTTGGATTATAATTTTGGAATAGGGACTACCACAGATCTTAATTAAGTTTTTGAGAGTTAAACTCAAAAATTAAACTGAATCGAATACTTAAAGTTTTGTAGGGTGTTGCAATTGAAGCTTGCGACATTAAAGATTAAAATTATATGAAATTATTTGAAAATAAGAATTACATGCACATATAACTGTAAACATCTTAATAAGACATATGAGACATATAACTGTAAATATCTCAATAAGATATATGTCTAACATCTAGTTTTAAAAGTTAGATCTTATAATCTTCAGAATAGTGTGGTACAGCATTTCCCATTGGAATACGAGGTAGATATATAGCACTATAGGATATTCCATTTCAGTACAAAGTATACGAAAGTAAAAGTAAAAAAATGGTTGTTTTTTGAATATAAAGGTAAAAAAGTATATAGAACGGTACTAATAATAATTTTTGCATTCCCTAAGTATCCAAATGGTCTTTATATATTTTCTAAACATCTTAGGGTGCGTTTATGTTGGAGCTGCGATAAGTGATAAGAGCGTCGATAAGAGCATAGCGTAGAAAACTAAATACATAATTTAAATAGAGGTGTTTATGTTGGAGCATCGCTTTGATCATCGATAAACGATAAGAGCATAGAAAACTTTTTATTCAGTTTTCTACGCTCTTATCGATGATCAAAATTTTTAAATAAATGTTTTGCTCTCGTTTTTGTTATTGTAATTTTTTTAATAAATGTTATTTTTGTTTGTTTATTTTTTTTTTAATACAAACTCTCAAGGAGGTGCAAATATACATTTAATAATGTAATAAAATAAAATTTTTTTTTTATTGTTAATAAAATATTTTTTGTTTTATTTTTTTTTGTATAATTTTTTTTTTAATTTTTTATAATTATAAAATAACTTTTTAAAATATATAATTTAATTTTTTTTTCATTTAATATTTTTTTATTATTATTTCCACCTTTCAATAAATAAACAATTATAATTATGCTTTATTATATTTATTATATTTAATTCTTAAAAGTTTTTTTAATTTAATTTTTTTATTATTTTTTTTATTTTAAGAATATTACTAGATAAATTTAAAACAAAACATACAAAATATTATTTTTTTAATCTAAAACAACCATAAATAATATAATTTTTTTATTCTACATCGCTTATATCGAAGCTCCAATATAAACACTGCATAAGAGCATAGCTTTTTCTATGCACTTATCGATGCTCTTATCGACGCTCTTATCACTTATCGCAGCTCCAACATAAACGCACCCTTAGTTCTAACGTCATGGTTAAAATAAAATGGTAAAACTGTTTTTTTGAAAAATATTAATATTTCATATAAAAATTCAGTTTTTTAAATAAAAACAAGCTTATGTTAAAAACTCATTTTAGAATTTACGTTATGTTTAATTATTATTTGGTTTTGAAATTTTTGATAAAAATAGAAGAATTTCTTTTTTTCAGAATATTTAAATATTACTAGTAAGACCACTAGGCAATTGCACAGATTTTTTTAGGCGAGTTACTTCAGACAATTTGTTAATACTTCGACTATTTTAAACTACCTACGTTTTGTATAAATATTAATTTATGAAATAGTTTTAAAAAATATAAATTCTGATTTTTAATAATTTATTTTCGAATGCACAACTACATTTTAATAATTGTAATATCCCAGCTATATTCTTAATATGCAATATTATCCATTGTTCCCTAAATTCTCTCGATTTTGTAGAGTACTATTGCCGAGAACCAAATGCCCTTATTGAATATAAATCTTTATATTAATTGTCATTTAGTTATTTAAATTTTTTATCGGTTTGGAAAGGCTGCAATTAATTAGGTAGTTATTATTTATAAAATTATTTCATGCTTAGTGCTTTGAAAACTTTTCTAAGTTATTGTTTGTTTAATTATTTTATTTCAAAAATTTATATATTAAGATATTAATTTATATATTAAATTAAAGTATTCCCGAATAACTAAATTACATAATATTACAAGGCCTTTATTAGAATATAGTATTTGTTGTAAAATTCTAAATTTTTTAAGGTATTATGCAAGTTACAGCCTTATTTAATTCACATATGATTATTTCTACGATAAAGGAGCCTCTTACATTAGCAAAACAAAGCTAATTCGTTAATGCGCAAAATAAAAAAATTTACTCACTTACAATATTCGATGCTATTGTGAATTAATATGTAATGCATAAATTGAAAGTGACAGTGTAATCAGTATATGTCATATTTATATTTACATATTATGAACCTGTAAGCATTTTATGTCAACTTAAAATCAATTACACCTTAATGTAACTATATCTTAAATATTCCATAAACCCAAAAGGCAAATTAATAGCAAACTTTTTTTTTCTGAATTTTTACATTTTTTTTAAAAAGAATTTTAAAAAAAGACAAGAATATTAACATAATATAATCATAAAAGGTAAGTGAATTATTATATTAGTATATACATATATTTAAAAACGATTTACAAAAAATTTATAATAAAAAATTTGCATTTAATATTCATTACCCTTTATTAAATTCTAATTTATTTTAAATAATTTTTTTTTTTTTTTATTTTTGAATAAAACTCAAAATATTCAAATTCTAACTTCAAAAAATCAAACAACAATTTAATATTAATGTAACTTTGTACATTTATATTATGTTAATATGTGTACATATAGTTATTAATATTCTATGCAAAAATTTATAAAATAAAAATAAAATAAAGAAAAATACATAATTAACATTTATTAGAAAAAGCTTTATTTAAGCATAAAATATACAAAAATATAAAAAAAAATTAAATAAGTATAGATCCGAACAGTATAAGAGAATTTTAAATTTATCTTTAAGAGTAAAGAATTTAATTTTAAGTATGATTTTTACATACAAGCTTAACATATATCACACCCTTCCCCTTTTCCTTCATCAGCGCTGTCTATTGCAAAAAAATAAATAAAATTTACAATAATATTAAAAAATATAAAATTAATATTCGATTAATGTGGGGAGGGAGCAGATTAATACAATTACAAAATAAAGCGTTTCGTATATAGTCGTATATAGTAAAGTAACTCTAATTGTTATCGTAAATAATTGCAACTTGCAATTTATTTTGTTGTTGTTGTTGTTTTTTTTTTTAAGCTAAGACATTTTGTAAGTATATTGTGAATTTATATTGTGAATAAATTTTTTTTTATTATTGTTATTATTTTTTATATTTTTTGACGGTTACATGGTATGACTCCCCAATTTGTTTTGTTTTTTTGAATTTTTTTGTTGTTTTTATCGTTGTTGTTGTTATTGTAGTAGTTGTCTTTGCTATGATTTATTTATTATTTTGTTTAATATATTGTTGTTGTAAGTATTTTTTAGTGGTTGTCTTTGATTTTATTGTTACTGTTATTTTGTTTTTTTTAATTATGTATTCCAAAGTTATATTAATGTTTTTATTGTTGTTGTTATTGTTGTTATTATTGTTTTTTAATTTAATTCAACTTTTTTGGATATTTCAATTGGTGTGCTGTATACTTGTGTTCTCTTGATATTTGTTGTTTTTGTTTTTTTAAAATTATTTTATTAAATTTTTTTTTTTTTAAATTAATTTTTTTTTTTTGCGAATAATGAATGAGTTGGATTTAAAAAGTTTTTCAGAAGTTTTAATTTTTTTTTTTTTTGGGAGTATAAAAAGCTTTAGCAGTTTCCAATTTTAGCACAGTTCATTTTTGTTTAACAACAAATAATCATAACAGTAAAATTTTAAATACTGTTAAAAAAAAAAGACTACAGAACAAAAAAAAAAAAATAAATAATATTTATTTAAAAATAAATAAAAAATTAATAATTATTAAAATGGCATTCAAGGTGTGTAAAAAATTAAAATAAAAAGAATAAAATTTAAAAAAAACAAAATATTCTAATGAAGAAAAAATCGATTTGAAAAAAAGGATTTAAGAATATTTATTAAATAAGTGATTGATAATAATTAAGATATATAATAAATTAGAATTCGGTTGCGTAATAATAATGGCCTAGAATTTTTTTTTTCACAAGGTCATGCAGTATAATTGGTTCTCATACTTCAGTATTGAACGGATATGATCTTATATTAGAATTATTTATTTTGAGAATCGTGTTTTATACGATCACGTGGAATAATATTTTGGAATTTGTAAAAATTTTAATATTTTAGAAAATTGAATAAATATTTATTTCGGAAATTGTATGTTGGATATTTCGGAAATTTAAATAAATTTATTATATGAAAATTTAATTTAATAGAACGTGTAGTGTTATAATGGGTACTGAGTTATACTGAGTTATAATGGGTACGGAAATATGTAATGTATAAAAAGTGATTAAGCCTTTAAGCACGAGATTTTCGTCAGGTAGAGCAGGAGTATTCTATTTAAAATATCGGTATTATGTTTTAATTATAGAGAACATAAAGTTTCTAAAGAACATAGAAAACATAAAGTAAAGTAAAATTTGTTAAAATTATAACTAACATAGGATTCAAAAAATTCGTATAGATTAAATAAATAATACAATCTAAAAGAATAGATCAACAATCGATTAATATCGGGAATTAATTCTAATTTCCTACAATTTTTTTTTATTTATTGATACAAAACAAAATTATATTTCGAATATTTAAAAGTTTTCATATATATATATATATATATATTTGCAGTTCTTAACATTTACTGCTTTACTCGCAATTGCAAATGCTGGAGTTGTACCAGCTGTATCATATGCAGCTTCACCATATGCTTCACATTATGCTTCACCGTATGCTGCACCATTAGCATACGCTGCTGCTCCTGGTAATTATTTTAATCCTTCATATTTTTGAAAATTTTATATTTTTTTTAACTTTGTTTTGTTATAAAAGCACCTTTAGCTTATGCTGCAGCTCCAGTTGCTAAATATGCTGCTGCACCCGTTGCTGTTGCTAAAGTAGCTCAACCAGAGCCATACGATCCAAATCCACAATATACATTCGCTTATGATGTTCAAGATGGTTTAACTGGGGATTCAAAATCACAACATGAAACACGTAACGGTGATGTTGTACAAGGTAGCTATTCTTTAACTGAACCCGATGGTTCAAGACGTACAGTTGATTATGTTGCTGATCCAGTTAACGGTTTTAATGCTGTTGTCCGTAAAGAACCATTAGTACAAAAAGCTATTGTTGCTGCACCAGTTATTGCTAAAGTTGCTGCTCCAGCCGTATATTCCGCACCAGTCGTTGCTAAAGTTGCCGCTCCAGTATATGCATCAGCTCCAGTTGCCTATGCTGCACCAGCTCACTATGCTGCTCCAGCTCATTATGCTGCTCCAGCTCATTATGCTGCTCCAGCTCATTATGCAACAGCACATTATGCTGCCCCAGCAATTGCTAAATATGCTGCTGCACCAGTGTTAGCTCATCCAGGTGCATACTATCATCATTAGACAAAAAATTAATTATTTTAAGACTATCAGCATATATGAACCGTTTAATTACTGCCATCATAAAATAAAATGTTCATGAAACTGTATCACTATATACTTTTAAGAACAACCAAAACTAGAGGCGACTCAGACTTTGTAGGATTTTTATTTTTATATAATTTAATTAGTTTTTCTTCATTTTTAATATTTTGCACAATAATTTTTATTATGAGCGTTTATATTACTATGTCATTTAAAAGTGTTAACTTTTTTTTTTGTTTTGTATTAAGTCTTTTTTTTATTATAAAATAATACTCATTTAAATTTTTTTACTAAGATCTTTATAAAAAAAAATAAATTATTTATTAGTTAGATCTTTGATAAAGAAAATAAGCAAATAAAAAATAATAAAAAAATATTAAATTTTGGAATTTAATTTAAAATGCGGTTCTGTTTCAGCATTCACTAAATGGAAGTTCATATTTTGAAGGGAATTAGTATGGAATCATTTTGCTAAATAAGAGCGATCATCAATTTATTTGCATACTTCATATGATAAGCTTTCGGCGTTGTAGAGGTACAGATTCCATTGTTACCATACGTTTAATAACATTTTTAACACACAACACTACACTACACACATTACACACTACAATACTATATCACTGAGTCCTTTAATTAGGACATTTAGGGCACTATGAAATTAAAAATAAAGGGATTGTAATAGATTGAATAGTAAAAACAATGAACTTAATAAGAGATTGTGAGATGCCATCAACAAAAAGATCAATTTTCATTTCGACCTTCAGCTCATGTATGAATTTACTTTTTAGGTACTGTAGAATTAAGAAGCAATTTGAAGAACTCATCACTGGTTAATTTTATTTGCCTTTTGAAATTTACCCTAAAAATTAAGCATATAAAACTGCAACTTATAAATTCGTATAGTATAAATGTGTAGGGTGCTTAGGGTATTTAAAAGAAGAAGCACTTCTACTTGCGTAAGGAATTTGCAGTAAAAGTCACTGAATAGAGTTTATTGTGTTACTATTGTTAAAGTATCAACATTGAAATTTGTCTGTACCACAGGAGCACTTGTATCCTCATTATAAGTCAAATAGGAATTAATGTTCTAATATTGGAATGACACTATGCGTGGTGTCTTTAAAAATATATTGACGAGCTGAATTTCTTTTTTATAAGGAACATGATTCCAGGTCATTATGCTTTTGAGTTGCAAGTGCTTAAAATTCTGTTTTGGAAGCAAGCCCTAAATATAAAGGTTAGCGATATATCCACATGTGAGGTTTAATTGAAAAAATTTTGGAAAGCTCTAGAAACTTATTTTGGGGAATATACTTTCAGGTTGTTCTCCTTGAGGAATTGATAAAGTCGAATGTGTTCACAAATGTTCGTCATTAGAAAATTTCTAAAGAAGGTTTAGATTTCGAATATTGTGGAAGGTTATGAAAAAAATTCCAGCGAGTGTTGCAACTTTTGTTTTAGGAATATGGTTCCACATCGTTTCATACTTGAACTTTTAAGCGGACTTAGTAAGTCAGCGTCACAATGCTGCTTTAAAATGTCGTCTGCTAAAGCCTAACCTGTACCTATAGTGACACATTATAGAATTAGAAAAACATTAAATATCTGCATTTAACTTTTTTTTATTATTTTAACAATATCTTTTGTACCTTGACGGATTGTAAAGTAATAATCACCTAATTTATTAGTTTCTAGATAAATTACTAAATTACCAACAATTTTACAAGACAAACATTTTAACAAACATATTATTTTTTTTTGTAATATTTAACTGAAAAGAAATCTGTTACCGGAATTTTCTCATCACGTCCTTCTGGTGAATCAATTAATGCCTCAGTATAAAGTTTAACTGGAGGTACAGATTCATTTTCCATCTCAGTTGTTCTCAATAAATTCGATCCTAATGATCCAGAAAGTTGTGAAAATAATTCTGGTGGTATATTTGATACTCCAGAAACTAATAAACTAGAAATAATCGCATCTGGAGCATTTGAAAAAGTTGGACTAATATGTGAAGTATCTTCTACAAGAGCGATATGTTGAACTGGTAAACGTAATGCTGGGTCCACATTTTTATAGTATGGAGTGGTGGTTTTCGGTAAAGGATTAAGATCAGAATTATCAGCATTTTTAGCAAAAGAAACTGCAGCTGGCTGTTCAGTTTTAAGTATAGTTAAATTTGGATCACCCACTTTTGTAACTGTATTTGCTAATACTGTTTTCAAGTTAGAAACTGGAATCGATCGATAGCTAGGTTCATTAAGTATAACACCACCATTTGAAACATGTACCTGATTTGTGTAACCATTGATCGAATCATGAATACCATATTGATATTCGTATCCGATATTTCTACCAATCGTCTCAGATTTAATGACTATAGCAAATAATCAAATTGTTTATAATTGAATTCACAAAATTTTTAATATATTCACGTACTTACAGGGACTGCCTAAACGAAGTGCTCCATATTGAGTTCTAGTAACTGGCACTTAAAGAAGTAAAATTATTTTGCTTTAAATTGATTATTGAATATTTAACAATGGGGTTGAACTCACCATGTTGGATACCAGCATTAACTATAATCAATTTGAGAATAAAAAGAAATAACTAAAATTATAAAATTATATGGGAAGATGGCTTCCTTCTAATTGAAAACTAAAAACTAACCTTAAAATCCATTAGATACACTTTTTAAAAAAGGAAAAAATATTGAAATATTCAGATCAAAATATGTTTTACAAATGACATACCGAAGAGGATTTATAGTTTTTTTTATACCATTATTATGTTTAAGAGGGAATTTCAAATTAGACAAAATTGACTAGATTTGATGCAACCTACAACCTGCATAGAATTTTAAAATCAGGTATCACTTGTTGTATTTGATAACTTGATTCGAAATTTACAAAAATATTTGAATGTTGTTTTTCTGCTAATAACCTTGAGCTTTATTAACATATCTATCATTTAATTACGTATAGCCTTAAGTAAATCCAATTGAATTCACTTGTAAATTGATAATAGGAATCCCATGGGAATTCCTTAAGGGTTTTTTTAATATTTGATAATATTATCGAATTATGGAAGCAGGAAATTTAAAAATAATTTATTTGATAATAAAAAAAAAAATCAATCAAATTATATTCCAAAACAAAATAAAATTTATTATTTTAATTAATTATCCAAAAATATTATACATTCGTTTTTTTTTTTTTTTTTTTACAATCGATTTAATTCAACAAAACATATTTATAATTTACCAACTTCTAAGTAATGTTGGTGCACTAGCTGTATATGAACGTAATCCAGTTGCAAAACCGTTAAGTACTTCACCAGTTAAACCAGCATCAGTTCTTGTCAAATGAACTGGTGTTGCAATTGGTCCTTCAGAAATATAACGTAAACCTGGAGCTAATGAAGCAAAACGAAGATCTGATCCATAATGTAAATTGGAACGGATTAAATTAGTTGCTGGTAAAGCTAAACGTGTTAATGTATGTGGATTGTAAAGGGTTGTTGGTAAACCTGACAAAAGTGTTGGTCCACTTAAGTATGTTGGTGTAGATTTTAATTCAATCAATGATTCTGGTTTTGATTCGTATTTTTTGATTTCAACTGGAGCTTCAGAAATTGTTTTGGTTAAAATTGGTGCATCAACAAGTGTTTTGGTTAAGATTGGTGCATCAACAAGTGTTTTGGCTAAAATTGGTTCAGATGCTGGTAAAAATGCTGTTGCTTCAACAATTGGTTCTTTACGTACAGTAGCTTGGAAACCACTTAATGGTGTTGATGTATAATCCACAGTACGTCTTGTACCATCTGGATCATTCAAGGAGTATGTACCTTGTGTTAAATCACCATTACGAATTTCATGAGCAGATTTAGAATCCCCAGAAATTGAATCATGAACACCATATTTAAATTCGTAGGATGGATTTGAACCTTCTGATGGTATATATTGTGATTCACCTAAATGTGAACCTATATATGTAAATAATTTAAATATTATTATAAAAGTTAATTTAAATTTTAATATTGTAATACGGCAGTACTTACTTCCATGATCAATGGTAAGGGTTGATCCTGGTAAAATTGCTGATCTTAAGAGACCAGCTTGTGCAACAGCAACAATAGCAGCAAGAATAATGAACTGTATATGGAAATAAATGTTAATTTAAAAATTCTTTTTCTCATTATGATGGAAATTTGAACGAACCTTGAAAGCCATTTTTTTTTTTTTTTTTAATATTTATTAATTAAAATTGGTTAAATTTAATATATGATTATTCACAATTGAACTCCAAATGAATTCTGATGATTATTCTGTTCTATTCTAGGTCTTTATATATGAAAATTTTTTTAAATTTTAAATACTTAGTGATAATATTCTGAACTTAGTTATGATTGTAATAAAATGTAACAAAATGTAAATATATATATATATATATATATTATTGGATACCTTTAAACACACCTGAATATTTTTAATTCAATTCTTCTTACTTGTTACATTTTTTTTTGTAACTAGTACTGGTTTTTTTATTTTGATTTGTTTTTAAAGTACTTGAAGTATACGTATATATGTTGAACTGATTCCTTTTGTTGTGTTTTATTGATAAAATGAGTACCGGTTTTTTTTTATAATTATGTTTTGGTGACTATTTTTTTTTTTTTTTTTTTTATTATTTTAGGACCCATCTTCAATTCAATTACTAGTTTGTATAAATATTATTACATATTTAAAAAAAAAAACAACAACAAAATTAAATTATAACAGATTTAAAAAGAAAAAAAAAATAATAAATGCAAATAATGTTTTGTTGTTGTTTTTTATTGTGTCCACTAACAGACATTTATTACTTGAATTACAATTGTAAATAAGTAGTTAGTAACGTACTCTAAAATAAAGTACTAAATATATAACTGGTTATAGATATATTTGTATATATATATACATACATATATAAAATTGTATTTATTTTTTATCAATAATCAACCGCGGAAGTTGAATAAATGGTGCAATTACAACAATAAAAGTATTGCTGTATATTAAATCGAATACATTTTTACAATCGATTACAAAGAGTGAGAGAGAAAGAGAGCGTACAAGAAGAGAATTGAAAAAAAAACCAAAAAAAAAGAAAAGAAAAAAATAATGAGAAAAAAAAAAGAGAAAGATATAAATTTAATAGTAATTGGTAGATCCGTAATTTAATAAAGGGTATTTTCTAATTGGATTTTATTTTTATTGAATCAGGATGCTGCATTGTGATTACTATGCATGTTATAAAGTATTCATTTGTATTTTCGTAGTAAAAACGGATCTAAAGATTTTTTTTTTTTTTTTAAATAAAAGATCATTCATTTTAATTGGACATTTTGTTCTAAATACACATTAATAATATTATTATAAATGAGTCATCGAGTCGAGTATTTAGAGGCTTGAAATTAAAAAAATAGTTATTGAATATTATTTTTATTGATATCCTGAATTGATTTTTATTTTAAATGTTCTTTAATAATTTTGAATTAAATAGAAATTATTTGTTACAATTTAGAAGTAGATTATTTTTTATTTAAATTACTCCATGCATATTTTAAATTTTAGGTGCTCTTGTATAAAATATTAAAGTAATTTAAAAAATTTTGAAGATCTTCAGGAATTGATCAAATAGCAAAGATTTTGAAGATTTTGTTGAAATTATTTAATGAACTAATTTTTTTATAATGGGAACTGGCTTTCTTATTAAAATATGATTAAAATTGTAGGCTCTAATCTTTGAAGGAGATAGTTGACTGCATTTTCAAATATTTAAATAATGCTTTGTAATTTTTAGTAATCTTAACGAGTGTGGTTGGAATAGAATTAGGATTTCAGAGAGACTTCTTTAAGATTTCATGTATTTTAAATAAATTCATATGGGACTCTTGAAGACTCTTTTAAAATAAGCTAATTAATTAAAAATAAAGGTAATAAAAGTTAAAGTTTGAGAAATAAATGATTTTTTAATGTTTAAGGTCAGAGAAGGTTTACCGAAAAAAAGAAGACTAGTTATTTATTTTTTCTTAATAAAAAATTTATTACTTTTAACTATTTAAAAACACTATAAAATATTTTTAACAAATTTCTTAAAATTTAAAATAACATATTTTATATTTATGTAAATTTACCAACTTTTGAGTAAAGTTGGTGCATTAGCAGTGTATGAACGTACACCAGCAGCAAAACCATCAACAATTTCACCTGTTAAACCAGCATCATGTCGTGCAAAATGAACTGGTTCTGGAATAGCAATTGGTAAACCTTCAGCAGCATAACGATGTTCGGGATAATAACCTGCATCAAATCGATGAACTGGTTCGTGTAATCCAATTGGTAATCCTTCAGCAGCAAAACGATGTTCGGGATAATAACCTGCACCAAATCGATGAACTGGTTCGTGTAATCCGATTGGTAAACCTTCAGCAGCATAACGTTCGGGTAAATAACCTGCACCAAATCGATGAACTGGTTCGTGTAATCCAATTGGTAATCCTTCAGCAGCTAAATGACGTTCGGATAAATAACCTGCACCAAAACGATGAACTGGTTCGTGTAATCCAATTGGTAATCCTTCAGCAGCAAAACGAAATTCGGGATAATAACCAGCATCAAATCGATGAACTGGTTCGTGTAATCCAATTGGTAATCCTTCAGGAGCAAAACGATGAATTGGTGTTGCTAATGGTCCTGCAATATCAATTGGTAATCCTTCAGCAGCATAACGTAAACTTGGAGCTAATGGAGACAAACGAAGATCAGATCCTAAATGTAAATTGGAACTTGGTAATGCCAAACGATTGAATGAGTGTGGTTCAATAACAGTAGCTGGTGCTGGAGCTGGTAAAATTTCTGGTGTTCCTACAAAAGCTGGACGTGTTTGATAGTTAACTAATCGTGCTGGTGCTGCAGGTTCAACAAAAGTTTTGGCTAAGATTGGTTCATGTGCTATAATTTGTTCATGTGCTGGTAAAACTGATGCTATTGGTTCTTTGCTTACTGTAGCCTCGAATCCAGTAAATGGTGTTGATGTATAGTCAACAGTACGTCTTGTACCATCTGCATCATTTAATGAATATGTACCTTGTACAAAGTCACCATTACGAATTTCATGAGCAGATTTTGAGTCACCAGTATATGAATCATGTACACCATATTTGAATTCATAAGCAGGATTTGAACCTTCAGATGGTACATAATGAGATTCACCTAAATGTGCATCTAAATGTTTCAAGTGTTGTAATGTCTTGCTTTAGATTTTTACATGTAATTATTTATACTTACTTCCATGATCAATTGCGAGTGTTGGTGCCAAAATGTCTGATCTTAGGTGACCGGCGTGAGCAATAGCGACAATAGCAGAAAGAATAATAAACTGTTTTAAAAAAGAAAGAGTTGATATAATTTTATTTTGAAAAAATATAAACGAACCCTTAAAACCATTTTAAGTTTTTTTTTAGTTACTAAAGTTTGTCTAATAAAGTTATGTTTGAATTGGAATCCAAAGTATTTCTGATGATTTTTCAGTTCTAATTAGGGACTATATATATTAAAATTTTCTAACCAAATTTTAATGAAATGAATTGCGAAATGCATATTTAACTGCATTCGCTACTTTTTATCATACCTGTAAGTTAAATTTTACTTGTTATGAATTGTAGTAACTAGTTCTTTTATAGGAAATGAAACTTAGTTTGATTGGTGGACTTCTATTGTGTTTATAAATACGAGTTTTTCTGTTTTAGCTTGGTATGGTGTTGGTAGACTCTTCTTCCGGTAATTGAATTCATGTAGTTTTATTGAATTTGCTCCAGCTAAATAACTAATAACATAGTTTAAGTGATAAGATAAATTACCTGTAAGTTAAAAATCAGTTTTAAAGTCAATATGATCAAAGATATTATAAAAATTTAACACAAAAGAAAAAAATAAATTTATTATGTTCTAAAATTAATAAAAGGGTTTGAATTATGTATTGAATTAATTGATTAAACTATCCTCCTAGTAACTAGCCGTTGGCCCGTCACAGAATGACGGAAGGTTAATTGAAAGAAGAACTTTTTCTAATTAAGAATTATTTCTAATTTGGTTATATACATTATAAAATCGTAACGGTTACATTTTTTATTGCGAAGGCTATGCCTCGATTCTAGTAATAGAAGCACAAAAAAAAAACATAAATATGTATCTTAAAAATTTGAAGATGAATAAGTTATTTAGTCTACCCTTTGTATGTGTAGAATTTAATAAAATTTTGGGGTCGTTAGTTCTAATCCCTTCTTGGTGAAATGTTTTTTTAATTTCAATTAATATTTTTTTTTAATCAATCACGTACTTTTTAAAATTTAATTCGATAAATTTGTTTGCTATTAAAAGATTTGAAATTTTGATAATAATGATCTATTTCTCCATTTACCTAATCATGTACCTATTTATATGTACATAAAATCGTATTGAATTTTGAGTGATCTGCGTTTTGCATAATCAAATGCAAATTATAAATTTTATTTTTTGATTTATTTTATTATACCTAATTAAGTTAGAAAGATATATTTTGTTTGATTTCTATGGTGCATTTCATTTGGCTTTATTTCAGATACAAGGGAAACTTTGAAATTGCTTTGATTACATTGCTTGGTTTATTCAGAGCAAAGTAAGCAATGCAATAAAGCATACATTGGTCCTTTACCATTATTTCAGATTTCATTTCAGGGATGAGGGAAATTTTGAAATTGCTTTGATTACATTGCTTGGCTTATTTGCTTTTCAAAGCAAAGAAAGTAACAAAACAAAGCATACATTGGGCTTTCACTAAAAATAATTCAGAGATCTTAATTTTTAATATCGAAAGTTTTACGTATTATATAAAATTTCCAGAAAATGTCCTGTGAGTTTTAAAAACTGAAATGAACTAATTCATAAACATTCAAAATAATTTAAATTCATAAAAAAAAATTTTTCAATTTATTTTTTTTTATTAAAAATTAATAAAATATTTTTTGGCCTGCTTATGAGAACAAAACATTAATATTTTATTTTTTTAAAATTTTCTAAAATTAAACACAACTAACAAAACACATTTAATTGAATGCGTTTGTTACACCTCATTTCCTGGACAAATATGTTAATAATAATAATAATAATAATAAAAAAGTAATAATAATAATAATAATAATAATAATAATAATAAAATAATAATAAATAATAAATAATAGAAATTGTCTATCCACCTATCTGTTGCACGATGACCCAAAGTTAAAAGATATATAAATATAATTCGTCTGGGTGCGTTCAAATAACGGTCATACAACTTTTTTTTTAATAAGTACAAAACTCCTCCTTTTAATAAACCAGTATGTCTCTAATTTTAATTAGCTTAATGACCAACATTTGTACAAAATTTTATTTGTCTATATTGCTGGAAGTTAGAAGAAAGGTACGAATTTTTTTGGTGTTCATAAAGTAATAGTTTTAATTAGAATAGAATTTAGATAGAATAAACTTCGTTGATTTTGATTAGCGTAAATTAATCTTTGTTTAGCCAGCTTTTAATTTGATTTCAATAAATAATTCCATTAAATATTTAATATCCTAATTGTAACTTACATATCGCGATAGCTTGGTTACTTAAATGTTGTTATGTCCTACACCTTAAATAGGTTTAGATAATGTTATATTAATTTTGGTACGGTGTTTGCAACTACCAAAAAGAGACAATCTCTATATGGAAAATAATATATTTTTTTGATCAGTGTCACCTCCTGAGTAGTCTTAGCGATGGTCTTCCATCTGTCCGTACGCCGGAAAACTAAAAAAAAATTTTGATATCTTGATGAAAGTTATGCAGTATTCTACTAATTATTAACGAATGGCGGGGATTGCAAATGGTTGAAATGGAACCATGGGTTCGGTTTTGAGGTTTTAGGAATTAAATTGTCTTAAATTTAGAATTCTTCTTTGAATTTCATTTTCTAAGCAAAAATGGTTAAAACGAAGAGACATTTTCTTCAATTTTAAAGACCCCTTTTAAATTTAAGGAAAATTTTTAACACATGTTAAAATATAATGTTGGCGCTTTAAATTTTGTATATTACAAAAAAAAAAATTTGGACGGGTATTTAACTTGCAGGTGTATAAAAATAAAAAAAAATTCCAATTGACCCAAGTTCCTATACTAATTTCTGAGGATCTCACTTTTCTAATTCCTAATATCTATCTTGAGCCGTTCAGAAAATATGAGAGTTCAAAAATTTAATTATTGCATAACGTTGAATTTTAGTTCCTTATGGCAACCCTATGAATTTGAGTTTCAAAAATTTGTAAAGCTTATAAAAGCAGCTGTCTTTTACCGTTTCTTATTGAAAGTACACTTAAAATAAATCTTGTTATAACAATTTAAATTTAGGACTTTTTCAGCCTTTGGGGGTCTGCAGTTCAGTAACGGGTGGGGCTACAGAAAAAAGTTCTTCCATGAAATTATTTTTTTGCAATACCTACCAGTAGTTTTTCTTTATTTTACACGGTGTAAATATTTTTGTAAACATACGAACGGTCAGAGTGAAACTATAGGGGCACTTTTTCCAAAATCTTTTGAAAAGGTGATAACAAGTAAACTACGACTATAACAAAATTTATTAAAAAACTAAAATTAAGCCTCAGAAAGTATCCCTCAACTTATTATAGTCATCTTACAAGAAATCATTTTATAACTTTAGTATTAAATTAAAAGTTAATTTAACTTAATATATTTTTAGTATAATTTCTCTTATATTGTTCATCCTTATGGAGCCAGTTTCCTTTTTATACTTACTTATTGCATTTGGGTCAATTCAAATATTTAATTTAA
The DNA here is from genome assembly GCA_963082915.1 of Dolichopus griseipennis. Taxonomy (NCBI): domain Eukaryota; kingdom Metazoa; phylum Arthropoda; class Insecta; order Diptera; family Dolichopodidae; genus Dolichopus; species Dolichopus griseipennis. The sequence continues at coordinate 30,866,923 of OY720442.1, read as the reverse complement.
TAAATATTTAACATTATAAACTTAATTTAAAATAATTAAGACAGACAAAAAAAAAAACGATAAACACAAAATTTTTCATATATCATCTTCTAATATCCATAAATACTCTGGAAAAAGGGTCAACCTTGATTTTTAACAATATTTTTAACCTAAATATGCTTTCTAATATAGTATCTCGCAAAGATTCATATATAAATACATATTGTTGTACATCTAATATTTTGCTTATATATATTTTTATATTATCATACCTTAAATTATATAGATCAGAAAACACTTTCAGATTTTATTTCAAAATTTTGACTTTAATATATTACGCTCAATCACACAATTTGAGTTATATGGTTTTATAACTCAAAATTTAATAAAGGGAGTTATAATAACTCACTTAATGGGTTATAACTCTCTAAAGGGACTTATGACCCACTTGTAAAGTGACTTATGTCCCACATAAATATTTTAAAGTAAGTTCCTAAGGGACTTATGACCCTGGGAGTTTGATTTCGAAATCAAAAAATTAAAAAGCACAGATTTTATTAATAAATAGAATTTTATTTGTTAAATACTCCCAATTCTGCAATAATTCTCTAATAGTTCTGTAATAATTATTAATTTAAAATGTATAATTGTTCTCATGAGTTGAATTTTAATTGATTAATCAACCCGTAACGCTGGATAACTCAAAAAATAATTAAGCTTTCTTGATGAATTTGTACTGTACTATCTAATGAAAAAAGGAAGGCGGGGAAATAGATATCAGACCATAGGTTAGGATCCTGAAAACGTTCGAGAATTCTAAGTTCAAACGACCATTATTCCGAAACCAGTAATGATAGAACCTTCAAAAAATTGTTTCAGGAGTGTTCCTCCAATATACTTTGTGTGTCTGAAATTTAGAATCAATTGAAGTAGTGGTTCAGGTACCTCCGACACACTTTCCAAGTTCTTAAAGCATATCTTCAAATTAAAAAATGTAGTAACTAAAAATAAATGTAGAAGTTCCAAATTTTATACACGTATGTTTCTTTCTATTTATTTTGTTTCCTTGAGATTTAGGATCGATTGGAGTGGTGGTTCGGATACATCCCACACACCTCCCAAGACCTAAGAAGAATATTTTTGAAATAAATAGCACTACAAACCTGAAATTTAGTACAAGGTATATTTAATATAAATTTAGGTGGTAGTCCGGGTACCTATGACGCACCTCCCAAAACCAAAGCAAATTTTGGGAATTAATAAAGTTAGTAAATGGAAATTAGGTAAAAGGAAGTTCTGCCCCGTTTGCTTAAAATTTTGAAGAATTTTTGTAAATAATTATAGATCATTGAACTTTTGTTAGGTTTTTTAAGTAGGTTTTGATTCTTATATACTAATAGTACAATTTGATTAAAATTTAAAAGCTTGAAATGCTTTTTCTAATTAAATAAGTCATATTTAATGTAGAGGGTATAAAATAAAAATAAAAAGTAGAGTTATTTTTTTACAAAAAATTTATTATTTTTTATTGACTAATTAAAAATATAATAAACATTTTTTTAACAAATTACTTAAAATTTCAAATAACATATTATATTATATTTATAAAATTTACCAACTTTTAAGTGAAGTTGGTGCACTAGCAGTGTATGAACGTACACCAGCAGCAAATCCATCAAGTACTTCACCTGTTAAACCAGCATCATGTCGTGCAAAATGAACTGGTTCTGGAATAGCAATTGGTAAACCTTCAGCAGCATAACGATGTTCGGGATAATAACCTGCACCAAATCGATGAACTGGTTCGTGTAATCCAATTGGTAATCCTTCAGCAGCAAAACGATGTTCGGGATAATAACCTGCACCAAATCGATGAACTGGTTCGTGTAATCCAATTGGTAATCCTTCAGTAGCATAACGTAAACCTGAAGCCAATGGAGCTAAACGAAGATCACTTCCTAAATGTAAATTGGTAGCTGGTAATGCTAAACGAGTGAATGAATGTGGGTTAATAATAGTTGTTGGTGCTGCACCTGGTAAAAATGTTGGATTTCCCAAGAAAGCTGGACCTGTTTTATAATCAACAAAATGTCCTGTTGCTGCAGGTTCAACAAATGATTTAGCTAAGATTGGTTCATGAGCAATGATTGGTTCATGTGCTGGAAATATTGTTGCTCCAATTATTGGTTCTTTGCTGACTGTAGCTTCGAATCCAGTAAATGGTGTAGCTGTATAATCAACAGTACGTCTTGTACCATCTGCATCATTTAATGAATATGTACCTTTTACAAAATCACCATTACGAATTTCATGAGCAGATTTTGAGTCACCAGTATATGAATCATGTACACCATATTTGAATTCATAAGCAGGATTTGAACCTTCAGATGCTACATAATGAGATTCACCTAAATGTGCACCTAAATGATTCGAGGATTGTAAGTTTTGATTCGATTTTTATATGTAATTATTTGTACTTACTTCCATGATCAATTGCGAGTGTTGGTGCCAAAATGTCTGATCTTAAGACACCGGCTTGAGTAACGGCTACAATAGCGGCAAGAATAATAAACTGTAGTAAAGAAAAAATATATAAATTAAGTTTAAGTTTCAAATTAAAGTTTTTAAGTTTTTAAAGTAAAACCAACCTTATAAGGCATTTTTAATTTTTTTTTGTTAGAAAATTTTGATTATTTGCTATTGAACTGCAAATGAATTCTGATGATTATTAACTTTATTTGGAGTCTTTATATATTAAAAGTTTTTAAACTGAAATTACATACAGATATTTAATTTGTTAATGTAATATTACAAAATAATGTAAAAAAAGAGGACGAACCTGAAATTCTCAGTTAACTTGTTAGAATTTTTCTAACTCGTTTTCTTTTAACTGGTAAAACAAATAAACTTTAGTTTGATTTTAAATAAATTCTGTATGAAAGTGAATAACTGTTCTCACAACTTGAATATTTGAATTGTTGCATTGCAAGTTAGTGCTTGAGGTGTTAAAAAAACAGCAAATTTACATTATTATTTAAAAATAAATTTTTAACAGAGTATCTAATATAATTATTACTTCACGTGGATCGTTTGATATATTTTGTTCCCATTGAACAGTTTTTAGGAATTTAAAAACGAAATGTTAGTTTTAATGGTTTTTTATATACCACAGACTGCAGAATCTGTTCGGGGAAGGGTGTCAATATAATAAATATTGTGGGTACTTCAAAAGGTGATATAAGCTTCGGCAGATGTTGGGAAGAAAAATGCTTTCAATGCTTTCATTTCTTTATAATGTGAATATCTGATTCGATCCTTGAACCAAACCTATAATTTTTCTAAAGTTCATAAAGCTATAACAAAATAAACTTGAAAACTTTATTTTATATAATTTATTTATTTAAATAATATTTCTCGCAAAATTAACAATATTAATTAAACCGATAACTGATAAGAGCATTACGGGTTCACAATTGCAGGCTTAATTGTTAAAAAATTCATGTTTCTAAGGGTATGTTTATATTGGAGCTGCGATAAGTGATAAAAGCGTCGATAAGAGCATAACGTAATAATTATATATAATTTATCGTTGATCTAAGCGATGCTCCTAAATAAACATCTCTATTAAATCATGTACATACATAATTTTCTGCGCTATGCTCTTATTAATTCTCTTATGACATTGCAGCTTCAATATAAATGCACCCTAATACAACGTCCTTTTTGGTCCGTCCGTACTTAAATATTTTATTTATTCAATGGTAGAAGCCAATCGGACTTGCATCTGTTTGAATCGAGATCATTTAAGTAAAAAAGTCGGAAAAACTTAATAAACTGAGCATCCAGAATTTATCTTAGTTCCTTATTGACGTCGCCAACTATTTTATCTAAAAGAACTCTCCAAAAGAGTTACGCATGTTTACAATAGCTTTATGCAATTTTTTTTTACAATATATCATGGAATTTATTTAAAGTGTGGCGCTATCTTTATAAGCAATATGAAGTACTCAATATATAATTATTATAATAAAAACCATTCAGGTACTCAATATCGTAATAACGACACTCGAATTATATAATCAAAATATTGTGCTCTTTGTACAATTAGACAATTAGTTAGGATAGAATTAGAAATTAAAAGCCAGTATAAGGAAATTATGAAACATTAAAGGGTTCGGTTTTATTTAAATAATGTGAAATGCCATAGAAGGTTCTCTCTAAACAAAATTAGTTGAGTGGTTCCTAGATATTACCTAAAAAAATATATTTTAAATTTTTTTTTTAATTTAAAAATTATTAAATGTATGAGCAGATTATATGGACTGATACAACAGCAACAGCTTCTTCAATGTAACAAAAATTTTTATTGTTAACTATGCTTAATGCGTTGATAATTCTAATGCGAGTGTTTGAAGCTATATAGTAGTGCTTTTGCGTGATGCATTTTGCTGAAAATGTATTCTAGAAACCATCGTTTCCCCATACAACCCTTAATAAATAAATACTGCGCAAGCAATCCGAGTGCTTATTCCATTATTATGGCGGCAATAGAGTTGGTATTCTTTGTAGAAAGAAGTGTTCACTTTATCAGACTTCCAAAGGAGTTTAGTTGTCCAAGTACCTTTAAAAAGTTTTGAAAAAAACCTCATTTCGCCTAAAATCTTTCGAATATTTCGGACCAACTAAGTATCAGCATTTTATTGTAGCTTTAGTTTTCAGGGTTATTTCGGTTTTCATTCTATTTTAGAATTGATTTTAATTCAGCAACCTATATGCTTTTAAATAAATCGATCTGATGATTTTTTAAATTTGTTGTGGTGTGTTTTACAATTAAATAGAAATTCCGAAAAATAAATTCTATCTTGTCAATTGCCAGCTTTTGTAAACCAGCTAGGTAGTTAGCATTTAAATTATATTGTAAATAAATATAAAATATTATAAATATTTTGTTCGCAAAACTCTGCCAAGATATGGCTCACTGCACATTAAAAAAAAAAATTGGAAATTGTTACCACCTTTATGGAGTTAGAAATCGATTTACAGTTATATTTTGCAATTGACTTCATCTAACTGATTGTTAACTCTATGAAGGTGACCTTTCGTTAAAAAATATAAGACTAGAATTATCTGGTATTTAACTTTCCAAAATCTTCTCTTATTGAGTTCTGTTCTCACCCGAGTTCATCACAAACGTTGATGTCTAGATTTTATTAAAACTCTAAGACCCCTCTGAAGAAGGATTATCATTTTGAACTTGCCTTTTCTTAGTGTTTGTTTAAACTTTGAGTAGAAGTTAAGTACTTACCGATTTATCAAAAGTTATTATATTCTGGATTTTAATATATAAGAAGATAAAGTTATGATATTAATTGAGCTCTAATTTTTTACCTAAAACTTACAGGATGTTTTATACGTGTATTATACCTAATAATAGCAATTCTTAACTTTCGGGCTCTAAATTAAAATCAATTACTTGCCCATTTTCTGACCAATGGCGTAGTCATAAAAATGTCGTCTTTCATATAGAAAGTCCCAGATTCAAACCCCGATCAGATAATATCTAATAAAAAAATATCGTAATATTGTAGAATTATATCGTAATAGTTAATATCGTAATGTAATATACAATTTAATATAAATATGTAAGTAACTCTTGTGTAGGATAATAGATGACGAACAAAATTAACACTTGTGTATTCAATTTAAAATCTTATACAATAGCTCCTGTCGGGTAATCGACCGCTTAGTGAATATAACGGTTAAAGAAAGTGAAGCCTAGTGTAAATAGACTTGGGGAATGCCCTATACTTTTTTAAGAAGCGGCAAACGGAAAAAAGAACCTGACCTTTTTAATAAGCTTTATTTTATAAAAACTCATAATAAATTTTAAATAGAATGGGGAATTCTCTATACTTTTTAAAGAAGTGGGAAACGGAAAAAAGAACCTGATCTTTTTAATGAGCTTTATTTTATAAAAACTCATAATATATTCTAAATAGAATGGGGAATTCCCTATACTTTTTAAAGAAGTGAAAAACGGAAAAAAGAACCTGACCTTTTTAATGAGATTTATTTTATAAAAACTCATATTAAATTAATAAAACAAAATTGTTTTCAAATTCATAACAAAAAAATTTTATTTTTAAAAATCAATAACCATTTTTTTTTTTTTAAATTCTAACAAATGCATCACCTATGATTGAACGTAAATTATAAGGTGAACCATATCTTGCAGGATAAAATTGACGAGCATATGGATAACGTAAAGTTGGTGCTAAACGAAGATCAGATCCTAAATGTAAATTGGTAGCTGGTAAAGCTAAACGAGTGAATGAGGGTTGGTTAACAACAGTATGTGGTGCTGCACCTGGTAAAATAGTTGGAGTTCCTAAGAAGGCTGGACCAGTTTTATAATCAACAAAATGTGCTGGTGCTGCAGGTTCAACAAATGATCTAGCTAAGATTGGTTCATGTGCAAGGATTGGTTCATGTGCTAGGATTGATTCATGTGCTGGAAATACTGTTGCTCCAACTATTGGTTCTTTGCTGACTGTAGCTTCGAATCCAGTAAACGGTGTTGCTGTATAATCAACAGTACGTCTTGTACCATCTGGATCATTTAATGAATATGTACCTTGGACAAAGTCGCCATTACGAATTTCATGAGCAGATTTTGAATCACCAGTATGTGAATCATGTACACCATATTTGAATTCATAAGCAGGATTTGAACCTTCAGATGGTACATAATGAGATTCACCTAAATGTGCACCTAAATTATGCGAGGATTGTAAGTTTTGCTTCGATTTTTAAATGGAATTATTTGTACTTACTTCCATGATCAATTGCCAGTGTTGGTGCCAAAATGTCTGATCTTAAGACACCGGCTTGAGCAACGGCTACAATAGCGGCAAGAATAATAAACTGTTTTGAAGTAAAAATTTATAAAAATAAAATTAAGGGTTATCGCTAGTTAAAGTGTAATTAAAACAAACCTTAAAAGCCATTTTTAATTTTTCTGTTAGAAAATTATAATTATTTGCTAATGAATTGCAAATGAATTCTAGTGATTATTAATTAAATTTGGGTCTTTATATATTAAACTTTTTTTAAACCCAAATTACATACAGATTTTTAATTTGTTAATGCAATATTACAAAAGAATGTCAGAAGAAGTCGGAATAGAAGTTTTCAATTAACTTGTTACAGTTTTTGTAACTCGTTTTTTTAAACAGGTAAATTAATATAAACATTTGTACGAATGGTAGGGCTTAGTTGTGTTACTAGTTTTATATGATTGGTGTTTTTTTTTTGGTAATTGCTTTGATCTTCTTGTAAACTCATTCATAATTTTTAAATTTGATATTTTTGTTTTTTCTCAGATTTTTCAAATGTTATTGAAATTTAAACAAAAGTGAGTTCGTAAAACAACTCTATAAGTCGATTTATGTTTTTGCAAACAGGTGGTTGTTATTAACTGATTGTTTTAATTTTTTTTTTTTTATTTCTGTTTTATTGTTCATTTGTTTTTGCAAAAAACTTCCGAAGACTTCTAATATTTAACATTCCTTCTATTGATTCCCATTATTGTTTTGCTTTGGAGCTTTCAACAGTGTTTAGGATAATTTCCACAGAAGATCGAATCGATTTATAATTAAGACTTAGAATACAAAAGGTCGAACATATTAACCGACAAAAATTAATTTGAGAAAGAGAGTGCTTAGGAGATAAATAGCGCTAACTGTTGAACTGTTAGGCTTATAAAACTTTTTTATACAATAGACACATTTGGGGCAGGGGTGAGGTGGAGGGGCATATTATAATATTATTATTAGAATTGATCTTAATGAATAATTCCACATACAATTTAAACATGAGATTGTACTTACTAGGCCTTACAACATGTAGAAACGTCTTAGATTTTGAAGGGGGGCATATTATAATGTTATTATTAGAATTGATCTTAATGAATAATTCCACATACAATTTAAACATGAGATTGTACTAGGCCTTATAACATGTAGAAACGCCTTAGATTTTCAATGTACATATACACTTCTATTTGTTTATATATTGTAAAAAGTATTTCTGTATCTGTGAGTTATATTATTCAACAAAATAATTTTTTTATATTTTGTATTTGTTTATATGGTTATATTCGTGTTGGCCTTTGACCTATTAATCGACTTAGAATTTCTTTTGAAAAATGTTCTTAGTCAATATTTACAACTTTACCTTAAAAAACTAATGGTGCCAACTCTATTGACGATAGTGTTGGAACCACCGGCATTGTCGGTAGTCATAAAACGATGATGTCAATTTTAAAATCGCATTATCGGTACCATTAAATAGAAACACACGTTAATCTTTTTTCTCAAATAATTTTTATTATTTTAATTCTATAATATATTTTATTTATTTTTGATAATAATTCTGTTTATTTTTTTTTAATTATTGTTTTTTTTTTTTTTAATTTTTTAATATTATATAATTTTATTTTATGTACTATATATATATATTTATTTATTTATGTATATATATGTATGATATAATTTTTTTTTTTAAGTTATATTAAATGGCATTTTAAATTTCTTATGTATATAAATATAATTTGTTTTTTTATAATTTTAAATACATTACTATATAAACTTATATATGTATATATATGCTTATATAATATTTATGTATATAATGTAAATATGTATTTATTTATATTTAATATGTGATTTTTTTAAATGATATTTTTTTTTCATACTTTTTAATACAACACATTTTCTTTTTATATATAATACGTTTGTATATAATATTATGTTTAATATATATATATATATATATATATATATATATTAAATATTATATAAAAGAAGGATATTTAATTCTATTTAATATAATTTTATATATATAAATTTTTTAAATAAAAAATATTTAAAAATAAAATTATATTAATAATAATTTATTTTAATTGTCAATTATGCAATTATATTTAATATTAGTTAGAAAATAAATGAAGAAAATGTTGTTTTTTTAGGTATTTTATTTATATTAATTATTTATTAATAGTTTTTAATAATTACTTAATATATTTATATATTATTTTATTATATTCATTTATTATACTAAAATTAATATTAAAACATTAATTAATATTAAACTTAAAACTAATTAAAAATATATGTTATTTATAATATGTATAAATGATAAATATATTAATTTAACTATTTTATACAATATAATTTATAATGTGATTGATGGTTATGATCTAAACTGAAAATTTAAAAATATTTTGTTTTTCTATTATTAAATTGCAGAGTGAATATATCTTCAGAAGAATATAAAACTTCTCTTCCCTATGACAATTTAAGAGAATTTTATAAACTCGGGATGCTGAACGAATTTCATACAATTCATATGTTTTTTTACCCCATGTCTTCTTTCCATTGCTTTTCTACGAAATTGGGACACATTATTGAATAATCAGTTAGAAGTAATATGAAACTTATTCGAGTAAGTACTTATTTAAACATTCTCATTACAAATTGAGTTATAGATGAATAACTTTGTTTATCTATCGATTGGTACTGCAAATTCTAGTATGAAAAGTCAGTTTTGGCGGATAAGGAACTCTTCATTTGAAGATTTAAAAAATATTAAATAGAAGCATTAGCTGTTGTTGCAAATAATTCTCCAATAGTTAATTTTTATTAATTAATAGTTATTTCTATTAGTTATTTGTAATAGTAAAAATTTGCTTTCCAGCTGTTTTCTATTCAGATGTCAATTTGACGTATACCCTCCATAGCTTTGTTTTAGCCGCCATTACAAATTGTCATTTGTCATTTTTATTTGCCAGTTTTACAAATTTCGCCATTATATAAACATAAGTTTTTGTGAAAAAATCTTTAAAAACTCTTAATAAACATTAAAAAAATTTGAAACTTTAAATAAAAAGTATAATAATATAAACAATTTTAAAGTTATTCTATCGTTATGAAAAGAATAATAAAGTTATAATTAAAAAAAAATTTAGTGATGAAAAATATCATTTATAGTAAATATGGTAAATTAAAAATGGTGTTGTGTTCCTTTATGTGACAATAAAATGTAATTTATTGAACCTAGTAATAACAATCAATATGATGATAAGCACTGATTAGGTCTAGAAAATTCTTATCATAACCGAGTTGGAATTGGTTACAAAGATGTTGATAAAACCATTAATTATTGCAGAATTTTTACAACGTTATTTAACATTATAATTTTATATTTGATAAGTAACTTTTATTGTATTTTTTATTTTAGCTGTATCATTTTTAGATTAAATGATTGCAGAAGAGCAATATCCATTTATAAAACCATTTTAAAGTGAATATATTGGAGACGATTACCAGCCTAGACCCTGCGATCTGTTCTGTATCGCTGCTTTCTGGAGTCGCTCTAACACTATAGTCGCTCTATAACAATATCCCTTCAAGTCTGTCAAGTGAAAATTCATTTGATACTTTGAATGCAACAAGCCTGTCAAGTAAAAATTCAGTTGATACTTTGATAAACAATATAAAACGGTGATTCTCTTATCTTATATTTAGTTTTTTTTTTCTCTTCAAAGACACGTAATTTTGAAATATAAAATTCTATAATAATTGTTGTGACTTTTCTTCGAACACTTTAAAATGTTTTAAAATAACAAAATATTAAATTGTCAAAGTGCCAAATAAAATAAGCACTAAGGAAACTGTCAAAATATTCAATGCAAAAAAAAGCTAAATAAGAAAACGTCAACTCGTTACTTTCATTCGTTTGATTACTTTACATACTTTTTAAATTAAGTTGAGTACAATAACAAATAATCTAATTTATTTCAGCCCTCATAATTTTCAAAATAATTTCAATTTAAGTAAAGGAAGTGTGCAATCATAGGCCCATCAAAATAATAAATAAAAATTTTATTATTTAAACACTGAAATCACGTTTAGAATACCTAAAACAAAAAAAAAAATCAAATATAATTATTTTAAACTTGAATTACAAAAATAACTTGATACTTTTAATTTTAAATTAAAATTAAAAATTCCATAGTAAAGATTAAAATTTATCAAAAATTTCCAGTTTACATCATAACCTATATATATATATATATTTAATCAAAATATTAGTTTTAAACCACATTACAATGTTCAATTTGTGCATTGTAATGTAATGTTCACTTTTCGTTTCCTTTCATTTTTTGATTTGTTTTTTTTTTGATAATTTTTTTTTAATTTTTGAAATTTGATATGATAAAAAATACAAAAGTTTTAAAATTAAATTAAATATTAAAGATATAAAATATTTGGTTTAATTAGATTTAAATCAAAAATAAAAAATTTTTACAAGATGTCGCATAGGTAAATAACGAATAAAATTATATTATTCTATTATTTTTTAAATTACTAAATTAATATTTTATTCACATATTTAATTTTTTGTTTTTTTTTTTTTTTAATATTAATTAACAATCTATTTTTTTATTTTTAATATTTTTTTTTATTATAATTTTCCTTAATATCAACAATGCTGACATTTTTATTTATAATATACATATACAAATAGTTATATGTATTATATGTTTAAGTACAATGTTACACAGTACATAATATGTTAATTAAACATTTTTGTTTAAACAATATGTTAAATTTATTTTTAATTAAATGAAAATAAAAAATAGATTAAAAATATTTTAAAATTTTAAATTGGAACTAAAATCAAATAGTTTTAGTTGAATTGTTGGAAGAGTTTTAATTTAATATTAGATATGAGAGGGTCTCGGTGTAAGCATTTGGATTGCTAACCGTGGGGGTGCGAATTTAATCCCATAAAGGTCATGAAATGTTAAATTGAAAAAAATAAAATGATTTAAAAATACAAAATCCCCGACCTCTACCACTATTAAAACGTCCCCCAACCACTTTTTCAAGTATTTAATACATTATTTTTAATAATACTGGTGCGATACTCCAATCTGCCAAAATTACCGAAAATTGGTTTCAATTACAATCAATAAATATTTTAGATTAGTCATTATCGAACCGTGAGCTGAATCCTTTTGAAGCTTTATTAGAATACAATTAGAAATAAAAAAAATTAAGCGGTACGTTCCAATAGTGATTTGGGCTGCCAAAAAGCCTGTCGGACGACAAGTATAATTTTAATTTCTCTTTTTATATATATTCTTTTTTCTCCTACTATTGCGCTAGAATTAAAAGGGAATTCTTTACCTAAAGGAGATTAAGTTAACATTATAAGAGTTTGCTTTAGTTCTGTAAGACTGTAACGGGTAATAAAATTGAAGTAAACATACTGAAATGTAAAAAATAGTTTTTATTATAATTTTCTGTATCTACCATTTAACAGATTTCTTATACGTTTTGATTTTTTTTTTCTGATCATAATTAACATTTTATCGGTTTCATTTTTTCTTTCTCCTTTATATGTAAGTAGTTGTAATTAGAAGTATGTTACATGTGTGAATAACACTTAACATAACATCGGGCACGCTAATCAGCAGCGGCAGTGGCAGCTCCAGCAGCATTTTGTCGTTTATTATATTTAGATATGATATAACAAAAATAAATAATACTATACTTATAAAATTAATTAATTGTATATATTTGTTACGTCTGAAAAGGAAAGGCATACTTCAGCACCCCCTTATCACATTTAATATGACAAGGGTCTGTTTATAAATAAATAATCAAATATAAATTTCAGTTATAATAAACGGTAAAATTTGGTTCCAAATATCTTAAGAAATATTAAAATTTAATTAATAATTAATTTGTTTATTAAACATTTTTTAATTCACACAAAAGCCATTTCATACATTAGCTAAAATTAAAAACTATTCAATTGTATGAACAAATTTTTATTTAATAAAGAATTTTATTTCAATCGAAAACTTATTTTAAAAAATCAAATCTCTTTATCTTATAGGTATCATATTAATTTTATATCATATACTCTTAAATCATATTATTTAATTAAATGTCAAAAAATTTTCAACAATTCACCAATATCTCTTCAAGTTTGTTCTCCTTTAAACATTTTCTATTCAGTATTTTGAATGTATCTCAGATCTCAGTTCTTTAAATAATGTTGTTGTATTATAAATACTGCGTAGTGGCAGGACAGGTATAGCGGTGTACTATACTGTGTTGTGTATATAAAAAAAATATTACACAAAACTGTTATACAATATTAAGAGAAAAATTTAAAACTGTTATACTCTAAAAAAACTTATGTGTTTTTATTTAAGTTTGATAAATGAATGTTATTGTATATAGATATGTATGTATAAATAGTATAACAAATTACAAAATACAGTTATAAAAAAAAGTAAACAGTTTAACAATCACTGGTATAAAAATTGATATGACAAAAAAAAATTATAAAAATCTCTTAGCTAATTAAAAAAAAAAAATAAATTGTTAGTTGTATAAAAGTTGAACAAATTTTTATATATTTTTTTTTAACTTTATATTAATTTTTGCATAAGTTTAGGCAGTTAAATTAATAGTGTTTTATATTTTTTGTTTTTTACTATAAATTTTATATCATTTAATTTAATAAAGTAGAGAAATATTTATTTTTTTTATAATATATATATATATATATATTTTATATATATATTCTTTTTTTTTAAATTTAAATTTAATTTATAAACTAATTCGTTATCTTTCTTATTTGGTTTTTTTTGATTTGATTGTGTATTGTATATTTATAATATAGATAGTTTTGAATAATATATTTTTTAATTTATTACAATTTTTTTTTGTAATTTAATTTTTGTTTTTTTTTTTAAATATTTCTTTTGCTATTTAATAAAAAAAAAAAAAAAACTACAAATTTTATTTGATATTTTTATATTAATTCATTTGTTTCATAAAATAGAAATGATATTTTTTTATTTGGTTTATTTTTGTTATAAAATATTTTAAGTAAAAAAATTATTTAATTTTTAATATATAATATATATATTTTCTAGTATGTATTTTTTTTTTTTTTTGTTATTGTTTTATTTTTGCTATGAAAAAATATAAAAAGGATTGAGAAAAGTTTTTTTTTTTAAATTTCTAAAGTCTGTTCATAAATTTAATATTAAATATTATTTAAGTTCATGTTGGCTTTGCATATTTTTAGGAGGATTGTTTTTTTTTTTTTAAACTCAATAATAATTTAAATATTGATACATAATTAATGGCTGGTAGTAGTAATAAGAGTTTGTTTTAAGGTTTTGTAAGATTCATATAGTTAGTTTTTGTTTTGCAATAAATGATTATTTAAAAAACAAAAATAAAAGACTAATGATTCTGAACTGTTTATATAATGGGTGATTAATTGATCATCTTTATAAATCCATTCAATTCACTTTTTCTTTTAACCAAAACGTTCTTGTTTTAATTCAAAAATTTTATGTAATATGTATAGTAATTTTAATTAATTTATTTTGTAATATATATTTATTTTTTTTAATTATATCATTTGATTTTTATTTTATACTTGTTTTATTTTTTTTTTTTTTTAAATGTCTTTTCTATTTTAATATTAATTTTCAATTATTTGTCAAATTAGTGGTATTGGTTTCAAAGTTTTGTTTATATTGTGTTTCGAGTTCGAAAATCAAAATTTTTATTAAAATTTTGTAGGAAAAAATTTTTAACGAAATAACACCCAAATGAATTAAATTCTACTATTAAATTAAATTATTAACACCTATCATCAAATTTATGTGATAAAGCAACCAGAGTTGGGATAATTTAATAACTCCCAAACTAATATGTGTAAAAAAAATTATATAAGTGAAATAAGTCTCATTTATTATGGGTTTGGCTACTCTAAAAAAACTCCCTCTAATTCATTATGAAATAACTCCCATTAAAACGAGATGTCCGAAGAAAATTAAATTAATTCCAAGAGTTGACAATTATTTCAATATGAAATAATTTCAAACTATATGGAAAAAACATGGTAGATAATTAAATAATTTTGGAGGGAGTTGTTTCGTACAGCCAATTAAATATTCTTACAATGGAAAAGATATCAAATAAATTTTAAAATTGGAAGCAATAAACTTGTTTCAAATAGTTGATAGCTCAGATAGCTTGGATAATTTTGAAAAAATTAAGTCTCTGAGAATTTATTTAATTTCTCAGTCAGTGAGAAATAATCCAGGAGGAAGTTATCTTGTCTTGTATATAATTTTGTATATATATACAAGTTTTGCTAATTATTCAACTGTAAGGCTAATAAGCCTGTCTATACCATAGGTACATATTGGAATAGGGGGCCTTATTATATTCGTGTCATTAGAATTGATCTTAATGAATTTCACATACAATTTAAAGATGAGATAGTACTAGGCCTTATAACACGTAGCAACGTCTTAGATTTCCAATAGATACAATTCTATTATTGTTTGTATTGTAATATTTTGTATTGGAGTTTTATGGTATTTCTATATCTATGAGTTATATTTTTCAATTAAAATATTTGTTTTTATTTTCCGTTCGATTATATTGTTAAATTAATGTATTTTTTAATAATGATATATAATAATTAATTATTGAATCAGCCATTAATTTTAACTCAATGGCGAATGGTAACTGAATCGAGTCGAAAACCAAAGAAGTTTTTTTTCCCTTTCACTAGGATTCTAACCCGGGGCTTTCGCAAGAAAGATCGGCACTTAACCAATGTGCCACCCAGCATGTATTTATATTTATAATTGAGAATTAAGCATCCAAATATGAGAACTGAAACCAAGAGTTGGTATTTCTCTTTTGATTCAACTTCTGTTGGCCGTAGAGTCTTATTAAACTCTCTTAACCAATGAAAAATATCACCCTGGCCAACTTTAATTCGCTAGGCTATATTTGACCTCTCCTTTAGTGAGTTAACACGCATTTTAATTATTAGAAACAGAGTAACCAAAGATAGAACAGAGTAAAATTATATTTTTATAATAAAAATTTTGATTTTGATCGAAACTTAGAAAATTTTTTTCTTGTATATAATTTTATTTTCAAAGTTTAATAAATTTTAAATTTTTTTATAAATTTTTTGTATTTTATTAATTTTTTTTTTTGAAATATTTTTTAAATATTTATTAATATGTATATTAAGATATATTTTAATTTTTAATTAGTAATTTACCTATGATTTTTGTTTTTTTAAATTGATATTTTGTATATAATTTGTTTTTAACTGATATTAAATTAATTTTTTTTGAATATTTAATATAAAATAAAAAATATTTTATTAATTTCTTTTATATTTATTTTTTGTTTTTTTTTTTTTTCAAAAATTGTATTTTTGTTTCCTTTGGGATCTGAATATGTTCAAGTAACGATATGTAAAATTCTACATTATGCCTCTTTTTTTTTTTATTTATTTTTTATTTTTAATTAAATTTTCAACTAGTTTTTTATTAATTTTGTTTTTTTTTCTTTTGTATATTAATTTAATATTTATTTTTATTAATTAATTATTTAATATTTTTTATATTTTGTTTTTTATTAATTATTTTAATTTTAACGATTTTTTAATGTATATTTTAGTTATTTTTTTTTTTTTTTAATTTTTGAAAAAAGCGTTGGGAAATTTTTTTTATTATTTATTTATTTATTTATTAATTATATTAATTATTTTGTTTTTATTTATTATTTATTAATATTTAATTAATTTAATTCCTAATTTTGTTTTAATGTTTATATTTATATGTAGGTATTATATAAAAGTCAGATTTTATTTTCTAAAATTTTTATATTTCTTGAGAAAAAGAGCGTTTTATTGGACCAATTTTTTTAATTTTTTTTTCAATTAAATATTTATTATTTAGTAAAGATATGACATTAGTTTTAGTTTTTAGTTTAATTAATTTTTTTTTTTTTTTTAAAGTTATTAATTTACTAGGGATAGGTATTTAAAATAATTAAAAAAATTTTTACTAGTCGTCATATATAAATTTATGATTAAAATTGGTTTTTTTATTTTTTTTAAATATGTATCTAATGATTTTTTTGATAAGATTAGGTAAAATGTTGATTTTTTATTATTATTATGATGATTACAATTTATTTCTGTTATTTTGTATTAATCATAAAATACTGATTTGATATTTATTTTAAAATTTAGTGTTATATATTAACCGAAGACAATTGAGTAGCATACCCAGGCTTGCAAAAGAAAAAGTAATGGTACTTAAAAATTTGGGAATCATAATTAAAACATTTTGAGTACAGTTGCTATAGTAATTGAATAAAAATTTTTGATTACAATTTATTAGTAATCAAATAGTAATTTATAATTTCGATTGTAATTTTATTATTACAAATCAACATTATTATTTCGATTGGATTATTTAATATTTCAATTTTTGAATACCTACTGTAGAGTAATCAAAGTATAATTTGGATTACTTTTTACAAATTAAATATTAAAGATTATTTTTTAGTAATCGGAAATAATCGACAAGCAATCTAGATTACTTTTAAGTAGTTTTTACAATCGTTATAAAAAAATTAGTCAAATTATTGTAGTAGCTCTCATCAAAACTTTGATTACACTCTTTGAGTAATCGTTATCTAAATACATGTATGTAATTGTTGTAAAAATTTTACAAATCTACGTTTAGTGTTTTTTTTTTGGTAAAAAAGGTTGAATTTTTTTTAAAATTAAAATTTTGAAGGTATTATGAAACTAGAAATTGTTTCACATTAATAAAGTATAATTATTAATTAATAAACTGTTTAAATTTTAATATTTAATAGTGAGGCTTATAATATTGAAAGCCTATGGCGATTTCCATCTCGATTGATAAGTTAAATATATTGAGTAATTGTGTGATGTATGATTTGAACCCTTAATATGTGTTAAATCATGAGTAATATTTGCTCCTGATAAGTTAAAGAGGACTCTTGAAAATAGATTGATTTATGTTTCAATATTTCTGTTTTAATCTTTGTCTATAGACTAAACTTCAGTAACATGTAAAATGTTAATTAAGTTGTCAAATTTTTAATAACTAAAAATATAAGTAAGCGCCTACTCTAATTTCCAAAAAAAAAAACAATAAAACTTTTTAACATATTTAGATGGCCTTTTTTCGCATTTTCGGTCATAAGCCTTTTCTATTGAAAACAATTTATCAAAATTTCTAGATTAATTACTTATCATTAATCAAGCTTAATTTTTGAAGCAATTTGTAATAGGTACTACATGTCTTCGAATTTCGAATATTTTATAACCAATTTACAAATTTTCAATAATATTAAAATTCAACATTAGTAGGAGCGGTTATATTAATTTGTTTTATCTGATTTTTATATTATTTTTTCTATTAATTTAAATTTAAAATATTTTAATTTTCTGGATTAATTATTTATTTATTATTTAATTAGATAGTTTGTTTTTGTTTTTTGCACCATAAGATTTTATTATTATTTTTTTTTTATTATTTATTAATATTTTATTATTTATTTAATTTTTATTTCATTTTATTATATTACTTATATATTTTCTATCTATGGGTATTTCATTTTTGTATTATAATATTTATTAAATTAACGGGTTTCCAATAATTTATAATAATTAATAAGTAATTAATGAATTAATAATTAATTAATTAATAATTAATATTAAATTAATTAATTAATATTTAATAATTTAATTAATTAATATTTAATTAATTAATTAAAAATTAATTAATTAATTAATTAAATATTAATTAAATAATTAATTAATTATTAATAATTAAATATTAATTAATTAATTAGTTAATAATTAAAAAAAGTTATAAAAAATACTAAAAGGAAATGAAAAAAAAATATTATTTATAAATTAAAACAAAATAATATTTAAAAATTATAATAATATTTATTTAATTTTATAATTTTGCAATACATACAATATAAGATAATTTTTTTTTTTTTTCAAATTAAAAATAAAATAAAATAATTATTTTGTAAATATAATAATAATATAATATAATATAATTAAAACATTTTTAATTTTATACAAAGAAAAAATAAAACATTGAAAAATAAAAATTACAAGTTAAAAAAAGTTTTAAATTTAAAATATATATAATAAACATTTAATTAATTTTTTTTTTTTTTTAATATATTAATTAATTTTAAACTTAATTCTAAAAATATTTTTAAAAATTAAATATAAGTAGATAATAATAATAAATTTTAAACAAGATTACAATAAAGAAATAATAATAATATAATAAAAAAAAGAACAGTTAAAATTTCAATGACATTTAGAGGACATTTAAAAAATAGTAAAAAATTACGGTAAAAAAACGAATTAAAAACTGTATACCAATTATTTTTTTTTTTGTATTTTATAACATATGATATGATTTAAAAATTGTTTCATATAAATTAGTTTTTTTAACCCTTAAGTACTACATATAGGGGTTTTAAAACCTCCTTATTATTTTTGTATTGCATACTTGAATTTAAAATCATTACATTTGAATTAAGTTTATATTTGATTTATTAAAAACAAGTTAGTTATTTTCAAGTTTACTTGGTGCCGTATTGCAGCATCATAAACTTATCAGTTATCACTAATTAAATAATTAAAAAAAAGGAAATTTTTTGATAAGTGAATACTTTTTACTAATTATTTTGAATTATATAGTTTTAATGTAATACATTCTTATCAAAATTAGTGATAAACGGTTGGTGTTATAAAACCCTGTTTTTTTTTTTTGGATTTGATAACAAGGAAGCATTAAAGTATAGGAGTTATAATGATTTATATTGATTGTTCTTTAATTTTAGTATTTTTAACTTTGAATTACTTATCCATTTTTTTTAAGTGGTAAAAATTTTTAATTAAATTATTAGAACCATTCTTCATTAACAGACTTATATTTTAAATGGATACCGTAGAAAATCCTCTTATTACTTAAGGGTTAAAGGAATTTAAAATAAAACGGACATTTTTATATAATTTAAATTTTAAAAAATATATAGAAAACATAAATTATAATAAAAACAGTAATATTATAATTATATGTATAATTAAAAAAAAATATTATATGGAAATATTCAAGTATTAATATAAAATTTATTATTATATTTAATTATTAATTTCGATTTTGATATTATTATTAATTTATTTCTTTTTTTTTTTATTAATTTTCTGTTTTTTTTTTATTTTTTCAAATATTAACAAATTTTTATTAAATTTTTTTATTATTTTTTAATTAATTTTATTCTTAAATTTTCTACAAAAGAAAAAATTTTTTTTTTTAATTTTAAGTAATTTGTAATTGATAATTTTGAAGATTTTTTAAATCCAATTCCCAAAAATAGGAATTTTTATACTATATTCTGATTTATTTTTTTATATAATATATAATAATGTATTTCTATATTTATTTATTTATAATTATTAATTTAATATTTTGTAAAATATTTTTTTAATCAGCTTTTGTTGTAGTTTTATTTATAGATCCATCATTTTTATTTAATATATTATTATTATTTATTGTATTATTACTAATATTATTATTGTTACCATTATTTTGTTCATTTTCTTGTTCAGTTATAACAGTTACTAGTTCTTCGACAGCACGGCCGATATCACCTAAGTTTTTTTAAAAAATATAAAAAAAGATATAAAATATTTTTATTAGAAAATGTTTTGAATTAACATTGAATATAATAAAATAATAAATAAATTAAAATTAAATTAAAAAATAATTGTAATAAATCAAAATAAGCTTTGAAATTAAAAAATAAAATGAAAAATATTATTTTGCATATTTTTAGGCGGACTTTTTCTATTATTTTGATTACTATATAAAGTTAACGCTTATGAATTAGTGAGTAAAATAAGCGTTAATTAAAATTTATCAGTTGTATCATTTAATTTTATTAATTTCATAGTATTTTCAGGTAAATAGTCCAATGTAGTTATGTCTTTAGGTATTACATAACAGACCTCAAGTATCAGTACAACTACTATTAAGTACCAAGTACTTTTATCTTTAATTAACTCTATTTAAAATTATTATTATAGTGAGTTAGACTTATTTAGGAATTAAAATATTCGCAAAATCTTTGAATACTTGGAAAATAATGGAATTCTGAAAAATTTAAGTATTTTTCGAAAATACTTAAGTACCAAAAAATAATTACAAAAGTAATTAAACTCAAAATTTAATTACTTTCTGAGAATTACAAGTATTTTTACTTGATTCTTTTACTTAGACTCAAACTTTTTAAGTAACGAAATCTAAGTAATTATAGTACTTGACAAAGTAATGAGTATTAGGTAATGATACTTACCAACTGTAATTAAGTACTAATTCACTCAGTATTATACCGGTCTGTTTTAAAGTAATTACTTCTTATAAAATAATTAAAATTTTTTTTATATTAAAAAAGTTCTGAACCCAATTGCAGCAACCATTTACTATCAAATGTGGTTTTGTTGCAATAAAAGCTTAGGTATTAAAAACCTAGTAATTTGGTTAATTTATTACTTAATCTAATATAATTATCTACAATAAGTAAACATTATTGATCCTATGTATTCCTTCTGAGTATTCCATTTGATTACTAATTAATTCAATGCAAAGCCAACAACCATAAATGATTCTAAATGTTTAATACTCTAATGCCTACATTTATAAAATTCATTGCTTCTTTCATAAAATCTTTAAATGGAAAACAATACATCAGCCTAATTTATCATTTTAATAAAAAAATAGAGCCTTTCAGTATAATTCATCATTATTTTTTGTAGCAGACAGTGATTTAAAAAAAAAAAAAAAATTTTATTTTTTCAATATGCATTCAGTACTTCCATTTTATATCTTTTATTTTGTATTTCATTTTATATTTTCATTTTTGATTTGGGTCTTTTAACATTCAAATGAATTTTCTTTTCTTTAGAAATGTTAAAAGTGTTAAAGTTCCATTAAAAAGTAATTTATCATGGCAATAAACGCTGTTTTATGGCATACATTCCATTTCCAATGAAAAGTTCTTTTTTACAAAAGACTTTAATTGTATAATTTATCGTTTTTAAATCATTGTATAGGTTCTGTATTTGTTTTTTGCAAGGACATGAAAAGATTCAAAATGGAAATGGCGCAGGATCATAAAAAAAACCTAATGATTGAAAAATGAATCAAACCTAATGTCTCGTATTTCATTTTATAGATGGTAAAATCTTTTAATTAGTTGATTTTAAAAAAATTTCGACAGGTATTTGAAAGTGGTATATTTGGGTATTCGTTCCTAAATCCCCAAAGTAAGTAAGTGTTTTAAAAGTAATCGGTAATGTGGTTTGCATAAGGAATAAAGGTACCTAATAATAATGAGAAGTTTTTGTACTAAAGAGCCATTCCAACTTAACTTCTTAGAAAGGATCGTTAAAATGCTTTGCTTCAAAATTAACTACAGTATAATTAAAATTTAATTCAAAGATATAAAATTGTGAATGACTTCACTTTTTTTAATTTTTATTTAACGGTTAAATGACAAAGAATATCACCGAAAACAGAAAGAGACAGAGAATTACATTTTAAAATTAGAAAGAAAAAATTAAATAAGAAATGAAAGTCCCTTTATTTATTTGATTAATATTCGTTCTCTTGTCCTAATGAAAAGTTTAACTTTTTTGCTTTAAATTAGGAGTCCAAACGAAAGAAATTGGTAGTTGTTCAAGAAAACAATGGGATAATTTTTTACTTTATTATTTAGATTAACAGTTGTAGAGTAAAACTATATCCTGCGACAGAGTGGTACAATATCTCCCTTTTTAAAATCTTGTAAATTAAAATTTCCTTTTTGTTCAATTTCAAAGATCTAAATTTGAGATGTCGTGATATCGTATCCGATCCACCGGTGACCTGTTTTATGAGTTATGGTACTCCTATTTATATAAGAACTGACATTCATGATGTAAGAAGTTTAATTAAAAGATTGAGATCTGCAATTTTACAGGCAACTTATGCGTTCTTTAGTTGAAGGTATTAAATCGTGGAAGGTGTCAATTTGAAGCATCTCAAAATGAATTGGAATTTAGAAATCCTAGAAATCTGATCATACATCTTGATTTTACCTTAATGTATCTTGGTTAAATATATCCGTTAATATTTTTAATTGAGATTTTTAGAGAAATATAGCAGGTCCATAGGAATTGTAATTTATAACTTGAGGCATCCTCAGAAATGCCCAATGAAAGAAACAACCTCAGATTGAGTCAAAACAGGCCTCGTAATAAGTCATCGCAAAAATATCTTAAAATATAATTCAAAGCAACTGTAAATAAGATTGATATCGGGAGAATCAATGGGGAGGCCATGGGAGAAACGTCTCGCTGAACAGTTGTAAGATCATAATTTTTTCCAGCTGTTGATGGGATCCAATAAGCCACAATGATATTTAACGTTTGTACTTCGAAGAAGAAAAAGAAAATGAATTCAAATTTTAATGAAAAAATTGAAATTTCAAGGGAACATTTTATTTTTATGAAAGAGATTTTTGAAACTGAAAAGTTAGTCAGATAAATAATGTGTCTTATGAAGGAGCTGGGAATAAATAAAGCCTTACTTTCATGTAAAACCCTTCATGTGCTATTGCTTAATTAAAAACCAAAATAAACCCCAAATTAAATAAGTAGAGATTGAAAAATGTTAAATATAATATGCTGAATTCTGAATTAGTATTAGGATTCAGGAATTAGGACTCATTTTAGGGTTTGATTCAAAATTCACTGATATTCACTTCTTCTTCCAGTCAAATGAAATACAATCTTGTGATAGTGACTCAATAAAGTGCAATGTCTATTTCACATACCATAAGAACTTTATTAAAAACTTATGACGGAATCATCCAAAGTCTACCCAAAAAACTTTGCGCCCAAAAGTATCCTAAAAAAATTTTTTATTTGTAACTAAAAAAAATTGCACATACAAAAGAAAACCATTAAAAGTGAAACAAAAAAAAAAAAAAAATAAAAACAACAATAAAAATAAAAAAAATAATCAAAAAAAAAAGGAAATATCCTATGAAAGGATCTCTTACAGAGAGAAAACTGATAAAGAAAAAAATAATTATTAACAGTAACATAAAAAAAAAATCTGTTCAAAAAAAATTTAATTTTTTTTTTTACCATTTTTTTTGTTTTTTTTTTGTTATTTTTTCATCCTTTTTATTTTTTTTTTTTTGTTTTTTATTCCGTTATTTTGTTTCATTTTTATTCATTTAAATTCGTCCTTTGGTTTTTTTTAACATTTGTTGTATTTTTTGGATGATGCGGTGATGTTAGACGAGGCGCAGATATTATTCAAAAAAAAAAGGCCAACCAAACAGCATAAGAAAGAGACAGCAGCAATTAATTTTTATTTTTTTTTTGTTTTTTTTTAATATTGTTAAAAAGAAAAGGATAACAAGAGAGAGAAAAAAAAAGATGTTAATTGAGTTTTTTTGTTAGTATTATTATTTAAAAAAAAATAAAAAAGACACAAAAAAAAGGAATAAAGGACTTTTTTTTTAAAATAATGATGAAAATATTGTATAAAAAATTGCATTAAATTTATATATTTAAATAAAAATACATATATATATATATATTTTTTTGAATTGTAGGAAAAATAACAGGGAATCAAACCATACTTTATAATTTAAAATTTTAGTGTAGATCTTACATTTAGTTTATAATATATTTTTTAATTTCGAATCGATGTTTGATATTTAAAGTTCCGTTATTTTATTAAATTGTTATTAATTTGAAATAAGTCATTTGAAAAACTACTTCAATATATATTAATTATTACCCATATTAAAGACTATTAAAAATATCAAAATTGGATCAAGTAAACTTCAACATTTTTAATATAAAATATGTAAGTGAAATTAAAACTACATTAATTAATAGAGAATGTCATACAGAAAGTAGACGCGATGTGCGTAATCAGGTATTAACCATCACTAAAATTTATTGTGTATATGTAAGATAAGATTTACTCCCCTTATTATCAATTCAAACCCAGGAATATTAAATCTGAGGGCGCGCTTATGTTGCAGCTACGATAAGTGATAAGAGCGTCGATAAGAGCATAGCTTAATTTATATTGTTTATCGATGATCAACGCGATGCTCCAATATAAACACCTCCATTTAAATCACGTATATAGTTTTCTACGCTATGCTGTTATCGACGCTCTTATCACTTATCGCAGCTTCAATACAAACGCACCCTAAGAACATTTTAAAAGATTAAGTTCCAGAAGTAAGAGAAATCTCTAATAAACCTTATTAAAAATAGTGATTACTATTACAAGAAACTACGTTCGAATATTGAAAAGCTTTATTTAGAAATAAAACTTTTCTTATTATTTCTTATTACTTGTCTAAATGTCAAATTATCTTGAATCGCTTTCATCTAGAACCATCAAATTTCTTAGTGGCTACTGAATGGGAAACTAAATACTACTAATAAACTATAGTAATATAAATAGATTTAGTATCAGCGGGTTTAAACTCCTGACAATTGTTTAGAAAATATTAAAATTTGACTAATAACTCAATATCACTAATAAAATCAATATCACGGTCACGCGAACTTTATTCTATGGATATTTTTAAAGCGAGTGTATGCCGAATAGTAGTTATTGAGTATATCGAAGAATATTTAATTAGCTAAAAAATCTTTCATTATTTTGTAGAATTACTTTTCTTCTAGAAGCTTTTTACTTAGCATCGAGGTTTTACCGTTATATTTGGAAAATCCCACACTAAGAAGATTCAAAAAAAAAAAATTTAATTAAAAAATATTAAAATTATGGTTTGACTTTCTGAAAAAATATATATTATATATAAATATATATAAATTTTATTAACAATAATTTTTTTTTTAAAAAAATACATTCACATACACACATTTACAAAAAAAAAAAGAACTGTCATACAAAAAAAAAAAAAACAACCAAACAACATGATAAATAAGCGATGGATAAAAAAAAAACAAACCCCAAAAATAAATAAAAATAATAACAAATATTTTTTTTTAATATAAATCGTTTCATTTTTATAACCCTTCATATTTATCTAAAAAAATGACAAGAAAAAATGATAATCCTTTTTATTTTAAAAAGGATATTAGAAAAAAGTTTGAATATTCAAACAAAACGAAAAACCCCAGGACGAAACAACATAAAAACAAAAAAAAAAAAAAATATGCTGTGTTTACCACAGAACCAACCGCTATTACAGGAAAAGCTTAATGCAAAATTTCATTAATAAGTTTTTAGGCGATATGTGTAAAAGTTTATATTAAAACAATATTTTGTAAAGATTCCAAAACATATACATATTATATAAATTTTATTATCTATCATTTAGTGAGACGTTTTTTTCGAGCTTTAATTTTGCAATGCGTTATCAACAATAGCATATTTAAAAATTCTTTTGAGATGTAAATGACATCACAACATATATAAACTTGAAATTTGGACTTGGAAACCTTTTTTATACTTTTATATAAACTTGCCTATGTCTATGGGTTCTGACCATAAATTTGAAATAATTGTATGCTGCAGAAGTTAGCGAAAAGGCTTTGGAAATGTAAAAAGATTTAAGTTCAATCCTCGCTAAAAGATAAATTTTTTTGAATGGCAAAATTGTAGCTCTTTATTTGTGTAACTACTTTTATTTTGAAAACTATTTTGTACTATTTTTGGTTTAAAAAGTATTCGCACAAAATTACCCTAAAGAACTGCATTCTGGAGTTACTTAATTTTCTCTAAAAGCTTATCAATTCAAGATATTAACATATAAATCTTATAATTATATATTTGGAAGCTTTCTTTTCAACCTTTTAGCCTATATACGTGTGCACAGAAAAACGCACGCACAAAAGTAAATACATACATACATATATGCACACCGACGAACATCATAATAAAACACATTTTATGGGTTTCTGTACGCCGGAGTAATGTGTATATGCAAAAATCTCAGACTCCAACTTTTGGAGCGAAAAACATACATACCGCCATACCGCTTATTATATTTCATATAAGCGGTTGTTAAAACTCCTTTATTCGTATTTATTCCTTGTTTTTATTTGAAAATTTGTTTGAGGCTTTCGGATAAAAGAAACAAAATTGTTTTTAATCTTATCCGGGTCAGGATAAACGAAATAATAAAATAAAAAAATATAACTGTAAATATTTCTTTTATTTAATCCTTTTTTTTTAATTATTCTTTTTTTTTTTTTTTGTACATCTGGTTACTTTTTTTTTTGGCAGTGAAAGTGTGAAAATGAGGTCATAATTAACAGCTCAAATAAAAAAAAAAAGAAACACGGCAAGTCTACTCTTTTTATTTATTTTTTTTTTTGGAATTTTGCCGTTTAAAAATTTAAAAGGGAAAATAAAAAATTTTTTCAAAAACCTTTAATAATTAGCAGAATATTTTTTTTAAGGAAGTAAATATAGAAAAAATATCATAAATGATTCCCAAGCCCAACAAAAGCAACATGATTAAACAAAAAGTTTTCTAATAATAAAAGTATAAACGGTATTCCTTTTTTGAATAAAAGTTAATTAACTGTAAAATATTAAAATAACATTTAATCTTTTATTACATTATAATATATATAGTTATCTCATTCTCTCTTGATTATATTGTGAATGAATTTGCAAAATTTAATTTTAACAGATTTATTACTAATTGAATTTAATTATTAATCATAATTAATTATTTTTGACTTTTTTTTGGAGGTATTCACAATAGTGTTCCTTTTTTGTAATATTAATTCACAATATGTTTATATATTGTTTAAATTAGAATATTTATTTAGATTAAACTGGGAAGTTATTTATTTAAGGAAAAATAATTTTTAATTTAAAATTTTCGGACAAGTTGTTTCGGACAACTTTTAGCACCTTTGGAGTTTTAATTATATAAAACTTCATTCACAATAGTTTTTAATTAAAAGTAATTAGTTTGAAGTTGTAATAAGTAATTAGATTTTGTTATTCCTTTAAGTTATTTAAAATTTATTTTGCAAAATTAAAATATAAAAAATTTTGAATTATAAGGAAATTCACACTTTTGAATTTTTAATATGATTTAATTAGGCAACTAATTATGTTAAAAAAAAACTTTGCTTCCGGGTAATTTTAATTACATGCACTTTTGATTAATAATATTAACACTTAATTCACATTAGAAATGCATAATAAATGTATAATTAAGGTAATTAATAGGTTTTCATTTTTAAAATAAAATCAATCGATTTTCGTGTAAAAATTATTGAGTAGAATTTGAATATTGAAAATATTTGAGTAGAAATTATAAGAAAACCAATTGATTAGAGATACATATTTGGAAATACCTACATATTAAAGCAAATAATATTCCTAAATAAACAATCCACGTAAAAGCTTAAAAAATATGATAAGCAACTAAAATAAAGCCAAATTCAACAAAAAAAAAAAAACAAAATTATATCACACTTTCAAAAAAATCACTCAAAAATTATAAAAAAAAAACACTCAAAATTTAAAATTAAACAATCACACCACACTAAAAGGAAAATTACAACAACTATTATAATTAATGGAAGGGTAAGAACCAAAAAAAAAACAAAGAAAAAACCAAACAATTAAACATTTAAAATTTACCAGCCATATGTAATAGACTTGAATGTGGTGGTGGTGGTGGACGACCATCATCACCCATATATGGTCCAGATGATGAATTCATTACATTATGACCACTAATTGTTGTATTTGGATTATTACTATTATTAATTAAACCACCACCAATACCAATAACACCACCACGTTCATTACCACCACCAACACCAACAATTGATTGTAGACCAGGTTTATTACCACCATTATGTAAATCATTAATCATACCCATACCAGGACCACCACTATTATTGTGAATTGAACCACCAATTCCATCTGATGTTAATTAATATGTAAATTTTTTATTACAAGTTTTTTTTTATTTTTACATTTTACAATTGTCAAAAATTTTATTACAGAAGACAATATTGTAGCCATTTTAATTTTTGTAGTGGAAATTTTTTGACATTATTTTTGTTTTTTAAATGTTTTGATGAAAATGTCAATTTGTTTATACAAGTTACATACAATGTTAATTAATGAAAAAAATAAAAATGAAAAAGAGGGAAAGAGAAAGAAAATAAATGGAATTTTATATTAGTTATAATTTTATTTTTTTATTTTTTAATTCATTTATTTTTTATAATGAGATAAATTAAAGATTAAATTCATGATGATTTATTTGGGGTAAGGGAAGTACATAGTAGTACAGAGTGTTTGAAAAAGTGTATTCATTTTTGTTGGAAATAATGAAAGAAATTCAAATGTAATGTTAACTGTAATTCTAACTAAGTTGAAAAGTAAAAGTTTTAGTTATTAATATTTACAGTTATACTTAAGGAAACCACTTCTATGTATAGCTTTTGGAAGTCGAGTCAAATTATCAATAATTTATATGATAATTTTGATGAGTTTAAAATTATTTAAGATGAGTTATAGATCATGAAGTTTGAGCTGTTGATAGATCATGCAGTTTGAGCTACTAAACTACTACTTCCATAAAAATTTAAATATTGAAGAACATCGCGGAGATATTAAGGAATTACCTATAGTAAGCTAAGGACTAGTTTAATACGAAGCCTTGCTTATAGATTATAACATGTAACTCTAACTAACTTATAACATGTAAGAAATATTTAAATTGACGAAAGCTTATATAATTAAAATCATCTGTCGAATTTATTAAAAATTAGCGATATCAAAACACTCTGTACTTTTTAAAATAATTTTTCAACAATTTAATGTATATTGTTGAAATTTTCTTTAATTACTTCATTCTCCATTTTATTTTAATTTTAATTTAAATTAAATATAATTTGTTTTGTAGTCTTTATATTCTGAAAATAATTGTAAAAAAAAAAAAACAAACTCACTTGTATTCTGTTCATAATGACCATTTTGTTGCATTTTAGCTGGTGATTCTGTATTTAATTGTGATGCTGTTACTGATCTTGTTTGTAATGTTGATGGTTTATGTGCAGCACTATTTGGTTCTTCTAACAAT
Organism: Dolichopus griseipennis; assembly: GCA_963082915.1. NCBI lineage: Eukaryota > Metazoa > Arthropoda > Insecta > Diptera > Dolichopodidae > Dolichopus > Dolichopus griseipennis. The sequence goes on along the minus strand of OY720442.1, from coordinate 30,836,789 downwards.
TGACGTAATCTTTGTAATTGAGCTTCCAATTGTCTATTATGATCTTCTAATATTTGCATTCTAGCTTCTAAACGTCCTTTATGTTGACGTAATAATTTTGCCTCAGCCATCATATCCTGAAATTGCATTAAAAATTGAAAATAAAAAAAAAATGTTATAATTGATAATTAAAAATTTATAAAAAAAAAATTTTCCTAATATAATTTAGAATTTATTAGTACCTGGCCTTGACCACCACTTGGTATTGTATTATTTTGACTTTCATCTGGTGTTGTGCTAGGTGTTTGTTTTGATTTTAATCTTTCATATTCAGCTTGTAATGTTGCATTTTCTTCTTCTAAATCATGTATAATTGCTTCTAATTCTTCACGTTGTTCTGCATCCATTGCAGCCATTACTTGTACTGGACTTTTTGGCCCAGTACCATTATTTGGTAATGCTTGACAATATTGTGCTATTAATTGATGTTCATCATCACTATCGGGTGTTGAATTTGATCCGGTACCATATTCAACTTGTGCTAAACGTGATGCATACATTTCTAAACGGGAATGCATATCATTTTGTAATGTATGTGTTGTATGTTGAGGACTAGGTGCTGGACTTTCTAATGCATCACCTTCTAATACACTTTGTACTGGTAAATAACCAACACGTGGATGTTTCTTAAAATATTTTCTACTTTTAAATTTATTTTTAAGTGCTCGTGTAAAATCACGTACATCTTCAGTTGATGTTGTCTTAAAATAATAAATGGTTTTGATTATTTTATATGGATTTTATGTTTTTTATCTCAAAATTTAAAATTATTAAATTTTATTTTCATTGTTTTGTTTTACTAGATAGTTTCGTTTCATTTTCATCTTGTTCCAGATGAGAAATTTCATGAATTAAATTTTGAAAAATCGAAAATCATTCAAGAACGAAGTGAAGTGATTTAAAAAATAATAAATTCGATTTTTTTTGAAAATTAAATTGAATTTTGTAAGATTTTTTTTAAAATAATTAAATTTTGAATGAAATTAATGAAAACAAAACACTATTGAAAATACTTTTAAAAAACTGTATATATATATGTATATTTACTTACCGTTGTGCAATATTCATGCATTGGGTGACTTAGTTTGTGATTTTTGGCATTACGACCGAAGAAGAAACATTTCTGGCACATATCAAAATTGAAGCATTTCAAACAACGATATCGGAATCCAATTATTGGATATTCTTTACAGATATTACATTTTGCCTGGAAATATATTAAATATAAATTATAAAATATCTATTCAATACTCTTTATTTATATATATATATGTATGTGTATATATATAGTGTATAACTAAATAATTTTCCTTATTTTTAAGTGAGTTATTTTTGTTCAAGGTTTTACCGTTACAAATCTCTAAAAAGAAGGATTTACAGTTTGAAGACGAAACTAAGAAATAAATATTAAGGTACATTGTTAAAAAAGGATAAAAATATATAGTTTTATCTTCTTCTTATTCTTGTTATTTTCTTATTATTATTATTTGTCAGGTTCTTCTTCTTTGTTTTTGTTTTTAGTTTGTACGTGATATTTTGACATTAGTTTTTTTTTTTTTTTTTTTTTTTTTAAAGCAAATAATTTTATTGAAAATTGTATTTGAAACGTGACTCAATGTCAAAAAAAATTGTCATAATTTATCTAGGATTGAATAAAAATAGAATAGATAAGGAGGAAGAGGGATGGTGGAGTGAATAAAAGATTATTTACTCAATAAACTTTGATTTGTTTTTTATATATGGAATATAGTTTTTTTTTTTGAAGAAAGAGATAGTAAGATATTATTTAGGAGTACTTTTATGTTCTTATTTTATAATTTAATATATACCTGATGTTTAGCAGCTTCCGCAGCAGCTAAACGATGTAAAACTGGAAGCCATACTAAACTTTGGGGTTCATGCTGTAACCAACCTAGAAAATGTTGTGCTTCAATTGATATTTCTTGATTACCATCTTGAACAACTAGAAAAAAAAATTAATAAAATTTAAACAAATTTAATTAGAAAGTTTTAAATATAATTAATGATTTAATAAAAGAATTAAAATAATTATTGAATGTCTTTAGAATAATTAGTATAATGAATTAAAAACCTAGGGTTTTATGACAAGAGCTATATGCAATATAAAAAGTGACTAAATTAACGCAAAATATTGTAATTAAAATTCCTAGGTGTAGGTGTATCCATATGTACCTTGTTTTTGGTAAATTGATTAAAGCGGTTTACCATTAATTGTTAGAGATATTCCTGTTCTTTTAAAACTAGAAAGACCTAAAGGCTATTCAAATTATATAAGAATGCAGCATTGTAAGAAATTATATAGTTATTCAACTCAATGAAGTATAATACAACTAAAGACGATATGACAAAAGTCCCGGAGTCGGCGATATGACAAAAATCCCAGAGTTTGTACTTATACCAAAAGTCGTTGGGGAATTATAGCTCCTGTAAGCAAACCTTAAGATCCTTGAAGACTTCTGACTTCACAAACTGAAATGTAATTAAATTAATTTTATGGACTTTAGGCATGGACTGAGACTTTTGGCTTATTTTTTGAATCATTAGCCTTTGGAAGAGTAGAAAAATCGCTCGTTTGCTGTCTGCATGTCCAGGGCTTTGCCAGTATCATTGTATCATTCCCTCTTTCTGGGGTTGCAAGTATTTGTTTTATGAATCATAAGCCTTTGGATGAGAAGAAAAATCCCTTGTTTGTCATCAGTATGTCCGAAGCTTTGCCAGTATTATTACCCTCTCCTTGGGTTTCAAGTATTAATTATCAAGTAATGTTACTTGGTATCGTACTTAAGCCCCAATTTAATCATTACTTCACAAATTTGGTTTAAGTTCAAGTTCTTTAGCAGGTTAAAATAACTTTTTATAAATCAAAAGTATATTACCAAAAAGACCATGTCCGGCATAGCTGAAGGTTTATTAAATTCAAATTCTTAAACTTAAATTAACAGACTTTTTTTTTCGTCTTTTAATCATCCGTCATCTAATCAAAATGAATTTGTCAAAAAATTGTTTTTATTTTTTTCTTTTGAAAAATTAATATAAAAAAATTTCATTTCTTAATAAATGTACAAGGACACTAAGGACATCATAAATCCTAGGGAAAATAAGAATTAGACTTAAAAATAATAAGTAATAATAAAAACTAACACAAAAATATATTCATCTTTGTCAAAAATTTTTCATTGTTTTTTTTTTGCTAATGGTTGGGTCCTTGGTCCATTCTTTACAATATAATTTAATGCTATTTCGTCTTAATAATAATAATTGTAAAAGCAAACAATCTTCAAAAAAAAAAAAAAAGAGACAGATGACAGTTGTCTTTTTTTTTTTTTTTTTTTTTTGTAAACAGTCAAATCCTATAAAAAATGTAAAATCTTGTTTTAAGTTCTCTCTGTATATGTTGAATCATCATATGTCTAGATTTTTTCATTATCATTTATTTTGTCCACTAGATATTCAAATACATTCACACATACACATTTAGAAGTACAGACAAATACTGGGTGGGATGGGGAAGGGATACACAATAATCCTGAGTTCTTATGGGGAAGTAAAGAATTTAAAGATTTTTACGTGATTATATTATGTGAAATTTTTTATTTCAATGGGAAATCAAATGAAACAGACTGAGACAGAGATAGAATGAAAATTGTGTGAATGTTTTTGTAAAAATCCTGATCCTGTGCTTGAAAAGACGAATAATATAAACAGAGCAGAACCATTAAAAGATTGAATAGTATCCATTCACATTCCTAAAACTTTTGAATTTTTTTTTGCTTTTGTATTTCAGTTTCTTTTTTTTTTCAGTGTATATAGAAACAGTCGCTTCTATTTTGTTGTCAAATTCTTAGAGTTCTTTTTATAAAATGAAGATGCAAGTGTCCTTAAAATTATGTTACTGGATAATTTGTTTTATTCATTGTATATAAGTACATTATATAATGTGTGTATATGTTCAAAGATATTTCTTTGTTGGATTGTTGTATGACCATTTGATTAAAAAAAAAAAACCTTAGCATATCTTTGCATTCGTTTTTTTTCTCTCTTTCTAACATTCACATTGAAATTTGTTCTTTTATGTTTGAAATTTGTCAAATTTAATTGAAGAAATTTGTAAATTGTGAATAGGACAGTTTCTTTGTAATTTTTAATAATTGAGACAATTAGAAATAGATTTTGATTTCGATAATGTTATGCATCAAGCGTATGATCTGAAGGGAGTATTTTATTGTCAAAAATTTTTGATTCAAAATAAATAATTGATATGATGATTGAATATTTGGATTATGAAGAGGGAATAAAAATATGCTTTAACAGCAATAAATTATTTAAAGGGCTCCATCATAGGTCAAACTCGAAATAAAATTTATTAGCATAGAGTTGTAAGTTGTAAGAAGTTCAAGGTTTGATTTTGAGATTATATTCTGCGACCGTCTAGGTAATAGGGTGGACTTGTTGATAATTTGATTGAAATGTGCGTTGAGCTTGCCGTCTGAGTCGCTTTGCTCATTCATAGTCCCGATTCTAAATAAATTAATTGTGAAACACAATTTTTTACCCAGTAGAATCACTACTGCTACTACAGTTATAGGTAGGTGTGAAGGAGTTAAAATGAAAGTTATTCTGATCTAAGGGTATTAGCAACAAAAACCTTGGACTCTTACTAAAGAGGATCCTTTATTAAAATAGTTGGAAATAGCCTTGAAATACCTTTAATTAAATAACTGAAAATGCATTAAGTCTCAGCTAAGAATCAAAATGCTTAGAGGTCCGTTTATTTTATTTTAAGCTTATTAAATATGATAGGGTCTCTTAGATTCCGTTTTTTTTTAAATATTAGATTCTGAGGGAATTACCCTTTTCAGATTTTTTTCAAAATTTATACTTTGAAAAATTAACTAATAAAGTGAGAAGCACCTAGTCCCGGAGGAGACCCGGAAATACTAGCTAACTATATATACATATATAACTAATGAGGGACTTCATTATTTTCTTAGTTGAAAGAAGTCGCCATCCCTTGCATTAATGCATTTACAAAACAGAAGGGACAGCAACAGGCAGAACTATAGAAGCTAGAAAAACACAATTCCATAAAAGAACTCCAAAACCCTCTTCTTTTTTAAAAATTTATAAAGCCCTCATCATATGACCTAAAGTTTTAATTCCATAAAAGAACTCCAAAACCCCCTTCATTTTTAAAAATTTACAAAGTCCTCATCAAATAACCTTAAGTTTGAATTGCTTTTAATTTTATCAAGTTTCTTTAATATTAGTAGTAACCGGAAACTAAAAATTTAATTACAATATATCTGTATACATATATGTGTTCTTTGCCTATTAAATAAAGTTTATTGAATCGTTCACAAGAGGCCATTCATAATATTCTTTAATGATGATTATTTTTCATTTTTTTTTTTTTCTTTATCATTTTTTTTCTTTGTCTAATGAATGTGTTCTTTTGTGCGTAGAAAGAGAAAAGAACAACTTTTATAATATACATCATACACACACAATATAATGATTAATTTAATAAAGTGAAATTATTATGTCTGAGATAAATTAACTTTACGCAGGAAAGAGATAGCAATATTTAAATACAAATTAATAAAGGGAAAAAAAAAAAACAATTGTCAAAATAAATTAAAGGATGTTCGGTGCGGAAGTTTGGACCAAAATAAAAACTCTTATTAATTTAGTTAATTTGCTTATAAAGATTTACTGAGCACAAATTAATAAAAAAAATTTTCGTAAATTATTTATTATAGAAGACATTTTTACTCTTTATTAAATCTCATTCTCATGGTTCTTTTCTAAAGAGTACAAGGTTATCTTAATTTTATTATACAGATTAAGTACACCATAAACAGTTATGACCTCCTTTTAAAATGATTTGAACTGTAAAAATTTTGTTCATCAATCATTAGATTGATTACAAGAAATTTTCCTATCTTTTATAACAACTTATTAGCAAATTAGACAAATTTTTTATTTTTTGTCTCTTTTTTTTTTATTTTGGAAATTTCTTTCATTTTATAAAAAAATTTTTTCAAATTATTCAATTTTTTTTTTTTTTTTTATTAAAAGTTTTCCGATGATTTAGACAAGATTCTCTTGATTATTAAAAATTAACAAGGCTATTTTGTCTTCAAGCCAGATAATAAAAAAAAACAGAAAAACTTCAAATTATAAGTTAAAAGATCAAAAAAAGTTTTTTTTTCTGTCTCTTTCTTTCATTTGGATGCTAAACGGTGTTAAATATGTGTTCAATTAATTAAAAAATAGAACATGAACCATTTTGTATTAAATGAGGGTAGGGGGTTTTAGAAAAGTTCTGAAAATATTTTTTTTTTATTTTTACAAGACAGGATAATGAAATTGCGAATGAATAGAGTGTTGAAGTGTTATTGATAAGTAAATATTTGAAGCAAATGATTGTGAGGTCTGACCCCATTTAAAAATTAATTTAAAGTTTAAAAACATTATCGGGAGCAATGAAATAAAATTTCATTTATAATAATGTTCTAGAAACTTGGATATGATTATTATACAGTCCTAGATCATAGGTTAATTAATTACAATTTAAAGAATCTAATAGATCAGTTGTAATTTAAGTATTTGCTCTAGTAAATAAAAATGGGATTAAATAATATGGTTGATCTGAAACTTGATTGACTGAAATTTTAGGATGGAAGGATCACACAACCAGAATGAAGGTGATTTACTAATATAATTTCACTGCTAGAGTGGTTTATGTATGTACAAATTATCATTAGTATGTCCAAGGAGATAGATCTTTCATCTATTAAAATAACTTTTGTACAACTAGTCGGTTTAAGAGCAAACTTGGAGTTGATAAGCCCTGTTGTTGAGGATACTCCTATTGATAGTTCCTCTAAACTTGCAATATTCAATCATATGTCATAGATTGAAATCTTTAGTTACATAGATTTAACCAGATCTTTTTTAAGCATAATTACTTAGATTAAGTCTTGTTGATAAGCCCAGCTTTTATTATTCAATCCTATTTCAGAGATTGAAAATGTGAGCGTCAGATCTATTAGTTTTTGTTTTTTTAATAAGCCGTTTTGCTGACGTTGAGCCTTGTTGATAAATCCTCTTATCTTTAATTCTTAAGCCCTACCGTGGTATTGAAGACTTCAGTGCTTCTTCCAAAAGTTTGACAAGTTGAATTAAAAATTTTTTCAATTATGAAAAATTAAGGATAAAAGTCTTCCAAATCAACTCTAAAACAAGGACGAATGACATTGATAGCAAACCCTTAAAAAATAGAAAGGACTAGACGAATTGACAATATCATCTTAATACATTTTGATAATAATGAATAAATTGATTAAAAATCACATTAAAGAATGAAATAAATTCTTATTAGACAAATCTTTTCTATTCGTTTTCTAAGAGTAGATGAGAGAAGACGACATCAAATTGACAAATTAGAAATGAGTTTCCTTTTCCTTGGTATATTTGTGTTCATAAAATGTTGACAAAAAAATAAATAAAAAAATCAATAAAAATTTATTGAAACGTGAATTAATTTTCTGAACTTTTTCTCTTTAGTTTTAATCATCGAAACTTTTTATATTCTAGTTAATGAACCATATAAGGTCAATATTATATGCCGTGTTAATTATTATTTTTTGGGGAAAATTAATTAATAAATAAAATTAATTTGTTCCTTTGAATGATTTGATTAATTACATATTATTTAGACGATATTCTGTTCGAGATATTTTAATTTTTTTAGTTAAATGATTAATGATGAATATGTTAGATAAGAAATTTTATTATAATATGTTAATTAGAATCAATTTCATTAATTTATCTTTTCCCCTACCAAATTTAAGAACCTTTCGTCTCGTATTAATTTTTAATATTGATTAGATTTAATATAAATAAGTTTCATTCTAAAAATTGCTTTAGACTTTTTGATGCGAGCTTAAAGTTAATTGTATAACAGACATATTTTTATGTCGTTACAAGCCATCTTTGCTAATGGCGACGATCAATATCTTTAATTGTCAAATTGAGGGAGATTTCAGTCTTAACTATATCAGATGCATAACGGTTTAAAATAAACCAGGTGTTGTATAGAAAAAGTCAAAAGTGATTTTAAGATCCTGTGAACTAGATTCAAACATTCGGTTACGATTTATATAAAACAATCTATTTTATTTTATCATGGTTATGAACTTTAAAAATCTGTAATATATGGAGGCAAGGTTCAAAAAGAAATAGGGCCTAGAGAAATAAAACTGATTTTAACTTTGAAATAAAAATTTCGCGAATCAGCTTTTTTCTCATTCCAAAGTGAAGTAAGGCCTAATTATTTTTTTAAATTGGGATTATGGAATGTTAAATATTTCATGGACAGAAGCATATTTTCAATGAAGCAGAGCTCCAACGTAGGTAGGAACTATAAGAAGTTGCCAAGCATCATAGGATATCCTCTTTTGGTTATTGGAATCCAAAATATATTTTTTATTATAAATTGAAGCACAAAAAAAAAAAAGAAATTTATTTTATTTTAAAATTTACTGCAAATCAAGTTTTAAATAAAGTCTTATAGGACGTTGCAAGTTAACTTTTTGTGGCATGCAATGTTACCTATCTTTTATTCTAAACATATTTGTATTTACTGCTATTTAGAATATTTCAAATATTTATTTCACTTACCATCTTGTGTTATACCAGCTCTTTCTAAACATGATCTAACTGATGGTTCAATATTTGAACCACCAAATGCAGCAACTTCACCAAGTTGTCGAGGAACCTGAAATTAATATACAATAAATAAATTATCATTTTAATTCATATTAATTAATATAAAAATAATTAATTAATTTATTATTTAAAAAAAATATATATATATATTTAACACTTTTTAATCAGATTTCTATTTAAAGATTATAAGTTTTTAAACTTATTTTCGCCTTATTATACTCTCATAGATAGACGATACCAGGGTATCACTTAACATTTTAATATAGTAACAATAACAATTATTGTTATGCAAATTACAACAACAACAAAAAACAGGGATCAAAAGTTCAAAAATATAAATTATATTTCTTTGCATAGAGCAGTAGAATAAGAAATTAAAAAATAGAAGTGAGAAAGAGAAAGCAAAAGCAAATACCGTTACAATAGAATTACAACAACGTTTAAAAAAAAAAAGATGAAAAACAAATAGAAAAAAAAACTTAAAGAAAAGTGAAAAGTTTAAAAAAAAAACAAAAATCAGAATATAAAATAAATGGAAAAAAAAATAAAATATTTTTAACATAACGGTATATATAACTACAGTTAGAAAATAACTGTTAAAAACAAAAAAAAACCAAAATAAAAGTTACGCTAAAAAGTAAACGAAAATTAACTTATTCAAATTACGTTATTCTTGAGTGAATTTTAAACTTTAAAACAAAACGGTACATATATAACTGTTTTTATATTTAAAAAATATATAATACTGTTATTTTGTTTTTTGCTCTATAAAAAATAAAGAACGGTATTAGAATCCTATAGAGAACATCATTTTTTACTTGAAAAAAAAATTTATTTCATTTTTACAGCATTTTAAACACCATGTTATTCAATGATTTAGAAAAACCGTAAGGATAGAAAGAGAAAGAGAGAGGGTGGAAAAATATTTAAAAATTAATAAAGGGGTTAAAGTAGAAAAAGAAGGAGAGCAAAAAAAAAATTTAAATATTTTTTTAAAAATATAAAATATTGAGAAATAAAGGGTGATGATAAGAGCTCGAGGGATTATTGGATGCTGTTGGATTGTTTTGGTGGTTGTTTTTATTTAGAAAATTAAAATCTGTATCAAATCGCTAAGGAAATTATAAAAGGCGAACGATATAACATAAAATGGTGGAAGTTTGAAGAATTGGAGGTGTATATTTTTTTTGAAAACTACTTAAAATTGTAATTCATCAATGTTATCCAATAGGTGCCAGTGAGTTTTGAGGTATCTTCGAAGATATAATATGATGTGGTAGTTTGACAAGTTTGTTAGATCATGGAGTAAGAGAATATTGTATAATAGTGTTTATGCTACAATTATTTTTAATCTGATAGCTGTAATTTTTTTTTGTAAGTACCTTACATTTATAGTATATAGTAATTATCGAAGTCCGAATGAGTATTTTATTATAGAGAGTTTTGTTGATTAATCTTAAACTTTGTGACATCAAGGACTTTAAAAGGGAGTTAGTTGGACCATGGAAGTCCTATAATGAGTGATTTCTTATTTGAGTTTCTTTCTATGTGGGACCTGGCTAGCTTCGCAAGTCACCTATTGAAGCTCTGCGTAGTTCCTGTAGATAGTGTGCAACTTTAACACACTAAAATCCCAAACCGTTTTGAACCAGACTTTGGGATCAGACCTGTCAAACAAATGTACAACTTGGTTTCGAGGATAAGAATGTTAACGGATTATTGGGAATCGCGTTTGGGTAATATAAGTTTGTGGGATTGTGATGAAGGAATCTGCTGTTGTTGTAATAATAAGTGAATTGTTTTATGCAGAGTTTTGTGAATTTACTTCGAACTATTCGTCCTCCGAAATATTGAGTACTTTTTTTTTTTTATTATTTTATTTTGTGGAAAAAAATTAAATTATATCTTTTAAAAAAATTTAAATATTTTGAAAAGTACTCGTATTGTTAAAAAAAAAGTTGAAAAAAAATGAATGGAATGAAGCGAAATAATAAAACAAAATCGCCTGCTGTATAAAATTTATTCGATATTTTCGAAAAGGGATATTTTCAATGTCAATTGTTTTTGAATAAATTTTTAATTTGGCTGGTTGATTTTGTAAAGAATGTGGTGCTTTTGTCTTGAAGTGGTATTAGTATGGGATTTTCACTCCAGAGCAAAAAGCCTATCAATTGTTAAAAATGGTATTAAAAAATAAAAAAAAGATTCATTTTATATTTCATTTTGTATGAAAGAAAAACTTTTCCATTTTTTTACAAATTAATGAGCCTCCAATTCTTTTGTTGCGTAACAGATTATGATGGGCTAATTTTTTGAAATGGAAAATTCATTAATCAAAATTCCATTACCCTTTGAAGAATGAAAATTTGGGAAAACTTTTTATTGTATTTTAATATTTTGTGTTTTTTTTTTTTTTTTTTTTATTTTAGGAATTATAAATATTGAATATTTGTATAATATAAGTAATTGTATTTATACAAGTTATATTTTAAGAATTAAAAAATATTAAAGAGTTATTCAAATTTAATTTTAAAAAAGTTCGATATTTCATTGTTTAATTTCAATATTTTCTTTTCTTTAAGCTGTAAAAGTTATTAAAAAGTTGGAAGCATTTTAGGTTGGTTTTCCTTTTAAATTTATTAAAGAATTGAAATTTAATTATGCGATTACCTTTAAGATAAATCTTAAATTTAATAATTAACTAAAGAGTTCTCCGGTAATTCAATGCCTGGAAAATTTAATACAAAATTTGTTCAATTCAAAACCTTGATGATCATTTCTGACTTATCCTTTAATTGAACTCAGATTCTGATACAGAATTTAGTTTAGAATTTTATTAAGATTAGTAGAATATTTCATGGATTTTTCTATTATTATCAACTTGCTAAATTGCAACGCACTCTCCAAAAAGTAGCGAGACCTGACTAACTTCGAATACTGCAAACCGCAGGGTACAGGTATTCAAAAATAAATGCCTCAAAATAATATGTAGCATATTTTGGCCTAGAAGAATCACGAATAGATATTTACGGTAATTAACTGAGAAGCAACCAATAATTCAATAAATAAGAAAAATTAAATGGAGGTAGATACGGTACACGCTGTGAAAACCCCAAGGCTGCATAGTAAGAATGTTCTTTGAATAGAACCCACAAAGCTCCAGAAGACATGTGAAGCCGAATAACACCCGGCGCAGAACAGCAATTCTGATACAAAACCCAATCTATATATCGTCGGAGAATACAAAAACAACTGCACCTAACAGAATTCTATTGAAATGTCTAGGTAGACCCTAAGCTCCCAAGAGAAGTAAGGAAAAAATATATTAGAACTGATCTTAAAGAATTCCATATGCAATTATTTTATTACCCAATAGTAAAATAGACTTTATCATATGCAGAATTTTATCATAATTTCCAATCGATTTTATAAACAATGTTTAATTGTATTTCATTTTAAATTTTAATCCCTAAAAGTATGCAATGATTTCTAAAAAATCAAGTATGTACTAACTATGACTCCTATAAAACAGAAAAAAACCAGAGTCTATTTAGTGTCAAACTTCTCACTCACCTAGTAAAAACAGCAATTCTCAAGATTAATCCTTTACTGTTATCAGATTAAAAATCAAATGAACCGTTAACCAAAATAAAAAACCAAATGCTAAAATAAAAAAACCAACTGTTAAAAAAAATAATCAACAAACGACCGAATTCCATTTAAAAATCTTTTAACCAAGGACATTAAAGGATAATAAATCTTTAAAGAAAAGAATAAAACATAACGGTTTTTTTGATTTTATTTTTTTATTTTTTTCTTTATTTTGTAAAAAATTGAAAGAAAAAAATTTAAAATAAAAAATTTAATGAAAAAAAAAGGAAGAATTCTTGGAATTTATTAACCCTCCAAGTAATGAATACTCTTCGTAGTTGTCATTCCGTTCAATGAGGCTTACAAACACACATACATAAGAAAATTAAAATAAATTAAAGGAGTAAAATTTTTTATATAGTAAAATATTTTAAATATAGTAGCGTTTTTTTTTACCTTGGACAAGCTTTCTTTCAAGTTCTTATCTTTTTATCTATCATACAGTTATTTGTCACTTCACAATGTAACTGTAAGTATGTTTAGACTACACTTGTGGACATAAAAATAGCAAAAAAGTTTATTTTGGATGATTTGAAAAAACTAACCCAATTTAAGGGTAAGTGTGAGAAACCCGATCCTAAAACAGATAACTAACTGTGTTTTCCATTGGATAGACATCGCATACCCAATGGGGAATCGAACCGAACTGTGTCCGATCAAATGGACGGCGTCCTAAGCTTTTGCCCGGAAAGCAAAGTAATATCTCAGTTAAATAGCTGTAAAACTGGATTAGACTTAGTAGTTTTATAATTTAGGTTATTTCAAGGTGGAACACACCCCCACTTCACCTACATATTCTTCAAACTTTATATATATATAGGATTATAGGGTTATTATATGTGTGCCTAAGCCTAAGTAAATAATCTTCCGAGTCAATTCAACTTTCCTATTAAAATTTGTAAAAATGATGCCATAGATTTAACCAACACTGTATATATGAATATCCATGTGTATACAATTTTAATATGTGTGTGTATATAAAATTTGTCAAGGATTACATGACACTCAATACAGAAAAAAGCCAAAGCATAACAAAAACAAAAAAAAAATTAAGAGAAAAAACGCTTTGTAAAAAAAAAAGACCCACATTTTGGTCCTTGTTTAATCGATGTTAAATATCTGAAAATGGATTACAATTTTTTTTTTTATTGTATTTTTTTGTTGTAAATGTTGTAATTGTTGTTTCTCTGTCTTCTTGTTTTTCATTTCATCCTTAAATACTTTTAAAAAAAAAATAACAGTTTTTTTTTCCAACAACATTAGCCCCATTAGAGCTCCAACCAACCAATGTTAGAATTGAATGTTATTATTCTCTGCTAATTTGTATCTTTTTTTTTTTGTGTATTTCTTTTGTGTGTATGGGAATTAAAAAAAAAAAAAAAAAAAAACAAGCAAAAAAAAAAGATGGGAATCAAAATAAAAGAAAAGAATCCTTTAAGGCGAAAATTTATCGCTATAGGATATCTTTTGTAAGAATCTATGAGATATGTCGCTCTCATGTAATACTGTATAAATGAGGAAAAATAACAATATCCTTTTTGTAATCATGTTATTTTTTTTTTTTTTTGAAATTTTTTTAAATGTTTTTTTTTTTATTTAGCATTAGCGAATGTACAAATTATAAATGGGGAGCAAATTTTAATTTTAAAGAAATGGGGATTCTATGAATTTTTTTAAATTAGAAATTTTTATTTGAAAATTGTTTAAAAGTTTCTGTGAAGGGATAAAAGAAGTTCAGATTTTAATGTGTTACTAAAGGAGTTATGCTAAGGGGGCTTTGAATTTAAGAAACTTTTGGGTGCTCCTTCAACTTGATAATGTTGATTTGACAAAGTTGACAAGCATATGCCACGCATTTTACACTTTTTACATTGCCTTGAATGACAAAATAATGTACCATCTAACCAGTGGGGTGGTAGTCAAGTTACCGTCCTTTCAATCAAAACTCTTTGGGATGGTACTCCATTCCGTAGCAATTATTTTTATTCCAATAGTTTACACTGTAATATTCGGTATAAGGTATTAAGAGATTTCGGAATAAGGTAATAAGAGATGACACACAACGCATACATTGTATGGTAATAAGAGATGTACACACAATAGTATGGCAACACTATCCAAGTAAGTACAATTGCGTTTTGAAATTTTGTACACAATCTAAGGTTCGTTTACTACTAGGTTCCGAGTTTTACTTATTATTCAAGAAACTCAAGAGTCTAATGTGAATTTATAAATACTCTATACTTCTTTTAGAGGTGGAAAGGAGTGAAACAAATAAAATGCGATCAAATAGGTTTGGGTTTGGTTATTTGATTAAAACATTTATACTTATATTACACAAACGAGTTACAGAAGCTACATATGGTCTTTCCTGCTAATTTTATATTCCGTTATTCAAACTTGAAATTAACGAAACCTATTCCAGATTTAACAACTTCATTAATCAAAAAATACTAGCTGTTAAGAGTCAATATTAAAAATTGCATAACTCTTTTCGACTTAGATATAATATTTGGCTAAGAAGCTCCCCCTTTCTTTACAATGTTCCGCCCCACTATAAATTTTTAAAATTATACAAAATTAGAACGGTTTTATTCTACTAAAAGAGCCCATATACCAAAAACAAAATTTAAAAAAAAACATGATATCAGATATTTCCCATCAGAGACTTTGAATAAACGTTAAGGAAGGGGGTTAAGATAAACGATTATTTTTAAGTGTTACAAAACGCAAAAATAAAAAAAAACCAAAAAAATAAGAAATAATAACAATAATTTTATAACAAAAAAAAAAAAAAAAAAAATTAAACATTTTAATAAATTAAAAATTAGACCACGATCACTGACTCTATAGTACTACTACTACTACTGGTGCTAATTTATTCAGTGTTAACCCTTTTGGAGATGATTTTCATTTTGTACAATAATTTGTTTTGTTTCGCTTTTTTGTTTTTAAAAATTAAAATTAAATGGCAACAAAATATATAAATTACAGGGATTAAAATGAATTTAAATTAAATTATAATGAAGGGATTAATTGAGTTTTGTACTTTTTAATGGTTTTTCAGAAGTTTAATTGGTATGAGTAAGGGAATTGTTATTACTTTGTGGTATTTGGGAGGGTAATTAACGCGTTAAATATATATTTTTTTTTTAAATTAAAATATGTTTTGGGGTTGATTTTTTTTTAAATTTTGTTAATATGTGGTTTTTGGAAAATCGGTTTTAGATTAGATGGAAAGAGAAGATTAAAAGTACAGGATTAAATTAGATATTAAATAACCACATGTTAAAATTAAATATCAGAATTAAACATTATAAACATAATTATAAAATTTATTTGATTTCAAATTATAATATCTTAGAATTTGATTTAATATTTAATCGAACTAAACCAGTTCTTATTGAATCTTAGAAATAATGCTCTTTCAACAGGATCTTGGTTTTAAAGGGTTAATTTGATTGAATCATCAAAAAAGTTTAATTTAATATCTTTAATTACTACTGTTAGATTAACTACTCATTACTAATTGGTATAAAGGGAGAATTAAGGTAAGTTAATAGATTTCGAATTGTAATTTGTATCTAAAAGATATTGAGACATAACCCTATTCCATAAATCTCTTTTCCTAAATCCAATTCAATTAGGGCTCCCTTTTTAAAAATTTAATTTTAAAATTACATGGTTTTGGGTTAAAAATTACTACAGTATCAATACTATTCAGAGGAACCTCGTACATTTATTATTAGACGACTTTTGATGTTTTTCATCAATCCTAACGGATTTCCTAACCTAATTTAATTAATGAATATAAATTAGAAATCTGATTAAATTTTCTAATATTATTAATATATTATTATACAAAAAATTACTAATTAAAAATTTTTAACTCACCTGTATACAATCATGTAATAATAAACCCAATTTTCTTTGGTCCACTTTACGTTCTGGATCAGCAATTAATCTAAATAAATAACGGTATTTTTCTTCCAAATGTCCTTTACATAGTAAAATTAATCCAACCTAAATATGTTAATATAATAAAAAATTAAATTATTAAATAAATTAACTTCAATAAGTATTAAATCTAAAAAAAAAATACAATTATATACAATGAAAATAATACTTTTAAATAAATCAAATAAGTACTTATCAAATAATGATAAGTTTTCAAAATAGAAAAATTTTCAATGAATATCCTTAAAAAAAAAATAAGGATATACTTTAAAAATATCTCTATATTGTGTCCTTATTTTGTATCTTTACTTAAAGAGATTTTCAAGTATTACTTAAGTTTATTATCCAGTATAAATACAGGATATTTTGTAGTATACAAGTGTATTTATATAAGTGTATATTCAAGTTGATATTATTATATACTAACCTTAAAACTTAAAACTCTTATCTGTCCAGTTCTTTGTGAATCATAAACATTTAATATCCAATTGATTGCTAAATCTAACATCAATGCTAAATCTATTTGATCTATTGTTACATATAAGGAATGCAGAACAACTGTCATATCTGGTATATCAATAATTTTATCATTTTGGGCACGTAAACCATGTCGATCAAATGAGTCTATTGCTACTGACATAGGAATGCGATCCAATGCTATATGTATAGGTAGGGGGGTAGATTATATAAGAAAAAAAAAATTATTATTATTATTATTATATATATACATATGTGTATAAATGTTACATAATATAAAAATATTTTTGTGTAAAGAAAAAAAAAAAAGGTTCTGAATCTCTGGTATGACGGAAGGGGGAAACCGGGTTATTTCAGTGTATCTAATACATATTATATAAGAGTATAGTACCTATATATTGAAGAAAATTGAAAGTATCTTAATAAAAAGGTATTATTTTGTCAATGATTTGAAATGTTCGTGACTTGAGTATTTTAAGTGAAAACAATAACTGTAGGTATTTTGTACATGAAAGTGTAAAAGAGATAGAAAATCATAATAGAATCATAATTTATTAAGTTTTCAAAAAAGTAAATTCACGTATGGGATTTCTATAAATAAAAAAACATATTATATATATATATATATATATAGATTATATAATTGGTTTATATAAGTTTTTAGTTAAATACTAAATTATGTATTTATAAAAATATCAAAAAAATAAAAATTTATGAAAGTTTATTAATGTGAGAAGTTATAAGTTCAAATGATAAGTAATTTTTATAATTATATCACTTAGATTAGTTTGATACGTTTCTTCAAACCATAATAATTTAATTTATAATCAATATAGTATTTTCATATGAACTTGGTCCTTTTTTATATGAAATTTCTCTATTTTAAAATAAATTTGCGCTTTTCTCAAATTAAATTGATCTTTTTTCAAATTAATTTGTTCCGTTTTTTAGAAACATCCCCGTATTTTGGTACTCAAAAGTCGAATAAATATGATTTGAAAAACCTTATATTCAATTCTGTAATAAATATTAGAAAGTCCAAAGAAGTTAAAATAAGTCCCAAAAATGGCTTCCTATATTGGGAAAATATTTTAGAAGGGGAGGAGCTTAGAAATCGAAATTTTTTAATAATTCTTCAGGTATTTATATTCTGCTATAAAATCGGTGATAACCTCTTTTTAAATATATAGATCCAACTACTGGAGCCTAATAAACAGGGCTGATTACAAAAAATAATCAATTCAATTTAAAAATTTAGGACTATTTGCAAAATTTTTGAAAAAAGACCAAATTAATTTAAATATAACCAAACTTCATGTAAAAGAGGATCAAGTTTATGTGAAAAGAGTATATATTTAATTTTTCATTAACTTGTTGCAGAACCATCAAACCGTTTAGATAAGTTATTAATTAAATAATATATGAAGTTTTTAAATTTAAATTTTTTTTTGGATAATTTTATTGTTTTTTATCCGATTTTATCCAAAACTGTTTTAAACTTATCCAAATTTATTCAAATTAAAATATTTAATAATTATTTTTAAATACATATAAATTATATAAGTTTTTAATTCAATAAAATTTTACCTAGTCTTTTTTGAACTGATCGCAATTTTAATGCTGTACGATATGCTGAAAAACGAACTTCATTTAAATCAGCTAATGATTTCATCAATTCAATCATTTCTGGATGGTCCCAATGGGTTGTTTCACGCTCATGACTATATTTTAAAAGAAAATTAATTGCATAAAATAATATTTACAATTTTTTTTGTATATATATGTTCATATATATATATATATAAGTACATACTCTATATAGTAAGGCACATTGGCAGCTGTCGTTGCACGTTCCCATGGTGGTTTAACACTTTGTCCTAAATTAGGTAATGGACCTATTGTACCACTATTCGATGTTGTTCTACCATCATCATTAGTACCAATTGATTGATTACCACCTGCATTTATTAAAACTTTTTGACGTTCATCCATTGCTATTTGTAAAAGTTTCATTCTGTGCAAAATATAAAAAAAATAAGAAAAATATTAATGAATATATATAGGTATATATGTATATTTGTATGGTACTAGATTTTAAAAATTTTTAATGCAATTTTTAACAAAATTTGAAGTAAAATTTTAACAATTGAACGTTTTGTTCAATTACAAATTATTTGAAAATTACTTATAATTTACAACATTGAAGATGAAAATTATAATTTGAGAACAAAATTTTTACAGGGGTTTTCCAAACCATACCAAATTTTGAAGGATCAAAAAAATCAATAAAAATTTATTGAAAAATTTATTAAAAAGTTGTTATTATTTCCGAAATTTTGCAAAGAGCACTTTAAGTTAAAAATCAATGAAGGTTGGAAAAACTTTACTGTAAATATTCGGGAAATTATTTTTGAAAAAAAAACAAATTTCCATAAGACTGTGAACTTTTAACCTACTTTTTGAAATATTTCTATGGATTTTTTTTTTTAATTTGAGGGTGTATTTAAGGATTAAATACTTTGAATTTAGATTAAAAATTTACGTAATAAGTGAAATTGAAATGAGTTTAAAAGTATTTTTTTTTGTTACGTGACTTTGTAATTAAAAAATTTTTAAATAGGTATTTATAAAAATAATTTTCATTAAATAGACTTTTATGATTTTCTAATAAAGTTTTTAATTTAGTGAAAATTATATATATATATATATATATAAAGATTTTCTAAAAACGTTTATCAAAAACGATTTGAAATATAAATTAAAAATTTAATTGACTTCTAAGAGACTTGATTTTAAATTGATTAATTTCAAGTGATGCAATTAGTACCTCTTTTATTTAATTTTATTTAGAAAATTCTAAACAGTTTGTTATAGACCTTTAGAGGCGCTTTAAATTAAGTAATTATAGATTTTAAATTCATAGTTCAAAATCTAATCTAATGGGAATGAGGTTCTTAAAATATTACATATCTTGTTAACATATAAAGTATGAACTTTAATTAAACTTTAATTGTGGGGCCATTTGCGAGCATATAACCATAACTTATAACCATATAATTAAGTCATAAGACTCGCTTTGAAGGTCACATAAACATTGAAGCGATAAAACTCCTAATATCTCAATTGTCAAAAGACTTTGAATTAGAAAAAAAAGGAACTTGAACACAAATGTTAAAAATGGAGTACCTAATAGAGAAATGTATTGGCTCTTAAGTCAAAAATCTAGATTGTCAAAAGAGTACAAAATTGTGTTAGATAACCATATAATTAAGTCTGGGCATCTAACAGTGACAAACAAACACATATTTAGAGAATTCAAACATTTCAAAGTGCTACGTAATTATGAGCGCCACCCGGTACGTTCGAAATTCCAACTTAGATAGGAATCAAAAAAACATAAGACTCGCTTTGAAGGTCACATAAACATTGAAGCGATAAAACTCCTAATATCTCAATTGTCAAAAGACTTAAAAGAAGTAGGCCTCACGAGTTAGCGATAAATTCAAATCACTTTAATGGAGGTCTGTAAGTTCAGAAGATCATAAACAGTTAGCCCAAAATTAATTGTTAGTCTCTAAGACTAGTTTTAATAAGCTAGTGTTTTTGTGTGTCGAAGTCTTATATAACTGCGATTGGGCTAAGTAAATTTCGATGACTTCCAACAATCTTACCCCAAGAAAAAAAAACCAGCACCCCTTAATCCGGTTTATACCTCACAACATGGTTCACATAACGCGCTTATTCAATCGCTGCAACCAGTTGTAAATAAACTTCCAGTATTATTAATTTTTGATTTTCTCACACCTTTTTAGAATTTTGTACTTATATAATTTTAAAACAAAGGACAATGAAATGGTTCCCATGCCAACCATAATTCTACAGAATATTTATCTCTACAAAAGTTTTAGAGGGGTTTCACTAGACAGACTATCAACATAACTAATGCCGGTACCAAAAAAAGTGTTTGTATATCATTGTCATCATATAACTTCAAAGTTAATTTAATACTTTTATTTTTTTAGTAATTAATTTTCCATCAATGTTAATAAAACTGACATTCATTTATTATCTAGTTTTCAAATAAATCCAGATTAGATTATATTATAAAATATTTTAATAATTCCTGTATTAACACATCATTAATCTCACCGAAAATTGCTTTCACAAGTCAACAAGTATTTTTTCGGAATTCAAGACTATAAGTTATTCGTTAATATTTTTTTTTTTTTGCTCTATCAACAAATAATTAAATTTAATTTTCATTTTTAATTTGGGTATGTTTATATATTTATTTCTATACTTGTATTATATAGGTATTTTAAAGTTACCTTTACGTTTGTAAAGTATAAATACGTAAAGTAAATACGCGTTGAATTGGACGAGAAAGACATGGAAGCGTATATGTATTTGCACAGGATTGGATTATGGGTCGATTCAACTAAGTGTCTCCTTCTGTCCACTGATACCTCAAAAACTTATAAAAATCATGAAATTCAAGCAAAATAGTTCTTAAGATATTTGTAGGCTCCCTTCTTTTCTAATTGAGATCTGATCCAAACTACAGGTATCTCTTCAATTAAAAAAACTTTTTCATATAAAAATTTATGTAATTTGGTATATCCTGGTAACACTCTTTTATCTTTAACTTTCCGAATTCCGTACACTGTTGAAATCTCCAGATAGCGCAACACAACTTATGGAAATTCGTTTGTCATGAGCATCGCGCACATGGTATCAGATCCTATAAAAAGCTGTTTTCTCTAAGCTTTGTAATTCATATGTATACGATTTAGAAAAGTTTAAGAAGAATATTTACATCTTTCTTCTAAATATACCATCAAATTTTCCTCAATTCCAGAATCCTATATACTTTCCAAACCGCATTCCCAAAAATCCATTCCTATTTTCGAAATCAAGCTCCGTTGTTTCTCAGATCTCATCCTAAATTTCGAACACCATCTATAGGAACTACCTTCAATAGGTGGCTTTTAAAACTTTTCATGTCTCTCGTAAAAAAAAAAATTTATACCGAAGCAGCTTTCAAGTGGGCAAAAAATACATTACAAAAATTACATATACTTATATACAGAGTGTTTCCTAAATAAGGGCACATTTTAAATGAAGAAGCTCGAAGTTTTGAAACTGTAGAAAACCAAATTGTGTAAGTGCTTGTATAAAAGAGGATTTCTTAAGCTTTCGAAAACATTTTACAGGATTTTCATAAGTGGTCTAGAAACAGAGTTCAAAGTAAAATTATGAAAACAAAAAAAAAATATTGAAATTTCATTTAAGCCCGAATACCTTGGAAACTAGTAGAGGTCCAGCTTAATCCCCATGCAAAAAATATGCCTACTCATAAGTATCTATGCAGTGGTATATACCAGTGGGCTTAATTGGAAAACACCCTTTATATATACATATTATTATTAGTTCGTATAAGTATCCCAGGGTTGCCACACTCAACTTAAACAAATTTAATCGTTTTAATTTATAATTTCATACTATTTTTGTTTTTAGCCATTAATAAATTTTAAATACCATCCAATGACATATCTGATAGATTTTCCACTTTAATTTCTATTTCTGTTTTTTGTTTTTGTTTTTTTTTTTTCTTATTTCTTAACTAGATCTCAAATTTATTATCAATTAGCAAAAATAATAAAAACAAAAAAAACTTAAATAAATATATATGAGAAAAATAGAAAAAAAATTGCATAGTAAATTGATGATAATCTTCAAGTCTTCAATTTTCACTAATCAAAATTAATTAAAAACTTGTTGCATTCGTTGAATTTTTTTTGTTATATTGTGATCCAACAAAGTATCGTTATACAATTTTTTTAACATATCAACCATTCAATTTACGAGTGTGCAATTAGTGTGATTAGTATAACGATTTCCTATAGAAATACCAACAAGAACAACAACAACAAAATCTAATATCATTTTCTACTAGAGGCGCTTTAATAAAAAAAAAAAAAAAACAGACTCAAACTTATTGGACTCAATTAAAAAAAATAAAAAAAAAATAAAATAAAAGTGTCATTTAAAAATGAATTTTTTGAAAAAAAAAAAAAAAAACTCAAAAGATTAAGTGAAGAAAAATTTATGTATGTACACAAGTTTTAAATTATAATTATAGAAATTCATTAGATAACTATTTTGCAAAAAAAAAAAAAACAAAAATTGTCTGACGATAACTTGATTGCCCATTAGACATCAATACTGCAATACATGGTAATACTTAAAAAAAATTATGAATATATATATATATATATATGTACTTTAAAAATGTAATTTTAAAAATTTTAATCACTATCATTTAAAAAACGAGGAAGAGTGTAGTAGAGTAGACTGTGTCAACTCTGGGATACCCGTATGACCGTAACATATACATTATATCATCCGGTTAATTACTTTTGGCAAAATTTCAAACATTCAGCTTTATTAGGTGTAGAGTAATGCTCATATAAAAGGAGTTGTATGGCAGCTACTCGAACCCTTTGCAGTAGACCAACCAAATTTTGCAGTAACTTTGGCCATTACACTAAACTATTTTTTGCAAAATTTCAGACACCCAGCTTCATCAGGTGTAGTGTAAAGCTCATATAAAAGAAGGAGTTGTATGGCAGCTACTCGAACCCTCAGCAGTAGACCAACTAAATTTTGCAGTAACTTTGGCCATTACACTAAACTATTTTTTGCAAAATTTCAGACACCCAGCTTCATCAGGTGTAGTGTAAAGCTCATATAAAAGAAGGAGTTGTATGGCAGCTACTCGAACCCTCTGCAGTAGACCAACCAAATTTTGCAGTAACTTTGGCCATTATACTAAACTACTTTTGGCAAAATTTCAGACACGCAGCTTCCATAGGTATAGAGTAATGCTCATATAAAATTAGAAGTTGTATGGCAGGTACTCGAACCCGTGGACCAAAATGGCTGAATTTCAAACTCGATTCCGTTTTTTGCTTAAAAACGAATTTGTGAAAATTTCATAACCCTAGCTCCTTTACTTTTTGAGTTATCGTGATGACGGACGGACGGACGGACGGACAGACGGACGGACGGACGGACGGACGGACGGACGGACGGACGGACATACATAGCTAAATCGATTTATTTTTCGATTCTGATCCGATCCATACACTTGAGTCTATATCTACCCCCCCTCCTTCTCTGCGTCACAAACGTAATGGCAAATTTATTATACCCTTGGACTATATAGTCATACGGGTATAAAAAACTGGTCCGGAAGAAATTATATTATAAAAATGTGAAATGTATATATACACCTATTGGTATGTTATAATGAATGTAAGCTGGATAATATTGTAAGACCATTTATGATCATGCTAATGATTTCATTGAAAAGATGATCAGCTAATGATTCCATTAAATTTATTTGTATATAGTAGTATTCTGTATTGGATTGATTTGAAGAATTAAATTAAATTGTTTCTTGCAGCAGTTACATGCAATTATGTTGCCCTTTTTAATAGAGTCTTGAGTTGTTAGAACTTAGTTGTTGTACTAAAGCTAATAGTTTTCATCAAAATTTGCATATAATATAAAGCGAATATTTTAGAAAAAAATTGAATTAAATTCGCCGCAGATTTTTACAAGAAAGGCGAAATGGTCAAATACAGTTTTAGGATAAATCATTTGGCAAATTTGGGATTGATGGGTTTTACTATAATTGAATTAAATTTAAAATAAGATAAGTGGTCCAATAGAATCAAGTTAAGTCTGATGTGAAATAAATAAGGGGGTTAGACATTTTTTTGAACGAAATTCATGTTAAATGTGATACTTTAGTGCTTTCTTAAAAAATAGAACAACAGAGAGCGTCGGGAAAAGTTTGATCAAAATGCAATATTTTCTAGATTATAGTGTAAGAACTTGCTCTGCGATAGTCTAAAATAACACTGTCGTTTAGTATTCAATATACTGAATACTTTAAACGTTTCTTTTTAATTTATTGACTATAGCTTAAGGTCAGGCCTTAGTAATTTTTTTATTTGACAAGCTATAGGAAAGTTAGCTATAAAATATTTAACGAAAATGTTAGGTCAACCGAATCTAGGGTAATGCCACCGAATCAACTATCTACATAAAGTGTACTTACAATATTAAATAACTCATTGCTGTAAGTTATAATTGAAATTGAGTTTCTTCAGTTTATAAATTTATAGAATAGCGACTTTATTTAAGTATTTCAAATAAGAACTCTGAAATATAAAAACTCTTTGTAAGTCGCAGCTCCAAATTGTGGAAGACAATACCCCCATATGTGTTTCACATGACTTATGATTTAGAAAATCTCATGAAAGAAGTGAACTTATACCTTTTGGATTTCCACTTCAACTCTTAATAGATATTTATGTCACATTGCTACTTTTCAGCTATCGCACTACGGAAGCAATTAAGGGTTGCTTATTTCATTACCTTGGCTTCGAGTGGAGGTTTTTTTTCAATGAATAGAAATCTTACTTTACCGGGGGTAATCTTACACTTAGTATTTCAGATGTCTTCTGAAGGTTTTTCCTCCCTTAGGAAAAAAACTGTATATAATCTAATTCTGCCATTTCCTTTTAATTTTCCTCAACTCTCATTTCAAATTTACAGAGGCTTTAGGCATTTTTAAGAAGCAGAGTTATTCTAAATATTTAATATAATAAGTAAGATTATCTAGATTTTAGAATTTTTTTTACTAGTTCAATAATTGAGAAATTTCATTTGACAGGGTCTATGATGTGTTGTAAATGAGTGAATTGAAATATGAACCCCAACTATAAGTTCTACTGACTTAAATTACAGTTAACTAACTCTCAAATGATAAACTAACTCTCTAACCATGGGTTGAGTTGCAATTTGAGTTTTTTACAGCCTAGAATATTTTTTCTATATAGACAACAGAGTGAGTTTACTTATTTATGTATTCTATTATGGAGTCCCAATTATAAATAAGACTTAAAGTTTAACTGACTTTTAGATATTTCCCGCAATCTCTCAGACCGATTGCTAAGGCATCACATTTTCTTTAAAAGCATCAACATGACATCCATAAAATTAATTAAAAAAAAAATATTAACGACCCTATTAGGATTCCCATCTATAGACAGAACTGAAACAAATCATAAATAACAACTTTTAGTTATAAAACCACTACAAATAAATTAAATATAAATTTTCAAGATGTATGACTAAAGGTCAGAAGGGTATGCCAAATTTTGCCATTACGTTTGCGATGCAGAGAAGAAGGGGGAATAGATATAGACTCCAAGAGTGTGGATCAGATCAGAATCGAAAAGTAAATCGATTTAGCTATGTATGTCCGTCAGTCCGTCCTCAATATAACTCAAAAAAAAAGGAGCTAGGATTTTGAAATTTTCACAAATTCGTTTTTAGGCAATAGCCGTCATCAGTATTGAAATCCAATCCAGTGATCCAGTGGTCTAAGGATTCGAGTACCTGCCATAGAACTCCTTCTTTTATATGAGCATTACACGTCACCTAAAGAAGCTGGGTGTCTGAAATTTTGCCAAAAATAGTTTAGTGTAATGGCCAAAGTTACAGCAAAAGTTGGTTGGTCTACTGCAGTGGGTTCGAGTAGTTGTCAAACCACTTCTTTTTTTATATGAGCATTACTATACACCCAATAAAGCTTTGTATTTAAAATTTTGCCAAAAGTAATTAACCGGATGATATAATGTTTATATTACGGTCATATGGTTATCCCAGAGTTGACAGAGTTTACTCTACCACACTCTTCCTCGTTTTTAAATTAATTTATAACATTTTAAAGTTATCCTGATATAATAAAGTTAAGACTCATGTATATAAATTTTAACATAGTATGTAATATGTATGTATGTAAGGATGTGTATTTTTTTTTTTAAAAATACTATTTATTACTTTTTAAGACGTAAAACTTAGTGAAGTGTTATTAATAACAGGATTTGTAACACTTCAACAAGTTATATATAATGATAGTTAAAAAATTATATATATATATATATATATATATATATATATATATTATAAATTAGTTGAATATTATTATTCAATTTAATATAATTAATAATAATAATTTTTTATAATGAAAACTACAAGTATGTGTGTTAAATTTATAATAATTTTAAATTTATTATAATTGTAAATTTGTTTTAATTAAATTAAATAATAAATGTGAGAAATAGTTGGATTAGATAACAATAGATTTTTTTTTTTAAATATAATAAATTAACACTTAACAGGTAGGTATTTTATATTTTATAAGTGGGAGTGGAATTTTATGGAGCACTTATTTCAGAACTATTTTCAAGAATTAATTTAAAAAAAACAGTGTTTTGTTTTTGTTTAAGATTTTGAAGAGTACTTATAAAATATAAAAAATTAATAATTATATTTAATTAATTATACTTATCATTGAATTCCGGTTTTCAAAATAAAAAAGTAAATATTTCTAAAAACACGAAGAACTTTTTAATGCAATATAAGTTTTTAAAGTTTCACAATTTTATGGTATGAATTGGATTTTTATGATTATATTTGCATCCAATACACCTCTTCAACTCAAAGTTCGAAGAATTTTTATTTATTTATTTATTTGTAATACCAGACAATAGTAATTATAGCCTGATAATATTAATCCTTTGCCGATTTGACATTTGGACTTATTATTAAATTATTATATAATTTACACTATATTTTTTTTATTAGATATGATCCGAGGTTCGACCCGGAGATTTTTGGATTGAAAAGCAACTACCACTGAGCTATCAGGTCAGATAATCCAAAGATATTTTATATTTATTAATAATTTATTTGATTATCACCAGTAATATTTGGTGCACATTTTCAAGTTGAAACATAAGAGCTTAGAACAAATTGTTAACCGGATAATGTCTAGACTCTATTGAATAAAACATGCAATCCTATTTCTAATTTTTGATTTGGTACAATATAACCAAGTCATTGTATCTATAGTTGCCAAATAAACTGTAACTGAACCAATTGGTTAAGTTAAACAATTGCAACCTTAACCTTACAGGACTATTATGTAAAAAAATCTAAATTCTATCTATTAAGAACGGTTATTAAAATAGTCAAAAGTAGATTAATAAATAGCATTTTTACATTAAATGAAACCTTTTGCAAATATATGAAACTTTTTAAATATTTAAAACCTTTGCACAGGAGGCTTCATTTTATTGCAAAATGTTTTATTAGTTTTAAAAAAGGCTTGATTTAACATGAAAATGCTATATGTTAAAAAGCTTTTTTTAAATAAAAATATTGCATATCTAAAGGCGCAAAAAATAGTTTTTCATAATTACTTTTGAAAAATCAAAATTTGTATAATGAAATCATTATATAATTTAATTAAATCATTTTTAATACAAAAATGTTTGTTATTCTATTAAAGTTACTCTGCTATCCAAAAAATGCTTATACTTAAACACCATTTCTAGAAACTCTACAGACATCAATGGATTTTCAAATTTAATACTATTTTATATATTTTTACATTTAAATTTTAATTATAAAATGTATTTTTGATTTATTTGCAAATTCCCTTTCAAGTAAAATGAATTGAAATTATATTTTTTATTACAAACTCTCTAGTGAATTATTTATCTACAATTATACTTTACAAATTTTTTATTTCTTATTTTTCTCATTTTTTTTATGAAGCAATTTTCTTTTTAGCCATTTTTTAAATGTTTAACACAAACTAAGAGGAGGAAAGATGCATTTCATTACACAAAATTTTCGTTTTTACCAATTTTTTTGAATAATTTGCCGGAAAAAATTTGAATAATTAAAAAAAATTCTCAAACGTACCTGAAACAATTTGCAATTTAGAGAATTACAATTCGTAATTTATAGAAAATCAGTGAAAAAATGTTGGAATCTATGAAATCTAGGGTTTTATCCTAAAAATTTTTCTCAGTACAGAAAATTGTCAGTAAAGATAGTGTGGTGAGCCATGCAACGTTTCTAGTAAAACACTACACGATAAAAAGATAAAAAATTTTGAATGGCACAGCAACGAATATTCTGTTAAAGTGGATGATGACGATCTTCACGATATTACTAATAAAAAATGGCTCTTAAAGCTGACTTCTTCTAAGATCTAATTATCTGAATCTACCTACATTAAGATTACCAGTTCGTTGTCTAAAAAGAGCCAACTGATTGTGTTGGAACAGCTGGGATTTAATCTAATTTTATCTCAAGAAACCAGATTGATAAAGAAAATGCCAATCAGGGCACTGAATTTGATCTTTTAGAATGGCAACCGTCTGAAGAAGAGTCCCGCCTATGTACTGTTATAATTATTATTAGGTGTGAACGTAGCAATTTGGTAAATGAAAATAATGCGATTATCATTCGTGTCATCCGAACTGTGTAGTTCAATAAAGGTTGCAAGTGGTGGAATATTACTAAAAAAAGTAAGTCTACAATCTTCAGAGGAAATGAAACCTCACCTAAAAATTTAGCATAACAATATTCCATACATTTGACCAAGAATTCTATCATGGATTATGATTATACCGTAATAAATTTCCCTTAATACAATATTGTCAAATTTTGACAAACTTTTAAAATCACAATAAATGAAGGTTTCTTAATGCATTTAAAATATGCATGTATCAAAACATAGTTAGGTGAAATTATAATTTTAATTGATCAAAGAATTGTAAATGTGAAAACAAAAGTATTTAAGATATGCGAAATCTAATTCTATTAGTTATTCTAAAAGTTTGTGCCTACCTACACTCAACATTATTTGGAAAACTAAACTGATGCAAGAGAGATGCCGTGAAAATTATTCATTATGCATTACACCTAAAATAAGTGTAGAGGTATATTAACTAAGCTATGATGTTTGTAACCACCAAAAGGAGCGAACTAGATAAAGAAAAGTATGTATATCTTTCCTAAGCAGCGTCACCTGATTCGAGTTAATGATATCGACTTCAAAAATAGTGAAAATAGTTTGGGTATGGAGGTCAATGGGGGAGAAGATATGCTTGTCACATCTCCTCCCGAGATGAAACAACCATATCTTCGAAATTAATACAGATAGAAATTTCTAGTATACGTAAGATGTGAGAAAAAAATGGAATGATTCAGGTAGCCTCCACGCATTCTCCAAGATCTAAAAAGCATATTTTCGAAATTGATAAAAATAGAAACTTGAAATTTGGTACAAGGTAGTTCTGCACGTTGCCATTATATTTTTCGATTTTGAATTTAATTACTATTCTAGGGTTTTGATACTTATCACGCGCCTCTCAACTTCGAAATCTGAGATGAATTGGAGTGGGGTTCGTGCAACAGTCAATTAAACTCAGATGTAGGGAATATTGCTTCGACTTACTGTTCTTTCACTACTTGTGTTCTTATCGATTGGGTGCACTTTAGTATTTCAATTTGGGAAAAGTTTACTTGATTATAATTTTTTCTTTTAATCATTATAAATTTCAAAAAATGTCAGAATTTTAAATCATTTTACTCCATCTATTACTATTCTGTTTATTAATGGAGGTACTAAATTTGTTTGTAAGATGTAGTAACATTTTACAATATCCTAAATATATAAATAACTCTTCCAATTTAATGTAAGAATTTGCATTTTTAGTATTTTCTAACAAAAATACTTCAATAAAATTTTCTGTGGCAAAGAAACAATATCTAAAAGATACACCATGTGAATACTAATAGATACTTCTACTTTAACAATAAAATTTATGCTATAGAACAAATTTATTGTTATGTACTGCAGGTACCTATTTAATGAATAATGAATTTATTGAATATTGTAATGTAAGAGGTTGAAGTGATAAGTAAAACGAGGAGATTTCTGTAATTTTAGGATGTTAAAACTTGAATGGAAAAATATTAGTCCTATCCAGAGACTAATTGTTTTGACAATGTTTTTATAATATAAGATTTTAGGAAATTAAATTAGATACTAAAACTAAGAAGAGTTACCCGTTTTTAATTAATTAACAAGGGATTATCAATTCTATATCAAAAGAATGCTACGTGATCCACTGTGGATTGTAATTGTCGTCGAATTTTAAACTTCTCCAGTGCACTCCTGCTTTATCTCCAATATCTTCTATCAATTAAATAAAATTAAACAGACCTTTTTCAACAACTTACAGCAAATTGAATAATTTATAGAAATCTAAAACGCATGAAATATGGCATGGAATTAGAATATTCATAGTCTATCTAGATGATAGTCGATTGAATTAATTAAAGAGATTCCCAGTGTATTTCTAAACACACGAAGCTTAAGAGTGTCGAAAAATAAATAAGAATGTTTTTTTTTTTATATTTCTATTTTGTATTTTTACAGTTACTCCACTTGGGAGCATAGAGCTTCAACTTGAAGTCTCTATTCTTTTCTATTTATAGCTTTCTACTTTTCGATATTTTGTGTCTACATAATTCAGCACCGTTCTTTTCCATGTTGTTCTAGGACTACCTCTTTATTCTAGGACTAGGATTAATTTGAAAAATTGTTCAATCTACCTTTATTTTAAAATAACTTTATCAATCTATATACCCTTTAAAATCAATATCGCTTCATTTTTCGCATTTTCAAATAACTTTGAAAATGATTAAAAAACCCTGTAATTGTAAATTGAATGAAAAATTTCATGCAATCCTAATCACTGGTTATACATTTTATATAGTCTAGGTAAACCATCAATAAATTAAATTGTGAGAAACACCCAAAACTTATCATTAAGTTGGTATATACATATATAGTATTGAAAATTTAACCAACTATTAAAGAGTTTTTTTTTTATTTTTTGGTTTTTTTTTTAAACCAAAAAGCATTAAAAAAATTGGCAAGTAATTCTTACAAATGATTGGATTTCTAATAAAAACAAAAACTGATATGAACCTATCGGAAAAGGAATGTAAAAATAAGATATATTTTTGGAGATACATATAAATAGGGTATTGAGTATTGACTACTAAAAAGAAAGCAGTGGAAAAATTTCCTACAATAAAAAAAAACTAACCCCAAGGAAATTCTATTTTATTTTATCTCTATTCTTCTTTAGACTCAAAACAAATTGTGGGTTTCCGAAAGATTTAAAAGTAAAATAAACATTATTTGAAAATGAGAATGGGAAATGAGTTATCAGATATAGGATATTTTTCTTTTCCTATGGACGTAGAACAGTGATTAAGAATTCGATTATATTAATGGGATGAGAATTTAAATTGATTTTAACCCAATTATAGTTAGGAAAGGTAAGCAATTTCCTTAAATATTGATTGGTGGAAATATTTATATAGTATTTGTCATTAATTTGAGTTTTTTTTTTGTGTTGGAGAAGTTTGAAATTTTACAATTTAACTTTTGATTAAAATTTAAATTTTAAATTAAAGAAATTTGTAATGTATTTATTTAAAGGCAACAGTGGTGAGTACAGAAGCTTACGTGAACTTGTGATTTTGGATTCTAATAAAGATAGAGATAATTTTTTAAAGAAATCAGAGGAAGTGTTTTTGATAGAGGACAAGCATTCGTTAAATCAATTTTGGTAAAGTTTTTCAAATCTTTCGAAAGGTAGACTTGAATAAGATGGAAGTCTCACGACTCAAAAGAAGAAGATAGATTAAATTTAAGATAGAAGATAATCTCTAATTTAACTGTTCAGATCTAAGGCCTAGCAACAAAGGAAAATGACAACTGAGGCGAATTGAGTGGTAGGAATAAAGGAATAGATTGAAAAAATTAATCAACGTAAAAGAGCTTTCGAATTAATGTATTCATTTATTATTTTATGTTATGAGTTAAATTATTTATACATGCTAACTTTTACATACTAACTCTTCACTGTTATTAGCTAAGCAGCTTTACTATATATGTGCATGTCGGAACAGGGAGGGACTCAGAGAGAAAACTCGGGAACTCCCAGAGAAATCTACAAATCCGAATCAAAAATTCGACAGGGTAATCAATGGATTTTGTTTTAGGATTCGAAACTGAATTTCTTTAAAGATTCCATCATTTACTAATTCTTGACACCTTATCATCCTTCCAATTAAATTAAGATTTTGCCAAGGCTAAGTGATGACATTGGGAATCCTTTAAAACATCTCCTGCAGGTGCTGTAAAGAAGCGAATGGAAGTGAAAATATCTAGCATTTGCTGTGCAGATGTCAGGACCTAGCGAGAGTCAGATTTATTTTATTCGGTCTTACGACCTTAACAAGCTTTCAGAACAAAAAATCAAAGACCCGATTTCGTATCTGAACTCTACGCAATATTCATCGAAATAAAAACGTAGGTCACATGAATGCAGTGGGATCAAAATGGTACAATCTAATGCTAATTAAGGCCGTCGCGCAAGATTGTAAAAGTCACCTAATTACTAAATGTAATATTTCATTAAATACCAGAAATATTAATTTATCTCATTGTATTAAATTAATAAAATTACATTGTATGAATTAATTCGAACGTAATAAGTAATAACCTTCCATATTATTACAAAATAATTATGAAAATACAAAAATAAAAAAAAAATTACAATTTAATATTATAGTAATTATGATTTGAATAATGATAGTGATGAAAATCTCTTGTAATTAACATTAAAAATTATTACCATCTATTATTTTTCTATAAAAACTAAAACAAAATTTTTCTTCAGGTTTCTTGGAGATACATATTAATAAATCTTCATGAATTATTTCTTGAAAATTGCTAGTTTTATATTAAAATAAAAAAAAATTTATATTAATTGCTATAAATAAATATAAAATTAGTTGTAGTACTTGTAAAAAAAAATTTACTTTTACTTGTAAAAAAACAGAATCCCCTTTAACTATTCATAAAATATCTGTTTCTATAGACCAGTGTACTTTAAAACATATCATTATTATTATGAACCTATAATTTATAATCATCTTCTATACTAAACTACACAGTTTCAAAACTACTTGTTTAAAGTAATACTAAATGTAGTCTTGAGTAGATTATTGAAAAAAAATTATGATTATATAGTTTTTCCAGATCAATTTAAAAAAATTAAATTGTACGTTTTTCAATACAATGTTTTTTACTAGAGAGTCTTCAACAATTTTAACTATGATTAGGAAATAACTTATAGTTATTATTATAATTTATAACTAATATTTGAAATGGAAATTTTCTCTTTTTTTCTTCATACATACAATTTAATATTGCGCAACTTACCTTGTATTTAAGTCTTCCAATTTTGATAAACATTGATTTGGCACAAGTACATGATTGGCAGTAAAGAAACCCTGTTGTTCATTACAATCATCCAACAGTGCACCAGCTGTTGTCATTTTATCACGTAAACGTTGTAAATGTTGCATTTGTTCTGTTGCTTCTGTTGGTGTTGCCGGTGGGGTCCATGTTGATGTTGTTGTTTCAGCTGAAGCGACACGTGAACTTAAATCTTCTAAAATTTTTTGGAATTGACGCATTTTCTGAAAAATGGAAGAAACACAAAATATAAATAAAAAAATTAAATGGTAAATTTAAATGGTAAAAATATTTTATTTATTTTTTAGAAAAATTGAAAAATATTTTCTATTAAATTGAATAATAGGTACAAGAAATAGTTTAAATTGAATTTTTGAATTGAATATGACCATGGGTGGTGTAATAACTTTAGGTTCATGTTTATGTTTTTTGTAACAATTCTTATCTTAAGATTTACTCTATTGAAGTTGTAAACGGTTTTTTTTTTTTTTTGAAAATTTTTCTATTTTATTCAGACTTTGGATACAGGAACTTAAATTAGGATAAGATTCCAGAAAAAAGCAGCATTTCTAATATATTATTTAGTAAGGAACTATTATTATTATTATTATTAATATATTTGTCTAGAATGAGGTGTAACAAACGCATTCAATTAAATGTGTTTTGTTGGATGTGTTCAATTATAAAAAAATAAAATATTAATGTTTTGTAGTATGTGTTTTATTTTAGAAAATAAAATATCCAAAACTATCATAAGCAGGCCAAAAAATATTTTATTAATTTTTAATAAAAAAAAAAAACATTTTTATGAACTTAAATTTATATGAAATAGTTCATTTCAGTTTTAAAAATCACAGAAGATTTTTGGGAAAATTTAAATAAATAGTAAAACATTTTGCTTTTAAAATCGAGACTATGATTTACAGGATCATTCCTGTTTTAAGTCTTCATTAATTTCAGTGAAATACTGAATTAATAGTATAGGCCAAATATGTGCTTTGGTGCTCTGCTTGCTTTGCTTTGAAAGCAAATAACCAAGCAAAGCAACCAAAGCAATTTCAAATTTTCCCTAACTTTTTTTTTCGATTTCACAGGTACCTAAAAAATAATAAAATTTTTTTTTATATTTTAACATTTATAATTAAATAAGTGTATAATAATAATATGGTCTTAATAGTTTTGTAATTAACTCTAAATCAATCCCGTTTAACTATTTTTTTACCTTCAATTAATATATTAATATATAAAATATTTTAATAAGGCTTGCGGTAGTGCCTTCTGGTTTTGAAATCGAATCCTAATTTTTAAATCATATTTATAATAATATATATGTATATTATTGTATTAGGGAGAAAGCTTGTCCGTACAACAGGTGCAAGTGTAAAAACCAAATTTTTTTCTGTTAAAATTTCATATTGCATTTTTAATTTCACGATATTTACATATGAGACGTGAATCTCTCTTAAAATTTAATTTAATTGCATTAAAAAAAAAATTTAAAAAAATTTGCCCCTGGATTGAAATTGAACCTAACAGCCTAAAATACAATATTTAGTCACCACCGTCTTAACAACCCAGCCAATTTACTTCTAATGTATAGTTTACTAAATGGTGTATTGAATTATATGGGTTTTCTTGGATGTATTCTATTATAAAAAATGAAATACCATAAATTATCATAAGTACACCAAAAAATATCTATTTTAATTATTTATGAATTGTTTTCTAAGTAATTTTTTTTAAATATTATCTAAATTAAGTTTTCTTATAAAGGAAAAAATATATAAAACTTTTTTTTTTATTATTTTTATAGAAAAATACTAAAGAGGGTAAAAATTAA
Source organism: Dolichopus griseipennis (assembly GCA_963082915.1). Taxonomy (NCBI): domain Eukaryota; kingdom Metazoa; phylum Arthropoda; class Insecta; order Diptera; family Dolichopodidae; genus Dolichopus; species Dolichopus griseipennis. The sequence continues at coordinate 30,800,790 of OY720442.1, read as the reverse complement.
AAAAAAAACAAGAAATTCTAATTTTTATACGTTAAATTGAATTTTTATTAAAAAATAACTAAATTAAATGCAATTTTTTTCGACTTAAAAATTTTAATTTCGGTAAATTTCAAAATCCCCAGTTTCGGTTCTTCCCGGAGTTTAAAATATAAACAATTAATAGAAAACCGATATATTGGTCGTTGTTAGAGATTTTTTATTGGGAAAAGTTAGATAAATAGTTAAAAAAGATATATATATATATATATATATATATATAATTATACATATATATAATTTGTAACACAACCAAATTAAAAAAAAAACTCTAACAAACAACATCTAAAATAAAAAGCCCATTAATTATCTAATACTATATATAAATTAAAAAACTAAGAAAGCAATAATATATAAGAAAAACCCTAATCACAAAACACTAACAAATAATATCAGCTAAAAATTAAAAAATCAACTAAAAACAGGCTAAGAAATAAATCAATAAAATAAAATACTCAAATGAAATAATATGAATCTTCCATTTTGTTTTGGAAAAACTTTTAAAAAAATAATATATAAACACATATTTTGTAATTAAGCAGACTAAAATAAATTTACTTAAGTTTTATAAACTAATTACAAAATACGGCTAATTAAAATACAGTTTTTCTTTTCTTCTTATTAGAATATATTTTTAGAGTGTCTGACTCCGAAATGTTGACACGCAGATTCGTTTCCGGATGGAAGGATATATTTTTAAATGCATATAAATTACAAAAAATTCCCTTTTTTCTTTTTCTTTACACCATTATTTGGCAAAGTGCCAAACTATAAAATCTTTCTGGATGGATGGAAGATCATAAAAATCTTCAAACTATAAAATCTTTCTGGATGATCTTCCATCCGAATTTTCGTTTTTCGTAAAAAATTTCTTGATCCCAAATTCACATTCCAAGGGATCGTCTTCGTTATCTAAATTCCGAAAACAAAACTATATATGCGTACACAGAGAACCTCGAGTTGCGTCGGTAATACGTTACAGAGAAATGCGACGCATCTTAAAAACAACGAGGAATTTAATAGTTTTGTGCTACAAAATATGTAAGGTTTTGTCAATGAAACAAAAAGAAGATACATTTTTGCAAGTTGATAAAATTCGAGTTACGTTCAAAGAATACGGTGCAATTCGAAAATATGACGTTGAAATTTTCAGTAACGCAAGCTGAAACGACGAAACTCGAGGCTCTAATGTTTCTCTCTAGAGACTCTAGTATATTATAAGGATTTATCTGTTTATAAATTTATAGACTTTATTCTAAATCACGGATATAAAAAGAGAGCACAGTTTCTAGAAGTTCAGCACTAACATAGCAATATTGCATAACTTTCTGCATTTCCCGAACAGTTTCGTAAAAAAAACGGTGGCAATTCTTCATCCGATTCAAGTTTTTCATACTATAACGATCTTTAAAACCTATTTTTTTTTTTTTTTAAATATTTTAAAAATTGCAGAGATTACATTAGTCCGTTGATAATAGACATTGGTCCAGAAAATTAAATATTATTTGGAAGAATTTCAACAAGAAAGTATTTAAACCAATGGAAAGCTCCGTCCCTGCTAAAATTAATGAATACTGAAATTCCCTGCTAAACAAATTACCTTACCCCTTTTGTATCCAACAACAAAATTCCTTCATACTTTTTCCATCACATTTATGAACATCGAAAACTAACCAAACTTATAACAATATTAAAAAAAAAACCTGGACTTAAAAAAAGTTGCTCCCTCCCTGGATTAAAAGAATATTCTAAACACATGAAAGCGCCTCAAACTAAATCAATCTTTTAAAACATTTCTTCCTAAAAATTTTGAGAAAAATTTCCCAATTTAATTAAATAAAAACAGTTCTGCTAAGCTTCTGCCGCCATAAAAGTTAGATTTAATTACAAAAAGTCTTTATTCTCGTCAAAATAAAGACCCCGACCCGAACAACTCAAATGTAAATAATTTAAATCTCCATTGCTTCTATAATTTAAAAATTTAATTTCACACAATTGTATTTTAAAGAAAAAATATCCTCTTAAAAATTTTTTTTTAAATCCTTTCAACACACCTGACCTTTAATATTTTAATTTATTTATATATATATATATATTTGTCTCTTTCTTTTTTCAATAAGGTTTTCCGTTACGTAAACAAATAACAAAATAAACACAACCTTTCAAAAGAGATTTTAGTCAAATAAGCATATTATAATGGATTTGCATTTAATTAAAATCCTTTCAAAAACAACAACAACAACAACAGTAACAATAATAATAAAAACCACTTACAAAAAAAACAAATACCGGAAGAATATTGTCCTTTGCAAAAAGAATATAAAAAAAATAAAAAAAAAACAAAATAAGATTGCGTCCATCACCCTTAAAGCATCGCCGCCATTTTTTATAACGGGAAAATATGATTTCTTTTATAAAATCATCTTAAATAAATAAAGTGCATTCACCGAGTGCATCTTCAGGAGAATAAAAAAAAAAAAAACAATAACAACAACAACACAAATAAAATATAACAAATATTTGGAAAAGAATATAATATTTTGTTGTCTGTATAATAAAATACTTTATTTAAGTCAGGGACATCCACTAAATATAATTAGTGGGGTGGAAATTATTTTAAAGAGTTATAATATTTACAGTTATTATTATGCTTTATTATATTATTTTATAAAGTAATATAAATAGTAATTATATAAAATTATACAATAGTAAATATGACGTAATATGATTGCACTTTTGAAGTGAATTAACATATAAAAGTGAAAAACAAGAGCAAGGTCAGCCAATGGGTTAATAAGAACGGTTTAAAGGTTGCAATTTGAAGATTCTTAAATTTATTTTTTTTTTTTTTATTCTTTTTCCACTCCTTTAAGGAGTATAGGGCATTCACTAAGTTTATTTTAAACTTGGCTTCAGTTTCTTTTTAATCATAATATTCACTAAGCCGTTGATTACTCGGCTGTAGCTATCGTATAAGGTTATGTAATATGAATGCACAAATGTTAACTTTGTGCGCCTTACTTACATCTTACACAAGAATTATTTATATATTTTTATAAAATCTTATTTACGATATAAACTATTACGATATAATTATACAATTTTACGATATTTTTTTTATTAGATATGATCTGACAGGGGTTTGAACCCGAAACCTTCCGCATGAAAGACGGCGTCTTTACCACTACGCCATTGGTCAGATCGAAGATTCTTAAATATTAAAAGCAAAATCAATTTAGAATTGCTACATTCGATTAACATAATATGTTGTTCTTTAATAGTCAATTCTATGTATATATGTAATGCAAATTATTTATATACGTATAAATTTTCGTGCATAATTAGTTCTTTGTAATTTCCGTGGTCAATGAACATTTGTACGCATTAACACTCTGAGAACATCATCAGCAGATTCACCTATGGTTTTTTTTTTTTGGATTTTAATCATTAGAAATGAAACAAGAACTAAAAGATATTGCCATTGTATTTAAAATTAAATAATTTGAATTTTTATATTACAAACCCAAAGTTCTTATATATTGTTTGTAAGAAACAAAAAACCTAGAAACTTAGACTAATGAGATTCGAGTTCAAAGCATAAAATTTTATATTATGAGAATATTTTTAATGTAGATAGCAACACTGTCACATGTCACATACAACGTATGCCAGATTCCCGCATTCCAAAGAAGGTATTGAATGAAAAAATAGATAGAAACAGACCTGTCGGGAAGCTGAGAAATCAACGGATTGATGCCGTCGAGTTAAATGCTTTGTCAATGCTCCAAGAGCAAAATTGGATAACTGCTGCCCAAGATCGAATGAAATGGAAGAGAATGATTAAGGAGGCCAAGGTTCGACAACGGACTGTAGCGCCATAGAAGAAGAAGAAGAAGCAACACTGTCAAGTTTTTGGGTTTTCTTTACCATTGTAAAGGATATTTTTCTTTCAGCGATTTTTCAACTATCCATAAAGCCTCAAGATACGAGCGGCGCTGCCTAAATTTGACTAGATCATCTTGATAAAATTAAAAATCTCTACCCCTCCGTTCAATTTATTTTCACTCCTTTTTGCACTCGTCGAAATATATTGGAGCATTAACTCTTTTTTATAGATATCTTATAGGTTTTGACACTAGTTCTATTGAATTGAAATCAATAGTGACTCCAGTGGAAAATTCTAGGTGGTCTGAAACAGGCTATGTGCCCTTAAAAGTAATTCTAATGATAAGTTAAAGCTTCCACGGACTCTCAAATCAGCTTCTTAATCAGCTTAAAAGAATTTGTTTCTTTGGTTTGCCACTGAATTGGGTGCACTATTTAGTGTATTCGCTAATGATAAACCTTATGCCATTCTATCTTTCAATAACAGCAACAACAACAACAACAAAATAAACTATCCTATTAGTTTTTATTTGAAAAAAATATTTTCATAAATAAAGAAAATTCTACAAAACCAACTGTAAAAAAAACCGAAACAAGAAAAAAAAATAATGGAAAATTTTATCTTGAAGGATTTTAAGGAAGTGTGCCATGAAAATATTTTATTTTTTAATTCTAGTTTTTTTCTGTTTTTGATAGAAAGAATGAATTTATAAAAGAAAAAAACGCCGGTAAACTGCGAACATTGTGACTTGTGAGTATTAAATTAAAAAAAAAAAAAAATCCTAAAAATATTAAAGAAAATTCCATTTTCTGTTTTTAAAATATCTTTTTACTCCTGAAGGCTTTTACGAAAGTTTTTCCCCCTTTTTTTTAAGTTGTTGAAGTTGAAAAACCCAAAGTTTTTTTTTTTGAATCCATCTAAAAATATAAGCATTCAACACTACTAACACACAATAATAACAAATCCAACAATACCCAAAACTTAAGAAAGTATTGAAGTGATTTTCCGTCATCTCAGCACTCAGATGATTTTCTTCGTTATTTTTTTTTTTTTTTTTTTTTGAGTTTTAAAGAAAATAAAGTCGTAAATATTGAGACAATTTCCATGAAAAATTTTCAACTTATTTTTAGCGGAAATTTTTTAAGAATTAAATTCAGATTCAAGATATTTAAAAAAAAATTTCAAAAATAAAAACTTTTTCCGTCTTAAGTGCTAATAAAAAAGTTACAGAAGTTGGTATTAAAATAAACACTCTTTGCACTAAGTGGCAGATTGGTATCATTAGTGGTAGTTGATACCATGGATAAGCTTCCAACAAAGGTAAAATATTTTAAAGTCAGATTAAGAGAATTAAATTATTAATTTGATTTAAACAATCTAAATAGTCCCAATAGTTACAGCCATAACCTACTTTTTATAATACGAAGCCTCGGAGAAAGAAGATCTCCAGATTAAAATTCGAAATTTCAAATTTTAGCTAGAACGAATGAAGGAGACACATAATAATTGATATTAGAATCATATGTAGGATATTCTGGTCTAAAATACTCACGAATAGAGATTTATAGAACTTAATGGAGGTGAATCAGGCACACCCTGCCAAATCACCAAGAATGCATAGTGAAAACGGTTTTTGAATAGAAACCGAAGACTTCGGAAAATGTGGTAGTCTGAGTAATACCTGGCGCCGAATAATAATTATCGAGTTAAATTTAATAGGTATAACCTAGGACAGTGCAAAAACAACAGCACCTAACAGGATTCAATGGAAGTGTCGAGTGGAGGTCTTATGCTTTCAAGAGGAGTAAGGAAAAATATAATATTAAGTCCACATTAAAAATAAATATGAATATAAAATAAAATCTTAATAGCTTCTAAAGGACATAACAATCCTTATTAAGGAAACTATTGTTTATCCCAATTTTTAATTAAAAAAATAAATCAAAGGCAATCCCAATTAATAATGATTCCTATTAAATTAATTTTGTATTGTATAATGCCTCAGTTTGGTGTTCTAATTGTTTGAACTATTAAAAATCATTCAGGAATCCATTTAAATGACATGAAAATGATTCCTATATCCATTACCCCATCTTGACATGAAATCAAAAATGAATCCTTTATAGAAATCATCAAATCAAAATCTATTAGTAATCATATTGTACCTTTAGATAACCCTAATTTTTTCACCAAGTGTGAAATTCATTAAAAGATCAAAATATGAAGCATTCACTTAAAACATTTGTTACTAAATCCATTAAGAACTCAAACTTTTATTTTAACAAGGCCAGGAAAAAGAAAAGTTTTTCAAAAAAAAAAAAAAATATTAATAAAGTACAAATTATTATTAAAATTTTCCATTTTTTTGATAAATTACATTAAATTATATAATTAATTTAAACGAATCCGAATAATATATTTTACATATTACAAATATAAATCAGAAACAGATGTTACATACTGAAAAGTATAAATATTCAATTACATCATTCACCCAGTCCTTTATAATTATAATTGTTGCAAATGAAAATAGAACTCTTCATTCATTCCTCAATGGTCCCAAAAAATCCTTTTAATTTCTCTTATTTCTAATATTGGGTAATCTATCTTCGTAACATTTAATCAAAAAAAAAAATCCTAAATTAAAAATGGGGCAGAATAATTTTTTTCAACAAATCTTATAAAAGTTATAAGTTTCCTTCCTAACCAATGTTCCGACTCCCGTCTTCAACATATACGATAAATTCCTTTCTTTCCCAATTTTCAACCGAATTTAACCCAATTTTACCCATTATAAGAATTTATCCTGTATTCAATCGGTATATGAGCCTTCATAAAATCTTTTCAACATTTTGAATAAATTACACTTAAAGATTTTTTTCTCATTCTACTATCTAATCTATATTATAGATTCCTATCGCATTTCTATATACATCTTTTCCTAATTGTTATTTTATATTATCTGAAAAATTTTATTATATTGTAATGTAATGAGAAAAAAAAACGAAACAGATGACCTACTATTAAATCATCATCATCTAATTTATTCGATCTAATAATATTAATGAATGAAAAAAAAAAATTTTTTTTTTTTTTCTTTCTTCGTTTTTATACCACCTCAGTATCCATTTGGTCTGCTTGGAAACTCTGTACACTCTATACAAAGTTGGTAAATTCAATTGAAAGAAGAAAATCATCCAGTTTTTATTGAAGAACAAAATTAATAATTTTTTATTAGGTAAGATAAAGAGCAAAGAGTATAAGAATAGCCGGTGCGAGTTATTGGAAGAAGAAATTAAATTATTTTCCGATCATTCATAATGATTTTTTCCCCCCCACCCATCTATTTGTTATCTGCCTTCTTTCATCACTAATACGAATTTTACTCTTTATACTGGTATGAACCTAGGTCAATGGGTATACTAAATTTATCATTACGTTTGTGACACAGTAAAGGAGGGCGAGTAGGTGTGGATGCAAATATATATGGATTAGAATCGAAAAGTAAATCAATTTGGCTATGTAAGTAAACTTGGACCTAATCTTTCCAAATCCATGTCCTTGTAATCAAGCTATGTGTGTAAACTTAAATCTAATCCATTTAGTATCACAGGTCCCTGATTAAAGTTTGTTGCCAAAAGGCTGTGGTTTTTGTGTGTTAAAGTAGCACACTACCATTAGGTACATCATACAGTTCCAATGGGTGACTTTCGAAGCTTTGCATTTCCTTTTAAAAAAATTACCCGCCATTTCATTCGCCTGTTGACTAAAACACTAAAGAAGCAAGGATTTTGGAATTTTCACAAATTCCTTAGATCTGTCTTTATTATTATATATCAAGCCAGTTTGGTAAACGGGTTTAAGCAGTTGGTTTACAACTCTTTTTTTATATGAGCATGACTCTAAATTTAATAAGCCTGGATGTCTGCAATTTTTGGCAATATTAATTGAATTTAATGGGCAACTTTTTTACAGCGGGAGAAATGTAGGAGGTTCGAATAACTTATATTTCTTATATAAATCACTCAGCGTATAATAAGTTGTGTATTTGAAACAATCTTTATATTACGTTAGTGCGGATATCCTAGAGTTAACAAAGTCTATACTTCACACTATTCCTCGTTTTTTTTTTTCAAATCTTAGAAAGAGAAAGAAAACAAGTGATGAAAAAAACCAAGGGTTTTTAAAAAAGTACATTTTCAAAATTATATTGTGTTAAAAACTCAGTTTAATTTTGGAAATATATACTATGGGGGAATAAGTCGCTGCTTACTTGTAAAAATAGTAAATTTTTAATTTTTAAGTCCTAATAGCTTCTTCAGCTTAAGTCCTAATAGCTTTCAATGGGGAAGGTTACCAAATTTCTCAAGGATCTAATCTCACTCACCACCCCCTCCCTCCCTCCATTTTTGTAGGTTCTAGGAATTAAACCAAAATTTGGAATTTTACTTAGAATTTTACTATCTAAGCAAAAATGGATAAAACTGAGAGACACTTTCTTCAATTTAAAGAACCGCTTTTGAATTTAAGAAAAACACTTAACATATGTTAAAATATAATGTTGGACCTTTAAATTTTGTGTATTAATAGAAAAAAATTTGGACAGGTATTCAAGTTACAGGTGCTTAAAAAAACCCAAATTTCAATTTTGGACCCCTTACAGCTCTTAAAAGGGAGGCGCAACAAAAAAATTTTCTTAACCGACTCCTACTAATTTCTGAGGATCTAACATCTCCCAAAATTTCAAGGTTCTAGCTTGAGCCGTTCAGAAGTTATGTGGGCCAAAAATTTTGCAAAAACTGAGTATTGGATAACGGTAAATTTTTGTACCGAATGGTAACCCTATACATTTGGCTTTTAAAAGTTCGTAAAGCTTATAAAAGCAGCTGTCTTTTACCGTTTTCAGGTTGAAAATATACCTTATAGAACTCTTGTTATAACTATTTAAATATAGGGCTTTTTCCGACTTTGAGGGGCTGTAGCTCCGTAACGGGAGGGGTAATAGAAAAAAGTTTTAACATTAAATTATTTTTATTGCAATACCTACCCGCTGCTAGTATTTTTTTGTCAATCGTACGTAAAAAGGGACGGACGGACGGACGGACAGAGTGAAACTATATAGGTACATTTTTACAAAAATTTTTGAAAATGTACTAAAAAACAATTGTAAATGAATACGAAAGAAAAAAAAATAGAGATTCACTATTGAATGTTAAAATTAATATTCTTTCCACCCCATCCATTAAATAAAAAATAAGAATATCTTCAGATTAAAGAAAAATTACAACGAATCACCAATGGTAATTATCCAATTTGTTAAGTTGAGAACACTCTGGACATAAAAAATAAAGAATAAAAAAAAACTAAAAAAAAAGAAAGAGAAAGATAATAAAAAAAAAAGTTCTTGTTTTTTTTTTTTTTTCTGCTCTACTGTATTGAATCTTTAATTAGGATTGAAAAGTTTCTAAAAAGGAGTAAGTAATACAGATTGGAAAGTACAGAGAATTTCTTCAGTTTTAGATCAATTATATTTTAAAGTATATTTTTTTTCTTTTTTTTAAATGTTACCATGTTACCATTTTATCATGTTCTGTAGTTAGTTATTGGTCTGGTAATAAATTTTAGATCATAAATCAATATATTGTTAATAGAAACTCTTATCATTTAGGATTAAATGAATTTCTTTTCTAGCTATAGGTAATGAAAGTATTAGTTTTTAAAGTAATAAATAAGATGCTGTGTACGATGAGTTAAAAATTCAACCGAAATGTTGTCTAGAAAATTTCATATTAATTATTAATTTCTAAATATATTTGGATCCTTTTATATATTAAATTTTTTCCTTAAGTTTAGGAAGGGAATTTTTAATATTATGAATGGTTGGTCTTCTGAACAAAATACTTTCATTAACCGACTAATAGGGAGACGGGTTTTGAAGGAATACAAGGAGTCAAGGATACTTGGAAGTCCAATTGGAAACGAAACTAGACAGCTGGATTCTCTGGTGGATGACATTTCTTGTACTTTAAAAAAATATAACTCTAATCTATTCTTTAAAATAGAACTGTAGAAATTGCTCATGGTAATTCACTAATTGTGAGAACAGTTTAAATGTAAAGTATTCTTTTCTCCTGTACTACTACCTTTGGCGGCACAAGGCTTCAACAAAGCCTCTTAATGCACTTTCAATGACCATGTCTTGTTCATTTTTGTTATTTCTATTATTATTTTCTGCCATGCTTTTTTAGACCTTGTAATATTTTTCTTCCCTTCAGGGAGGGTTTCAGTTCAGTTCTTGTCTTATTATACAGTTTAGAGATCTTCCAAATTTTTGACATTTTTCATTTGAGCTTATTGTTCCTACTGAGTTAATTTTTCCTATTTTCGACAGTCTTACAAATGTCACCTTACCTACCGTCAATTTTTTAACAATATCTTGTTTTGTAGATTTTTTTTGATAAAATACCCTTTCAATTAATGTCGTTCCTCTGACAGAAAAACTCCGTTGTACGATTTACGACTTTTCAAAAAGAACCCGTACAACTTCAATTCCACTCCTAACCTTTCAGCTCTCCTTAAACATACTACTATCCTTCAAATCCTCCCTTATATAACTTAGCATACATATATTGAATTCTTTTCCTGTAGTTTAGGAAGTGACTTTGGAGAAGGTAATAAAGACTACCATTTGGATTGTACTTGTAACTAAAGTCACTGGTAATAGGCTTCGTAATATGAAGGTAATAATTTAATTTAAAATACATACTTTTGAAACATAAAGCAGTTAATTCAGATTAATTTTTCAAAGTGCGGGATTTAAGTTTCAATTTTGACAGGGGGTTTTCTTATTCGTCTCTGGTGATAACTATTTAAACTGGCTTCGAAATTCGGACATCGTAATAATTTCAGCATTATTATTATTTTTATTTGAAGTTGGTTTAACTTATTATATATTTTAGTTGATTAGTAATCGAACTCAATAAATTATTTATCTAGAATAGTCAAAGTCCAAAGATACAGAATTCGGTAGAATTTTTCTAGAATATTGAAAATATTTGATAAGGTGTTACCAGTTTCATTAAAACTTAGTAACTCCTCAAGGGGATAGGGAATCTAGTGAACAACATTAGTATGCCTTATCATTTTGCAAAAAGGGGTAATTAATTTGTAGGGAATGTGCAATTTAACCTAAGTTTAATTGTTAAAACTTCTTTCACCTTCTAATGTCTAAGCTCTTTTAATTTAAAATACTTAAAATTCTTCAAACAATTTTGACCCTGAGACGAAAATTAATTTCTTAAAATTCCATTATTAAATAGCAAAATATAAAAAAAAATGATAACTTAAAAAAGTTAATCAAATTAATTGAATCGTTAAAAATTTTATTTAAAAAAAAAAGATATAAATTGAAACATTTTTAATATCTTTTCAGTCTGGAATTTTTTTTTTCAAATAAGTTTTTTTTATAGAAATAATTTTTATTAAATTAACTTATTTACTGTTCTCAATATCTTTCAATTGTTACATTCAATTTAAAATTAAAATTACAAAAAAAAAAAAAATGGAAAAAAATAAGAAAATAGAAGAAAAATAATAATAATGACAATAATTCCAAAAGAGGAAAACAGAATGGATTGCACTTTCAATGGAATTTTTTTATCTACAGATTCTGTACTTTTTTTTTATATAAAATTAAATTGAAATCAATTAGCAAAAAAAATAGTCATAACGAGTTTTTTTTACCGTTAAGTTTGATTTCTGTTATTTTAATTTTAAAAAACTTTTTGATTCTAAAGAATCCTCAAATTTCGAAATTCTTTAAATGCTAATTTTACAGGTTGTGCTCGGTTTTTGTATCTGTCTGTTTTACTCCATCTTCTTCGTTAATTGTTTTTGGGGATTCTGTGATTCGAGACTTAAGCTTCCATTAGAAATTTAAATTAAAAGACTGGTTCCAATAGAAAACTTCCACAATAGAAAAGTTTTGCCTATCTATGTGTTCCATTATGCCGCTTCTTTTTTTGATTGAGAACCGAGTTTTTTATATGATTTCAATAAAAGGAGAATCACCGTTAGGGTAACATCGAACTTACTAACAGCGCAGACAATGGTTTCTTGACAAATATTGGATTAGAATTGAAAAAACAATTATCTGAAAAATTTCTTAGGTTTTATAACTCAATCAAAAGAAAAGTGCAAATTGAATTAATTTGCTCCACATTACTAGAAAAGGTAACTGGAAAGGGAAGGGCCAATTTTAAAACTGGGGTTGTACACAAAAATTGTTAGAAATTTTAGAAAACTGAAGAACCCTAAATTCGAGTACAGACGATGAAGTCTGCGAAGTAAGTTAATAATTGCGGTTCAATCTTTACAAAAGTAACTCAGTGACCAAAATTGAGAAAAGTCAAAAAACCTTTGGGACCTTTTTTTGGCGACTTTATTTTTGTTTTCTAATCCTTTAGAGAGCGGAGGACTCGCACAAAGTTCCTGTATCATATTCTATTTTGTGCTATTGTCTTGAATCGAATCCACGTTGTTCCTGCTTCTTCGATTTCTTTAGTTATAGTTTTTATCCATGTAGTTTTACACTTTCTAACTTTACTTTTCCTTCGCAAATTTCAACCGATGGCTTCCTTGGCGATAATCCTTGGCTTCCTTAGATATAATTTTTCTCTGTATAGTTTTAAGCCTTAAAATCTTTTCTTTTCCCTTGCAGGTTTCAATCGAAGACTCTTTGACGATCAGTGATATTGCTTAGATTGTGGCCGATCCATTTCTGATGGACAGTACTTTGAGTTTCTGTTTTGTCATTTTCCAAAGGTCTTTGTTTTGAATTCTCTGTGGCCACAATATCCTACATATGCATAATGCGCCGAAATTTGTTTAAGAATATTTGAACGTTTTTGGACAATCCAAATGTGAGCAACTATGTGTCGCTGCAATTCAGCAAAACTGATTCCACACACTTTTGCTGACTTCTTTACACCAAATCAAATTTTTATCCACTATGGTGCGACACATTCATTTAATTGAATCTTTACGGCATGAACTATGGTTCCTTTCCTGTTTCTATCCTCTCTCTTATGATAAGCTAAAGTTATTGAAGAATCTCTAAACAACTGTGGCTTTGAGCTTATATAAGTTTAAAACTTTGAGCTTTTGTTAATTTGGAATTCTGTTCTTAGGTGTCTATAATTAAACATCATAAGGCAAAACCATTGTATAGCCGCAGGGAATACTTCACAATTGTTCTAAGTTCTAAAAGTTAGACACTTAGCTACTGTAGACAGTAGTGACTTATTAAATAGTTTATCTGATATGTGTTTAATCACAGGGTTTCTTAAAAGAGGATGGAAAAGGTAATGAAGGGAAAAAATAGTTCCTACGGCTTTAGTTCTGAAAAAAGTCACTTCCTGCCATTGGTTTGAGTGATAACTTTGTATACAATTAATTTTTATTTACTGAAAAATAACTTGCTATCGCGACAACGATTTTCATATTAAAATTCTTAATTTGATTAAAAAAATTTATTTACTTGACACTTTTACAAAATAAAATTTAAATGAAATAAAAATTTATTTGGAATAAATTTTTTAATTAAATATCAGTTAAATACTTAAATAATTATTCAATAAAAATAATAAAAAAATAAAAAATTAATTTAAATTTATATTTAAAATTACTATATTTGACTTGGTATATTAATAGTGTAAGGTGTGTACATACGTTTTTTTATTATATTTTACCATTATAATTTGGTGTATAATTTGCCCAGTTTAAATAAAATTACCAGATATGGTGAGAAAAAAAAAAAAAAAATTTAATTATATTTACTATATTTTATAGTAAAATGAATTGTAAAGATGATATTGATGGTTATTTACAGATAAAATGGTGAATAAATTAATTTAATAAAAAAAATCAAACAGCAGCATCCAAAACGTTAATGAAAGAAATTTATGTAATATGGACTTGAGGAAAATTTCAATAAAAAAAAAATCAAAAAAGGGTAGTAAAATAATATTTTGGTTTTTCGGAGAATTTAAATTTAATTTTCCCAACATATTTAATTAATTGTGATGAAGGTAAAGTTTTTGTGTAAATTGAAAAATTGAATCAATACATATAGAAAAATCTATACTATATCCACCTAAGAGTGTATGCTCCAGTTAATACAGGCTTATGTATGCTGGGTATGCTGGGATTCTTCTTCTTCAGCTGCTAATCCACTACTGCTAATCAGTTACTGTAGATTTGTAATGATTTTGCTATTCTCTTCTCTGCATTTCACACTATTCTGGGATTGGGAAGAAGAAAATTCAAAGAAGGGTGTGGTTGAAATAGGGGAAAAGATTGACTAATTTGAAGTGTAAAAATCTTCTTCCAAAGATTTGTGAAATTGATATACAATGACACTATATCACTTGAATCAGTACTAGATTCTACCACTTACCAGAATGTGAAATTTTTCGATTGAATATAATCGACATCGATGGTTATATTTTATATTCAATTTTATATTTGATTAATGGGAATAGGTAATAAAATTTCTGAATATTTGGATGTCTGTGAGTTATAAGAGTGAGTTAAAATTTTTTGTATTCATACTACATATTACATACATTAAAAGCTAACTAGGGATAAAAAGCCGAACTTTTGTTGTAGATTTTATAAATTTTAAACTTCCCGAATACAAAAAACTGTCACCTTTACTGGTCTTCTAATATGTACATGACATTCAACCAACTTTCGAATTTAAAGAGACTAGTGCGATAGGAGAAGTTTGTATTGGGAATAAATATATATGCAATGCTTCCTTAAGCGTTTGAAATGTAAGACTAACCAACAGCTAAAGTTTACCATGTAATATGACATGTAACATGACATTACCTTCAAGGCAATGTAATATGATTTAAGTTCAAAACTTTCCTAAATAAGGCATATGGGGCAAATTTCTACTCACTATTTTGAATGCTCGAATTTGGCTCTAGGTGAGTGATTTATATTATGCAGTAAATTGAATAACAAATAGTAGAATGTTCTACAAAAAAAAGAAACTATGTAAATCTAATTATTGTTTTAATTTATGATAAGTAATCAGCAATCACCATTAATTTCTAATTTGATCTGAAGTCAAACTTTCAACTAAAAATTCAAATTAAAATTTATACTTTTAAAGTCACCTTGACTTTGAAAAACCAAGAAATAAATATCTTACAGATAAATTTCTAAAGTAAAAGTGAATAGTAATAAAATAAACTTCATAATTGACTTTGTAGTATTTCCTCACAATATTGTGAAACTTATTTTAATCCTCAAAGATCAGATCTTAACAAGACCAGTTCTTTATATTTGCAATAATTTGTATTCAATTGTTAACCTTTTTTGTACAATTTAATTAAATATAACTTAATTCAATTTGAATTTTCAACTTTTTTTTTCTCAATCTTCAGATTTAACTATTTTGAATGTGCATTCAATTCATATTTTTTTCTATTCACAATAGCTAGTATAAGTATACAACCACATTTATCTTTCTTATCTTATTAAATCCTTCAACAATAACAGTTGTTAGGTAAAAAAAAACCAGGCTTATAACCAAGTTTTATGTTACTGAACACTGGTACTGCGCTGAACAATTACTGAATAGCACCGCCTTACTTGTACGGGTACAGAATTGCAATTGAAATTAATTTGTTTTTTTTTTATAGATAGTTGTTGTTTTTGTAATTTTATCAATATTATCAAACAATATTTAACTTATTTTTGAATTTTGTTTAAAAAATTAAAAAAAAATTTTAATTTGATCTCATTACACGACATTATGACGCCAAAAATACTTAGTTTTTATGTTGCGCATACAAAAAAAATTATTGAGAAATATGCAGAAATGGCGCCACTTATAATGATTCAAAAGCATTCGTTATTATCATTATAAGTTTTTTTTGGATCTATAGCTCAGAATATTATTTTAAAACTGGGTTTTTGGATTTGAAGCTCAGTAAAAGATATAGGAGGAATTAAATAGGAATAGATTTGACTTAACTCAAGCTCAGTAAATTGGCGCTTTATCTAAATGTATACAGAGTGCGCGATGAAAACATCGAATGTAATCACGAGTACCTGCATGATCTGTAATTTAAAAAATTAAAACCTACGTTTTGGATTTGAAGCCCATTAAAAGATTTGAAACGCATTAAGCAAGAATAGATTTGATTTGATTCAAGTACAGTTAATTGGCGCTTTGTGTAACTACAAAAACATCGAAAGTAGTCACGAGTACCTGCATGATCTGTAGCTTAGAAAATAAAAAACTACGTTTTAGATTAAAAGCTCATTAAAAGATTTGAAAGGCATTGAGTACGAATATATTTGATATGATTTAAGTTCAGTTAATTGGCACTTTGTCTAAATAGATATAGTGTGTGATGATAACATCGAAACTCACTGAAAATACCTTGAAAAAGCTGCTCGGTGTATTTTCAATATATTACATTTAAACTTAAACAGGAGATCAAAATTCCTCAAGTCATCAAAATTACCTGCATGAAATTGTTCTGGGTGGTGTTAGGTTTAGACTTAAACAGAAGAACAAGATTCGTCTGGAAAGTTTTGAACCTTAAACTATCAAAATTCAGGTACACTTAATTGGCGCTTTGTCTATCTATATATACTGTGCGATTAAAACATCGAAAATAACCCCGAATACCTGCATGAAGTTCCTCTGGGTATAGTGTTGGATTTAGATTTTAAGAGGAACACTAAATTCCTCTAAAAAATGTGCGAATTCAAACTATCAAAACTACCGGATTTTAAAATGGAGATCTGTATAATTATACAATTTGGTTTTGGTCCAATTTGGAATATTCCCCAGAGGAGCTTACGTGCGTTATTCTTAAGCGTTCAGCTCAGGTAGATAAATTCAAGTACTTGTAGTAGATTTCTGTATATTTTCGAGCCTAGAGGTAAGAACAAAATATGAGAGCCTGAGTTGATACCAAACTTTAACAAAATAAATTGGAAATAAACAATTAGAAATCGCATTGACCGCATTTAACATTTAATAGGTGTACTACAGCTAATGGATTGTAATAATCGTTTACTAGTATGGTACATTTTATCTTTCTATATTGAAGTAATTATCTTATGCTATTATTAACAATAAGAAAATGATTGGTTTGGAAAATTTATTAAAATTATATTTTTCCGCAATTAACTTAACATATTATGAGTGTAATACTCATATGTATACAAGATATGTTAAATATTTATGTATGCATAGTGTGGAGAAAATGGTCAAAGTTATACAATGAAATTTATGAGCGTTTGTAATGTAGTGATAATAATTGGTGGAAAATATGTTTATTGTTTGTAAGGAAATGAGAGTGCAAAACTACTACTAAATGCTAAGATTAAGCGTTATTTAGATTATAATATTTTGTATTAAAGTGGTATTATATGAATTTGAAGTTTATGGTGATGATTAAAAGTGAAATGTAATTACTTTTAATGTTTTATTTTTTAAATTTTAAATTATTGTAATAAAATATAAGGAGGCTCTTAAATTTAACCTCTGAGCTCTAAGTATTAGATTGTATTTGGAAAAAATATTTAAGCAAAGAGCAGTTTTTGGAATTTCGTTAGTCAAAGTTTCCTTCTTGAAAACGCCTCTTTTTCTTTAATACAGGAAGCGAAAGAAGTTATGATTTTGAACGACAGGCGGAATCGGATAGGCGTCCACCTACGAAACTGTACGATGTTTTTTTGAGGTAGTTTGGGACTTTAGCAAAGGTGCTAAAATTACACCCTTTTTGAAACAATTGCATAGTTCAGATTCGCATTTTGTTTTGAAGCAAGAAAATATGAGTGAATTTTGCGGAATTGGGTTTGGCAAGTTTGAGGTTATGTGATTACGAGGTATATGGAAAAATGGTAGGGATATTTAGAACTTTTTAAATTTAACTAAATCTCACACTTATGTATTATTAAATTCATCTAACAAAATAAGAATTTTAATATATCGCTTCAAATCGTTATTACAATCTGACCAAATGTGATGTGTAAGGAAGACCAGGGTATTCCGTAATACGGTTGACAAAACTAGTTCAGACATTAGAAAAAATTGGAAACAATTTAAAATTAAATCGCCTATGTCAACTCTCGCAAACAAAAAATTCGTTAAATATCTTGGAGTTCAGTTACATCGAAACTTAAACTTCATAGATCATGAAAAATACTCAATAGATAAAGGCAATAAATCCTTTATGGCAGCTAAAAAACTCTTTTACAACAAAAATATTAGCAATAGAGTTAAAATAATATGCTACCAGACATTAATTAGGCCAAATCTTGTCTATGGGGTACTAATATGGTACAACATTAGTGCAAGCTTAATGGAAAAAATACGTAAATTCGAAAGAAAGTGCATAAGAGTTTGTATTAATAAACATAGAAAGCCTGATTCCGAATACAAGCATTTTTATTCTAATAAATATTTGTACAAGGAAGCCAAAATCATGAGAATAGATAATTTTATGATAAAATTAATCAGAAGTCATTTTGATAGAGCATTAAAAACTCCAGAAAATGGTTTAATATCACATATATTTTACCACAATGAGGAGTACATTAAGAAGACTTTGCTCACGGGTTTTATAGCTCCTGAGCACTTCATCTTCTTAGACAAATATAGATACACTCAAAACCAAGATCATGTCCCTATACTATTTCATTATAGTAGACGGGCTACATGCAAAAAAATCGAGTATATCCCAGGCAATATTAACGGAAATAATTTAAGATATGAAATGTCTATATCAGAAAAAGATAAAGTTATAAATAAAGATTATTGGTGGTTAAATACATCTTAATATAATTTCTAAAAGCACTTGTGCTATTTTATAGTCAATAAGTTAGTTTAGATAAATTTAAGTTTAGGTTAAGTTAGGTTAAGTTAGTTAAGTTTTAAAAAAAAAAAAAAATATTAAACATTGCTTTTTTAAATTTTACAATGATGTATTTATAAGAGTATATTACAATAGTTTTGTACTTTAAGACAGAAATAATTTTACTTACTATATATTAAATTTAACATAAAAAAATTCAAATATTTTTAAATGTTAAAAATAAAAGAGTTATACCTTGTTTGTTAACTTTGTTTTGTAGGTTAAGATACTCATATGTAAGATTATAACAAAATAAAAGTTTATTTAAAAAAAAAAAAAAAAAGGAAGACCAGGGTGGAAAGTGCCTAAAGGATTGGTGACTAAATTTGTGGGTCATTAGTATTCAAAGGACTTTTGAACCTGAGGCTTTTCACATGATCCGGAAACCGACTGTATACCTCTGATCAAAACAACTATGAATACTCAAAAAATGTTGAATATATCAGAAGCATAAATAGCATCATTTTTAGGGAATCACATTTGGAAACGCTTCAAGTTTGGAGATTTCCGCAAAGCTATCCAATTTACATACGTACTTATACATTATATTTACTAAACATCATAAATAATAATTTTTACCTATAATTTAAAAAAAAAATAAATAAATTTTTTGGAATTTCAATCCCTGGTATTAAAAAATAAAATAGATACTAAATTATGCATTCCAAGTTTAGTTGGTTTGCCTTGAATAAAAAACAAAAGTACTAAAGATAATTTTTTTAAGTAAAAGTAAAGGAGTTAAACTACCAATTTTATTTAACTGTATAGACACATTTACCACTTACACTGGTAAAAAATGTAATAAAAATCGCTTAGATAATAAAAATGTAATAAAAATTTTCAAATTCACTGTAATTCAAAGTAAACTTTTTCCTATACATTTTTTGTCTCTCTCTAACCCAACGGAACAAAATTTACATCAAAACTAAAAGAAAATGAAAATAGGAAATTGCATAGATTTAGATCTATGAATATTATTATATTGTTAGAGAATTTTAAGAGTCATCTCGTCTATAAGATAACATTCAATTTCAATTTCCATATATAAGTTAATATAATCTTAGTATCTCATTAAATATTGTGTATTGTGTACCTTGTAGCAGAATGGAAATGGTACCTGGAAATGACTGGGAATATTTTGGTGTTTTTTTTTTAAAGAAGTTGTAACAAGTTAAATAATACAATAATTGCTTAATGTAAATTAAATTTAAATAATTAGTGATATGGTAAAAATAAATTATTATATAAAATGTGATTTAATATAATATTTGTAATTAAATTTTAATTTATTTTTTCTCTCATAAGTATGCAATGCAATTTTATTGACATTATGACAAATTTGGATGGGTTTTTTAAAAGAAAATTATAAATTTCATTTCAAAAACAGGAAAGTGTAACGAATTTGCAAATTAACGACTGGAATAGATGTATAGTAGACATTTTAATACTTTAATTCTTGATTATAATTATTTATAATCCTATAAGTATGCAATTTTTATATATTATTATATTTCGTTAAAGGCTTTTAAGTTCAACAGTCTATTGGCTGAGTAAGTGCATATTTTCTAAAATTTGAAGATAAATAAATTCGTGTTTTCAATGAAGTGCAAGTTCTGAGAGAATATAAAGAAGGGACATCTTGATAGGCAGTTCAGCTGGACAGGCAAAATTTAAAGTATACTTTATTTTAAGTATTCGAAGAATAAGAATAAAAATATACAAAAATTCAAATTTACATATCAAAAAAATTTTGTAAACAATTTTTAAAAATAAAGTGTCTTTTCAAATAAAAAATTAAGATGTTCATATCACGAATTTTTAAGTTTAATATCAAAAACTGAAGTATAATTTCATTGAATATTTAAATTTGAAATAACCGAGGCTTGGTTTTTTTTTTTGTTTTGTTTTATGCTTTGTCTGCTTTAAATTGAAGAATATTGTCTGCTATAACTGTCGAACAATTATTTATATGTCATATTATAAAGATTATAAAATTAAGATATGTTTTTTTTTTTTTTAAATGCCTGTAGAGGACAGTGGCGTCAGCATTTTTTTATTATTATTATTATTAAAAGTCAATTGCATTATCCTAAGCAATAATCCAAGCCTTTCTACTATGATTATCATAATAAACATTACAAATATATTATAAAAATTTTTTTTATTTTTAATATTTTATTCAAACTGAAAGAAAGAGAAAGAGATAGAAATATCAATTTTTTTTTTTTGGTATATTTAATGTGAAAATTGCAATTAGATTTGCTACCGGCGACATTTATAGTTAATGTATATAAACATGTAAACGTTTATAGGTAGTGCCATTTCACGCCATCTATTTTTATAAATTTTTAAAAACGCTTTTTATTATGTATATATATATATATATACCTTATGGAAATCAAAATTTTTTTTAAAAAAAATAAATTGATTTTCATGCAACAATCCAATAATCAGGTAATTGTATAGTATTATGGAAGATTGAAGCTATAGAAGAAAAGGGGAATGTAATGGTGGTTTTAAAGTAAAATCCGACGGAAAAGTGTTAAAAATTGCTATTTTAGATGGAAAATTAAGATACTATTTTATTGAGGTATGCAAAATATTCAAAATATATATTATTATCGATTTTATTTAAATGATTTGTTATTAATTTTTTTTTTATTTGAAAAAAAAAATTCGAATTAGAAGTTTAATAAAACAAGTTTAAGTATTTTGCGTTTAGACAATGTTACAGCTTTCAAAACGAGTAATACCAATTTTTTGCCTGCCGGTTTTAATTTTCATGGCGTCTGAAATAAAAATTCCATTTTTTTTTTTTACTTTATTGCTAAAGGGAATTCAATAATAATCATTAAAAAAACAAAATGTTGAAATTGAAGCTGATGGCTGATAGGGATTTTGTATATTTTTGTAAACTTATTTCATAGTTTTATAAAAATAGAATTCAAGTTTTAATAAAATAATAATAAGTAATTGTGCATGGAAATTCAGGAAGTTTATTATTAATGATTAATTGAAATATTTTATAAGTGTATTTTTGTATGCTTTTTGATTTTTTGGTATTGTTGTGTTGATGAAAGTATGGATGAAACAAAGGAGCAGCATTTACCGTTTTTTTTAAAATAATTAGTTGGAATCTACTATGGTAAGGTAATAAACGTTAAAAGATGTCTATGAGATTTGAAATAAAATATTTTTTTAATTATTATTATAAAATGTATTAAATTAATTAATTATTTAAGAAATTGTTTTAAAAAAAAATAATATTGCTTACTAAGCTAAATTTAATTTTAAAGGTTTTCTATTTCCATTAACATCTATATTTTAACCTGCCGCACTTGAAAGGGACAGGCTGATTCACTCTCATACCAAATACAATACAAACTGTTTAATAAAATAAAATAAAAAACATCTATACCATTTTTACTTTAACTAAGCGCTTTTTTATTTCAACTGAAAACTTTGAATTTAATTAATAAGGTTTTTATTGAAGAATTTATTATTTCAAATGGAGACTTTGTTTTTAACTTAAGTCATTTTTATTTCAACCAAAAATTTGTATTTTTACTTATTTCAGTGATTTTTTAACTTTAAGTCAAGAAATTTTTTTTTAATGAAGAATCTTTATTTCAGGAAAGCAGTTAGTATATATTTTGTGTGTTTAAATATAAAATTGATTTTAACGAAATTATTCACTTAAAGTAAAAAATCTTCGAAGACGTAAATATATCGTTAGTTAAAATACAAAGTCTTTAATTATTCAATTAAAGTAAAAAAGTTCTTAGTTAAAGTAAAAATAAAAGTTAAGTAAAAACATCAAAAAGGTAACTTATCATGTGGTTTAATAACTTATTGTTCTGAATAAGATGAGGAAGTCAAAGTACGATTCAAACGTTGTATATTAAGAATAAGAAAGACCAATGGACACCAAAATGAAGGAATTAATGTGTTTCAAAAGTTGGTAAAAAAAAAAAAAAAATGCACCCTCAAATTTTCCTTAAAGCATATGTTAAGGATATACACCAATTCCACTGAATATTTATTTGCTTATTTCCAGATTTTAAAAACTTAGCGGTTTTGTGTGTTTTAAATTAAACGGAACTCTGTAAACAAACCAATTGGAATTGCTTGAAGAAAAACACTCTTTAAAGGAAGTTGAAAGGGGCCTTGGTGGGTTCCCGTAATGGTCATAAATTTTTTTAATTAAAAAAAAATGATTGAAAAATAATTTTTCTTTACAAATCTCCATGGTGACCAAATATAATTTTAAATATAGAAACATATAATATAAACAAAATAAATATTATTACTTAAAAATTGATAAAAAGTATTGAAAGTGGGTGCTACTTTCAACTACTTATTTTTATGGCCATGCTATCCCCCATATCAGAACAACAAAACAACAAAGTAAGTTGAAACTTATCTTCAGCGAAGAAAATGCTATTAAAATTAGGAATTTGATGGTTTCAAAAGATTTAGAGAAAAGTCGAATGTTACCATAAAAATTTTTGTTTTATAATTATTAGTGGCATATTGGGGGTTCAAGTTTTAGTTCCCATTATTGTTAGAAAACGTTTATATTGGGGCATCGATAAGTGGTAAGAGCTTTGATGAGATCGGTAAGGGCAACATCAATTCAAAACATGTATTAAATATTTTTAACCTATAGTTAGTATCAATTCTCTTATCACTTATGACAGCTTCAATATAAATATCACACCAATGAAAAATTTTCTTATCGCAGCTCCAAAGTAAACGCACCTTAAGTCTTGGAAATTAAAGTCATAACCAGGACATACGAAATATTTAAAAATCTTTATCTAACTTCGAGCTACGTACACACGTATTATTATTATTTAAGAATTTTTTAAAGTCCTAAACTTCCCAGACTTTCATTTTTAAAATGTTTCTTTTCAAAGTTTTCCACATGGCATTTAGAATCCATTGAAGGTTATATCAATATCAAAATTGAAACAAAACATAAAACATCTTTCAAAAAAAAATATCCTTTTAAAGGATACACAATACTTCAATCAAAGTATTAAATTGCCTCAATATAATTTTTCATCACACTTAAAAAATAATACCTATACATCCGTTTAATTTCATCTTAACAATTCACTTATACACTCCAACACACATAGTTATTTCATATATAAATAAATAAACAGACAAGGAAAGGGAGATGTGGAGTACTGGGAAGACTTTGAAAAAACATTTTTCTATCATTCAATTTAAAAATTTATAAAAATAAACTTTCCTTTTTTGAAAAAATGAAAGAAAATTGAATTGATTTTTTGATCTTATAACTCGTTCTAACATATAAAAAAACAACAACAACAAACAAAATAACAACAAAAATTAAGAAAAATAGAATAGGATAACGATATGTTTGTTTACTTTCGGTTCTAAAATTCTGAAAAATAATCTTTGGAAAAATAAAAAAAAAAAAATAAACATTATTTTAAAAAAAAAAATTCGATTTGTGGAAAATTCAATAAAAAAAAAAAAATTATTGGGAAAAGCAAGATAGAAAGAGATAGAAAATATTGTTATTGTATTTTGTTATTTTTTTGGTCAGATTTATTTTTCCAGAATAAAATACCAAAAAAAAAAAAAGCTTTTTAATGGCATCATTGCTAATAAAAATTTTATGGGGTTCAAAAAAAAGGACATTTTACCTCTACTTAAAGGATAATATCATTTGGGTGTTAAATTTATTTATATGTATGTGTATCGAATAAAATGGATACAAAAAGTTTTATTTTGTTACAGATTTGGAAAATTTCTTAGAAAAATAAAGATTTATTATTGATTTTATTTATTGGATATTTGGAAAAATATTTGGAAAATATTAAATTATTCAAGAACTTAAAAATTTATTTAATAATTATATTGTTTATTTGTTTTAAGTTTTGATTTCTTTTTAATTCTTTTGATAATTGAAATAATATTTTCTCCAGATGTTTATTAATATTTAATTTTTCATTTTATTGTATTTCTAGACTAAAAATTTTAACCTATTGGGAATTGGTCTAATATTAATTTTGTTAAATTTTAAATTAGACCGAACTAAATTTTTAGACTTATACCGTCGAGGGCCTGCGAGAGTGGGAATATTAAATACAGGCTTTTCCAATTGTAATTCACTTATAGTCTTGCAATTGTACGAATAAACAATCTTGATCATAGATAAAACTCGAGCAACCTCAGGAGCATAAATTTATTTATTATAATCGTATGACTATTAGTCAAAAGGGTATACTAAATTTGCCATTACGTTTACGGGGGTAGATATAGACTCAAGAGTATGGATCGGATCAGAATGGAAAAATAATTTGATTTAGCTATGTATGTATGTATGTATGTATGTCCGTCCGTCCGTCATCACGATAACTCAAAAAATAAAGGAGTTTGGATTTTGAAATTATCACAAATTCGTTTTTATGCTATAGTCGTCATCGCTATTTAAATCCATTTTGGTTCATGGGATACAACTTCTTTTTTTATATGTGCATTACTCTATACCTATTGAAGCTGGGTGTTTTTTCAAAAATCGTTTAGTGTAATGGTCAAAGTTACTCCAAAATTAAGTTGGTCTACTGCAGAGGGTTCGAGTAGCTGCCATACAACTCCTTCTTTTATATGAGCATTACACTACGCTTAATAAAGCATTATGTTTGAAATTTTGACAAAAGTGATTAACTGGATGATATAATATTTATATTACGGTCATACGGGTATCCCAGAGTATGCCACAGTCTACTCTACTACACGCTTCCTCGTTTTTTTATTAGTAGTACCAGGGTTTGAACCCCAGACCCGCCAATTAAAACGTTCTAACCACTGAGTCAACGGTCATTTACCTGCGTAAATTTGAAGCAGCATAAGACACATCTTAATTAACTCAATATTCAAGAATCATTTTTAACCCATAACTAAATTCTAACAAAATTGAAGAAAACTTTCAAATTTTTAAGTATTTTTGAAAATTTTTCAAAATAAATGTAATCTATAAATGTAAAGTATAGATAAATAGATTTAAAACTATAAATTAGTGAATCATGTTCTTAAGTTCGAAATTCGAAAATTTCAAGGTGTTTAAAAAAAAAAACTTAGAATGCACGGAAGAAAAATATGATCCAGAAAGGGAATATATGTAGAAATAGAAAGTTATTTTCATACCCAATACCTTTATACATTAAATGAAGCTGTTATTTAAACATGACAAGGAACCTAGAAATGTTAAAGACAGGTAAAACTAAACTTTTTTTCTCCAATTCTTCCCTTGATATACATTTTTTCGGTTTTATAAGTGGGTGCCCTATCTCTTCAATCGGTTTTACTTTGGCAAGCTTCCGTAGGTCATTGTTACTTATTATATTTAGACAGAATACTATGAATATGATTCTTAAGCACTAATTGATGAAGACCTATAGTTTCTTGGTGATGTTGTGATCATTTTGCAGATTCCGAATTGATCATTACGCAGATTCCGAATTTTCTCAATTTTGTATCCCAGATCATTTGTATGTTTTCCCATATTGGCTACCAAACATTCCTCGGGCCTTCTTATTTCGGTTTTCAATATCGGTGTTTATGTTGCCGCTTTTATTTATGTAACAACCTAAGTAGTGAAAGTTATTTACATATTCGAGTGGTGCGTTGTTTTTGTTTATCACGTTAAGTGACGTGGGTATGCGATAATTGTATGCGTTAGCAGGCAGATGTATTTGTCTCTATCTTATAATTGTCTGAAGAGAATTCATGTAATTCCATTTCTTTTGATATTGCTCTCTTTCATGATATCATCTAGCATTATACTGGAAGGGATTCGCTGGCACTACCATTGTGGAGTACTGAAAGTACTCTAACCAAAACTAATTAATTATAATTTTCAATACACCAGTGAAGCTGGACTTATTTGTCACAAATAAGGATTAGCATTTAATTGCTTTGAGGTTGAATCAGATTTTATGTAATCATGCCCTGAATATTTTTTAGAAAAATTTGATTATTATTTAGAACTTTATTAGATTAAATTTATTTTACAATCAATTCAAATTGGTTGCGAATAAAATTCAAGAATAATATTGGTAGAATTAGTCAAAGAAATTTCAAATTTCAATGTAATATATTACCTGTCAACTTGAATACTTATCTTTTTAAGGCAATTTTTCAATAAAATGTCTTTTTATGATTCCAAATATTATAATATATCAAAATATTTGTCATTAATCACGTTTTTCATTAATTTCTTACCACCAACAACACAGAATACAACTAAATTGCATCATAAATTAATATTTTTGATTTGATTGACTTACCTGAAATTAAATAAAAGAAAAGTCATAAATTAAAAGAAATTCAATATATATATTAAAAATAAAAATATATGTACTTATATCTATAAAATAAATATGTATATTTTTCAATATACTTAATAAAAAACAATTTTTTTTAATTTAAAATTCACAATAATTTCTGCTGTTTTCTTCTTAATCTCAAATCGCAGCAAAATATCAAAACAACAACAAAATTGAAAACTGATTTATTATTAAAAAAAAAATTAAATCTTCTGTTTTTTGTTTTCTCTCAATATATCATAAATCAGAAATCAATCAAATCAATATTTTTCTTCTTTTCAATTTCCAATTCCAGGGTTCTTCAAATTTCACTTCTTCTTCGAAGTAGGATTTACAGTTATCCTACTCAGAATATTTCGACGAATCTTTTGTTGCTTTGTGTCAATCATTCTATAATGAAATTATTGGGATTGATTCCATTTCCAATCTCTCCTAACAAATTCAATTTCATTGTAAATTTCTTCAGATTTTGCAAAAAAACAAAAAATAAAACAAAAGAAATCTATCGTTTGATTTACATAACTCAAGTATATAACTCAAAATCGCTGGAAGAATACAAACCATTGGTAGCATTTTTTGAAATAAATGCATAAGCAAGAAAAAAAACAGCATCAGTAGTCAAAAACAACAGTAGCATCATCACGAATTGATTTTATCTCCGTAGTCACTTTTTTTTTCTCCAGTTCAATTTAGTCAGTCTTTCTGCAACTAAATTAAGCCAAATAGTTGCTATTACCAAAAATACAATAAACAATAGCATCAACAACAACAACAACAACAACTACAGCAGTAGCAGAATCCAAAAAAAAATAAATTCCCATAGAATATAATTCATTTATGTTTGTTTGAATATCTCGTTTTGTATAGGAGCATCTTCAGATGAATCAGTCAATCAGAACAGAACAGTACAAATAAACCAAAAACAAAAACGAAGCGGAAAAGAAAAAACCCAGACGAAGAAAGTCGTAAAAAATGAACAGGAATCTAAGCAACAGCAGAGGCAAAAATAAAAACAAAATAAAAAGATCAACAATAATTATTATATTTTGAATAGAGACAATTGCACCCAACTCATCTTTGCTAATTTAAAATAAAAAATCAAGCAATGAAACAACAGAAAGTCGATGCAACTCACTTAGTAATACCCTACACCTGAAAAATTCGATTGACTGGTACACGGAACTTCATTTCCATTCTTTCCAATAATTGGGAATATAAAGAAAATTTGACGCTTGTACCAAATTTCAAGTTTCTACTTTTATTATATTCGAAGATATACTTATTAGATATTGGAAGGTGGGTGGTACGTACCTGAACCACCACTCCTACTAATCCGGAATCTTAAGGAAATAATGCAAGCAGGAAAGAACATTCATGTACCAAATATTATTTTAATATCTTTATTAATTTTGAAGATATGCTTTGAAGTCTTGGGAGGTGTGCGTGATGTACCTGAACCACCACTCCAATTCATTTCAAACTTAAAGGAAACAAGAAAAACAGGAAGAAACACCAAATTTGAAAGTTTATTTTTTTTCGAATTTCGGAGATTTGCTCATTTATCCTTGGTTTGATCGAAAGCTTCCAGAATCCCAACACGTGACCTAATCTCGCAAAATTGTAATCCCCGCCTTACTTTAGTTATTAACAACCTACTGTCAATATCAGTAAGATAACAAATTTATTTTTTTGAGCTGATGTGTTTAGGCACGGATGGAAAGACGAACGAACGGACATCGCTTAATCAACTGAGGAGTTCATGCTTGGCAAAAATATACATATTTTTCTTTATCTACCCCGCTTCCTTTTGGTGGTTACAAACCTTACTTCACCTTACCAAAGTTATAGTACTCATATACCTCTTTTAGGTGTAGGGTATAAAAACTATTCCGTGTATAATTTTGTCTTCTGTTGTATATCTGTATATTACGACAATTCAGGTCGTAAATATTTTCAAATTTTATTTCCTTTCTCTCCACACCAGACTATTCTGTATTCAGAACATTTTGAATTATGTTTTAAACTACAAAAAAATTTATGTAGTGGGTACAATCTAAAATGAAGAGTCCCAGGAACATAATTCAAAAAAACACACATATATGAAACGGACCAAACTGAAAATCAAATACAAAATAAAGAAATAAAAATAGAAAAGAGTAAATGAAATGGAAGAGGAATATAGAAGGAGTGAATGAAATTGATTATTATCGAAGAAACTTAATAACAAAAAAGTCCAAAGTTGCTGTTGCTAGTTTTTAATATCCAATTGGATTCTGGGGATAGTGAGATCATCATCATCAAAAAATTTTTGATTTAACATCAATGCATACCATTTTTTTTTTTTTGTTCTAAAATTGACATTTTTATTTTTAAATGTTTCCATAATAAAAACTAAAACATGGGGATTCTAAAATTAAAGCAAAACACAAACACTGATTATTTTAACGAGTCTAAGCATGAATCTTATCTTGAAACAATGTTGACTAATCTTTAAACAATGTTGCTAAGAAAATATGCAAATTTTATTTCCTAGGATGAAACTGATGAGTTCAAAAAAAGAATCAAAAAATTTTTAATCATATTACAAAAGAACGATTCTTGTACTGAAGCGAATTTCGTCAAACATTGATAGAAGTTCAATAGAAAGATGTCATCAGAATAATCTTTAGTGCAATTTCAGTAGTAGTAGTTGTATTTGTGTTTCAAGTAAAATCAATCTAAATTTTTACTGTTATAACAGTACAATTATAGTAAAATTTTGCAAAAGAAAATGCATTAGTGTCTGCTTCAAACAAATTTGCTGACAATTGTGAATCGAACATGTTTGATTAAAAATTATGATGTCGTTTAAATAACAGATGGTTTCAAACCAAAGCTGAAGATAGTATTTGAGACTTGAACACAACTTAGGAAAATCTTTCTTAATAGTAATGTTAATTATTCAATTAGCTAGACTATTAGCTCTAGATAATTGGTTTTACTAAGTCATAATTCAATATTTTTTTAAAATAACGGTAATTCCTTAGAAAATTTTCGTGAATTTAATCTTTCCAAGATGTTTGCAATAAAACTTTGATTTTCATTGAAACAACTTTCAAAATATTAACAAGTATTTATCTGCCAACTTCAATTTAGGGCAGATATTTTTAAATAAAAAGTTTTATTTCTTTTTTTTTGTAATATTCATTGAATTTTTTTTTTTTTTTTGATTAATGACAAATAATATTTTCATCTTAAATTATATTCAGATTTATGTCATCCACCAACCATTCACTAAATTGTAATCCTCAAATATTTTTAAATAATTTTTTTTTTAAATAAATAAGATTTATTTATAAGCGGATACTTTCTCTCTCAATTCATATCAGATCACGTACAATTTTGTTTTATTTCATTTTTACACCCAAAAATCACTAAAAATTTATTGACATTTTCTCACACAATAATTTTTTCTTTATGTTTATATATTAATTTATCTTTTCATTGTAATTATTTTTGGGAATTCCATTTTATTTTATTACACTTACCTTAATTTTAAGTTTTTGTGCATTCTTTTAATTAATTTGATGCGACAAATTTTCTTCAAATAATAATTTTAAGAACGTAGAGGATTGTAATTAAAATTTGCATGGTTTGGGCAGTGTGGCAATCTGAAGAATTGCTTTTCGAAAGCTTTTTCGAAGTTAGTGCATGAATTGGATTAGATAAGCATATTATTCTTAAAAAATGATAAGAGGTATTTGAAACACTACTTTGTGAAAGTGATTTATACAAATAATCTATATAAAAATTGCTCTAATAATCTAAAAATTAACTAACTTTTTGTAGTAACGGTTAATCCCCATAATATTCGTCGACAAATGTTTTATTCAATTAATTGAACTGATATTTGCCGTAGTGCAATTCAATATAACTCAAATGAAGCTGGAAGTGTGTAGTAGTATACCAAGGAAAGTTTTTGGTAAGTTTTCGGTACTGCGATTTTATGTGAAGTTCCAAAAGCTAAGGAAATTTTTCAGCGACATAGCAAAATAGATTCTATTTTGTTTTATGCAATACTTTGCGCCTTTAAAGCTGTGATCATAAATGCAAAAGAGATAGGTCCCTCAAGAGGCAGTAAATAACACTTTTATCATCAGTTCTAGATTCAGAAACTAGCTACCTAATTAATTAAAAACAAGATTAGCATATTATAATATTCAATTAATTATTTAAGAGTTTTGCTGTTCGAACTTTTATTTTATAAAATTTCACTAAACAGTTCAACGACTTTCAGTGTAGACTCTTTATTATTTTAGGCAATTATACGAATATATTTAAAGTCCATACAATTAAAGAAATCTTTTTTACATTCACAATAAACTCTTTTAATGATTGCCCTCATATAATTCTTAATTTATTTAAAAATTAAATAAAAAATCTAAATTTAAATCTGAAAAATAAATAACATATAAGTTTATGATTATGTTTAAGAGGCCTTCATGTATTGCAGTCTGCAGAATGACCACAAAAATAAGATTTTTTTTTTTTAAAACAAAACAAAACATATTCTGTGGGTCGAAAAAAGACATCATTAGTGTCAACGTCATCATATCATTAGCATCATTATCATAATTTACAACAATATTTAAAATTACATATACATATACATATAATCATAATATGACAGTGTTTTATGCAAAATTAACAAGAGCATACTTTTTAGGTAACCAGCATTGATGACATCTTTCACATCATATCCGTGATGTTTGAATAGATTTTTATTTTGTTGATTTTTGATTTTGGGTTGAGTTGGAAGTGGATGGAGTGAATTAAATACTGAAGCTACAATGTATTTGAAGTTTGATGTTTTTTTATGATCGTTGCAATATTAATTTTTAGGGGCAGTATGGAAGACAATTTTATGAACTAGTTTGAAGGTGTCTAAGGAATTCTATGAAATATGTCACTAAGTAATATAAGATTTATATTAAATAAAACCTCTTGATCTATGTTTGTATGAGAATCAACATTGCTTAACTAGAATTTCAAGGATTCTGAAGAAATACAATATGGACATGCATTATCACTTGGCATTTTAAGGCTGAGCTATACCTCCATTTTATTGCTGGCTATACTTCAATTCTACTAGACATCTAATATTTTTCAATCCACCTTAATTATAATATACTTAATTTAAAAAAGTATTTTTTTGAAAAGAATGTCCAAGAATGCAATGGAAATAAGGAAAAGACTAAAGAATCATTTAAATGAAATAATAAACACTTAACATCACGACATCGTTGTTTGAAAAGGTTTTGTTTTTTTTTTTTTAAATGTGACACGCGCAAAATATTTTCACTTAATAAGTGAATTATATATTTTTTTTTTTTGTTTTTACAAAGAAAAAAGTGCGAAATTCTACACTTTTTCTTAAATTAAGAAAAAACCTTATAAGTTTTCGTTGTTTTTTGTGTTTAACAAGAGTACAGAACTTAAATTACGAGATAATGTATGTACAATGTTAAAATTAGGGAAAATAATGTAATTTTTTGCATATTTTCCAATTTCAGACTGTCCCGGTACACAAATTAGAAATTTGTAAAAGTCTAATAGCCTAATTTATAATTTTTTTTAACTTATATGGAGATGCAAGAAAGTGGTTCCATATAAGTTATAGCCGGCGGCTTAATTTCATTGACTAAATGCAGTTGACCAAAAGTTCTATTAGATGTGACGTAATCTAAGTTCGTGTAGGATTACAAAGAAGACGAAGTTTTATTAAATGGGCTTTCATGGAAAGGAAATAAATATATACAAGAGTACAATCTAAATTGCACTGTACAACTTTCTGTTGTGGTCTGATACATTAGACAAACAAATTTATCCAGAGGCAGTCTAAGTAGTGGGATAACGTTTCTTAGCTTGAAGCCGGAAAAGTACTTCAGTACCAGTTAGAGTAATGCTAATTATGAAGACATGATTATATAGTGAAATATGAATTTATTGCAAAATATTATGCTTGGAGAAGGTTTCTTAGGTGTTAGATAAATTCCTTACAGGAGGTTTCAAAAGTGTTCATATCACATGCTTTAGTTTTCATTGACTATATTATCATTTGCCTGCACTTGTGTTGACTGCATTTTGTATATATGCAGACATCAATATTGTACTTCCTCATACAGAATCTCGGTTACACATTTGTATAAATTTTGGACTAATGAAATACCATCAAATGATTATACAGGACACTTCAAAGAGACCAATCAAATGACCCTCCAGGGAAACACGCTTCCCCTTTCGACGCTTCCTATTATACGCTTCCCTTCAAACTTAATTGATTACAGATTTGTCTCTAACAAATCGCCTGACTTTGGTGCTTAAGTTTCATTTCTAGGGCTTGCAATAGACTTTGTGATATTTTTTGTTCATTTTTATTCAATTAGGCAATCTATTTTACGATAATCTATAAACTAGTTTATTTTTAGATTGGATAAATAGTACTTTGTTTTATTCACTTGTTAATGCAATGCAAAAATTACAAGTATGTAAAAAGTACAAATATGTATGTACAGGTAAATAACTGTTGTTTGAGTTGTTTTTTTTTTATTACAAAATAAATATTGATTATTAAAAAAAAACAAAAGAGACAAGAATATTGCAAAAAATAAACATTAAATGAATAAAATATATTATTATGTAGGTATCTGAAGAATATATTTCGCAAAAGAATATTAAAGCAAAACAAAGTTGTTTTTTTTCAATTGTGTAAGGTACACATTTTGTAGACAATTGAATCCTAAGATAAAATATAAGGGGAAAATGTAAATATGATTATTAATAATAAAAAAAAAATAAAATAATGGTTGGTACTTTGTATAATAATCAAAAACAATCGAACATATTATTACAGAATGTTTTTAAAAAAAACAGAACCTGTTTAAATAACAGTTATATTTAGGATTGTTAAGGGGTTCTGATTTACAATATGAACTTTTGTTTTTTTAACTGAAATAACACGTATACGTACTCAAAACATGTTTCTCATACCAACTTTGATTATTGGTATTTTTTTTACTGGCAATGGTATTAATTATTGACACTTTGGTAGTTAATTTAATTTTCTTTAAAGTTAATTTAAAGACAGTAAGAATAGCACTATTGAAACTACTTGTAACACTTTTCTGGGATCCTCAAATTACTTTTCAACTTATTTTATCAGGAATGGGATAGTTTGATTTTTTTAGGAGCTTCGGAATCAATAAGGAAAACCTTTGGTAAAGAATCGCAAGGTTTAAAGTTAATAGGAGAATTAGAACAAAGGGCAAGATGCAGAAAAGAATATGCCAGCATTATTGCAAATCTACTGGAACATGTGATCGCGAACTTCTCAAATATCGAGAACTTCTGTCAGTGTACTTAATGAACAAAATTGGATATGAGGCATATCATGAAAAAGGGATTTATCGTTATCGAAATATGACTGAAGCTGGAAATAAATGTTACTCCTCTTTTTTTTTAAACTAAATTGCAAAATTCAGCCGATTAGGATTGGGGAAGTTTATAAGGGATTTAGAGTTAGACAGGCAGTATTAAGGTAGATAGATTTGGAGGGGCTATTAAGACTTTTTTTAATCAAATAAAGCGTCTAATGCATACTCATTAACCGACGAAGTATCATAAATAAAAGTAGAATTCTATTAGGTATTAGTACTATTTCGTAGACCCAAAGTACTTAAGCTCGAAATAACCTAAGTTCGAGTACTTTAATTTCAACATAACAAAACATATTGTGATTATTTATAAAGCAGTGGAAAGAGTGTTTGACTAAAAATTACATAAGTATAATAAATGTAGTAAAATAGTATGAACATCATTTCCCCAAGATCTTATTAATAAATTAGCGTAGATGCTATTGCACAGGATCTTTAAAACAACGTACTAAGCTTAATTATAAATTTATAAGAGTCGAGACTCAAATAACAGTAAAGTGTGATTTAACTCACTCGGATCGGATAAAATATTTTTTTTTTATTTTTGCTTTTATTTTAAACTATTAAAATCCATTTCGAAGCTGCTAAACTGCGGCAACTCTTATCAAATTATAACAAAAAAATGTCAAAAAGCTTAACCGAAGACAAATTACCTCTCTCTCATATA
Source organism: Dolichopus griseipennis (assembly GCA_963082915.1). Classification (NCBI taxonomy): domain Eukaryota; kingdom Metazoa; phylum Arthropoda; class Insecta; order Diptera; family Dolichopodidae; genus Dolichopus; species Dolichopus griseipennis. Next base: position 30,765,415 of record OY720442.1, on the reverse strand, counting down.
GAAACTAATTTATTTAACAAGTTTTTTATTTGTACAAGTAGACAATTTATAAAATTACATCAAAGTAAAAAAAATTTAATCTTTTTGTTTTATATTTTGAAAATTTTTTAAAGTTTCAAGTAAATTAATTTTTATTTATTCTTCCATTTTTTTTCTTTTCAAAATCTTTTTGTAATTTTCAAAATTTAATCTATTTAAAAGAAATCACAAAAAAGTGAGACAAAAAATTGTAATTCTGTAAAGTAATCTGGCTATAAATATATTTTTTTACCAATTTTACTTAAAAACCATTTACAACCCTATATTTAATATCACCCTATCCACTCAAAATGCTTAAGGGCTTAAAATACAAAAAAAAATCAGAAAAAAAAAACTTTTAGACTTTTTAACTTTGACTTTGACAAATTGAATAATATTTTTTTTTTGTTGTTTTTCTTATTTTTAAATTACAGACCTTTTTGACATATACTTAAACTCTTCTAGATTTTTGTTGAAATAAGATCCAAAATAAAGGAAATTATAAAAAAGTGAAAAAGAAATATACATAAAACAATAATCTATCTCTTTCTACATTTATGAAATCCTATCTAAGTTCCAATCCAAATTCTAAAAGAATAAAAAACAAAAATCGTAGACAAAACAAATAAAAAAAAAAATAAATTAAAATAACTGTAAATCATTGTCATAATTATCCAAAACTGAAATCTTATAATATTCACATCGTATTATACCGTTATTTTTACACTAGTAATCCTATACATTATGTCTTCCTTTTTGGTTTTCATTTCAATTTTTTTTAAATAAATGTGTGAAACCATAACTTCTTTTTCCTTTCCTATTTCTGCTTTCTTTGTTTTGTTTCTTTTTCTGTCCTTTTCTTTTTTTTTGTAATTTTTTAATTTTTTGTCTCTTTTCTACTTATTTTTATTTCTATACTTTTGTTGAAAATATTGTGATTAGCTAGCTTAAGGGTATATTTTTTGTGAAATAAAAAAAAAGAAAAAAGATTTCCTGACTCAATCAACTTTAAAATAAAACTACTCTCCCTCTATTGTCTATCTCTGTCATACCCGTATGACTATAGGCCTATATACTAAATTTTCCATTACGTTTGTAATGCTCAGAAGGAAGAGGACGGAAGGGGGTTTAGATATAAACTCAAAGGTATGGATCTGATTAAAATCGAAAAGTAAATTGATCTACCTATGTATGTCCGTCCGTCCGTTCGTTCGCTCGATAACTCAAAAAATAACGGAGCTAGGGTTTTGAAATTTTCACAAATTTGTTTTTATGCAATAGCAGTCATCGTTATTGAAATCCAGCCAGTTTGCTCCACAGATTCGAATACCTGCCACACAACTTCTCTTTTTATATGAGCGTTACTATATACCTATTGAAGATGGGTGTCAGATATTTTGCCAATAATATTTTAGATTTATGGCCGAAGTTTGTGCAAAATTTAGTTGGGTAGTGCAGTGGGTTCGAATAGCTATCGTACAATTTCTCTTTGATATTAGCATTACCCTTGACCTAATAAAGGTGACTGGAATTTTGTCCATAGTTGTTAAGTTTAATGGATAACGTCTCAATAAAATATAGTCGGTGTACTGGAAGAGGTTCGAAGAGCCGCCAGAATGATATAATGTCGATATTACGGTCATGCGGTTATCCCAGAGTTGACACAGTCTACTCTACTACACTCCCCTTCCTTATTTTATCCTTTATTTCAATTCAATATCAATTTTTTTTGTGGAAATAGTACTGAAAATAAGATTTAGAAAGAGAGAGAGAGAGAGAGAAGAAAATAAAAAGAAGTAAAACTTTTTATTTCACAAAAGTTTTTAAGGCATGACAAGGATTATACTATTGAAGAAGAAAAATATATATTTTTTTCATAATCCATAAGTGAAGACAAAAGTCGGGCGAAGAGTCAGGCGAGTAAAGATAAAAGTTTGAAAAACAACAATACCGTTGATATTAATGTTTGATTTAAGTTCAGAGAAAGAAAAGGACAAGTATACAGAAGAAAAGAAAATAAACTGTAAGTTAGATTTGGTTTTTCGTTTGTGTATAACTTTAAGAAATCTCAAGTGCTTATAGCTCGGTTTTCAATTTCTTTGTGTACTTTTTGAATTTTTTTTTTTTTTTTTTTTTTTTTATTTTAAAAAAATGAAACAAATAATTTTGAGAGGGAAAGAAAAAAAATTAAACGACAAAGTCAAAAGAAAGAGAAAGAACGACAGTATAAAGTATATGATGAAAAGTTTTTAAAAAATACCAGAAGGGTTTTAAAATACTTTTAAAGCTTCATCAGAACTTCTAGCGAAAAACAACTAAGAAATTACAATTCTTATTTTTTTTTTTAAATTCTTCAAATTTTTTTGTGTTTTTTTTTCGAAATGTTTCCTTTGATTTAAATTTGGGGTTGGAGTTTTTAAGTAGGATTTTAATCTGGGAGTGGGGAATTTCAGAACTACTACTGTATTTTATTTTAAATCTAGTAAGAATATTAAAGAGTTATAAATTATAACTACCTACTTAACAATGAACTTATCAATATTTTCTATTTTGAAAAAATTGATTCCTATCATCAGTTCATGGATATATGGTTGACTTATGTGGTGGGTTCCAATGCAGGAGTTTTTACGGAGAATAACAACCGCATATTGCTTCATAGTTTTTATTGCGCTGTTGTGCAAAAGTTTCTTGTATTGTGTCAACTTTTTAGAAGAGTTCAATCTAAACATTTTCCTTAGCGTTTCAATTTCAAAATTTTTCATTTTTCTTTTAGCTTTTCTTTCGTTTCAAAGTTTGTGAAAGGAAATAAAATACTTAAATAGTGAATTGAAAGTTTTTTTTTTCATTTTTAAGTTTTTAAGACCCTGGATTAAAAACAAAAACTGTTTTAAGAGAAAAAAGTTTATAGTATTTAAGTTTTCGCGACCGCAGTGTAATACCAAACAACTGGAAAAGTTGTTAAACACAAAAAAAAAAATATGAAAAACTCGGAAATTATAAAAGAGGGAAATTTTTTATTTTATTTGGAAAAATACTAAAGTTTTTTTTGTAGAAAGAAAATTGTTTTGTTTTTGAAATAAAAAACAAAAGTTCAAAATAAACTTAAAAGGTTACGATTTTATCATGAAAGGTTATGGATACTTGTCAATTATTTTAGGTAACTATTCTACTTTTTTTTTTAAATAAGTGTTTTAAATCTAAAAAGAGTTAATTATAACTCTAAAAATTGTTTGATTTTTAAATTAGGTAATAAAAAAGTTAAAATTGACTGTAGTTTGAAGGCCCTACTGTGGGAACAATAAGGTAATTTGGACGCATGAAAGATCAAAAGTGACTTTAGAAATTAATGGATGAGTGGGTTTTTTAAGGGCAGTTGTTCAAAAAGTTTACGTAAATAAAAAATTTTAAGAATACAGTACTAAACAGGGCTGAGAAATTGCAGATGGAGTAATGAAATCGGAGTTGTGATGTCGCAGTCGGAGGTCTCCGTGTTATTTAAATTATATACTGTTTTCTTTATACAGATGTGACAAATTTTTAAAGGTTTTAAGGCTTATTGTGTGGTATATGTTAAAGACACAGTTTTATCAGTCCAACATTAAAACAAATTTCTTATAATGACGTCGGTAGTTTTTATTCCCGGCTTTGCAGCCCTGGTATTAAATAAATTAGCTACTTTGTGTGCTAGATGCTTTGAGTTCAAACTTAAATAGTGAATATAAGGACATCTGCGACATTCAACAATAATCTAAAATCCAGGTTAAAAAGCCAGGGTCTGAAAAAATATTCTAAGAGATATTTATTTCTGTATAAGATTCTATGATGTCTTTCTAATTTTTAGAGTAGAAAGGTTGGGGTGGAATTACTAAAAAGTTGTGGTAGGAAGAAACCTAATCAAGGTAAATAAGTTAACAAGTTAACGATTATTATGCTAATAAAAATATATAATAAAAACGACATAACACCGTGTTTTCTTATAGTTTTTTAAATGGCAAACCTATGATTTTAAATTTAACCGCCATTAACTTTTGATTTTTAAAGTTATTAAGGAAATAAAATTTAACCTAAACTATTAAACTTTAAAAAAAGCATAGAATATAGAATTTCTTATAATGACGTCGGTAGTTTTTATTCCCGATATTGCAGCCCTGGTACAAAAAAAAAACAACTACTTCGTGTGCTGGATGCTTTGAGTTCAAACTTAGTTAGTGAATACAACGATATCTTCGACATTCAAAAATAATCTAAAATCCAAGTTAAAAGCCAGGGTCTGAAAAAATATTCTAAGAAATATTTATTTCTGTATTAGATTCTATGATGCCTTTTTAATTTTTAGAGTAGAAAGGTTGGGGTGGAATTACTAAAAAGTTGTGGTATGAAGAAACCTAATCAAGGTAAATAAGTTAACAACTTAACGATTATTATGCTAATAAAAATATATAATAAAAACGACATAACACCGGTTTTTCTTATAGTTTTTTAAATGGCAAACCTATGATTTTAAATTTAACCGCCATTAACTTTTGATTTTTAAAGTTATTAAGGAAATAAAATTTAACCTAAACTATTAAACTTTAAAAAAAGCATTAAGATTTACAATTACTCAAAAAACTTCTCAAATCTTAAATACATAATATGTCTTAATTTTTTGTAAAGAGAGCTAATATTTAAAAATCCTATAAAAAATCGCATCAACTTAAAATCTATAGTTTGAATTTTGAATAAGATTTTTAAAGCTTTACCGCAAAAAAGCACAACATTTTGAGGGTTAGATATGACTATTAAAATGTGGTTATCATTTACTTTTTAAGTGCAACCAAATTTTGAAGTATAAATTGTCTTTAGTCATAACTCAAAAAAATAAAATTAAAATACCTACCAGAAATCAAAATAAAAATTTGAGGCTGGTTAAGTGAAAAAATTTCGAATGTAACTTTCAAAAATTATACTTATATATTGCACTCTTATAAAATAAATTTTTGGATTTTTTTGATTTCCTCTAATAACTCACAAATAAAGTTCTGAAAATTCTATTTAAGTATTAGAATAAGTCCATAACTACATCAGAAGTCGTCGAAGCAATTCCAATACGCCAATGTCTACTGATGGGTCAAGCAGTGTTGAAAAGGCGAATCACTCCTTCCAGAAACATCCTTGCAATATTCGGGGACTTCAAAACAAAGTAATAAGACCAGTAGTTAAAAAGTTCCCGCTACAAATTAAAATCAGAATAAATTAAAACTTAAAATTCGAATTTGAACAAGATTTTTCAATGAAAGCAGGAAATACCGTTATTTTTTTAAATTTGATTGTTGTAATTCTGTTTTACTTTAGATTACAGTTATTTTTTTTTAAATTGAAAATTAAAATTCATGACAGTAAAAACTAAAAATAAAATTAAATAAAAATTAGAAAGAGAAAGGAATAAACTAACAAAATTTTCAACCACAAAAAAGAATAAAACAACAAAAAGAGAATAAAACTTTTATGTGAAGTATTATGTGTGTGGTTTTTTTTTGCAACTATTTAAAATGTTTGTTAATTTCAAACAAATAATTTTCAAATTTCCATTTTTTATTTCTGGAAGTAAAAAAAAAAAAAAAACGATAAAATACAATTGTTTGCATCGTTAAATCATTTATTTCAATTTTAAATGTCCTTTGGAAGCTGTTGTGTTTTTTGTGTTTGTGTTAGTTAACTTTATCGTATCTTCAGTAGAGTTTTCTCCCACAAATTAAAAATTAAGTCTTTAAACATTCGGTTGTAGATTTTCAGAAGGATTCGATTGTATATTAAGACTAAGAATTCATACTTACAGTGCCTCGTTCCTAAATTAAAAACATTAAAGTAATAATTTTAAACGAAAGGTTCTTTTATGCTGTAGAATAACTTTCTATATGCATTTACATTTGCATTTTGGGACATGTTTTTCATGTTGTTTTTTTTTTTTTTAATTTGAGAAAAGTTTATATACAAACGCAACCATGTTGATTTTGTGGATTAATTTTGGGGAAAATTTTGTGTAACACGTATATGTACAATATAAATTTATATATATATATAAAAAAAATACAAAGACTTCTTCATTTACACAATTAGTGAAAATTTAACACAAAAATAAAAAAAAAAAATTAGAAAACAAATAAAAGAAAATTAAAAAGTTTTTCAAATTTTAATTTAATTTTTTGGAAATAATTTTTAGTACAAATAAAAATATAAAGTTTTTTTTGTAAAATAATTAGGGATAGATAATGTTACACAATATGTGTGTAGTTTAGAAAAAGTTTTTAAATGAAATTAAAATTTAATAAAAATTTAGTTAGTATTTAGTTTTTATGATCGTATAAATTGTTGAGTTTTTTAATGAATTGAAAATTCAAATTAAATTAAATTGAAAAACTATATATGAGAAGCATGTAATTTAGAGTTTTAAAGGGTATTCATTTTAACATTTTTTTTTTTTAAGTTTTCTGTATAATTGTTGTAGAATTGGTAAAACACTGAATAATTAAATTTAATTTAATAGAACTGAGATCTGAGGCATTAAAATTAATAATAACTTAGTCATATTTTAATCTAGAATAATAAAATGGAAAGGGAAAATTTGAAGTCTTATATGTTTTTTGTAATCAATGAAGGCTGAGACTTACACATTAGTAATCACTAAAAGTCCAATATTAGGTTTGGGTATCTTCAAAAGTGAGAAAATGTAGCTAAATATCAAATAAAAGTTTAAAGGCCTGTTTATAGGTAGATAAACCCATACATCTCTAAGGTGCCTAATTTTGATAATTATTATTTGAATTATAATTATTTTATTTAATTAATTCATACCTATATTTTTGCCAATTGTAATTATTAGATTCCTTTAATTATTTAATTAATTATTATTTTTTTAAATAAAATTAATAATATACAAATTATAAATAACAATATAATTTGACATTGCACTCTTAAATATTTTTTACTTTACTTCATGTATATATGTGTGACTGTTTATTTATGTCAAAATGTCATTTATGAAGTAATATGTATGAATGTAGGAATATAATGTATCAATTTAAAAAATGTATATTTCAATATGTAACAGAATTGAAAATGACAAGTCAGAATTAAAAATGACAAAAATCAAAATCAAAATTTCGAAATTAAATTAAAGGGTTGCTAACCTATGTTTTTTTTTTTGTATGTTTTGATTTTTATGACATTTAGTAGATTTATAGTAAAAAATATGTACATATTTTGAAAATATAATTTTATTATATAAAAACTTTTATTATTAACATACATAATACACTAAATTTGTATTTCATACTTTTGAATTATAATATCGGATGGCTTAGTCTAAGATCTAAACATAATATGTTAGTTTTAAGTTAATGAAAGACTATTTAGAATTGTATATTTATATATTTATATATATATATATTATATTGTATTAGGTTAATTTAAAAGTGTTTTAATATAAAAGTAAATTGCTGGTATAAGAAAAAGTTCTTTTAAGGTTTGAAAACTTTTAAGCTTAAGATAATGGAAATTTTCATTAACCAAAAATTGATGGTAGATCTTTTGCATTAAAAAGTGTTTTAGTATAAAAGTAATTTGCTGAAATGAAAGACAGTTCTTCTTCCAGTTAATCTTAATCCAGCAATTTACTTTCATATAAAAACACTTTTAAATTAACCTATAAATGAATCTTTATATGCAAAATGTAATTTTCGAAAAATTTTTCGTATTATTAAAGATTATAAAATATATTGTTAACCGAAGGAATTTAAATTCAGATCCAATATACGTCACAATTTTAAGTTAAAAAATACATTTTTGAATAAGTAATTTTTTCTTACAAATCCGGCTTGTGATAAAGCAATTCTTCAATTTCCAAGACAATGTAAATAATCGGGACTGGAAATAAATCAAACAGTCAACATGCCCATTTCAGAAAAGAAAGTTTCGTACCCGCAAATACTATGTTCCCCCATTACTTAAAATCTATCACTAATATCGTATTTCCCCATAAATTATCATGTAATTCTGTATTTTTTTTACCCCTTCCCGATAATTAAAAAGTATTTATTTCATTTATGGAAATGGAGCTGTAAGTCATAAATTGTAACATAACAGCAGCTGTTGACATACGTTATAAAATTAATTGTTAATTATCATTTTTATTTTAATTTATAATATGTAATAAACAATAGTATTAATTACATACAACCTATTAAAAGGAAAGGTAAATTTTAAAAAGATCTAAAATTAAAAATCGGAAATCCAATAAATTTCGGCAATCAAATAATTATTAATAATAAAACTAAAAAATTAATATATTTCAATATTAATAAATGATTACATTAAAAAAACATCTCAATTGGTACATTTTGATTTTCTAATTATCAAAACATATTTTTTAATAAATTAAATATAAGTTATTAAAATTTTTTATATTTTTAATTATTTTTGAATAAATTTTTAATAGAAATTTTAATTAAAAAAAAATATTTAATTAATTCAATTTTTCAATTGAATTATTTAATTTATATTCATTTTTTTTTTATGTCAACTAATTAATTTCAATATGAAATAGTTGAATTATAAATTTATTATTTTATTATTTGAAATAATATTTTTTTATTTTGATAATTTTATCATAATTTTTAATTAATTAAAGTGGTCTCATAGGAAATATCCGATAAATATTAATATTAAATGAATAGAATACTAAATTTGATTGTAAATATGTATTAATAATTTGAATATTAATATAAAAATAATATTATACTTCTGTTTGAATTTATTTTGATAAAAACCTGAATAATAATTGATTAACTATTATTTTTATTAAACAATTGTTTGCAAAATAAAATTTAAATGCCAAATTTAATTTGATAGACATTGCATTAATAAAATTTATAAATAATTAAATACTTTGTTTTCAAATTTGAATAAATTAACTTAAACTAAACAAAATAAACAATTATTAAATGTAAATGCCTCTTGACTTTCATGTGAAAGTTTTAATAATATCATTTAACCCATTGACTGCCATTGATTTAATTTTAACCCATAGTAGCAATTTTTGAGCTATGGGTATGTTTTTTGACCCATAGCAATTTTTTTTGAGCCATAGTCATAATTTTTGAGCTATGACTTAAAAAATTACTACTTTTATGTGAAAGTTTTAAAAATATAAATTTAACCCATTGACCAACGTAGATTTAATTTTAATCCACAGAAACAGTTTTTGAGCTATGGGTATGTTTTTTGACACATAGCAATTATTTTTGAGCCATAGTCATAATTTTTGAGCTATAACTTAAAAAATTACTACCTCAATGTTTTAGTCGGAAATTAAAAGGTTTAAATGAAAGATTATATTGGAACGCAAAGAATGGAATTGTCAACGTTACAGCTTGTTGAACGAAGTACTTCATGTGAATAAGAAATGCTTTAAATAACGCAAAGCTTCTATCTCAAGTAATTCAAACTTCCTCTAAATTTAAATAAAAAAATTAATCTTCAGTAATGGATTCTTGGCACACGAATTGCAATCTTGCTTACAGTGCTAAAGCTACAATGCTTCAATGCTTACAATTCTTCAAAAATAAAACCACTTTATAAATTAGGAAGTGCCAAAACGTCAAAGTCACCATATGAAACTTCAATAGTTGCCCGTTATTATATCTTTCAAATATGAAACTAAACTTTACAAAAACGACGCTTCATTAACGCGCGTTTTTTTTGTTTTAAATATTTTTAAAATATCCTATATTCTTATATTATTTATTATTTATAATTTTTATCATTTTATTTGCAATTTTTATGATTTTAAAAATATTAATGAAGTTCAATTCATTTGGATTCGAATCTAATTAATTAATTTTTGACCTATTTTTTTTTTGATTTTATTTCATATTTAATATAATGGAATTTGTAATTAAATTTTTTGAAAACAGATTTTAAGCTTAATTAAATTTGGTTTTATCAAATTAAATTTAATTTTAAATTGTAAAAAAAAATTATCAAGGGAAATTAAATAAATTTCAGTTTTTAAAAAATGCATAATTTTATCAATATATAAATTTTTATATTTTGAAAATTTATAATTAACAATTTAAATAAGAATTGGAAATAATAAACGGTGATTACTGATTATATATATACATTTTTAAAAACAATCCATGCTTTTATAACAGTTAATCCTACAAAAAAGTAACAATATTGTTTTTAACCTGCTAATGATCAATGGTTTACTAATGGTTAATTTGGATTTATTTTCTAATGGTTGCTATGGTAACAAGCCTTACACAATAGTCTCATTGTAAAAATTATGCTGGAAAAAGAAGGAAGGTACTGAACATAAATAATATTCGTATTATCAGATTCTACAACAACACCATACTATTTGTGATAAGTTCTAAAAATTTTATATCTAAGTTATTCACATCTGCGAATTATAATTTTGAATTAAAATATTAACTCATATTTTGTACAACATTTATTATTGAAATTAGTTACTGACTTGTTACATAAAAACTATTTCCACTTTTACTTGGAGTCGAACTCCTCCCTCAAATATGAGTTCGGAAACTTCCGGGCACTTCGCCCCTCACTCAATGTACTAGCTCCTAAATCAATTAAGTTTAGAATAATAATTATAGGATTTCTACTACAGAAAACACATTTTAAAATACGGAAATGCAAATAAATGTCTTAAGAATGTGAATCTTAAAAGTAATAAAATACCAAATATGTTCTTCCTTATTATTAAGTTTCCAGAATTCATTGAACTATCTATTATATACTTGAATAATACCATGAAACTTACTAATTCCTTTTAAATCCTTCAAAATTATTTTAAAATATTTGCTGATATCTTAGAAGTATTTTATTAACTATTTTTTTTTTATTGTAAATATTTTTTTAACAAATCATCACTCATTTCAAAAACAATTCAATCCAGTTATTTTACAAATATCTTATTTCATTTAAAACCCAAATCCAATTTTTCATCTTTACAAGTATACGACTACTACCCATTTTTCATTGTCCTTATATTCATTTGTTTAATTCTTTTTAATTTCTATACTCTTTATCTTTATTTCAATATTCAAATATTTCTTAGTTATTTTTTTGCAATTTTTTCAGATTTTATTTTAACGATTTGCAAGTCACACCTTTACACAAGACTAAAACAATCCGTAGCAAGGAATCGCATAAGGAAAAAAATATAAAACAAAATATCGTCACGATTCAATGGAATTATTTTACAATCTTGTTAACAACCCCTATTAATGGTTTTTGGTTCCATTGTATATATCACTTAAAAGCATACAACAAAATATATATATATGTATAAATATTTTTTTTGTATGATTCATAGGTCTATCATAGATCGTAGAAATAGTATATAGGATTGAAAAATTACTCAACTTCTTTGTAAACTAGCCATTCTTATATACCTACATATATATTGCAACACCATCCTTTGTTTTCCGAATCTAATTCCGAACACCAACATTTATCATTTGTAAATATTATTTGAGTTTTTTTTTTTTGTGTATTTTTTCACTTTCCTGATCTCCACCTCCACACAGTTCCTTGGACTCTTGTTCTCTCCTATAAATTCTATTATATGTATATACTCTTTTTATATGAATGTGGACCTTTATAAAATTTGAATATTTTTTAATGAATTTGGGCTTTTTATACCGTAAACCTAAAATAGTTATCGGGATATATTTACTTCGATACGGTGTTTGTGACCCACAGAAGATAACGAGCGTCACCTTCTTAATCAATTTATCGATGTCTGTTCTTTCATCCGTAAGCACAGTAACTCAAAAAATAATAATGCTATCTGAATGAAATTTATTCTATAGGGTACTAATGGCAAAAGTGCGGCGGTATTGAAAATGGACAAAAATCGGACCATTCTGGAAGCTTTTTGAAAAACCAAGGCCAAACAAGCAATGCCCCGAAGATAGACCAAACAAGCGATGTCCAATAAAGATAGAACCTTCAAATTTGAACACAAATCCTAACATTTGATATAAATTGGAGTGGTGGTTCGGGTCTTTACCACGCACCTCCCAAGAACTTACAAGCATGAAATTAATAAAGATTGAAACTTTAAAATTGGTACAAGCGTTGAAGAACACGTGTTTTCATTACATTCCCTAAAATTGGAGTGGTTGTTTAGATACCTCCCATGCAGCTCTCAAGATCCAACAAGCAAATCTTCAAAATTGAAATAGAAAGTTAAAATTTAGCACAAACGTTTTCTACGGTGTGTTCATTATACCCCTGAAGTTTGGGATGAATTGGTGTGGTTTCAAGCGTAGCTTTGAAATTACATAAGATAGAAACTTTATTAACACGCCTCCTTGTCTATAAATATGAAAAAAAATTAATTTCATCTAAAAAAAGGCCACACTCATGAGAAAAGAGTATACAGCAATATAGTAAACAATGAAAAATTAATTCTATGAGAGTGCGGTGAATAAACGCGAAAAAAAAAAACAGAAATTGAAACTTTACTTAAACCAAAGTAATAAAATAATAAAATAAAAATAAAATTGAAATATAAAACCTGAAACGTACTGAAACTACACAAATTGAAATAATCTCGCGTCGTTGAACGTTTTTTTTTTATTTATTCTATTGTAATTTTTTTTTTTTCGCATAATTTAAAAGAAAAATTACCTCGTTTAGTCGTTTACAACATTCTTTCTTGTCATCAGATTTTTTTTTTTTTTTTTTACTTTCATTCTTATTCTTATCCAATTACTTGAGTCTTGAATGCCTTTTAACATCCAACTTCACCACGTTCATTCTCTCTCCCTCGCACTTTTTTTTTCCTTTTTTTTACTGTCAAAGTTATAAATGACCAACCCTCGTCCCTTGTTTAAAAAGTTTAAAAAAACAAACAAAAGAAAAAAAAAAAAAATATTTCTCAACGTGAAAAAATTAACATGTTTAAGTATTATCACCCCCGCCAAACAAATTGTCGGCGAAAAGTTGGTAACATTTGTTGTACTAGTTTTAACAGCCGTTGGGAAATTGAAGTAAAAGTTAATTTAAGGTTCTATCGAGGGAGAAGTTTTATAAATTTGAAATTTTAGGAAATATTAATCTTTCTTACAGCATTTGATTGTAACAGTGGTAGTAAATCAGCTGTTGGTAATAAATCAACGGATGGTTTTATTTCTAAGATTCGGGTGACTCCTCGTGGTATAATATAAGGTATAGCCAATTCTCTTGTTCGGTGTTACAATATTCCCAATATATTTATTGACAAATCTCTAGATTGCTTTTAAATTTTAGAAGGAATTAGTGATTTGGCGGTTTGTAAGAAAGTAAAATCCATTCTATGGAATATAGAAGTGTAGGTAGTGTAGATCTCCATTGGCAATCTACGTCTGCTATTATTTTCGACCGCTTATTCGGAAGATTTTCTTCTTGAGCTTATTTAGATTTCTAAACTTTTAGTAAAAGATTACATCCATCGTTTATTTACACATATCCGTCAAAATTGACTCAAAATACTGGTATTGAGGATTATTAATTTCAGTTGTTTAAATATCCAGGATAAAAACTATTTAGACACAGATCTCCTCCATTTAAAAGAAACTTTCCCTCTTTTAAGAAATCGTAAAACTCGTAATATTGAGTAAAAATGAAATTGAACATATTAAATTAATTGAAACCTTTTTTTTTGGGCACACTTTAAATAAATTCCATGCATTTATAAAATTTTAATCTGAGAAAAATTAAAACCCACTCTAACAACTCTATACCACTACTAAAACATTTTGGAATACTGAATCGTTAATATGAACCAAACATCTGGTCCAAATCTTTTATATAATTTATAGACTGCCGCTGTTTGATAGCTTTTCTATTCATAAATTTGGTATTAAAATTTTTATAATATCACAATTATTATTAAGAGAAACCTTAAATATAAATAAGATAATGGCACGCATCTTATAATTCCCTATATGATGTTAATCATAAACAGATACTGTCAGTATATACATATCATAAATAATAATTGTTTTATTGTTACTGTTGTCGCCAATATGTCGTGAAATTTTTAATTTTCTTTTCTATTTAAAAAAAAAAAACTAAAAAAAATTCCCTCCACATAATTTTCGAATTATATTCCACCCACCTTTTAATCCGTCTCTGGTCAACTGCTTCATACATTTATTCAACATAAAGTTCAAACAAAACGTTTCAGACTGTGTTTTATCAGTTTTCTTTTAATTTAATTTTCAAATCACATTCAAATTGAAAAACTAACAAAGGTGTCTAGTCTGAAGAATCACATTTGTGTATTTGGTAATTAATTCCTTCGAATGGTACACAAAACAATATTAAGTACTACCGCAATTTTCAATTATTATACAAAACGGTAGCTCTAAAGTGAATTTGAATGTATTCATTGTTTTACTTGAGAATTTTATACCAGATTTACCTGAGTTGATAAATAAAATCAGATAGCTTTGTAATGTATTTGTATTTTAATTACAGTGAAATAATTTATTTTACGTCTGTCCAGTCATACCTATTGGAAATGCCTGGCCTCCTTTTCTCTCTGAATTCTGAAAACTTGATGGAAAGAATGTTTATGGCAAAAATTCCGAATAAAAGGGTTACCATTCATTATTTCCTCAAATTTACAATGTTGGATTTAATAAAATATATAAATGACATATTATAAAATATTTCACAAATCTGCCAAAATTGACACAAAAAAGATCTGTCATTAAGTAAATGCTGACAGTTTTTTTTTTTAAGAATTTAATGCAGGGCCTTAATCCTGAAAGCTTAAGACAATTTTTGGATTTTGTCGTGAGTTATGATTCATGATATTACCTAAAATTATATATTCTGTAACTATGGCAACGAAAATGTTATTAAATTTTGTGTGAATAATTTAAATGTTGTTTTTTACATAAACAACATGGTAACTTTTATTGTAGTTTTTTATAAAAGATAAATTTTGCAAAATGAATTGTGCGATGAATTCAATTATTAACTATAACTTATATTATATATAATAATTGTGTGGGTAAGTCAGTTTGCATTACAATGCGACTACGTGGTTCGGTTTTAATCTGAAAATGAAATTGAAACTCTAATAATAATAATAAAAATACATAAATAATTTTAATATTCAAATATTGTACAGGAATCACAACAAAAATTATTAATTTTTTTAAATAAAGTCCAATGAATCTAAAGCTGTAAGATGCTAGCCGTCATATGTACATTTTTGTAAGTAACTATAAAATTTTTATGTACTGCATTTTTTTTTTCAAATTTATTTATTGTAGTTTTTTATGAGTTTTTTTTTTTAGTATTTTTATTTTTTTAATTTTTTTGTTTTTTATTAAACTATGAATCATTTTTGAAAATCTAAGTGGTGAGTAAAAAAGACAGAAAATGTATGTAAATAAAAGATTACATGGCAAATCAACATTTTGACGCCGGTTATTAAAATAATAATAAATAAAAAAAAAATTTAAATTATGATTGTTATTATTTTTAATGGACAGTAACTGACAGAAAATAATTTGTTTAAAGAAATATCTTAAAAGAAAAATATCTTAAATAAAAAGATTAATGGTAATTGATTTAATTGAAGGTTAACCAAAGAAATACATTTAATTCAAGATTTTGTTGATACTTGATGGCTAATTCAGTTTATTCGCTTAAATTTTGAAAAAGAAAATTTATGGCTATATAAGATTTTTCTAACATGTAGTATTATCCGATAAAAGAAATTGATATTATAGTGGCAAAATAAAATTAATTTGATTGAAAATAATGTTATTTAGTTTTTTCTGATATTATCCGTTTTTATCCGGCGTTATCCGTTTTTATCCGTTTTTATCCGATATTATCCGAACGTAAATTTAGCTGAAAATAATTGAATTCAAATCAAATTGATCGCTTGGTACTCAAAATTTTAGTAGATTTCTCATTAATTTTTACATTATTTTAGGTTCAATGTAATGGACGATTTTATGTAATATCCTTTATCCATAGTTCCCTTCCTCTATTACATTTAAAATGCCTAATTTCATCAGCTTTAAACTAATGAAGTATTCATAATTGGTAGATCGTCTTACAAAATATGCACAACCAAAAGGTGCTTATAGCACGTCATCACACATTTCAATTTTAATTAAATTTAACACAATATGAATGTTATATTGAAATTGAACCCATAATTCAACCATATCAACTGGAATTTTATAATAAGTAATAACTAAAAAAAGGGTTTAAAGTATCATTTTCATTTTTAATGAAACGTTCTATTTTTTTTAATGTCCTTGAAGACAAATAACATAATATGAAATATAAAATATGAATTAAGTTCAACTTATCGTATGCCATAAATTAGTTTTTATACAAAAGTTTTTATTTTTGAATGCTTGACTTTTTTTAGGTACCTACATTTTATAGATTCTGATTACGTTCTAGTTAAACAAAAATTGAATATTTTTTGAATAAAATATTAATATATTTTGATTAAAATTATTCCAAATTTTTTCAAAAGACAAAATCCTAGTTATAAATTCATTTTTTGGGACTATAATTTTTATTCAATTCTTTTTTTTTTTTCTAAGAAATGCTAATATCATATTTTATTTTTTTAAATTCTTTTTTTAAATAAATTTTTACAAATTTTCCAACAAAAAAATATTTAAAAAGCTTTTAGATAGAAATTAATTTTTTTTATTTTAAATAAATATTTATTCAAATTAAAATTCACTTTAAAAAAGTTATGCAAGAAATAATATATATTTCTCAGTGATTTTGATTTTATATAAAGCCCATAATCAAATTAATATTTAAAAAATAAAATCTAAAAACTTTTTCAATTAAAATCTAATTAAAAATTAAAAAAAAAAAATAAAATTTAAAAAAAAGTTTATATAAGATACAATATAAGTACAATTATGTAAGATATATAATATTATGTATAAGATACAATTTTATAGAAAATAAATATATTAAGTTAAAATATTTAAGGAAAATTATTCTAGTAAAAATAATTTTATAAATTCTTATTTTTAAAAAGAATTATTAATTATTTTAAAAAAGTTTCAAAATATTTAATTAATTAATATTATTTTAATATTAGTATTAACTTGCACTTGGAAATGATAAATTTATGAAATTGTTTTTTTGATTTAAAATTTTTAAAGATATTATAAATTGTATCTTATGATATTCAATATGGGACAAAATTTAAGAGCTGTGAAACAAATTATGTCAACAATTTTACATATATAGTAATAGGGCACATTGTGTATAATAGTGCTGCAATAATTGTGAGAGAGTTACTTGAGACGCTAGAGATGCATTAATCGGCTCTATAAATCTTAGAAACTGATATAATAATAGTTTAATACTATCCGTTTTTATCCGGCGTAAGGAAGAAGGTAAGTTTCAAAGTAATATATTTTCACATAAAAATAGTTCATTAATTTAAACGTTTTGAAATTAGCTTTAAATTTTAAGAAATTTGTCATTCTTAAAGAAAAGAAGCTACATAAAAATTAGAATCTCTAACCAATGGCGTAGCGGTTCAGACGCCAGCCTTTCAAATGGTAGATCTTTATGTGTAATAAGTTTTGTGCAAGATAAAAGATGGAGTACACAATTTAGCATGTATGTAATCTTTTCTTTTTTTGTGTATTATAACATAGGGCTTTCACATAACCGACCCACGGTACCTATTTAGGGCTAGTCTTTTTATTTCTGACCAGGTTTTTCTCGATAAGTCACATTCCCTCTGGACTGTTCAGGTTGTTCTTGGTCTTCAAATATTTCTCTAATCCTGTGGGTTCCAATATAGGGCTTGGCGTGCCATTGATGTTATTGACCGCCTTAGAATGTGACCAATCCACTTCCATTTCTTTTTTCTGATGTGTAATCATAATAGTATACAATTTAATTCTAAATTGTAATCGTCGGCTTGGTAATGACGACTTTGTGAAAATAACGATTAAAGAAACTGCAGCCTAATATAACTTAGTGAATGCCATTAACTCCTTAAACAATTGAATTAAAAAAAATAATTAGAGTCTCAGGAAACGTATAAATTTTTTGTAACCATTTTTTAGGACAAGTTGATTAAATAACACCGTTTTGTTCTATTAATTTATTTTAAATATTTTTACCTTAATAAATTACCACTCCTATTAACTTGAATACTTTTTATTAATTCGTTTTTATAAAAATGAACACTTAAATTACAAACAATAGAAATTAATAGTAATAATTAAATTCAAAAAATAAAAAATTTATTTTCATTCAAAACTTTTTCATTAGTGTTACACTTAAAAATATGAATTAAAAAATAATATCCATCTTAAAAAATAAACATTTAAATTAATTACAAAACTTAACCATTAAAAACAAACAACTAAATAAGTAAATTATATTTAAATAAAATAAAAAAATTAATTTATAATCCACCTCAAAATTAAGAAAAAATAATAAGAAACTTAAAAAAAACAAAAATTAAACTAAAAATATAATTAAAAATAAATAATTTTCATTTATATTTTTTTTGCGCATAACCTCTCTTTTCCTCATCAAAATTTATTTATTACAAGATTGTCTATACATACTAGATTTTATACTTCTACAAGCCAGTGCGGTCGTTTAAGAATTTAAAAAAGGAGTCTGTGCTTCTAAAAAATGGAACATTTAATTTCAAATAGGAGCCTTTTACAAAATACATACAAAGATTTTATGCAGCATTTAATTTCAAATGGGGGCCTTTTACAAAATACATACAAAGATTTTATACTTCTACAAGCCAAGAGTTATCGTTAACCAATTTAAAAATGTAGCCTGTGTTTGTAAAAAAATTGGAGCATTTAATTTTAAAAGTGAGCTTGTTACAAAAATACAGTCTAATTTATTTAAATTAATTTCTAATACTTACTAACACCCACTTAATACTTAATTAAAAATTCCTAATCCTAATCCTAATGTCCTTCCCAATCCCGATCCTTAAAACCAAACAATACATTTGTATTTAAGGTCCATACCAAGTTTTGTTTAAAAAAGGTGGGTGGTTTTAGTTGGTTAAAGTCCAACACTCCCCAGATAAACCCCGTACAGTGATTCAGGGCGGCTTTCGATGCTTTCCATCAAATCTCGCAAAAAAAAAAAAAAAAAAAAAAAAACACATATATGTATTTCATATTTGCACTTGATTTAAAATGACAATTCTATAATTACTGTTGTTCTATTCACATGTGTTTATTATATTTGACTTTACGTCAAATCACCAAATACAAGGAAGCATTCATAAATAAAATGTCATTTGCATTTGTTACGCAAACTGTACATTCACTACAATATACATAGTAAGCGTAATAAAGTTTTTAATGCATTAATAGTCCATTATTTTTGTATTAGTAAGTTTTTAATGCACTTTTTTATGGTCAAACTAATTTGGTTAATCTTTAATATAGAGTTATTAAAAAAATGTTCAAAACTTATATAATGTCATTTATTAAAAACGCCCTTTTCGTATCCATAATTTACAAATCGGTGTGTTTGTTTTCAGTAGCAGAGTAATCCTATTAACAAAAGTGGGCAAAAGATTCCGTTTGGAGCCAAAACGACAGCCCTGACTACTATACTAGTAAAAAAAAACCAATTTTTTATATTCTTTTAAAAGTATTGAGCAAAAAAAAAAACAAAACTATAAAATAAACTTTAATAAATTTATATTCAACTAAATAATAATAACGGTAAAAAAAGAAAACTTTTTCTTAAAAAAAAATAAACTTGTTATTTTAAAAAACAACGGTACTGACCAGGTGAGCAAGAAATAAATTTTCAAAAAAAAACATAATAATAATAATAATACAGTATAATGAAAGGATAAAAAGTAAAAAAACAACACGTTGTTAGAAAAGGACATCAATATGCAACATGTAAGTGTAATGAAAAAGGAAAGAAATACAAAATTAAGAAAAGGAAAAAAATAAAAAAATTAAAAAAAATCTATAGAAAAGAAAAAAAAAGTTCATTAAAATCTCATTTAAAAAAAAAAAAAAGTGCATATTTAACAGTTATTTCAATTTTTTTTTTCTTTTATTCTATATTTTATAGTTTTTCTCAACTCTATTGTTTTGAGTTTTTTTTTTTTTTTTTTTGCATTTTTGCGTCATTTTTTTCGTCTTAAAAATGAAATTTATATTTATTTTTTTTTTATTTTTCTTTTAATTTTTCTTTTAGTTTTTCTTTTTGGTTTTTCTTATACATTTTGAGTCCCTTTTTTTTTTTTTTTAATAATTTTCTTGTCCCCCATTATATTCACTTAAAAGCGCAGAAATTTTTTCAGTACCTATATACATAGAAAAAAATGTAAGAAAGTTTAAAGAAGTCTTTTCTTTGTTGTTGTTATTTTTTTTTCAGTGTGTTTAAAATATACAACTTATTGTTTTAGTTTTACTCTTTCATAATCAGTTTTTGTTATTTATAACGGTAAATTCCAAAAAAAAATAATTTCTAACTTATTTATAACGGTATAAATAAAATGTTAAAACGTTAATAATACTAAGGAATTTTTAACAGTGTAAGAATTTGAAGTTATATTACTGACAGTTATTTAATGTACCTATGAAACTTTTAAAATTAAGTTCTAAAAATTAGTTAGGCGCCGCCAACGTGTTAAATGAATTACATTAACATCTATTTTCAACACATTATCTGGAAATCGTTGCATTGATCCTCCAAAATTTAATATTTCGTATTTTAATTTCGAAACCTGCTGTTCTAATCCCTAACTACTAAAATAAACTAACTTTCTAACTAACTTAGTTTTATAGCTACCTAGTAGGGACTTACAGTTGTTAAGAAATAAAATTATTAATGTCTAAACTAAAAGTTTTCCTACGTTAAACATTTAGTGCAACATACAATTATCCCTTCATTGTTAAATAGTTAGAATAGAATTTATAGCAACTCGCGATTCGCAAGTCGCGATGAAACTACGCACTTATTACCTAAAGTTGGTAATGTTCTCATATATGTACAAAATAATAAAATTTAAGAAGCACAGTGAATTATTTATTTCTAATATGCTTTCAAATGTTCCGTTTTATCCTACATAATCTAAAATTCCTAATCCACATTATCCGAGATCCTCTCCTAATTCCTATTCGTAAAGTTATACTGTACATTTTTATTAAATTACCCACAGTAGGTGCATGAAATAAGACTCTTATGGACAGTACTCGTGTATATGTAACCATAGCCAAAGATTTTTAAATGGAGGTTTACAAACCCAAAAGCCCATTATCTGAGACTCCTCACCGAATTCCTATTCTCAAAGCCGTACTGTACATTATTATTAAACTTCCCACAGTATAGATGCACGAGATCTTTATGAACAGTACTCGAGTATATTTAACCAAAGCCCAGAGAGGTTTAAAATTAAGTTTTTTAAAACCCAAATCCCCATTATCACAGACTCTTCACCTAATACCTATTGGTTAAGCCTTACAGCAAATTTTTATTAAAGGTGTTATTCTTAAATTTGGATTTGAAAACCTCCTTTCTGAAAAACTTCTTTAGCTTTGGTTATTATAGTCTAGTACTGTCCATAAGAGTCTCGTACACCTACTGTGGGTAACATTTTCAAACGACCCTCTCCTTTTGATTTTTCAACCCGATTTTTAGAAGAGTTTAGCTAAACTGGTCTCTTGCCAATTTTATCAAACAATCGACCTTTGGTTGAATAATCCAAATTCCACTCTACACTAATTTAGAAGCTTAATGAAATAAATATTGTACTAAAAACTTCTAAATATCCTATAGTTGCCCAGTAATAACCCCTAAGAATTTGTTTAAAAAAAAAATCCTATAAAACTATAACTTTTTTAAACTTTATTATTCTTTCATTTTAAAGTTTTTGTGTTTTTTTTTTTTTGTACTTTTTACTTCAAATATTTCTTAACAATTTTATTTAAACGGCTTGACTATGTTGGACTCTAAGTTCCGTTGTTTTACCGTTTTTTTTTTTATCTGGTATATTTATTTTCTTAAATTTCCTTTTCCTTATTCTTAAAAGTAACAGTAAAAAAAAACAGAATGTTCAACAAGAAATGAACAACAAGAAATGAACAATTGCAAGTGAGCGGGTGTTGTTTTTGTAGCTAAAAAAATTTAAATAGAAGTTGGGATAAAAAAAAAAAATACTTGACTATAAAAAGTGAAATTTTGTTGTTGTTGTTTTTGTTCTTGTTTCTTACAAATGGTCATAAAAATAAGGAACAAGGAACTAAAAAGGAAGTTTTGAATAAACTTTTACAAAATTAAAAAAAAAGTTAAAATGGTAACAAAAAAATTAACGGGAAATACACAGGGACAAAAAAATGTAACGGTAAAATACTATAAATTTGTAAAAATCCGTTTTAGGAAAAGTCTTACTTTTAAAAAATTGGAAATTGTCCAATGGTAACTTTCGTTCAACAATTACTGTTCGATCAATTGGCGAAATAAAGGCCGAACTGTAAACTAGTTTATTGTTTTAGAAAATATTCTACAGATTGCAGTTAGATTACATTACAGGAACGAACGAACTTAAGTTTTCCATATGCCGTAATTTATAATTAGCTGATGTAAAGTCTTTAAAATATATTTAGAATGTTACATATTTAGATGCTAACTGTAAATCATTTAATCTTAGGACTATGCTAATGTATGGTTCACTTCATAGAAGTAAAATATTTTAAAAAAGTTTTCACTCATATTATCAAATTAGTGGATTGGAGTTAACACTTGGAGTTAAAATTACATTTCCCAAGTGTAAAAAAAAATTAGGATAATATGACTCAATGTTAGGTCTGGAAATTCAATGCTTTTAAGCTTGTCTAAAGCATCAAACAATCACAAAGCTTTGGTTATGTAGTTAGTAATTAGAACATCCATGAAGGGAAATTTTTGAAAAAAAAGTAGAAAGGTTGAATTAAAATCAGGTTTGCAAAAAACTCATATTTCGACTCAAGCCATCATGAAAGTAAAGTTTAAAACCTCAGATCCAAAACTTGGTTCCTATTATAAGCTAAGGAAATATATAATTCTAAATATTTTACAAAGTTTGAGTTGATTGGAGTTGCTCGCAAATTATCACTCCACTGAAATTATATTTCGCTCAATATTTAAATCTACTCATCTTATAAATAATCGGATATAAGTTGATTGAATTCACTCAACTCATATCCGATTAATTATAAGTTGAGTGAATTCAAACACTCAAATATTTTACAAAATTTGAGTTGATTGGAGTTGCTTTCAAAATATCACTCCGCTGGAAATTTAGTTTTACTCAAATGTTTGAATTTATCAACTTATAAGCGTATGCAAATTGAAATCAAAAATTGACTCAACTTAACCCAATTTTTCAGGCATACCATTGCACTATTCGATTAGAGAATTGCCCATTTCTGAAATCGTGCTCATATTGGCATTCTATTAAAAAAAAAATAAACTTTTTATAAGTAAAATGTTTATGATCCTATGAAAATAGAAAAGAAACCCTAAGAAAATTATCCTTCTATTTAGTATAAAAATAACAGTTTTTCTTTTTAAATTGTATATAAAAAAGTTTATGCATATTGTATACATATATATATATATTTGAATGTATATATATATATTTAACATTATGACAGTTTTTATTTACTGTTTTATTCACAATTGAATTTTAATGAAAAAAAATTGTATTTTACTTGTGTTTGCATAAAGGGGTAAGTGGGAAAGCAAAAGGGTCAAGAGAAGGCATCTGGTGGAAATTATTGGGTATTGTTTTCATCTTGGGTATAAAATACTTAAAAAAAACTTAGTCAACAATTTATAGAACAATAATATTCACAACATTTTTTTTTTATTTTAACGATTATTTAATAGTAATTCAATAGTTTTTTTTTGCAATTATAATATTATTTGTTACTTCTATTGTTTATTTTTTCAACTCAATTTAATTAGTTAGGTCAATTTAATTAACTCCATTTAATAATTGTAGTTATTTAATGATTTGAAGTGAATTTTTAAGAACAGGTGAGCATTTAATATAAATTTTTAATTATTTTAAATGATTTATTGATTGATTAATAGTTATTGGGTACGTTCAGTTTTTTGAAAAAGTTTCCTCGTATATTTTTTACTTTAATTCGATGATAATTTCTATTTTAATTAATTAAGAAGTTAATTATAGATTTAAGTGTTAATAATTAATTAGTTCAAATTATATTATGTATTCAAAATA
Organism: Dolichopus griseipennis; assembly: GCA_963082915.1. Taxonomy (NCBI): domain Eukaryota; kingdom Metazoa; phylum Arthropoda; class Insecta; order Diptera; family Dolichopodidae; genus Dolichopus; species Dolichopus griseipennis. Next base: position 30,741,084 of record OY720442.1, on the reverse strand, counting down.
ACCAATAATACCTAATCGGATAATGAAGATTAAAAGGAATTTTAGAAAGGTAACTAACAACCAATGTATACTTGACCCTATTGCACCAACGAAGTTTGATTGATAAAAAACCTTTACTAATCTAAAAATGAGTATTTGAATAGTGATAAGTGGTTGATTCACTAGGCCCAAGAACAATATTGTTGAATCTTGAACTTCTTTTAAATATTATATTTGTATTGATATTAACATAAGAAGGCTCGTAGAAACCCAACAAGTTAATTTATTACAAAAATGTACACTGTTTGCGGGAAATTTGCACCTTTGGTTTGGTTTGTACTGAAATAGGAACACCAGTTCTAAAAGTGACGGATTTAAACCAATTAGAAGCTATTGGAAAATGTTTTAACTGAGAATAAAACAATACACCCAGTTAGGTTTATAAATGTGGAGATTATAAAAAGATAAAATATAAATTAGAGAGAACTGTTTCTAATATTTGGATGTAATAAACAGAGATATTTTAAACATACAATACTGCACGGAAAGAAACCATATACGAACTGCAGCACCAATTAATTTTTGAAGGAAATAATCAGAAACAAGAGGAATATTGGAAGAAAAAGAAAGTTGGGTGGCTTTAAAGCATTCCGAAATAATATTGGAATCATAATTAAAATTAATAGTTAAATAAGATGATAATAATATGCAGATATTACAAGTCTTTAATAATGTGGTAATAAAGAAAAAGAATGATCCATTTGGCAATGAACAACGTACATGCGAGCCACAGTTAAAATATTCTGAAATATGATTTAAACAAACAGTTGCAGTCAAACATTTATTTAATAGTATGATTTTTATTACAGAGTATGTACTTATTTAATTATTTATTCATTTGAATATTACGTATTACACTGAATAACCCAATATTTATAAAGCCCTCCACTGCTAGGGCCATTGTGAGCTGATATTATAGAGTATTCAATTATCAATATCTTAAGATCTTCGAAATAATTCACAATAATCAAAATTTTAAAAAATTCACTAGACCATTATAGATTTTAGGATACTATTATTAGATTACACCATTTAATTATTTAATTAAATACGAGCATTATAATGTTATTCAATCGAATGGGTAAATTATAATTAAAACATTTTTTCCTGTAATTTCCCTGAAAAAAAACTAATAATCTACGTGCGGAGATCGAAACAGCATTATACCGATAGGTTAGGTATTTAGCTACTACTTCACCGAATCCCCTTAAAAAAATCGAGAAGAAGTAATAAAATTAACGAAAAATAAAAATTGCATACTTAAAGGGGCAATTTTTAAAAAGTTTATAACTTATTTATAAGTGATTATCAGTTTCAAATTGAAAATTCCACTAGAACCATTTTCAAATCGAAATTTATAAATCCTATAATAACCAGATATTTCTCTGTATTTGGTAAATATTTAACCGCTATAACGTTTAAAATAATTTAATTAATTAAACAAATTTTACATATTCAATATGAAAATTAATTTTTTTTTTTTTTTAAATGAAAATTATTCATTATATTGTTTTCAAAGTAATTTAACTGACCATCATTTTGGGGTGGTTATAGGATTTATTTATATTATATATATATATATATATATATATATATATACATTTAAATTTTGTGTAAATTGAACACAGGTGGATGATAAAATTTACAAGAAAATTACAAAAAAAAAACAAAGCAAATATTAATAATAAACTTTTTGTTTTTATTTCATTTCATTTCCCACTTTAATGTGGTTTTGGTTCCAATAAAAACTAGGAAGAATAAAATTTTTTTCAGGACCAAGTTCATAAAAAAAATAACCGTTATTTTGAAATTTAATGGATTGAAAGAATTTATGTGAAAAGTCCAAAAGTTTTTTTATTCTCTTTTTTTTTTTTGTCTTTCCTTGTACTTTTTTAATTAATTTTGTGTACCTTTTAAATAAAATATAAAAAGGAATTAAAAAAACAGGAAGAAGTATAGAAAGGACATTGACCACCATTTTTAATTTTTCTTTTCTGTTTTATGGTTTCTATGTACAACTTTGTATTTAAAATAAAAGTTTGTTTAAGATGAAGAAAATAAAAAAAAACAGAGAATACAAGTTCTGGATTGGGACTTATGTACATAATTGTGGCACATTGGGTTTTGCAAAAAAAAAATTATAAAAAAAACACAAAAACACAAAAAGTTTTATTTAAAATAATTTTTAACACATTTTTTAGACAGGAAGATTGATAGGACAGTTGAAAGTTTATATTCTTGCATTTATCATAAATATTTAAAAAGGATACGTTTTTAAAAAAAAAACATTTATACACACACACAAAAAAAAAATATAATAAGGAGTGAAATTTATTATATTTAATTAAAAACAAAAAAGCTTAAGATTATGTTAAAGATGCACATTAATAACTCTTAAAAATTTTTTAGAAAGTACAGTTAAATTAAAAATGTTCTAAGACGGGTATATATGCTTTTAATCGAATCATTAAACTCAGTTTTTTTGTGTAAGTTTATAATTTAACTAATTTAAAATTAAAATTTGAATTAGATGCTTGTCTTTTCTAATTATTTTGAACTCCTAAAACTTGATACTTATATTCGTATGTAGTTTATTGAAAACTCTAATTGTAATATGCTGTCAATTAAAAAAGAATGTAATGACAATTATTTGAAGTTATGAATAACTGATTCAAAAAATTTACGACCTGTGCGGAGATCAAAACCACATAGAAGCCACCGAAGTTCCTTGAAAATTCAATTAGAAGTAATTAAATTAAAAAAAAAAAAAATTGCATACTTTAAGGGATATTTTTTTTAATTTACATGATTAACTAAAACCATTTGATAAGTCGGAAATTTGTAAATTCAAGTAACAGAGATAAAAACCGCATTAATAGACAAGAATTTAATCTCTACGCCAAAGAAGCTTCTAAAACATTAATAAGAAGTAATAAAATTGATAAAAAAATTAAATTGCATACTTTAAGGGATAATTTTTTTAATTTATATGATTAACAGCTTCCAATTGAAAATTCCACTACAAAAATTTTATAAATCGGAAATTTATAAATTCAAGTTACAATGTGAATCATTGAGGTAAATGTTAATAAGTATTTAAGTAATTAAGTAATATATAAATAATTTAAATACTATAAGTACAAAACTGATTGAAAACTACAAAAATGAGTGGTCTAGGCCATAAAAACTTCAGAATTCTGAGGACTCCAGAACTCATAAAGGAGGAAACATTTTTTTAATATTAAAACTTCTTCCATATAAATAAAAAATGCAATACCTAAAATATTTATAATAAAATTTATTTATTTATTAAGAATTTTGTAAAATCCAGGGATGGGACAAATATTTCACAAATATTCTCCAAGTAAAAAATTCATACAAATATTAAAAAAATTAAAAATCTGAGTTGCCTAGGTAACCAGAAACCGAATGGAATACGGAAGAGCTTAGCAGTGCTTTAAGAAACTAAATAATCGAATTAATGAATTCATTTTCGGATTAATTTCATTAACACAGGAACTGTCATTTCTTCAAAAGCTTTAAATATTAATCAAATTACTTTCTTTAGAAATTAACTTTCTTAATTATTAGAAAGTGATAGCCTGGTAACCTACAAAATTATACTTAAAAAACATTTAATACTGACCATTTAATCTTTGATTTTAAAATATATTATTTTATAAGTATATATATATATATTATTAATTTATATATATGTGTTTTTTTTTTAAATTTCGATTTGGAACACAACTGATTACTTGCATTGATCTTGCATATTTTTCATTTATACAGGTTACAAGGTGTTAAATTCACACCTTTACAATAATAATAGGTTAAATTTTTTTTTAATTAAAAAATTTTCATTATTTTTAACAGTCGTTTACGTTGTCTTCGTTTATTAAAAAAAAAAAAAAATTTTAATTGCTTTTAACTGAAAAAATTTTTTTTCCATTTTATTCTTATATGATATTCTTTTATATGATCTTTTCCATTCATGTTTTATCATTTTTCTTTTATTTATTTAATTTTTTTTTTTGTGCATTCTCTCTTTTCTTTTTTTTTTGTCTCTTTCTTTTAATGACATTTCAATGCATTAATTTAATTTCAAAAGAGACCCAAAAAAAACCAATTGGATTCAGATTGCAATGCAATCAAATGAAATGGAATTAAATGGGATGGGTATCAGATATTTTGTAAAAAAAATTTTATTGAAACGATTTGCTTTTGCATCAAATGAACAAAAAAAAAATGAGAATGAAAATGAATTGAGGAAATATGGAAAATTATATGAAAAAAATAATTTACATCAGTAGTGTGTTTAAAACTGAAACAGAAGCCTTAGTATTGTTAAACTTTTGTTCATTTTTGTTTTCAACTAATGTGTCTTTCGCAAATGAATTGTCTTATCTTTCATTTGAGCTGTCACAAAACAAATATAAGAAAAACAAAAAAAAAAATGTTTTTTCCGGACAAAATTTTTGACCTAATTTTGTAAATTTCATATATATACGTAATTGAAGAATATGTTGAGTTGGTGTAAAGTGCATGAGTTGAATTAACTGCATGAAATGTATAATATAAATGTATAATATATATGTTAAAGCTTATCAAAAAAATCCCAAATCAAATATTAATAAATCTTATTTTAATACAAATATTATTACAGAGTCGTTCAAAAATTGATAAACACTTTCTGTTTTGATGCGTGACTTTTGAAGCTTGAATTCGAAAAGGGTTTGGATATTATTAAATTTGAACTTCATAAAGTCTATTATTAGATGACCTACAGATCTTTAAAAAAGCATATACTAATGCTAGGATTCGACTTGCAATAAAGTACATTTTCATCAGTGGAATTCTAAACCACTCTGTATTTTTAGATTTCGCTTCATTTTTATTTTTAAAAGTTATCAGTACAAGTTGTTGTTATACGCATTTGTCTAGAATTTTTTTGTTCTTTATATTATAATCGTACATAAAACAGAAATTTGGTACAGTTAATAAATCATGTTAATGTAAATGAACCAAGAAGAGTTAGGGTCCTTCTAATCGATTCATGTGCTGTCACAAGTAAATAGTATTTTAAAATATTTTATTTATTCGGTTTTACTAATTAATTGTAGGTTCATATTTTTTGTGTTATATGTGAATTTTAAAAAATTATGTTTTGAAATTTGAGTTAGATGAGTTTAATTTGATTTTATAAGGCGTCGGACAGGCAGCCAGCGAGGGATTTTTCTGCGATCAATATTAAAAAAAAATTACAAACATACAGGTTTTCATATAGGTGTCCAGATAGAAGAGTGACATGTGAGCGCAAAATTACATAGTAATTTCCTAGCAAAAAATCGCTGCGCTGCTTTCTGCGTATTTGAGGCCTATGTAGGATTGTAAAGCTTAGAAATATATCAAATTGTTTTAATTAACATTAGAATGGCAACAAAAGCTAAATTGGTTCCCAATTGGTGTTATAAATAATTGAGAAACCAATCGGACATAACCTAAAAAGATGATTGAAGAAATTTATAAAAAAACAAATATAAAGTCATGGCCTATGAAAAAAGTAGGTCATGTTCTTTAAGGAGACAGAAATAAAGGTCAGAATTAAAATTCAATAACTTGAGCGAAACTTGTTTATGAATAACAGTTTTATTAATAAGATGATCTACACGATAATGAAATGCAATCAATTTAATACAGTGGAATACACTTTTCAGCTATTTTATAATTGTATGGTATTATAAAGTGTATGGAACTCACTCAAATGTAAGGAAATTTATATCGGGTTCTAAAAAAATTTGAGCTAGAAATTTTTTAGAAATTAAAGTGTTTATATGAACTTTACAGTGGCTGTAGTTGTCATATCAATAAAAAAATAGTTTCGACATTAAAAAATTCACAATTAATTATTCACAAAAATTTAATATTCACAAAATATTTTAAATAATTAAATTTTTTCAGATAGTTCCATCCTCCGGAAGAATAAGAACTTTTAAGAATATTTCGAAACTGTACATAAATGCAATTAAAAAAATAAAATCGAAAATTTTAATTTTAATTTTCAAAAAAAAATATAAAAAATTTTCTCACTATAATTAACATAAAATAAACTTTACAACACTTATTCGTTAAATTTTACATAATAATTATTATATGTATGAATAAATGTGTAGATAAACTCATAAATATAATATAATATACATATAATATAAAAACAACACAAGGACCTACTTATCACATAATCAAAATCATTAAAACACATGTTTACATAAGTATATATACAACGCAATTATAATACATTTTTTTTTTCATGTTCAATATTCATATCATATCTATGTTTTAACTTTCACATATACATGTATTATAATGTATATTTTTGTGTATTTGTAGACGAATTAATATTTTTTTAAGATAATCATGTCTTTGTTGTTGTGTTGTTGTTTTTCTTTTCATTTCAGATTTCAAGTAGGTTTTTATTATATTTTATTTTTTATATTATTTTTTTTTATTATTATTATTATTATTATTTATATTTTATTTTTATATATGTATGTTTATTATATGTATTATTTATAATACAAACGATTAAAATTGTTATTTCAAAAGGCATAAATCAATTTTAATTGATCTGTCAATAGAAAAACAAAATAGAAAGAGAAAATAAAAAAAAAGAGACAGAATTAAGAGAAAATAATAATGAAAAAAAAAAAAGAACAACAATAACAAAAACATGGCAAATTAGTTATTGAAGATTTTGTACACAACAATTTTATTATTATTATTATTATATGATTTTTTTCTTTTGTTGATGCTACTGTTATTGTCGTTGTAGTTGTTGCTATTGTTGCCATAATAAATAAAATAATAAATAAATAAAAAGCAAAAAAAAACTTGACTTAAAAAAAAAAATTAAGAACAATTCAAGTGGGAAATTAAGTTTTTATTTCATTCCTATCTGGATTTTATTGAGGAAAAAAATGAATCTAAAAAAATCTAGAACGCAGAGGCAAAACAAATCCCGGCAAACAAAAAAAAAATTGGGTTTCGGTTTTTTTTATTATTTATTTCTTAAAAGAACATTTTCTACATACAAACATACATAAATATTAATATTAGTGGGTATATTGGATGTAAAACATCCGATACTACATTGATTTTGGAGTGTAGGAGTTCTACTTTTTTTTTATTTAAATTAAATGTACATATGTATGTATATATATATACTATTAATAGTATGAGTGCGTGCTAATGATTAATGTTCTGCTGCTGCTTAATGTCTGCTTTAAATAACAACAAAAAAAAACAAAAATGAAATTGGAAATTAAATGAAATATTCAAAAGATTTTGCCCTTTTTTAAATAAAATAAATAATAAGTATGCTGTGTCCACAACAAAACCAACCGCTATTACAGGAATAGCTTAATGTAAAGATTTTTTAAATAGATTTTTTGCCTACATGTGTAAAAAATTTTATCAAAACAATGTACCTAACGTTTAATAATTATTAAATTTTTTTATTTTAAATATATGCATGTATCTAATACGATACTTAAACTAAAGTAACTCATTCTTATGGTTTTTTTTTTTTGTTTTTTTTTAAGCGCTAATTGTTCAACTGTTAGACTAAGAAGCCTGTCTATACCATAGGTACATGTTGGAGCAGGAGGTCATATTATATTCGTGTTATTAGAATTGGTCTTATTGAATTCCATATACAATTTAAACATGAGATAGTATTATCCCCTATAACATGTAGAAACGTCTTAGATTTTCAATATTTACAATTCTATTTTTTGTTTATATTGTAATATTTTGTATTTGAGTTATATGGTATTCTATATCTGCGAGTTATATTATTCAATTAAATTATTTGTTTATATTTTCCATTGGTTTATTTTGTTATATTAATGTATTTTTTATTAAAGATATATAATTATTAATTATTGATTATGCCATTAATTTGAACTCAATGGCAAATGGTATCTGATTTGACTCGAAAACCAGAAAAGTTTTTTCACTTTCACAAGAATTAGAACCAGGGCTTTCCGGACGTGCCACCCATCCGTTAATAATTTCCAACAAGATTTTTGAAAGATTTCAATTCATACTTTAAAACTTCAGTTAAATTTAAATGTACTATTTTTGGTTAACAAAATATTCGAAGAAAACTTAAAAGTAACCATAGAGAAGTATCCCTTGGAGTTATCCGTTTTTCTCCAAAAGCTTATCAATTCAATATATTAACATAAAAATCTTATATAAAAAACTTGAATACATTCCGCTCAGCCGTTCAGGCTGTACACATGTGCACAGACTGACGTACATACGTACTAAAAGATGGACATCATAAAAAACATGTTTGATGGGTTCCTGCACACCCGAGAAATGCATGTATTCAAAAATCACAAGGTCCAATTTTTGAAGCGAAAACAATACCAACCGCTTATTATAATTCATATAAGCGGTTGGTAAAAAAAAACATTATTATTAAATTATTACATATTTTGTTATAAAATAAAATTTTATATTATATTTTATTTCATTTTTTCGGGACAATGATTTTCTGTGAGCAATAAAAGCTTTAACAATTTTTTCTAAATAAAATACATTCTATATTAAATACTTTTAGATATTTTGAATATAAAATAATAATTGTAAATATTTAAGTAAAAATTATTTAAAAAAAGTTCTTTTGTTAAAATATTAATATGATGATTTATGAGTTTTTCTTTTTTAATTTGTTTTGTTCGAACAAAAGGAGTGTCCAGACAGAATATACTATAAAGTTTATTGTGGTGATTAGACTTTAAATTTATTTTTTAAAGTGTTTATTTAAATTTTTTTAGGTGTTTTTGAATTGAGAATTAATAAATAAAAAGAAGTTTAAGGAATTCTGGTATAAAAATTTTTTATTTTCATTTTAAATTTTTTAATGTGAAATTTTGTATGGTGAGACGAAATATTTTCGAAAATATGCATTAATTTAAAATTAATTTTGCTTTTTGGGATACTTTAATATAAGTATTTACAATCCATTGAGTCGGAAGAGGCGTCAGAATGTAGGAAATAATGATGTGCAATATAATTTAATATTTTTAAAAGACCTAATATTAAATGAAAACTACTTAATAATTTTTAAAATAAAAGTTTTGTATATTTTATTTTTGTTTTAAGTTTATAGAATGCGGATATATTTAATTTATTAACATTAAATAAGTGGATTTGTACGATAATAATTTTATTAGTAACTAGCTAATACCCGGTGCGCGTTGCTGCGCCTCTCAATGGAGGTTTAATTGAAGTTGATGTTACTGCAAAAAGTTAACACAAAAATTACACACGGTTATCACATGTAAATTTTAAAATGTATGAAAGCAATCTTTTAAAACGATTTTCTAGAATTATTCTAGTAATTTGTGAAACTTTCTGTAATTCAAAGCAGTACAAACTACTTTCCAAAATTTGACGTAATTTACTTCCAAAAAATTTTTTTTGACCAAACGTAGGACCGACTATTAACAGACTCAACTCCATTTTCAAGTTGCTTCACACATAAAAAAATCGGTCAAATCGTTTCTAATTTAGAGTAAAGTATTGAAAAAACCTATAAAAAGCTGTTGGGCCGCAATGGGTTAATGCAACTCAACAAAACTTTTTTAGGGCTTTTTTTTAAGCCAAAGCACCCGTCGGCCCGACATGGGTTAACAAATTCCAAAACTGTTAATAGTGTCAACTCAATTCTCAAAAGCATGACGTATACAAAATTTGAAGTCAATCGGTCAAACCGTTTTCATTTTAGAACAAAGAAGTTTAAATACTTGCACCACAGCCCCAACTTGGCGGTCCGTCAGAGCAAAATTTTTGGGCCACGATTTCTTTCCGTCAACTCAGTTCTCACAGGGGAGCACGTATACAAAATTTGAAGAAAATCGGTTAAACCGTTTCTAATTTAGAGTTAAGTATTGAAAAAACCTATAAAAAGCTGTTGGGCCGCAATGGGTTAATGGAACTCAACAAAAATTTTTTTGGGGCTTTCTTTTTAGTTAAAGCAGAATTTCATAAAATCGGACAAAATTTGGACCCAAAATTTTTTTTGACCACCCGTCGGCCCGACATGGGTTAACAAATTCCAAAACTGTTAATTGGTCAACTCAATTCTCAAGAAGCATCACGTATACAAAATTTGAAGTCAATCGGTCAAACCGTTTCGAATTTAGAGTGAAATATTGAAAAAACCTATAAAAAGCTGTTGGGCCGCAATGAGTTAATGGAACTCAACAAAATTTTTTTTGGGGCTTTCTTTTTAACTAAAGCAGAATTTCGTAAAATCGGACAAAATTTGGACCCAAAATTTTTTTTGACCACCCGTCGGCCCGACATGGGTTAACAAATTCCAAAACTGTTAATAGTGTCTACTCAATTTTCAAAGAGCATCACGTATACAAAATTTGAAGTCAATCGTTCAAACCGTTTTCATTTTAGAACAAAGAAGTTTATATACTTGCACCACAGCCCCAACTTGGCGGTCCGTTAGAGCAAAATTTTTGGGCCACGATTTCTTTCCGTACCCAAAAACCCCTATATACAAATTTTCATGAAAATCGGCCGGGCAGTTTAGGAGCCAACTCGTTACATACAAACAAACAAACAAACAAACAAACAAATAAACAAACTTTCGCTTTTATATATATAAAGATAATAGCGTCAAGTAATAATAGCGATAAGTAATAATAGCTTCGATAAGACGTGAAAAATTAATATTGTTTTTCGATGCTTTAAGCGATGCTCCAATATAAACACCTCTATTTAAATCATGTATTTAGATTTCATACGTCATCCTCTTATCTTATAAAATAATCATACATAATTAAATACTTTAATTGGGCTTAAAAACAGGAGCACCGGATAATTAGATACACTGATTTTCAAAAATCGCTCGAACACTGTTCTCGTAATTTGGGATCATAAACTGCTTCAATATTTATAGTTTTATATGTTAGATTTAATAACTCGTACTTAATAGCCAAAAGAATATTCAGGTTCAAGCACTGAAGTTTTAGATGAAATATTTGTAATAGTAAAAAATTTTAGTGAAAACTGGGAATAGTGTAGTAGAGAAGACTGTGTCAATTCCGGAATACCCTTATACCATCATCCGGTTAATTACTTTTGGCAAAATTTTAAATACACAACATATTAGGCTTTCAGTTATGATTAAAAGAAAATATAAGTTAAAAGGCAGCTTTTCAAACCTCTTCCACTAAACCGCCTAAATTTTATTCAGACGTTGCTCATTAAAGTTAACTACTATTGACAAAATTTCAAACATTCTGCTGTATTATGTATAAAGTAATGCTCATGTGAAATATGAAGTTGTGTGACAACTATTGGAACCCACTCTACCATCCCAACTAAATTTTGCACTAACTTTGGCAAAATTTCAAACACCCAGCTTCTGTAGTTGTAGAATAATGCTCATATAAAAGAAGGAGTTGTATGGCAATTACTCGAACCCACTCTGTTATCCCTAATAAATTTTGCACAAACTTTGGCCATTAAAATAAACTATTTTTAACAAAATTTCAACACCCAGCTTCAATAGGCATAGAGTAATGCTCATATAAAATAAGAAGTTGTATGGCAGCTACTCGAACCCTCTGCAGTAGACCAACCAAATTTTGCCAAACTTTGGCCAAAAAACTGAATTATTTCTGGATTTCAATAGCGATGACAACTATGGCATAAAAACGAATTTGTAAAAATTTCAAAATCCCAGCTCCTTTATTATGTAACATAACTAAATCAATTTACTTTTCGATTCTGATCCGATCCATACCTTTGAGTCTATATATACCCCTTCTTCTCTGCGTGACAAACGTAATGGCAAATTTAGTATACCCTTTTGACTTACAGTCATACGGGTATAATAAAAGGAAACTAATCAGTTTTTTATTTACTTCATATACATTTCATTCAAACGCTCAATAGGTTCATAAGTATAGGTTCGCTCTATAGATTAAATATTCAAAATATAAAATTTATAATATAAATTTTGTTACCAAACTCCATTAGTTAGTTAATTTGTAGCTAGAAACAATTCTAGAAAATCTTCACTTACCTGAAAAGAAAAAAATTAAAAAATAATTTTAATCAAAGTGCATTTTTATAATAATTATATAACAGATATTATTTCAAAATCAAAGAATTTAAAATAGAACACTTATTTCTTTAATATTGTTCTACTTTAAAATTTAAAAATTTTGATTATGTGAATGAATGAATTTTACATTAAATTTAATAAAAACAACCAAATTTTAAACAAAATAATAATAAGAAACACATGTTGCGTGTTAAATTTCGAAATTTTGTTAAATCCATTAAAATTCCATTCAATACAATAAAAATAAAATTTTCTCTGATGTCTGTTTATGTTTAAGAAAAACAAAATGAGTCTGGAATTTTCTTATATAGACTTCTAACATTTTTCTTTGTATAGAGTTTATTTAAAACGTGTTATTGTTTTCTTTTGTCATTTCATTATCTCTTTTTATTGTGAATTAAATTCTTCAATTCACATTTCATGTCATTTAAAAACTCATCTTTCTATTTTTCACATTATCAACAAATGATGAGTTGATTAAAGAATAAACAAATCGTTTGCATGATCTGCATGATGCAATAGATATTTCAAAATTTAAACAATAGATTACTGATTTTTTAAAAATCATTCTGTTTCTTTGCATTTGTTTTGTTTTTTTTTGACAGAAGTGAAAATGGAATTCACGTTTTAAGTTTTCATCAATTCTATGAGCTTTTTATTAATCAGAAAAAATATTCACAAAATATTTAGAATATATGGTAACACTTTAAAATAAATTCTGAGTTCCTCAAATTGTAAAGTTTTATACAAAACTAAAACAAATTTAACAGAAGATTAAAATGTGTTGCAAATATTAAGTGACATATAGGATAGTAAGGTCATTGTAATTTTATAAAATAAAACGTCACTTAATTTTGAAATATTTCAAAAATGTTTGGGCAATCCTTTTTGATTCAGGTTTAAATTTGGTAAATTATAATTTTAAGACTTTGGTTAAATGATTTCGAATCAGGAATCCGTAAATGATATTCTTAGCAGGAGAGCGTCATACAAAATCTCGGTTTAGAAAATCTCTTTATACACAAATGACTATAGGTCAAAAGGATATACCAAATTTTCCATTACGTTTGAGACGCAGAGAATGAGGGGGTAAATTTAGATTCAAGTAAATGGATCGGATCAGAATTGAAAAGTTAATCGATCTAGCTAAGTATTTCCGCTATTAAGTATTTTAGAGTCGACTACAAAACCCGAGAATGGAATTTACTAAACCCAGATTTCAACGTTGTCCTTTTGAAATAAATTTCAAAACGAATTTTGTTTTTTAACTTTAAAAATATTTTAGTATTAAATTAAAAAAATCCTCTGAAAATAATTAAAAAAAAAAAAAACACTTTAAATGAAAAAAAACAAAAAACAAAATCAAACCTGTTCATAGCGTAACATCTCTAAAACTTGAAAGTACATCATTTCAGCTTCATTTTTTGGATCAAATGACATATTATTATCATCAACTAGTGTTATATCACCACCGGTACATTCTGTATATGACAAATCATCTGAATCATAATCAGAACGATCTTCAAAATCAATTTCAATTTCACCACCATCATCACCTTCATCTTCATCTTCATCATCATCTTCATTTTCATCCTCTTCAGTTGCAGTTGTATCATTAAAACTCACCGTACTGTTAATATTATTTCTAAAATTTGATTTTGTTGAAATAGGTAGACTATTACTGCCACGAGCACTACTAATACAGCTACTATAACCGCTAACACGTTTAATTAAATTAAATTTACCACTGCCAACACTACTATATAAACTGCTACTATTTCTTGCACTCCCGGTACCATTTGTTGATGTTGATGATGAAGTGGAAGAGAAACGATCACGTCCTTCACTACTACTATTACTATTACTTGTAGTTGTTGCTATAGTATCACGATTACGTTTTTTATTGCTGTTGCTACTCCCCCCAGAACTACAACTATTTGTTCCATTAACACTACCGCTATGTTCACCATCAGTTAGTGTTGCGTATGATGAACGTGATGTTGTATTAACATTTGTTGCCATACTATCATTATTACTACATGTTTCATCTTCATAACTGCCATCAATTGATTTTGTCGATTCGGATAAATTCGTTGAGTACAATGTACTCTGTGATTTTTCAATTGGTGAGAACATACGCATTTTGACAGATAATTTTGTAAGTGATTTTGTCAACACGTTAATTAGATTTGACAGTTAATGTTTTCTTTGAATTTTAATAATAAAAAAATTTCATTTACACTTAATTAAAGATTTTTTTAGTTTTGGGAGTCATTTTTATCTTATTTTTTTAACAAAAAAAAATATTATAGTTTCAAATTTCGTTTCGAATATTACTTTCCAAAAATTCTAATATGTATTAATGTTATTAATCACTTTTTTATTAATATTAAAATTTATTTTAGGTTTATTTGTTTTTATTTGACATTTATTTGAAATAAATTTTGACAGTTGATTTAATTGTTACAATTTTAAATTAATATTAAAATATTGATTCAATTATTTTTATTTAATATTCTTTTCATTTAATTTTTTACAAATAATTTTATATTTTTGAAATATTCTGTAAAATAATTATTCAAAATAAATAAAATTTAATTATATACACACATATACACACGTATATAAAAATACTTAATATATTTAGTTAAAATATATACAAGTGTTTATTGGTTAAAATTCTAATTTTAATACCTAAGAAAATCAATAATATTATATTGATCAACTTTAATCTATTTATTTAGAATTTTAAATTGATCTCTTAAATAAATATTAATTTTCTTGTTGATTGGATTTTAAAGATAATTATTTCATTAAAATATTCTGAGCATATATACCATATGTACAATGTACTTTCATTTTAAATCTTGACATTGTCGTATCTATAGTTTGTATAACATGTGTATCTATAGATAAAGTATTTTTTTTCAAATAGATTTTGATTTATAAATAAATATGTTTGTTATAGATTGAATTAAGAATAAATAAAATCTAAATTTTAAAATTTGAATTAAATACAATAAGGATTCAACATAGGTAGGTATGTGTACAGGATATATTTTAAGAAATTCTTTTTATTGTTTATTGTTTTATAAAATTTATCAAAATAATTATTTAAAATTCTTAAAAAACAAATACAATATCATAAAATGGAAATATAAACTAAATATAAAATATCCTTGAAAATTTTACATTTGTAAATATGGAATAAGTATATGTAAAATTTTGAAATAGAATTTTAATAAATTGAAAATTTATTGAATCTAATTTAATTATAAGTACTTGTATCAAATAGAGTTATCAGTTGCATTTTTATAATAAGGACAATAAATTCTAATTTAATTTTTTAATATGTTAAATTATAACATGTAATTATTTAATATCTTTTTTTAATTCCAAAATTAAAATAAATTGGAAATGTTTTATTTCAATCAATAAGGAATAGAGTAGTGGCCCTTGTATAGCTGCCTTTATAAACTTGCAATACGTTCAGTTCGAAACACTTATAATGTTTTAAATAATATAAACCTACTATCGCTTTGCTAATAATATTATTCTAAAAACTTGTCATGTAATATTACAGTTTATTTAGGTTGTAAGTATTTACCTCCTAATCCCATGAGTCTTGAACAAATTGGTTGAGTTTCACCAAATATAACTGATCTAAACATTTAAAGTTATCATGTTGACGGAGTCCCAGACGGACACACTTGGCTAAATTAGTTTACTTGTCGAAGGTAAATTGATCCAAAAATAAGGGAAATTTTTAAATTTTGAGTCCTAATAGCCCTTCAATGGAGAAGACTCCTAAATTTTTACTAAGCAAGGATTTAATTCCACCTCCCCCCGACCAACATTTTAAGCTTTAAATTTTGTATATTGTATATACAAGGGCTTAAAAATAGCAAAATTTAAATTTTCAGTCTCTTACAGCCCCCAAACAGAGGGCGTAATAAAGAAATTTTCTTAACCGACTACTACTAGTTTCAGAGCATCTAACTTTTTCCAAAACATTAAGTTTCTAGACTAAGCCGTTCTGATGATATGTGAGGCCAATAATTTTGCAAAAATTGAGTTTTGCATAATGGTAAATTTTAGTTTTACAGTAACAACGCTATATACATTATGGGGGCAATATTTTTATGAAAATTTGCTAAAAATGATTTTTCATATTGATTTAATTCATATTGGCAACACTTGGAAGCTTAAAATTATTGAATTGCTTAATCTTTAAGAGTACAATCATCAAAAATCCAACTAACAAACAGCTGGTCACTCTTTTTCTACTATAATATTGTAATCAATTAAATTTATACAAAATTGTAAATTTAGTATATTATATACTATATATATATCATTATTATCTGTATAATATTATCATCTTTCAAATATATAATTAAAATTTTTGTATTTTCAATAAAAATCACAAAAAAAAAAATTCCAAAGGATTTTCAGGATAATTCCTAAAGATAATCTGAATCTTAAAATTGGAATTTTAGAATTAAAAGAATTTACGTAAAATAATATAAAATCAAAAATAATTTGAGGTTAAGGTAATGATAATAATTAAAGATACATATATAAATATATATTTTAAGTAACTGTAATTTGGATAAATAAAATTTTTAATTAATGATTATATGCAAATTAAGGTTTTACAGATGAAGGATATGGCATCATTTTCAATTAATAAGAATATAGGTATATATAATTGATTTAATAGGTAAATTAATAAATGTTTAGGAAAGTTTTTTGAATGTTTTTGATTACAATTTAAAAAATGTTCACACACTTATATATGTTCATAAAATGATATCTAATTATGTTAAAATGTGATCTAAATCGATATTCTTTTATATTGGTTATTGTGGTTTAATTGGTTTTTGTAAAATTTTAATGAAATTTAAACCTTCATATTTAATTATAAAATTTAGAAATGATATTAAATGTTGGTAATTGGATTTTGTAATAAATTGCTAATCAAGTTTGATAATTTATTCGTATTTGATTTCGATTCTAATACGATTAAAAATATTTTGGATTATAAATTTTGTAGATTTCGATCCAATTTCAATTGAAAAATTTAGCGTTTTCGGACGCTAGGAGGGAATTAAAGTACAGTTTATTCTTATCATTTGCATCTTTCAGGTATAGGTATCCGAGAAACCTCGGAAGCTACCTTTTAAAACTGTGCAATGTTCCTTTAGATAATGTGCGCCTTTAACACATTAAGAACACACCATTTTTGAACCCTTTTTGGGGATGATGAAAATTTGCTGGGATATTTAGGAGAAAGATCTTCTTAAATTAAGCTAAATCGTACATACGAAATATGGTTTCTTAAATATGATGAGCGCATGACAAACGAATTTCCATAGGTCTAGTTACGCCATTCGGTTAACTTAACTGTGCAGGGATGAGCATGAGTTCCTCTCCTTGTTTTCTGTTGCAGAATCCTGAGTGCAGTCATAAGTTGTTTAGTTTCTTTAGAACAGGTGTTAGTTCCCACAATATATCTAAAAACAAGGTCAGTGACCCAACTGAGTGGAATAATGACGATGGCTGAGTGGAATAAGAGTTTAGGTAATACTGAAATAATTTATAAGAAGAACTTCTCTATTTTGCACTTTATAATATATCCCAGCCAGAAATTACGATGATATCAGAAGTTCTGAGATTTACAGCTTCAAAAAGCCATATTAATATTTCCTAGATTCATTACAAAATTTAAGTAACATACAAAAATTTAAAATTTAAAATCTTCCAATAATCATTCCAAATGTTATCAAGCGAATTTACACTTTATTTAACACTAATCTGTTGATAACATTGTCAATTGAGTTATTTGACACCACTTTCTCGCATTTCTAGTAAAATTATTCATTTTAGTGTTAACTGATGGATCAAATCCATTTAAACCTGTTGATTTTTTTTTTTTTGTGTTTATAAAACACATATACTTATTAGATGATAAGGAATTTTTTTAAGAACATGTCCTGAAAACTTAATATTAACAATGACATGACTACATAAAATTACAACGTTCTTATAGAGCCTCATTTATATAAGTATTAACAGCAGCAGTATCAGCAAAATAAAAAAAAAAAAAAAATAGAAGAAAATACCAAAGAAATGGAAAAATTTTCTGCAATTTTATATGCAACCAACTAATATATTACATATACACATACTGCAACAGTATATCGTAACCAGAAAAAAAAAACGAAAACAAACATCTCCTTAGAATGATAATGTAAATACTTTTAAGGTGCCTGTTTGCTTGCCTTCATTTTAGATGCAGCAGTACAAGAATTTTAACACCAACTTAAAATACATAATCCTAATGTAATCCTTTAACATATTTTAGAAATTTTTAGTTGTTTTTTTTGTTTAAATTTATTCGATGGTGTAAACGGTACATTTAAGAAAGAAAAGGACAGATATAGGGGAAAAAAAAGAAAGAAATAAATAAGAACATATTTTAACGTCATCATAGAAAATCTCTAATATTCACTACTAATGTTTTTAGTCTTTTCTATTCTTATCATAGACTGAACAATTTTAAAGTAAAATTTTCTTTAAATGCAATGCAATGAGTAGAATAGAAAAATCTGGTCATTTAAAGTTAGTAACTACACTGTTGCTACAACAATAAAAACTAATATACTGTTACAATTTACGAGTAATAGAATGCTGCATCATGATTTTTAATATTTTACCCAGATTGCTTTTAATTTAAAATTTCTGCAAATTTACTTAAAATTAATGTACTGTTGATAGTGTGTATTAAAAAACCAAATAAAAAAATAAAATGAAAAAATAACGGTATTTCCTCGAGGTGAAAATTAATACGAAAAACTAGTATAAGGATTTTGATTTTGCACAAGAATGGTTAATTTTTATTCAATGAATTGATTACAAGTGGTTTCTGGAAGGTATATAAATTATTTAAAAGGAATTCATGGTTTTGATTGAAGTGTTCTTGAAATCATTTTCAACAGAAGCAAATAAGATCCAGGATCAAATATTTGATTGCTTAAGTTACACTGTGGATTTTTTTAAACTTAGCAAGCCTTGCAGGCATGCTTGAACATTTATTACCTTTTTTACTTTGTGCTGGTATCAAAACCTACTGATTATGTCATTAGCGCGCCCTCTAACCTTTCAAAGTTTTAGTTTAATCTTTATATTTGAAATTATACCTCCGGTAGTTAGAACTGTTAGAACTCTTTTGAACTTAATTTATATAAAATAGAATAGAGAAGTTTGCAGATTCCAATGTCGGTAAAATTGATATAAAGCTAATTTACCGAATGAAATCAATTAATCCAATTGCGTTGGAAACAGAAGGTGAATCGAACTGAAGGTTTTTTTCCCAAACCCAACAAAATGAAATCACGTTGAAAAAAAAAAATTTCTCACACCATTCACAAAAAATACAGAAAAAGAAAACAACCGTCAAAAATAAAATAATTCACAGCTTCTTGTATTGCTGGGATGTTGTACGTGTCCCAATAGAATTCAAAATGCCAACTGCAACACGGAAAATGAAAAAAAAAACTTTAAAAGAAAATCAACAGAGAAAAAGAAAAAAAAAAACTTTTGCAACTTTTATTCTTACAATTGCAATAAAGTAAACAACATTTTCAACATATTTTTTTTTGTTTTCTTATTCTGTTTTTGTTGCAAATAGAAAAAAAATATGATAAGTTGAAAACAGTTTTTCTAAGAATTTTCCTCAGAATAAAAATCAGGAAAACAAAAATGGAAAAAAAGGAAAACAAATGGAAAAAATACATGGAAAAGTTAATTGGAAGTTAGGACGATTTTTTTTTTCAATTTTTTTTCTCATTTCATTTTTACAAATCACTAGCTCTTTATTGAAGCGTTGCAAATTAAAATGTTAAGGGATCATAGTTTTTTTTTACAAATAAACTAGTAACTGCAAATTGAAAGATATTAAATTTAAGAAAATATGATTATTAGGAAAGTGAATAAAATAATAAAAAATAATAATATTAAAGTTCGTAATACTGAACAAAATCAGTGATAATGTGATGAAAGAAATTTAATTCTATAATTCTGTGAACTGTGAAAATATTGAGAATTTTTTATTCTATTTCCATTTTTTTTCCCCATCCTTACTTTTCAGGAAGTCATTGTGCAGTAGTTCGGACGTTTATCCCAGTATTTTATTGTGATGGCGAAATGATGAAGCGAAGGGCCACAGTGCCAACGAACTAAGGTTTGTTTGAACATTTATCCACGCATGGACTACTACGTGGACGATTTGATTTTGATAAGAGGACATGTCACACTACCACTGATTTAAAATTTGTTCGAACATTTATACCAACATTCTACGGAGTAACGCTTTCTTGATGTGAAAGGGTCATATTACTACTGAATTAAGGTGGTCTGTCTTTGAAAAAAAAATTTAAATTGGAATTATCACCAATTTAGACGGGGAAATTCTATACAAAATTCATTTCAAGTCCGTCTTAAGCTTCATAGTTGAAACAGTACGTTTCTTACCATTGATTTATAATTCAATAATTTTAAAGATTAGTGATGTATTTAAAATATGTTTAAAATATGTATGCTAATATTCTGTATTTGTTTAAATTAGCTTTTTAAAATAGTTATTCCGTTTTTGTTGTCTAAAATTTTTTTTTTTTTTTTTTTTTTTTTTTAAGCGCTAACTGTTCAACTGTTAGGCTAATAAGCCTGTCTATACCATAGGTATATGTTGGAACAGGGGGTCATATTATATTCGTGTTATTAGAATTGGTCTTATTGAATTCCACATACAATTTAAACATGAGATAGTACTAGGCCTTATAACATGTAGAAACGTCTTAGATTTTCAATATTTACAATTCTATTTTTTGTTTATATTGTAATATTTTATATTTTACTTATATGGTATTCTATATTTGCGAGTTATATGATTTAATTAAATTATTTGTTTATATTTTGCATTTGTTTATATTTTTATATTAAAGTATTTTTTATTAAAGATTTAAAATTATTAATTATTGATTATGCCATTAATTTGAACCCAATGGCGAATGGTAGCTGAGTCGAGTCGAAAACCAGAAAAGTTTTTTCACTTTCACTAGAATTCGAACCCGGGCCCTTCCGCATGAAAGGTCGGCACTCAACCACTGTGCCACCCAGCTGTTAAAAGACTCGAACAAAAGCGAATAATAAAGGCATCAAATAAAATTTGAAAGTTCCAATGAGTTGGCCAATAAGAAACTTTTAGTAGCTCTGGAAACACAAGCGAAAGTATTAATATAAAATATACGTAATCCTAAGATATAAAATTGTTAAAAACCCTTAAGAATAAAGGCTAACAACAGATTAATATCAATCACATCAGAAAGAAGTTAAATTCGATTCCTTCAGTCCAATTTCCAAGTTATAATAAAAAAGTCTAATACCATTTTGAAATTTCAAAAACTAGATCTAAGTTCATGTACAAGTTTATCTGAATATTGAGTCACTTAATTTCTGAACTAGATTATACTTATCAAACTATAAAGTAATTCTCCTTTAGGAGTTTCCAAAAAAAAGATATTATAACTTAAACAAATTTTAAATTCATTTTATCTTTTTAAATTTAAATCAATTTTCAAATACTTTTTTCCGAAAATAAATAAATAAATTGATTAATAAAAAAAAATTTTTAGAACTATTTCTGCATCTGGTATCCAATTTAAATTCTTTTAAATTGTTTAATTTAAGAATAGAAGAAAAAATTAAAAGAACAGAAAACTTAATTTAAGATTCTCACCCAATATGTCACCTACATTCTCTTCTTAATAAAAAGATATTTAAAATAGTATAGACTAGTTTTTTTTTCAGAATTTATTCCTTTTTCTTAACCCGTTTTCTTATCATTTCATTTCTTGAGATGTTAAATATTGAAAAATTTATTTAAAGAAACATCATTCCAAAAATTTTATTCCATTCCTCTGATATTCCAATTCCAACTTCCTTCAATTAATTCAAATTTGATTCGAAGCAAGAAAAGTTAAAAGAAATAACGGTATTTCCTCGTTTTTTGTCTTCGTTTCATCAAAATGATATTCTAATTGGCTGAATTCCAAAATAATTTTCCAAAAAAAAAATTGTTTTTTATTATTGCACAAAGCTAGACAAATTTTATTTTAATTTTATTCCTTCAAAAATCATAGATAAATATATTCGTTTCAAACCACCCTCCAATTTACAAATTAATTTTTCATCAATCCTATAAATTTTAATTTAAACAGACTGTAAATCTGTCTCTTTTTTTTTTGTTGGTTTTTTTTTTTTTTTTTGAGATAATGTAAACGATTGAAAATATTAGACTTGAATCTAGAAGATAAAAATTAGATTGAATATATAAGACTTCTATATTTGTTAGTCTCTTCGAGGTTCCTATTTGAGAAAACTTCAGAGTGCTGCAAAAGTGTTGAGGGAGAGAGTATAAGAAAGGAAAAGAGAAGGACGAATAGACTCAAAATAGCAGATGAATGAAAAGAGTAAAAAAAAATTTAAATTAAATAAAATATTCATTTAGGCCATTGTCAGTCAATTTTTTTATTCCAATATTCTAACAGAGACACAATTAAATACAAGTTTTTGTGAGCCATTTTTAAATTCAGTTTTATATTAGAGTCTGTTTTTTTTTCCAATTTAAATTTGCTTTGACACATTATTTGATTCATGTTTCTTCTTTGGTTTGTTAATACAGGAGGTTGAGTACAAGTTTTGTACTTGATTGCAGATAATATTAAAAACATTTGTTTAAAAAGAAATTGAAACGAATATAGGATGCGTATGCCAAAATATTTTTATCGGGATTTTTTTTTTTAATTCATCCTATTTTTTTGTAACTGAAAGATTTGGTATTTAGAAAAACTTAGAATTAAGTTTGCAATAGTTTTTGGGGGTATTATAAAATTAATATTTTATAGTCATGATTTACATTAAATTTTATTCGAATCAATTTGGCATAGTACTTTAAAAAAAAGTAATCATTTGGTAATTGATCTAAGGAATACAAATAACAAACTACTGAAGTTGTGCAATACTTATAAAAGGTGGTGTATTTATTTGCCAAATATCAGTGCTAAATAATTGAATCATTTTGGTACTCTAGAGTAAAGTACTCTAAAAGAAGTAATCATTTGGTAATTGATCTAAGGAATAAAAATAACAAACTACTGAAAGTTGTGAACTACTTATAAAAGATGGTGCATTTATTTGTAGAATATCAGTGCTAAGTAATCGAATAATTTTGGCAAAGTACTCTAAAGAAGTAATCAATTCCGTAATTGATGAAAGAAATAGAAAAAACTAACTTTTGAATGTTGTGAAATACTTACAAAAAGTGGTGCATTTATTTGCAGAATATCAGTGCTAAATAATCGAGTCTTCGGCAAAGTACTCTAAAAAATGTAATCATCCGGTAATTGATCAAAGGAATACAAATAACTAGCTACTGAAGTTTGTAAAATTCTTGTAAAGGTTGAGTATTTATTTGTAAAATATCAATGATTAGTAATCGAAACAAATAGCATTAAAAGTAATCAATTCAGTAATTCATTGAAGAAATACAAAGAGCACAAGTAACTTAATAGCTATTAGATAGATAATTGCAAGAGTTATAGTTTTTGTTATTAAATTTAATAATTTATGTTGAATTGGATATTTATTGTATACATTAGAAAGGGCTTCAACAAACCATTTAAGTGGAATCCTTAAGACCTGCTTGAGCTGGAGTGAAAAAAATAGAATATGGCCTCACTAAATATGATGCAGCATCAAGAAAACCACATTTATAAAACATATTGCTACAACTTTCATACAATGTAAAAATTGTTGTGCTATTTTTATAAAGCTTTTATTTAATCATAAATCAATTAATGAAAATTAAATTACGTTAACAAAACTAAATATAAGTTATAATTTTAATTGAAAGTTATTTATTGGATGAAAAACTGAATAATCTACTAAATCAATCATAAGTCATAACTCGCCTTTCATTTTATTTCCACGAGGAAATACTTTAAAATTTTAATAATTAAAATTTGTCCCACTCTATTTTCTTTTACCATTTGGAATTTAAAATTTAACAGATTTCCCGCAGCTTAAGTCTGCTAATTTTTTTAAACATTTAGTTTTTTTTTTTGCTTATTATTAATTTCTTATTTCAGTTCCAATTTTTTTTTTATTTGCATGTGACTTCCTACAGACGTATTCTTATGTTGTGAAAACACAGACAACGTTTCGTCGTCGGTTAAAAAGAAAAAGAAGGAGAAGAAATAAAGTGAAATATTTGTTTCAACTAATTTTATTCAAATTAGTCTTTTGAAAGAGATGCAATTCAGGTTCATTGAAAAGCACTTTGAAACATTCATTTTCAAACTATATAGATATACAGTGACGCGCAAAATTATTCGTTCAATTTTTTTTTTATCAAATTTAATAAGAGGAACATATCCGGAGCAATGGCGTATTGATTTTGATAACAGCTTAACTTGTCAAATTTGTAGCAGAGGTTCATTAGAAAAATTAAAACTATATATATATATTATATATACACATATATAAAAATAAAATATTAACCATTTGTCATATTATTTTCTATTTGTAGTGGTTTTTCTTCATATTTTCGATTTAGCCGGTTATAACTTTCCTCGTCTGAAGCAGTACATGTTCTGATTTCGATATAAAAACCTGTTGGGGGAGATTCAAAATTTTGAGTAATTGTCACCTTTGAATGAGTTAAAACTTTAAATATGTTAAAGTCATTACTTCTTTAATACATTTAAAGTTTTAACTCATTCAAAGGTGACAATTGCTTAATATTTTGATTCTCGCCAAACAGGTGAGGTTCTGTCCTTAGAAAGGTTTGTCTTTAAAATGTATACATAAGATGTAGTTAGGTACTTAAGTAAGGTCCGTCCTTAAGATGCTCTTAGGTTTACCCTAAACTAAAATATACCGCGGGAAGATTCTTAAAAAAGAAAAATCAATTTTTGAATTTGCATTTTATGGATCACTGTATATAATATGCATACGCTTTATAATTTTTGAGAGTTAAAGTGAATTTTTTAGTTATCATTTCTATATTTTAAAAATTCTGTTTAAGCAATTAAACATTGCGCGTTTATTTTATCATCTAATATAGACTGTGTGCATTAACAAAAAAAAAACCAACGGGAATTTGAACGAATAACAAGATATTCAAATATGAAAAATAAAAACCAAAAAAATTAAGCATAAAATTAGTAATGAATTGCCTCTAGACGTTTTGAATGACGCGTTTTTAGTTTCAAACATGTTATAAAAAATGAATTTGTACTTGAATTTTGATAGAGAAGAAGCATTTGTTTTTTGCTTTTATTTTTTTTTAATTTGTATTTTTAAATTGCAAATTTAAAAGTTTTAGCGCCTATTAACGTATCTTTTAAGCAAGCTAAAACTCAATTTAATATTAGGAAATAAATATATGCCATACTCTGCGTCTGTCAGTCGTTTTGATTATGTTAAACTTTTATAAATTTTTAAACAGTCTTTTTAGGACGAAAAAAAAATTTTTGTTTAATTTTGATGCAATATATTTGTTTCAGTGCGCCAGTATCTCTCCTCTTCTGCTTTCAAGTAACTATTAACAGCTGCACTAACATATCTTAAGTGAGACTCAAAAATAAAATAAATTTTATAAAATCTGTAAAAGTTTTGAAGAGTTCAAATTAATAATACTTGATTTACCAAACAATCAATTTGCGCACTGGAATTAAGTACTTTTGACAAATAAATTAAATAGGCGCACCAATATGTTCTAATTTAGATCGCCAAAAATTAAATTAGTATTTCAAAATCGTGTGTGAGTGTTTGGAAGAATTTAAATAAACGATAATTAATTTGCCAAAATTTAATTTTGCGCACTGGAATTTTAGTGCTGATTGCATTGTCACTGAATAAATTTAAAATATGTTTTATATTTCCCATATTTTCAAACCATATCACAAAATCGCTGTGAATTAATATTTACAAATTGAAAAAGAAATTTCTAAAAAGCAGAGTGCGTTTTCTGTTTTAAATTTTTTTTTTTTTTTGGAAAATTAATTTTTAAATAATATGCGATGATTCATTTTTCTTTTGCGTTTTTTTATTTTATTTTCCTAGTCGAGATGATAGATTAAAATAGAGTGAAAGGGATGGAAATTGTAATTTAAGTATGAACGCCTTATAAAATAAAATTTAAAAAAAAAAGTAATAAGAAATATCACGAACATTTGTAATATATCATTGCTTGCAAAAAAAAACAAAAACAACAACAAACAATACAACACATTTTTTCTAATGTATATATATATATGTACCGTTAAACTGGGAGTAAATGTGATCCACATATTATGGCATTCATAAATAGAAAGTTTTTTTTCATACTTTGCTTTTTTTTTTGCGCTAAAGGGGCTTAATTTTGTTTTGTATTCAAATATTTGAATACAAAAAAAAAAATGTAATCAGACGCCATGACATGTCTAAATATATATTAATGAAAAGTTAAATTAAATTTAAAGTGTTAGAAAAAAAAAAAAAAAAAAATAAAAGGGGTTTTCCTGTGAAATATTAAATTTCATCAATTAACTTTCAAAAACTTTGCGTCGCTGTATTATGGAGTGTACAATGAATTAACATTGAAATATTAATCGTCGTGCCAAAAAGGGTTCCGGATATCTGGCAAATTTATAATCGACATTACATGAAAAATGAGTACAATTATTTTAAACAGATTGTATTGGTATATATGAAACAACATTGAAAAATAAATATATAGGATTTTTATTTTAACACTTAGTACAGTTTATGGTTTCATTAGTGTTTAGTTTCTTCTTTATTACCCCTTATTTAGTATTAATGGATCTGTAATTGCTTTTACATTTATAGATTAATTTTTATTTGATATTTGCAATTTTAAAAAATGTTTTAAATTGTAATGCATTAGTTAAGACTTTCAAATGAGCATAAATTGAAAATTTCGTTTTGTTTAAAAAAAAGGAATAAGAGGTACAAGTTTAATATGAGGTATGATGATATTACAGGTTTACGCTAGAGGAGGCAACTTAGATAAGAAATAGGATGCTATAGATGAGCTGATGTTATTACAGGTTTACGCTAGAGGAGGCAACTTAGATAAGAAATAGGATGCTTTAGATGAGCTGAATGATAAATGAAAAACGTACCTGAGCGGGGAGAAATTGAGAGCGTTGTACGTCTTGAGAAGTTGTCAATTTTAAGATGAACTCCAATCCATCAAAGAAGAATAAAATTAGATTGAAGACTTTTCCCATTTTAGAAATTCCCACAATGGATGAGTTACTATAACCAAAAATTAACCACTTAAGAATTTTCAGTTCAATGAACACTTGAAGCCTCTCTATTGTTTTATTATTATTATTTAAAGAAACGTGTTTTAGATTTCAATTTAATAGAATAAATGTCTTTAGATACAAAATCTATAGAGAAAATACTTGAATATTCAGACGAGTGCTATAATAGGCTTGAAAGTTGTTTAAAAGCGAATTATTGCATAACCGTTAGGTTTAAGCTTTAGATTGTGTAGTGATAACCTAATGATGAAGCATAACAACTTAAATGTAAAAATTTTACTACATCTTAAAAGGGATACAAGTTTTATAAGTATTATATAAAAAATCTAAATGAATCACAAAAAGTTATTCAATGCGTCCGATTTTTATGTATTCTAAAAATACATTAAAAACGAGAAGTTTCTGTGTAAAGCAAACATAGAAAGAGAACTACTTCTAAGGCGAAAGAAACAAAAATCCTCCTACTTTAGACATATTATGCGTGGAAACTAGTTTGAGCTACTTTAGTTAGTAATTAACGGAAAAATCTAAGGAAAAAGAGGAGAGCAAGGAAACATTTAACATGGTTGCGCAATATTAAAAACTTGACAGATTTAATCCATGCAGCAACGGATCGAATCATCTATTATGACATCGTTGCCAATTCAAATTTAAAATTTCTTTTTAAATTTTAAATAATTTCACTTAAATTAGACCTCAGTTTAACTTTCTATATATTAAGTTCTATGTTCTATGCAACTTTCTATATTATTAAATATTAACAACTAAGGAGTGTTTTTCAAATTAAAGGCTATCCAAAAAAAAATAAGAACGAAAGGAAATTGATTGTTTTCAAAACTGTATTTTAATATCTGATATCCTAAAAGAACAATAACTACCAATAGTAGTCCTTAAATATTCTAAACATTATTAGCACTATAACACATATACAAATTACATATAGTTAGAAAAAATCAATTTTATGCCCTTATGATTATCTTATTTTATTTTTAGATTTTTCTAATCTCATTTGTTATTTTTAGTTATTGATTATATTCTATCTCTTTCTATTATTATTATTATTTTCATATAATATACAAGTTTTTTTATACATAAATACATATTATATCTGACATGGCTTTGTTATTATTATTATTAAAAGTTTTAACAAATCTTTTTTATTAGGTCTCTAGTGTTTTCTGATTATTATAAATTTTTTTTCAAGTTATAGTTTTCTATCACTCTCCACAGTTATTTCTGCTTTGCCCTAAGTAGTCAAATACTTTTACTATATACGAGTACTCCTTTGCTACACATTATTTTTTTCAACTCATGCTTCTTCAGTCTAACCTTTCAATTTACTTTTGAGTACGACATCCTAAAGGAACAATGAAAACAAAAGATTGTTTGTATATATATATAAAAGTTCTTTTGTTTTTCTTTTACAACACTTTTATTTATCTTGTATCGTCAAAAACGGAAACAACAACAAAACGACTCATCTTATAATATAGTCCCATCCCTATTGCAAACAAAAAGAGTGAGCAAACAAACTACAAAAAAAGAAATTTTCTTTTTTTTTCCAATATTTGTTGAGAAAAAAACTTTTTTCCAAAATCCAAAATCAAAATTAATTTTAATAATATCCTTTTTTTTTGGTACTTTTGTTTTTAGTACAATTTGTCTTTTTTTTTTGTACTATTTTTGTTATATTTCAAAGCAGCTTTAAAAGTTTTCATATTTTGTACATAAGATTATTAATTTTTTTTATTTTTATTGAAAATATATAAGTACAACTATCTGTGTATATAGGTATGATTGTATGTGGTATATAGGACAAACCCTACTCAATATTTAAATATAATATCTATATATAATATAAACAATATATGTATATATATAAAACTAATAAAATACTTTGATTTATTTAAGAGAAAATCACTTGACCATTTTGGGATTTAAAATCAAATAAAAAATTCAATACATATATTGTACTTATTCTTTTAGTTAATGCTTGTCTGTCTATTGTCCGTTTAGTATTGGATATATTCTAAGTATTTGAACTTATAATGCTTAAATAGATTTTAATTTTTAAATTGCCATATCCCTTCAGTGGTTTAGATAAGAAGAGATTATTTCAATCTACATCTAATATAGTGCAGAAATATCCCTTAACACAATTCAATTTTTTACAGGCCATGATCCAATATCTCTTTTTTGTTTCTTCATATACTTTACAAGTGAGGAGTTGTATAGTGGGCATCTAACTAACAAATACCCAGATGTTTGGACAATGGGGGATTTGTACATCAGAAAATTTAAATATTATACAAGCAGAGTGCAATGGGGGATTTTGCACACAATGTGTATGAATATTATAATAAGTATTATTTTAAAAACTAAGTAAGAATTTAAAGAGATTGCTCCAATCCTAGACGATTCTAGTTTACAATTTTTATAGCCCGGCTTATCCATATATATTTCTCGTTTTTTTTACGAGGGTCATGGAAAGCACCGAAAGTAACCCTTTGAAACTAGATTCAGTTCCTTGGATAGTGGGGGTTTTATCACACTAAAACCACACCCTTTTAAAACTAAACTTTAAGAATAGTGCTTTCGATACAAATGTACAGTTTGGTTTTGAGGATGGAAATTGGAAAAAGAAACTTTAGGAATTGCGATTCGAATAATGGATCATGTATGATAAATGGGAAAAATTGAAGGATACCAAAGGAAAAGACTTTAATATGATTCTTAAATTTAATTAAGTCGTAAACATACAAATTACCTACTTGAGGAAACATGGGATTGAAGATGGTTCAATAATTTCGATGTATGCATAAAAAACAATTTAAAAGCCGTGTTACGCCATTTTAACAATCCAACACAGTCCGGATGAGCATCCGTCGCACTTCTTGTTTCACGTTGGAAAACTTTGAGTGGAGGCATTAAATGTTTTATTTCTTTAGGACAGGAGTTTGTCCTTACGAGGTATATATAAAACAGGGAAAGCGACCGGACTGTACACCGATCAAAGTGAAGTTAGCATAGGTAATACTGGAATTACTGGAATCACTTACAAAACGAATATCTGTGTTTTGCACTTTATCAAGACATCGCAACGCCGATTGGGGAGCATCAGTCCAAATATGTGCATTATACTCCATTTTTGGTCTAATATATGTTTTATAGATATGGAATAGATCAAGTGGAGAAAAGTAAATTTTATAGTAATACAAAAAACCCCAACTTCTATCTGTATTTTTGATTTTATGACATTCTATTCGAGTCACTGAATGTCGTTTCATGTCCTCCATAGATGAAATCTTAACAATTTTCTTAAGCTTTATTGTAATACGCAATTTGACAATTGGTTGAACGATTACGTTTCTTTCAATTTCATTGAATTCCTTATTAGTTATCAAAAAAAGATGAAAATAATAGCAACAAAATGAAAGACAATGGGATCAAAATCTTTAATAATCTTTGATCAATAACAAAAAAAGGCCAAAAACCGAAGAAAAAAATTTGACCAAATAAAAATAAAAGTTTGACCACAAAAACAAACAATAAGTAAATACTCTTCCTTTTAATACACACACATATACATTTATGCGGGATTACAGTGTACATACAACGCAATACATATTTATATATATAGAATAAAAAAAAAACATATTTCCCTGATGACATTTTCAAAAACTATTATAAATTTTTCCGGTAAATACAGATACATATAGCACACATATATATACGTACATCTCCACTTAAATCAATAGAGATTTATAAAAATGGGGGTCTGTTCAAACAATATCTTTAATTCCTTTTCACTGAGTGATAAAATGAAGTTTATTTAGTTTATTATACGGGTATTCTTCTATATAATTTTTGGGGTCAGTTTCATTTTGGGTGATTATTTGTTTTTCAATTACTGCTTTTCTTTAAGGTTACTGAATATTGGAAAAATCTTTTAAGGACTAAAATGTTGGTTAGAAAATCTTTTCTAAAGTTCATAAACAGCAAAAAACCATAAGACAAAAAAGGAAAGAGGATCAGGATAATGATATTTAAGATTTTTGTGATTTTATACCCCGAAAATTAAATATCAAAATATTCCACCTGTTAAAAAATTAATTTCCAATTCTTTTTGAATTAGGAATTGAATCTTTTTTAACCATATTAAGACTCTATTAACAGATACATGAGTCAGAGTAATAAAGAGTAAGATATATAATAAAGGAAGTGTATCTATTAAATTTTGTAGAAAAATTATGATAAATTAAAAGTTTTGGATGGTTTTGCATTCCAAAATATTTCGGAAAAGAGGCCGTGTTGGGCTTTCAATATAATTAAAAAAATTATTTAAGGTCACAATCTAAGGTGTTTCTCGCAAAAATTAGGCAAGCCAGACTACCAGAAGTAAGTTTTCGACACAAAAATTAAATTTTAAAATAAAATAACGGTAATTGCTTGAAAATGAAAAAGTTGAAAAGTTAACTAGATTTATCATTGTTATTCCGGTACTAAAATATAAATTTCTAATAAAATTTTGGAAAAACTTCTGACAGGAGAGTTTTT
The DNA here is from genome assembly GCA_963082915.1 of Dolichopus griseipennis. Taxonomy (NCBI): domain Eukaryota; kingdom Metazoa; phylum Arthropoda; class Insecta; order Diptera; family Dolichopodidae; genus Dolichopus; species Dolichopus griseipennis. The sequence continues at coordinate 30,708,933 of OY720442.1, read as the reverse complement.
TTTCTCATTTTACAAAAAATTATAGAGTGCAAGGCCGATTCGAAAGTGTTATTTGCTCCGAAATATTATTATTACGAAAAAAAAACATCATACTGCAAGCATTTCCAGTTATTCTTCGCTATATCTTTTTTTACAAATTTGTATCTTAAGATACAATTAATCCTATTTTTTTCAACTACTCCAATATCTTAACTGATATTAGGTTGAATTAATACCTAATTAAATTTCATTACAATCCAAATTGATGTTATCATGATGTGCATGTAAATGTTAAAATAAAATTTACTAAATACATTTTGGACACATGTACATATTACATATTTTTAATTCGCAATTCGCCCACTTTATATCTATTATCAATGTAGTTTTATTTCAATTATATTTGAGTCTTCTGCCTCAACTGCAGCTCTTACCACTTCTCAATTCCTCACAAAGTTTTATGAGAAAGTTTATTGAGTAAAATAGATACTACCTATAATGTATGTAAAAGATATTTGAAAAGTTTACATATAGTTCTGTTAAATGTTTAGACATGTTCACTGCTTAAATATTATGTATCTACATGATGTATCTACCAGGAAAGATGAAAAATTAACAAAAAAAAAAAATAAGAAAAAAACAAACCAATATCGAAAATCACCAGAGGAAATAGAAAGGATTAAAGATTTTTCTTCTATTACAAGCTAGTTAATCTGTTTGATTTAATTCCTTTTAATATAAAATGTGTATGAAAAAAAAAAAAAAAAAAAATTGTACTAAGTAGGTTTAAACATGTTCTTTAACAAGAAAAATAAAGACAAGAAAAGAAATACAAGAAAGAGATAGCATTACAAGTTAGGTTTTTTTTTTCCTTTAAGAACTTTTACAAATCAACAAACATGAAAAAATAACTTAACAATTTTATTTCTTGTTTTTTGGATTATGTTCAAAGATTATGTCAAAATCTAAAAGATTTGAACAGAATTTTGTTAAATTAAATGTTTTATATTTTATTTCATAGATTTTTTTTCAAAATTATATTAAAAAGAAAACTGAGACATTACCTATGTATAGAAGAAAAGATATCTTAAAGATTCAATAACATTCAAGACCTCCAACTAGAAGGAGTGAGTGTAAATGTTTATGGCTTAATATATAATTAAGACGGTTCTTAAGATTTGCACATTTTCTTCCTAGATTTCTAAATATATATATAGTTGCTGCGACAACCCATCTAAGCATATCAATATTAGATCAATTGCAATGGCAATCATTCTTTTGTCTAGTGATTACGCATTTGTCGTAGTGACTACGCAGTACGCTTTACTCATTTGACAAGCCACAAACATCAGTTTTTTGAAATGAACTGGTAGATGTAACATTTAATTTCCTCGGGGATATCGTAGGATGCCACCTCTCCTATATCCTCAATCGAATCCATAGCGTTTCTAACGACAGTTAAGTCGTTGATGAAAAACAAAAAAAGATTTGGGGATAAAACGGAGCCTTATGGTAGTTCAGCGTTTATTTCTAAAGTTTCAGAGATAAAACTGTCGACAAGAACAGGAATACGACGATTCGAAAGAAAATCCTCAATCCATTTACAGAACGGATTATAAAGATCAATAACTCGGCTTTTGTTCAAAAAAGCAAAATGCAATACTCGATCAAAAGTCTTTGAGGTGTCAAAAGCAAAAACCTAAGATTTACCGGAACAGAGAATAATAGTGTTGAGCTGTTCGCTGAGGTATGTTAGAATATCGCCTGTTGATCTTTGGCTTCTTAAACTGTATTGCCTATCATATTAAATATCCTTGCAATCAAAGTATTTCATTAGCCTTTTGTTAACTAGAATTTCCATAACTTTAGGAATGTCCGACATAAAGGCTACTAGTTTGAGAGGTCACCTTTTTTGCGGATCGAAGCAACCTGAGCAATTTTCCATTCACTCAGATAGAAACAGTCGAAAGTGATATGGAAAGAAGATTGCGCAGGGTTTTCGAAATTTCTCCTGGAGCAGCCTATCAATGCCTCAACACTAAATTCTATTTCCGTTGATTTGAAAGGCATATGACATAATGAAGACTAATTTTTCCGTTAATTTCCAAACGTTGATTCCTTAAACCTCAAATAATATAAAAAACCACATCATTTTAGGATTATTACAATGTCTTTAGAATATTATTGGTATCTAACAATAATTTCTTTATTTCGATGCTACTTTAAATTACCCACAATAATCATTTTATTTTATCTAATACCAATCAGTTTCCTATTCATAGAGTACTAGTACTCGGTTTTTATGGTTTGGTTTCTGATTATTTTGCTGTAATTCTTCAATTTTGATCTTTAACTTGCACTTGTATATGTATATACTGAACTGTAATAGATGATTTTTTATTCAGGATTGGGTTGAGATAAAAACAAACTACAAATTAGTGTCAATGTGTTTTGGCATTCTTGTTGTCTTGATGTTTTCTGTAATGTTTGTTGTAATTTATGTTATAAGTCATGTTGGCAGAAGACAAAAAAAAAAAAAATAGATTTTAATGTATATATGTAGTTTAACTATATTGTATGTACATACCAATACATACTATAATTTTTTTTATATACACTAGACTAGTAGACATTTTTTAACATTATTGTAAAGTATAAGAGATAATCTTTATAAGTAATTTAAATTGATTTATAGTTTGATTTATTGCATATTAACTATCTAATAGCATATTTTTTTGTTGTTGTTTTATATTTATAGTAAAATTTTTATAAAAAATGCAAGGCAAGGCATATATATATATATATATATATGTATATGTATATACAAATATTATTTGATTGATAAAAATTATTAAAAAAAAAGGAAATCAAATTTTAAAATGGTATATACTTCAATTAGAAAATGCAGGTAATCGTACTTTTAAACTTTCTAAATATATATAGTTGCTATGGTGATTTTACTATTAGAGAAATTGCGTTCAGTTTGAAATTGTAATAACTTGTAGTTAAATAATTTTTAATAGATTTTTGTGTTTTTTTTTTTTTATTAGATTTATTACGAGTATTTTGATCGGTATCTTTCAGCAAAATGTCAAGTATGTATCTAAAAATCAAGTTCTTAATTTATTTTTGTTTTTTTTTTCCAATTTTAATATTAATCATTCCTATTTCTTAGACTTTCACAGTATTTTGTATGGTTTTTTTTTTTAAGTAAAATATTTCTTGTTTAAATGGCACTTAAAATGGCACTTAAGATAAGATGAACTATTTTAATTTAAATGATTTAATATCTTTGGAATATGTATTGGGAATAGATTCTAGTTTAATAAATACATTATGTATATGTGTATATTTTTTAATATAAATTGTTTAATTTCAAAAATTGGGTTGGACGAATTATTAAATACTATTTTGTTTCTACATTTTATTTTTCGATTTTAGAAAATATTTATGGAGTAACAACCTTTTCTTAGATTATAGTGTTAGGTGAAGGATTTAGGAAAAATATAAATATGAAAATGCCGAGGGGCCAACTGGTGGTATAGTGGGTAAGCGGCTCAATTATTTGTTAATAAAATTAAGTAAAAATTTTTTTGCGAAAATCGCTCGAATTTTTAGAATTTCACGACCATGTGCTTTATTGACCGAGGAGGTGTCAATTTTTAAAAAATATATAACTTAAAATATCAAATATAATATTATTACCAAATAAATAATATCCGTTATATATTATATATTAATATTATTACCAAATAAATAATATCCGTTATAAATTAATTGAAGAATTGGTAATTGGGACACCACATTCATAATGATACACAACAAATAGCAAGGCCTAGATATTAGTATGGACTATGGCATATTGACTCCATCAAAAATAACATAAGAAAGAAGTCCCAGACGAATTTTAAAGAATTAAATACACATATTTTTTTTTAACTTAATTACTTTACGATTTTTTGATGAGCTTTTATTTAATCCAATAAAATATACATATTTAATTAAAAGTGAAACAATTGGTGCATAAACATTTTTTTCATTTATTTCTTTCACACTTACCTACTTGTTCCTACTTTAAAACAACAGTTATGTGTATAAATTAATGATAAGTGGTAAATAATTTTCAGATTATAATAATATAAAGGGTGAAGTTATTTAGAACAGTTTACTTAAAAAACATTTCATCATTTTAAAATCTGTCTTTCCTTATATTCTGAAAAAAGTATCTGAATAAGCTCTTGAGTCTCGAGATATCAGTATGTACTTCTATTCTGAAGCTGGATGGAAAAATTGCCAGTATGACAAAGGCTAACTAACATACGTACTTAAAACAATATAAAAACTACTTGTTTCAAACCTACTTGTTATTTAGAAAAAAGGCTGTCCAACATCTAGGACAAAGTAATTTCCCGGAAAAATTCATTGAACCAAACAAAATTTTAATTTTCCACACAATTTTTCATTAACATAAATTGAAAAATTGTAAAATAATGTTCTATCACTCATAAAATTTATTCTACGAAAACTGACATAAAAATAATCCGTTATATTATAACGGTTTTCCAATATAAAAAAAAAAAAAAAAAATGCCAATGACATTTAATTAAATTATGAGAAAAAAAAAGAAGAATAAGTAAAACAATTTAAATAAAACTGCAAAAAAAATAAATTACTTTGATAAACAGGTTACAGACCATAATAAATAACCGTAATATCATACAAGTTAAAATATATGCAGAAAAAAAAAATAAACAAACTGTGTTTAGCTTAACTATCTTTTAATACTTTATAATTGTTTAAATATAAAGTGATAACGAATACCGTTTTATATGTGTGCACTATGCATGTATTTTCCTGAAAGTACTCAAAAAGGGGCATTTTGTTGTTCATTTCAGCGCAATAAACAAAAATGATTTTATTTTTTTTTACATTTTTATGACATTGACATTATTTTGACAGTTGATTATATACTATGACATTTATGTATAAAATAATTTAAATGTGGTTTATGCCTGTGGGGTGTGTGACTTTTTACTCTAAGTACTCTGAACTGAATATTTCATGTGAATACAATACTTATAAAATTACTAGTAATTATCAGGGCGAATCAATTTTCAATGTCAAAAAAATTACAAAAATTTATTATTGTTTAATTAACCAAATAAATTATTATTTAAAAATTAAAGGTTAAATAAATATAATTTGAAAATCATATATTATTTTTTAAATAATCAAAAATTATTGAGAATTTTTAGAGAATAAACAAAAAATTTAAAGGTTAAGTACCTTTACATATTGTCTATGATTATACAGTGCTGTCAAATATTACTTTCAAATCAATCATAGGTACTCTTATTAATTGGCAAAATAAATAAAGTCCATGTTGAGTTTTGAATTAATTAACAATAATAATTATGTATAATACTTAATACATACAAAGCATGTTAATTATATATTATATTTTTATTATTACAATGATGAATGATCATAAATAATAATAAAAATTATATATTTTATAAACTTTAGTAGATTGAAAATTTGTAATTTAAAAATTCATTGGAAAATAAAGAAGTAAAACCAAAATAATATTAAAAACTTATGTTATAGCCTAAAGGTATAAAATAAAAATGCCTAATTCAAAAATTAATTCAACAAAGTAATTCATAGTAAAGAGTATTTAATGTCCATTATTGTAATTTATAAAGGGAAAGAGAGTATTAGCAATTATTATTAAGTGTATTTTATTCATAGTTAGTTGATTATTTTAAATTATTTTTAATTTATTGATGTTGAATAAAAGAAGTATGTAAATATAATATAAGTAGGTATAACACGTATAAGGTAAATTTCCTGTACAAAACTCAACTTAATAACTCGTTTGCTATACTTTGAGCTAAGAAGCATATGTTTTTAATTTTATAAGCATTTACAAAATATGAGTCATTTCTGGGTTCAGTTTTTTCTAGAAAATTAGCATATGATTTCTTATAACGCGTCAAAATAAAAACAAAGTTAATTAATTTGTTCAATGAACATTTTTTTAAAATCTGCATTTTTTTAACTAATTTTTTACAATAGTTTCAATAGAATGACAAATGACACTTAATTAAATTTGCAATATTATTTTCATTTCAATCTCAATTGTCAATCAGCTATTAGGTACTTGTATAAAGTAAAATAACTACAAAAAGGGTTAAATAAATAAACAAAAACTTTTCTGAATAGAATAAGTGTTCACTAATACATTCAAAGCCTTGACTTTAAACTTGACAAAAATATTTCATACTAAAAAAGTTTATTCGAATTTCTCCCTCTTTCTATTTTTTATTTAATAAAAATTAAATATTAAATAAAAACAAAGTAATAATTTTATTATTTAATTTTAGTTATAAATTAAATCGGTTTCATTTAACAGAATATAATTTTGACACTTCTAATAAAACTGTTGTATCCGCCGTTATTTAATTTTATTTAATAATTAAAAATGGTTGTAAAACTGCTATTTCCGAACAGTTTAAAACCGGAATTATAATATATATATATATTGAAAAAAGTCTTATTCTGCATTTTAAATAGATTTATTATTAAAAAATAAAGAAAAATAATATTGTACTATTACTTTACTTAATTACTTTAGTAAAAACATTAAAAATGCAAGAAACAAGCGTTCTTGTATTCATGATTTATTTATACTTTTCTCTCTATTTCTTTCTCTTTCTTTCTTTCTAAGTAAGACATTTTACTTGTTAATGTCATTTGATGCTACATCACAAAAAAAAATACTATTTATTATTTAAATTAACAACAATTATTCAAATTAAAACTTTATTTTGTTTTTACTTTGTGTCTTTTTCCATTCAACTGTAAACACAGTTTAAAAACAAAAAGAAAAATTAAAAAACTGTATGAAAGAAAAAAGTAACGGAAATTTTTTTCTTAATATTCTATTTAAGTAACAACAAGATGTCACTTTCATCGAATTTTAGTGTTTTTTTTTTTAAGAAAACTCTATGTAACATTTAATATTAATTTGAATATTAAGTGTCCAAATAGTTCAAAACAGAAAAATGTGTATATCTGTATTTAAAATTCCATATGTGTCATATTAGTTCGTATTAATTGTTACAAAATTTCAAAATTCTTGTTTCCAAAAATTTTGTATACCCTGTGTTTCTTCCTTTATCTCATCTCTCTTCAAAATGTAATGCAACGACTAATAAAAACTCGACCTATGGAAATGATGGTCTTCTTAATTTCTTAAGACAAACTGTCAAATATTTGTGCGTAAACTAAATGAACCTTGAGGCAAAGTATATATTCTATAGAAAATTAATATATTTAAAATTAAAATACTCATAATATATGCATTTACATATATGCTACTTTCCATATAAAATTATAAATTTTTTTTTTTAAATATTAACATAACCATCAAAATATTAACATAACATAACGTAATTTTGTTAACATTTCTTAAGATTCGCGTACATCTGCCAAATGTCAACATGACTTTTCTTATTTTCGTACAAAATTTTACGATTTGTATGGTTTTTAATGCAACATAAACAAAAGTTTTAAACAAAGTCTAATTCATTTTTATACTCGTATGACTATAGGTCAAAAGTGCCAAATTTGTTTGGCTTACTGCAATGGGTTTGAATATTTGTCAAATGTCATACAACTTCTTCCTTTATATGAGCATTACTTTATTCCTAGTGAAGCTGGGTGTCTTAAGTTTTGTCAAAAATAGTTTAGTTTTATGGCCAAAGTTTGTGCAAAATTTAATTGGGGTACTCTAGTGTGTTCGAGTGGTTGTCATACAATTTCATCTTTATATGAGCATTGCTCTATATTTAATAGTTGGTGTAGTAGAAGAGGTTCGAAGAGCTGCCTTTCAACTTATATTTTCTTATGGCTGAAATGATAAAATGTGAGATATTACGATGATACGTGTATATCAGAATTGGCACAATCTAATCTACTACACTCTTCCTCGTTTTTGGCTAATTTAAATTCAAAAATGTCAAATATTCAACACTTCACGAATCACGTCCCTTCTTAAGGGTTTTAAATAATTCATTTTTCAGTAAATTTTCATTTCCAAATACAAAGTACCTAAACTAGGGCAAGAATATAAATTAACTCTTGAGATACCTTATAATATAAACAAATCGTACTTACTAAATAATAAATTAAAAATTAGCTAATTTATAAACGGAAAAGACGGAATACTTTAAACAATAACAGACACTTAAAAAAACACATGGAAAAAATTTAAAAAAAAAAAAACGGAAGAAAGACAAAATTTAAATAAAAACAAACACGTAAACAAAATTTTAAATTAACTGTAAAAATTTTGTTTGTCTATTCTTATTTCATTTGTAAAGTAAGAGTTTTTTTTTTTAATTTGGATTGTATAGTTTGTGTAAAACTTTTGTAGTTCATATTTCAACAGATTCAAAGTCACTCTGCGATGTGACTTGTGTTGTGACTTGTGAGTAATCATTTGGAACAAACAACTCAAATTGTCAAAAAAAAAAGTATTTTGATAAAAATTTTCTAATCTATTTTTCTAAAACCAATATTACACACAATTCTTTTGTTTTAGAAAATTTTTAAAGATAATTAATTACAACAGATGAATTCTAATCAAAACAAATACGGAAGTTTTAATATATATATCAAGCGTGAAAGTAATATGATATGCAGACGCAGGGCCGGCGCTTCCATATGCACAGATGGCACAGTAAAACCGGGCGCCAGAATTTTGGGGGCGCCAAATTTATTGTAAAAATTATGTACCTACCGACCTAAAATAATTTTTTTTTTTTTTTGAAAATAATTAATAAATTTACATACCAAAATTTAAAAATTAAAATTATTCCTTTGAATTAATTCTTTCAAATTCTGTTCAAATTAATTCTTCTTAACTCAAATCAGATACATATATTTTATTTTATCATTCATTTTATAGGTACCTACCTACTGTTTAAGTTCTTCTTGCTTTGATTCTACTTAGTTAAAATAACAATTTAAAAATATGCTCCATACACATAAACAAAATCATATAAAGCAAAATAAAAATGTTTTTCGGTTTTTCCTATACATTTTTTTATTTAAGGTTCAATCATTTTTTATTGTTCCTTAAATTATTTATCTATTATAAAAAAAAGAAATAGAAGAGACCATAAGAAAATAAATTCAATTCTCTTTTTTAGTCTTCTTTCAATAAAATCAAATAGTTTAAATATACCTTATGCAAAGTTTAAAAAAGTGCTCCATATACATAAGCAAAATCATATAAAACAAAAAAATGTTTTTCGGTTTTGTACTGCATTTTTTTTATTTAAGGTTCAATTATTTTTGACTGTTCCTTAAATTATTTATATATTAAAGAAAAAAGAAATAGAAGAGACAATAAGAAAGTAAATTAAATTCTCTTTATTAGTCTTCTTTCAATACAATCAAATAGTTTAAATAGCTTTTGTTCTGCCTTCTACCTTCTGCACAATTTAAAAAAGTGCTCCATATACATAAGCAAAATCATATAAAACAAAAAAAATGTTTTTCGGTACAAAACCACATTTTTTTATTTAATGTTCAATTATTTTTGACTGTTCCTTAAACTATTCACCTAGGTATATAGAAAATAGAAATAGAAGAGCCAAAGAGAATAAGAAATAAAAAACGTTCTCTTAAATTTTTCTTTTACATTGATTTGCATTTGATTTATATATTATAAATACATACTTAATAATTTTTTCTCTTATAAAATTATTTCTAGTATGTAGTAGAGAAATAAAGAGTTAATAAAATAACATATATTTATATATTATTTTATTAACTCTTTATTTCTCATCGTATTGAATAAAAAATTGTAAAGTAGTATTGTATTGTAATGTTGTATAATGTAAAATAATGAAATTTTGAATATGTGCACTTGTTTTTTCTCAATTTTTAAAGCAGTTTTTGCAATGGTCGTCAATAAAATATATATCTATGTATATTACATGCATAAAGTAAATGTACTTCTACCTATTTATATTTTGGACAATCCAATTTTGTTTTAGAAAATAAAATTTATGACCATGGCCATGAAGTATGAGATTTATGTATAGTGTGGTTGAAATTATGAATTATACGAATTGCAAGTTATGATATTTGCAAGAGTTCAAAAGATAGATCTAAAGCATATGCTGCATTGGTAGCTGCAATGGATCAAAAAGTCAAAGCACGTTATTTTAGCACTGTCACTCAAACACACGCCTCTGATAATAAAATACAAACTTTATAATAATTATGTTTGTCTATAAAAATAAAAACAATCTTATCTTGTAGAATAGGTTTATTTTAAAAGAATTTATTTAAAAAAAAAGATTTATTTGTTCATTACTAATTTGGTTTAAAATTTTAGAAAAAATTAATATAGTTAGTAAATATTTGCAAAGTCCAGGAATTTGTTTAACGACTGCTGTTAATATTTTGCTCACAACTAAAGAATTTTTGAGCAATTTGAGAACGGACGAACATTTTTATGATTTCATTGCGCAAGCTAAACAAATCGCTATAAAATTAGATGTAACAGCGTCGTTTCCTCCCGTTTTAACACTTAGAAGTCGTAAAAAGCCTCGGCTTTTTTCATACGAAGGCAGGGATGAAGTTATTGAGAATCCGGAAGTTAGGTTTAAAGTAGAATTTTATTTTAAAATACTAGCTTCAAGCTCTTCAGTCAGTTACAGAACGGTTTGAACAAATTTCCGCGCATAATAGTATATTTAAATTTTTACATGAAATTTCCATCATTTCGTCATATACTTCAAGTGATCTGTTTAATTATTGTTCCTCTTTAGAGAAAAATCTAACACACGATGGTTACTCTGACATAAATGGAGTAGAGCTATTTGAAGAGCTTAAAATATTTCCTACTTTGGTTTTGAAAAACCACCTTCATCCCCTCTTGAAACTTTAAACTTTATTTTTGATAAAAAATTAGAAACATTATTTCCCAACCTTGTTATTGCTCTAAAAATTTTATTGATAATACCCGTTACAGTAGCTTCTGCGGAACGTAGCTTTTCAAAATTAAAAATTATTAAAAATTATTTGAGAACTACAATGACTCAAGACAGATTAGTAGGATTAGCAACTATATCTATTGAAAAAGAACTTCTTGAAAATTTGGACTACAACGATTTAGTTAACGATTTTGCCAATATAAAAGCGCGAAGAATTAATTTTTAATATTTTCGTTTTATTAAAGTTATTAAATTATGTGATATATAGTTTTTCCTCGCGTTTTCCTTTTGAATTAAATTTCTTTCATTCAAGTAAAGCGCTATTTCTTCTAACTAAATTTTTTATTTTCAATCTAAAACTATTTTCTTTTTTAAATTAACTTATTTTTTAAAGAGGTTATACCTCCGTGGGACTACCTCTATAAAAAAAATGCATCGATAATCCTACCTCATGGGTGATGTGGAAATGGATTTTTTAGGGCGGCGTTTTAGAAAAGTGCACCGGGTGACAAAATGCTTAGCGCCGGCACTGTGCAGACGACGCATGTTAGTAATATAAAATAATTTAAATAGTTTTATAGTAGACTGCTATTTAATAGGAGTAGATAAAACTTCCAACTGTTAAAGTTTTGGAGCGCATGTTATTCTAATATAGGATTATATTGTCAAATCACACTCATATATTTTTATCATACAAAAATTTAAATATTGACAAGTGTTATTCAGAATGTTTAATTAAAATAATCAAATCCTATTATTTGTTGTATCATTTTGCTTCTGAATTCTGATTTTTTTTTTTATTAGCAATTTAATTATCGAATTGTTATTTTTTTTTATTTATTAGCGACATCTGTTTTTTGAATTTTTTTTTTAAATTAGATTTTTTTTTTTTTGACATAATTTAGAACAAATAAATTTTTATTTGTTTTTAATGACTCAATGATTTTGATAGTACCGTTATAGATCAAATTACAGTTTTTTTTATTGTTTATTTCTTTATATGGCCAGTTTTCAATGTTATTTTATCATCACAGATTCTAAAAAAAAAAATTAACCGAGTGATTTTTTTATTCGAAATTAGAAATAAATTTCAATAAAAACCAATTTAATATTTTTCTGTCAAATCAAGGAAATAACAATTAAAAATGTTTGTAGTAATATGCGATTTAGTTCTACCAAGTCCTAACAACAGTTTCTAGAAAAATTGCATTAATTTTTTACTGTAAGACGATTTGCAGCTAAATTAAATGACTATTTAATATATTTATTTTATTATATTAAATAGTCATTTAATTTTGAGTGACTTTAATTATATTTTTATTTTAAATAATTTTAATTATTTCAATAATTCTATTTCTATCCTTGTTTATTTTTCTATTTGCTTTTAAATTATGTTTTAAATTCAAATTTCTAAAATTAATCAATTCGGTTTTTTTTCAATCATATATTTTTTAATTTAAAAAAAAAAAAATGTTTCACTTTAAAAAGTTCTCAGAAAATCTTGTATTTAAACACTTTTTACATTAAAATGTAAACACATAAACGTCAAATTATATCCCCTACACAATTTAGCATAAAGTATTTTTACTGCAAAATTAATTTACATAAGGTATTTTTTTTTAATCTGAGCAGAGCATGAACTGTCAAAAAAAAACTCTTCGAGCGTGCTCTAAGTGCTCACTGGAAATATATCTAGCTCGGCTGAGCAAAATAAAAAACAAAGACATTTTGACGTTTGTTTAAGATTTGACTTGTAAAATAAAAGTCAAAATGTTTTGATTATTTTAAGTTAACTTTTTTTAAACTAATTTTAACAATTTAATTCAATGTTTTTACAATTTAAAACGTAACTAATATAAAAATGACAGTTTTTTTCAAATCGTGTTGTTTTATTAAATTTAAACGCTCTGAGCGTACCCTGCTCATGCATGCTCATTTTGTTCAGAATGTGCTCAGATCTATGCTCTGATTTAAAAAAAGAAATTACATATAACAAAAACGTTCAGGAGAAAATTTTATCCAGAGCTGCACTTTTATTGTAGCAAAAAAAATTGAAATGAAATTTTAAGTTTAAGATCATTTGCAAGTTTTGACAAAACGGAAGCCCTGTTAGTTTTTGACATTTATATAATAAAATAACAGTGATGAATGAATAGTGAAATTGAAATGTGAATTGTGAATAGTCTCAATGTTTACTAAATAAGACCTACATTTTATTTATAATTTTCCAAGAAATTACCAAAAATATAAAAAATTTAATGACATTTTTATTACTTCTAAACGCAGTGCTCAATTTTAAAATTGTTTTGTTTACATTAAAAAAAATAAACACACACAAACTAATGTAATAAAAATAAAATTTCCAAACGATTCCTAAACAAAAAAATTATATTGATTATTATTAATTGATAATGTGTAAGTAATGATGAATATGATGATTTAATTTTTTGACTCTATTTTAAAGTGCATAACGAATATAAATTTTGAAATTGAATTCTTTTCAAGTGTTGTAAATAAAATTTCAATTTTTTAATAAAAATTATTTTTTATATTTTTTTGGAAAATTGTCAAATAATTTACATGAAAATAAAATATACGAATATATACACAAACACAATTCCATATATACCTATAAAAACTGTAAATAGAAGTGAAAATGAAAGAACATAGGCACTGTAAAATAAAATAAATTTATTTGACTTTTAAAGTGTTGTGTTGTTTTTTTTTTTTGAAGTTCTGTCAAGTGCGTCAAATACTATGTGAGTGTGATATGAATTTTTAGTTTGTTGTCAAACATGTATGAAGATAAGTGTAATACTTAAATTAAAAATGTTTGAATGATTTTATAAAAATTTTATAAATTGTAAAATAAAATATTAAAATTTGGAATTTGGATTGAATAGAAAAAGAGAGAGAGTGAGAGAGAATAAAGATGCATAACTTTGCTTTTATAAACCTGTTATTATGTTGACAGAATTTAAAAAAAAAAAAATTGGAAATTCAAAAATTTGTTTCTGCAATATAAATTTTATTTATTATTTAGAAAGTGAATTATTTGTCTCATTTGTATGAGAGTTTGTTTCTTGTTTCTTGGTTTTTTTTTTTAAATTTTGCATAAAACACTTAAGAATTTTTAAGAAAAAAATAAAAATTTATTTTCATTTAAGCAATGAGTTGAATTTTCATTTTTAGAAAGTCTTATTTTTGAAAATTAAAAATGAGGTGTACATCTCGATATTCATTATACATAAGATGTCGCTAAAATTAGATGTGAAATGTGAATTTTAATAAATAAATAATATGAGAGTACCTACAAAATAATATTTTAATTTTTGAATTATTTATGCAAGTTATTTATTTATTTTGGAATTTCAAAAAATTTAGTAAAAAAGAAAAAATAGATGGTATTTATGAGTTTTATAATAAATTTACCGGATATCTATTTTTGTACTTTTAGATTTAATAATTTCAAAGTGTCTACATATGAGTTTGTGCAATTTGAAGCAAAGCAACTAAATTCAAAAAAGAAAATTTAAAGAAAAATTAAGATTTAAAGATTAAAGAGTTATAGAAAGATACTCTTTATTTTGTACCCATTAACTTCACGCTATTCTAAGAAAATATTTCCATTTAGAAAAGATTTTATAATTTTTCTATTTAAGTAAATATTATGTACTAGATGAGGTATAAAATAGATTAGTATTTATCAATGAAACTTTTTCAGCTTCAGAGATGTCAAAAAAATATGTCTTTCTTTTTTTTTAAGTGCTAACGGTCAATTGTTGACAGCTTATGTTGTAAAAAATTTTGTATTTGAGTTATATGGTATTCTGTATCTGTGAGTTATATTATTCAATTAAAATATTTGTTTATATTTTTATGTTAAAGTATTTCTTATTAAAAATATATAATTATTAATTAATCATTGGTAATGCTATTACTTTAAAACCCAAGACAAATGGTAGCTTAGTCGATTTAAGAAATCCAATCAGGGAAACGAATAAGGGTCTTTCGAAGAAAAGCTCAGCACTAATTGTTCCACCCAGCCGTTTTAAACTAAGTTTTAAAATTCATTCTTTTGATCATCAATTCATTCAAACTTATCAATTTGATAAAATTATTCAATGCCACCAATTTTAAAATTTTAAAATTAACACAACATCAAAAGGGATGATTTTATATTATCATAAAATTTCCATCCCCTTGAAAATCAATTAATAAAATTAAATATAATAAAAATTATTTTTTTATTATTTTGCCTCACATAAAATTGATTAGAATCGAATTTAATTTCTTTCAATTTTATTTTTATTAAATTATTTAATATTATGCTAAATTTTACATATGCGAATTCTATATATATCTACATTGCAATCATCTAAATTCAATTTCTTTATTTCTCTGGTTATCTTGTAAATTTTTTATTAAAACGATAAAATCAACTTTTATCGTTTTTTGGTTTTTTTTTCCCCTTAAATAAAACATTAGATTTTTTTTTAAGTACTGAAAGTAATCAAAAAAAAAGTACTCGCGCCAATTTTTTATTTCAATAAATCAGATTAAGATATTCCGTTCCGATTTGATTTTATTACTTTTATTGGTAACAATAAATTCCATTAAATCAAAAAAATAACAGTGACTTGGATAGATATTCTCCCTTGTTCCCTTGCTTCCTCTCTATTAGAATGGAAAAAGGGAATTTTATGATCCATAAGGATTTACAGTTATTTTTCTTCAAAGTCATTGTTGAAATTTTACTTCAAATGCCCTAATGCTTCATTAGATTTTCTACTGCATTACATTAAATTTTGACTGCTGTTACTACCCAACGCTTTTTTTGTTTTGTTTTTTTTTTAATGGATGAAAATGTCCTTTAGGTGGTTTTAATTCTTTGGTCTCTAGTTACCATTGTGTTAAGAGTTGTCGATTTTAATACAAAATCAACACAATCATCAGAATTTTGTTCTTCGATAAAAAAAAAATCAGTGTTACAATGATTTTGTCCTACAATAAAATTAATTTATTTTTAGGTTTTGAAGCAAAGTTGTACATTAAAAAGGAATTCAAGAATAAAATAAGAACAAAAAAAAACAATAAATGCCTTAAAGATACATATTTCGTATATAAAATATAAATGTTTTGACTGTTTGTTCATTTAAAGAGCATTTTTTTTAAGGGACGCCTAAAAAGATGTTATTAAAAAAAGAGGAAGAAAAAGTATTAAAAATATAAGTTGTAGCATAAATTTAGTTTTTGCCCCTGAAAGATTTTTGAATTTTAGGTACTTTTGGGTACAAAGTCCGTGTTTGGTTTGTCTAGTTTTTGGTTTTATTGTTAAAGATATTTAAATGTATTGTTAAATAATTTTTTACTTGGTTACCACCTCTCAATAAATTGCTAACTTATATAAGTATATTGTAATTTTTTGTATTTGAGGTTGGATGTAGGTAATAAAAATTCTTTAAATATGAAAATTGTTGGAAAGAAAACTCTGAAGAAAATCTTGTTTTCATTTTGGACAATAAAACATTTTTATAGATTCGAAAAAACTTCGTTTATAGATGCATTAAATGCCAAAATTAAATATACAAAATAGAAATCACATATGATAAAATACTATTTTTATTAGGGGTCAATTTAGGAATTAAGTTAATGTGAATTTGAAATATTAAAGTTTTTAGTTTAAAAATTTAAGCTTCTCATTGGGAAAAATATTTAATTTAGCGTCCTCTAGACTCAAGATTATCAGTATTTTCTAAATCGCCATATTCTATATAAATTTATTATAAATCTATTATTTTCTAGATTCTCCTTTTTCATCATTAACCCTAATATTGAACGGTACATTTTTATAAAGATTATGTTCCTACATAGACTCTCTAGACACCATAGAGTTTTATACTATCGACATAAATCTGAAACACTTGAGTGACTGGTGTTTTCCATTTGTCCTTTTCAAACCACCCGAGTAATACCCACCCCTGACCTTACATTTGATCTTCCTGTTAGAATTCATGTTTGGTGCCTGAACTGAATACTAGTTGAGTCTAAGTTATGAACATGTTTAGTGACGCTATATTCCATTTTGCCTCAATATAAACTTTATTTTAATCAACTTTTCTGCAGAGGATAATCATGTAATTATTTTTAATTACGATCCTCTTGTTCATGTCAATATCTATCAATGATGTAATAATAAACCTCACCTTCTAATTCTGTATAATCATAAATAATTGAATATATAGCGCCGGATAACAAATACCTAACACATGCTAATTATAAATCCAAAAATAAACAAAATAACTCCTCTAATATTGTAAATATATGCTATTGAATGAAAAAATTTTAAATCATAATATTTAATCGGCTTATTTTTTCCCATACAAATATAAACATCCTTTTTTAGAGCAAACTATTTGACCAATTTTAATGAAACAAAAACCAAAATAAAGGTTTTTTTTGTTTTCATAGGACAATGATATTTTTTTTTTAGAATATTGCGTTTTTTCAGGTGAAAATCCGTCTTTAATTTAACTTAAATTTGAATTTAACGGTCACGCTTTTAAAAGTTGAGGCTTATGAGTCTAATATTATGCGCCGACTTTCTGTGTAAAAGTAATTCATTTTCGGTTTTAACTCGCAGCTAAATCTAAATCAAAAGATTATAGGCGCCGACTTATGTATATCTTTCTTTTTTTTTTTTTGGTTCAAATATTCAATGAACAAGGAGATTTAAATTTTTTTAAAATTTTTTTTTTGTTTTTGTTTTTTCTTTATCTTAAAAAGTGAACGAAAAAAATGAGTTCGAAATGAAAGCAATACATTTGGTTTATACAGTAGTTTTCATTTATAACGAACTCGGTTCAATTTTAATTATAATAAACGTAACACTTTTTGTAAATGAATTAAATTTTACCTAAAAATGTAAGTTGTTTATTACATTTATATTTCTTTTATTTAAACTTATTATATCTAATAATGTTGCTTGGTGATTATTTTAGTATTTTTATATGTATTTTTGAATATAATAAAAAATCATAATAACGCATCAAAAATACAAAAAAAATTTCATTACAAGAAAAAGCATATATATGTATGTACATCTATAAACATAGAGGTGAGGCTGACACATCAAATAAAAATCTAGCAAATGAGTTCAAAGTGCCCATTCTAGAATTAGCACAATCTACAATGTTCAATTCTTATACTAATTTTTCAAAATTCACAGCATTCTTTTAAAACGACATTTTTTTATTACGACTAATATTTTCTGTCTCTTCATGGTCGTTATAAGCGAGCTTTACTGTATTTTTTTTTTTTGCTATATGTTTGCAGAAACAAAAAAATTACATTTCTTAGGAAAAATTATGTGTTCTTTAGGAATCAACCAGAATAAATGCATACGGCGTGCAGTTTCTGTCAAAAAATTTTGAAATAAGTAGGTATGTTATGTACTGTACTTCGGAATTTAAAATTTTAAAATTTGACAAAGCGTATAAAAATATTGTAATTGTTTTTTCTGATGTTGCTACGATTAAGTTTTCAAAATAAAATATTTTAAAATAATATTTTTTTTTAAAAAAAACATACATTCCAAATAATTGAAAATACCTATAATATGTTCGCAAAAAAAAACTAAAAAATAATCTTCAACTGAAATAAAAGTTGACGTATAATTTCTGTCAAAAAATTTACAAATAAATAGGTACCTACATGAATTTACATGAGAGCTGTTCGAAATGAAAGCATTTGGTTTATACAGTAGTTTTCATTTATAACGAACTCGGTTCAATTTTAATTATAATAAACTTTACACTTTTTGATAAAGAATTAAATTTTACCTAAAAATGTAAGTTTTTTTTTACATTGATATTTCTTTTATTTAAACTTATTATATCTAATAATGTTGCTTGGCGATTAATTAAGTGTTTTTTATTTAGTTTTGAATATAAAAACAATCATAATAACGCATCACAAATACAAAAAAAATATCAATAGAAGAAAAAGCACTATACATAGGCTTGAGGCTGACACATCGAATAAAATTCTAGCAAATGAGTTCGAAGTGTCCATTCTAGAATCAGCACATTCTACAATGTTCAAGTCTTATACTAATTTTTCAAAATTCACAGCATTCTTTTAAAACGACATTCGTTTATTACGACGAATATTTTCAGTCCCATAATGGTCGTTATAACCGAAAAGTACTGTATTTTGTTTTTGTTTGCAATTTATTATAATACAGTAGGTACTAAAAAAAAAATTTTTTGTAAATCGTAAATTGTGGTTGCTTTTTGTTAAGTTTTTTGTAAAATTAAAAACCGAATTCTGAAATATGCAGAAACTTAAAAAAAAAAAATAATATTTCTTAAGAAAAATGATTTGTTTCTTATGGATTAGCCAAATTCAGCATGTACGGCATTCAGTTTCTGTCAAAAAATTTTGAAATAATTAGTTTCGTAAAAAAATTTACATGAAAGCATACGCGACGTTTTAAATTTTAAATTTAAAAATTTAAAAATTGACAAAGTGTATAAAAATACATATTGTAATTGTTTTTTCTTATGCTGCTGCGATTAAATTTTAAAAATAAAATATTTTAAAATAACATTTTTTTTAAATAATTTAGTTTGAAACATACAAATATTCAAATAAACTAAAAATATCTACAGTACAATATGTTTGCAAAACTAAAAAAATTATCTTTCTCAAAAAAAGTTATTTGTTCCTTAGGTCCTAACCTAAATAAAAGCGCGCAGCATATAATTTCTGTCAAAAAATTGAGAAATAAATAGGTTCATAAATTTACATTAGAGCAGCGAAAAAACGCGTAACGCAATGTACTGTATCTCGGATTTTTAAAATTTACAAATATTGACAAAATGTATAAAAATATTATTATTGGTTTTTCTTATATTTCTAATATTATGTTTTAAAAATAATATTTTTTTACAATAATTTTTATTAAAAAATATCTTAGATTCAAAATACCTATAATATGAAATTAAAAATATTTTTTGTAGGTACTAAATTAAAACATTCAAATAAATATTTTTGATAAATTAAATATTGTACGCGCGTATCGATTTACCGATAATGGATATGTAGACAGACGTATTGACGTACTGCCGTATAAAAATTGTACGTCATATGTTTTAGATTTCATTCTAATAATTGAAAAGTTTATTTCACACTTTCAACATCGAATAATGTTTTTTTATAATTAAAAAAACTTTTTTTAGTTTTACTTTGACAAAACGAACGAATTTTATATATCAAAAAGTGTACATGAAGATTAGATAGGCGTGTTTGTAAATGGAACGCTAATTTTTGTTTCAGGAGTACATAATTGACATTTTAAAACCACCTGTCATTTGAGAAGTTAATTATATTTAATAGTATTTAAATATTAATAAAGTGAAAAAATTAAGGTTTATTGCTGATATAAATATAAAGAATATTTTTTAATATGGAAGGGGGTAAGTGCTTATTGGTTATCAAATAAAAAATATGATTTAACATAACCTATTCAAAAGAATTTTAATTAAAGCCATCTGCCGGAAATTATTTATCTACTCTGTCATATACTATTTTACAAGGGCTGAAGTAGCTGGCAATAGTTGAGAGTAGAAAAGAGTTTACTCCTCTTAAAGGAATAAAAGCAATAATATTTATTTGTTTTAAGAACCTTATGAGTCATGGCTCATGACCATGTATAGAAATATATTTTTGTCAATAAAAAACTTAGGAAATATGAAATAAGTAAACTAGACAAAAAGGTATAAAGTAAACTAAGCAATTCAGAATCATTTTTCGCATGTTTTCAGATTTTTAAATAGGCATACATTTGTAGTAAAAATTTACCTATGTAGCTATTAAATTTAAAAATGAAAAAAGGGTAGGAAAAATTTATTCTTTGATTTATTGAAAAACTTTTTTTTTTGCTATAAATCTTAAGATTGAAATTTAAAAAAAGACTTCGGTTAACTTGACTATTATTTGTACTTCTGGCAGCTTCAATATAATATAATACTAATTACTAAACTTATGAATTATGATATGTTATATTTTGTTGTACATATTATGTATTCATAGAGTTTTTTAATTAGGATACAGAATACGTACAACATAGTTCATATCGTACTAAAATGTTTAGAAAAAAGTACAGTATTGCTAAATGAAGGACAGCATTAACTCGAATTTTGGGTTCTTGACTTCAATAAATATATGTATATGTTTAGAAATATGTATTTATTAGAATAATATTTATATGTATTTAGAATTTTAATTTAATTTAACTGTACCAATTTATCCTCTCTTTAAAGCGGCTTAAGCTATAGAAATAAAACTCAAAAATCGGTACTTAACAAGGTTTTAATCTTCTTTAGCTGCTTATCCACTACGGGATGGCTGCGATCACATTTCTGAAGCTCTCTCTATCTTGTGCTGCGTGCATTAATTCTCCCACCGTTTGGAGGCCCATCCATTGTCTGATGTTTCTAAGCCACGACATTTGCTTTCTGCCTACACGTCTTAATAATTAAGTTTTAATAATTAAGAAAAATTATAAATTTTTTTTAAGCAAATTTCAAGCGCAAGAATTGTTGACAACACTGTTAGCATAATTTTTATTATGTATAGTCTAATATAATTTACAAAAAACGAATTTTATATGTTAACTTAAAAGCAAAAATAGCTCGAATTTCGAGCACAGGGCGATACTAGTTTAAATAAAGGGATTATCTGCAAAATAGAAATCGCTAAGAGAATTCAGAAGGAGGATGGTTGTTGTAGACAAAATTTTATTATCGATTCAATTCAATAAAAAATACTTTTCAATATTATCTGATTTCTCAACTCGATGTTTTCCCCAATTGATTGGCAAATTAATTCCTTGTCAGATTTAAGAAATAACTACAAAAAAAAAACTTGATTTTTCAAAAACGCCTACATTTTCAACATTAACAATTTGATGATTACAACAAAGCAAAAACGCAAAAATTACTTTAGAAAAATTTACAACAAATAGTAAATGTACGCGATTACGCTAAAGAATTTTCATTAAAATGCAGCAGAATACAAAAAAAAAATTAAATTAAAATTTATGAGAAAGAGATAAACTGTATTTTTTTAAGCGTTAAAATCGGTGTTTTTTATTTATCAATTTTTATTTTTCACTTTAAATTCACTTTTTTTTCTACTGTATAAAGATTGTTATCGTCGATCGACCATAGAGTTACATATATAGAAGAGGTAATGTTGGCGTTTATCGTTATTATTAAAATGTCTATATAAGGATAAAAAAAAAATAACGATAAGATAAGATGAATATTTGCATCATCACGATAAATACTAAAAAAAAAATTTAATTTTAAAAGTCACACCAAAACAAATAATGAATAATAAATAAAATAACAATTATGTACTATACTCGATAAATGATGGCGATGAACTCGGATTATGACCTCCTTCAATTTGAGAATTTTGTAAATGTTAATAAATGACAGAATGTGTAGATTTAAAGGAAATTTAAATTCATTTTAATATTTAGCAATTTTATTTAAAAAAAAAATAAAAGTAAAAGAAGGGCAGAATGTCTGTCCAAAGAAAATTTTTTTCCAGTTAAGGTGCAGCAAATTATTTTAATAAACCTATATAAAAAATCGCCAATTCCCTTAATAGGAGAGAATTGTTTAAGTTATCAACTAAGCTAACTTTTCATAAATTTTCATATAATTCCTCCACTTTTAAGTACTAAGTAGTTGGAAGTTGTACACGGGTTGGTTTAAAAGTTTCACATCTTAATAACTTCGGCACCAGTCAGATATTTAATATTAGTCGGTAGATTAATCGAATGACTTTTGCCAAACAACTTTTATAGATATCTTGTAGGGAGTAACACCTGTTCTAAAGAAATTAAACAACTTATTCCTCCACTTAAGATTTTCCAACGGGAAACAAGGAGGGTAACTGATGCTCATCTCTACACAGTTAAGCTACCAGATGGCGTAACACGGGTTAAGGAAATTCGTTTGTCATGCGCTTATCACGTCTATGGAACCATATTCCACCAAATGTGTTCCCCGAAGTTGCTAAATTTAAGAAGAACTTTAACATTTTTCTTCCAAATATCCCATCCAATTTTCCTCATCCCCCATAATTCAGAAATCCCAAATAACTTCCACCATAATCCCAAATCCTTTCATTTCCCCATCCCTGTAGCCAAACTGTACATATGCATCACAGGTTCCCTCCTAAAGTTTGGCTCAAAAAGGGTGTGGTTTTGTTGTGTTAAAACCGAACACTACCAAAAGAAACACCACACAGTTTCAATGGGCGTCATTCGAGCTTTCCATTAGTATAACAGTTCCCTCAAAGCAGCAGAACACTGATCTTACATTTGAATCTTAAAGTTGTACGTTTTGATAATTAATCTTCAACTCCTATATTTTCTTTTATTCACTATTTTTTCAAAATTTAATTGTATTCGAATTAATTTCTTTTTAAATCTTAAATAAAATATCATTTTCTTTTGTTCATTAATACCTATATAAAAAAATTAAAATAATTCTGAAAATTACTTTGGATAAAAGTCTGTTACATGTTAAAATGTCATGTTAAGATTACATGAATTGTTTTGTTACTCGTTTTTAGCACATTTTCAAAAAATTTTGTAAAAATATGCCTATATAGCTTCACTCTGTCCGTCCGTCCGTCCGTCCGTCCGTCTGTCTGTCCGTCTGTCCGTATGTTTACAAAAACTTTTACATCGTTTGAAATAGAGTAAAGAAATTTTAACCATAGGTAGTTTTCGCAAAAAAAATAATTTCGTAGAATAATTTTTTTCTGTAGCCCCACCTGTTACGGGGCTACAGCCCCCTAAATTTGGAAAAAGCCCTATATTTAAATTGTTATAACAAGAGTTCTGTTAAATATATTTTCAATCTGAAAACGGCAAACGATAGCTGGTTTTATAAACTTTATAAATATTTAAAAGGCAAATATTTAGGGTTGCCATACGGTACTAAAATTTAACATTACACAAAACTCAATTTTTGCAAAATTTTTGGCCACACATATCTTCTGAACGGTTCAAGCTAGGGTCTTGAAATTTTGGGAGAAGTTAGATACTAAGAAACTAGTAGGAGTCGGTTAACAAAATTTTTTTGTCAAGCCCCCTATTTAGGAGCTATAAGGGCTCGAAAATTGAAATTTTGCTATTTTTAAACACCTGTAACTTGAATACCTGTCCAAATTTTTTTTTAGTGATATACAAAATTCAAAGCTCTATTATTATATTTCAACATGTGTCAAAGGTTTTTCTTAATTTTGAAGGGTGACAAAGCTACAGCCCCTGCAAATTCCAAAAAAGCCCTATATTTAAATTGATATATCAAGAGTTCTGTTAGGTTTATTTTCAATAAAAAAACGGTAGAAGAGAGCTTCTTTTATAGGCTTTACAAAAATATGTCGCCTAAATGTATAGGGTTGCCATACGATACTAAAATTTACCATTATATAAAGCTCAATTTTTGCAAAATTTTTGGTCCCATATATCTCCTAAACGGTTTAAGATAGGATCCTGAAATTTTGGGAGAAGTTAGATCCTCAAAAAAATAGTAGGAGTCAGTTAATAAAATTTTTTTGTCAAGCCCCCTGTTTAGGAGCTATAAGGGATCGAAAATTTAAATTTTGCTATTTTTAAGTACCTGTAACTTGAATACCTGTCCAATTTTTTTTTTATTAATATACAAAATATAAAGGCCCAACATTATATTTTAACATATGTTAAAGGTTTTTCTTAAATTTAAAAGCGGTTCCTTAAATTAAAGAAAGTGTCTCTCAGTTTTACCCATTTTTTCTTAGATTGCATAATTCTAAGTAAAATTCCAAATTTTTGTGGAATTCACAATTTAATTCCTAGAACCTAAACAAAAATTAGTGGACGGAGGAGGGAGGGGGGAGTTAGATGAAGTTAGATCCTTGAGAAACTTGGCAACCTTCCCCATTGAAGGGCTATAACAACTTTAAATTAAAAACTTTACTGTTAGCAGTAAATTTTATAAGTAAGCAGTAACTATTTCCAAGTAAATATTTCCAAAGTTAAACTCAGTATGTAATACAATATAAATTTAAAAATGTGCTTTTTTAAAAACCCTTGGTTTTTTTTCTTCACTTGTTCTTCTTAATTTTAAATCTTGTTTAAAGGAAAACTATTTAAGTAAGTATTTAACTTTTACAAACTGTAGGTTTAATAAATCAGGATTAATATTATTGGTTATATGCATGGTAATTCTTAATATAGATGACATTGGTTAGGTAAACTATTAATAGTTGGTTGGATTGTATTGTATATTGAACTTTAAGTTAAAAGGTAGAAGCAATTATAACATTGTATAAAGTATGTAATCAAGTTAATTAAATTGAAAGGATTGAATTTATTGTTGCGTTCATGGCTTAAAGTTATTTATTACCAACTATTTCACAAGGTTAAACGATTTTTAAATGCGACAATGTATAAATAACATGATATTAAATTTTGTGCACGCAAATTTATAAAGTAAAAAACATTAAAATATCACCTTTACTTTAAAAGTAGTTTTGAAACATTGTATTTTAGTTAAAAATTTGAAGTCTTTCTTGGGATTTTTAAGTTGTTCAAAATCATAAAGTAAATCATAGAGAGTGTTGAGTAGACTATGTGAACTCTAGGATACCCGAATGAACATAATATAAAAATTATAATCTTCGGGTAGTTACTTTTAACAAAATTTCAAAAACACAACTTAATAAAATCTGAGTCAATCATTTAATAATATCAAGATTTTTGAGGTTTAAGTCCTTGTGTGGATATCATAATGAAAACCTTTAACTTAAGCTAGCTACTTTAACGAATTTTCTATGTTTAAGAATGGCTTAGATGTTGTTTTTTTTTTTAAAAAGGTTAAGAAATTATTTGAAGCCTCGAAATTGATTTGAAAAAGCTCCGGAGACATCGAAAACCTTTATAAATAGACTTCTCCTTTCCACAAAAATGTTTTGTTCATTATGAGCTTTTCTATCTCTCTCTGCTCTTTGTGCCCTTTGAGTTTCGAACACCATTCTTATTAAGTTATTATCATATAAAAAAAAATGTACGTCAGCTATACTCAAACCCGTTGTCCAAACTGAATATTTCAGAATCCTAGTTTAGTTTTTGAGATGTGGTGCGGGCAGACGGACAAAAAAATGGCTTAAAGTAGCTAAATCAATTTACTTTCTAATTTTGATACGATCCACGCCATTATGTTTTGAACACAAAACGGATATAAAAGAAACCAAAAATTGCTTCAATTATTTTAGTAAATATTTAACTTATAACACCTTTAATTAAATATTTACTTTTTGTTTCAAGTTGTTTTCAAATGAAAACCTCTAGAACTGATGATAGTCAACACCTTCAACAAAAATCAGGTTAGCAAACTAAACAAAAATAAAAATTATTTTTAAATAGTGCTTAAAGGAATTTTTCACACACACTCAACAAAAGATTCCTAATCTATATTGTTGGCATAAAAAAATTAGTTTAATGTTTCCTTCATCACCATCATCCTCATCATCATTATCATCATCATCATCATCATTGGAACGGAAGGAATCCCAAAAAAAAAATTAAACAAAAATTGAATGCTAAAAAAATAGAAAATATTTGGGAATTTTTTTTTTTGTATATTCAAATAGGATTTGATGCACAACAACAATAGCAACAAAAAAATGGAATAGAAATGAGAAAGTTTTTTTTTGTTTGTATTTAAAAAAAACATGAAAAAATAATAGGATGAGAGACAACTCCTGTTGTACAGGAACTGAATATGTTGTGATTAAATAAACTCTAAAAAAATACTGTTATGTGTATTGAAATATTCGTCCTTGCCAAAAAAAACAAAACAAAAAAAAAACAAATTAAATGAATAATTTTTAATCCCTTTTTTGTTTTTGCATTCATAAAAATACAAAAAACAACTATTATGAAAAATTAGTGTTACCGTTTTGTTATTTATGAATAAACTAATACCTACTAAATAATATATTTTGATGAAAGGGAGGTATTTGGGTTAAAATTCAGTTTTACCTCAAGGATCTATTGTGGCTTGAAATAAAATTTAAGGAAATTATTTTTTTTGAAACAGACTTACCGTGTGAAGATTAATGCAAATCTTTTGAATAAGTTAGTATATTGACTAAAATTACTGAAAATGAGGGGAACGTTTAGTCATTTACAATAAAATCACATTTTTTGGTAGCACATTTAATGAATGGGAGGTTATTTGCAACTTTTAATAAGTAAGAGTGTTGACGCCCTAAATCACAATAAAATACGATAAATTTCACGGGGCTATCACAGAGAATTGAATTTAAATTTAAACTTTTAAAATTGTAAATTAAATTTTTGTTTGTGATGATGTCGGTAGGTGTATGCAATCACGTGGGTAGGTCTACGACGATTTTGAAGTAATAAATTAAAGTGAAAGTGAAAGTAATAAGCTAAAGTGAAAGCTATCTGAGGTAATAGAATCAAGAAGGGATAGGATGCTTCTAGATATGGCTTGGAAGCAGAAAATCATGATCTTCAACTTTTTGCTATTGGGTTCTATTACATTACAAAAATAGTTTTCACATTGTATTTTTATGGGAAACCTCAATTTTAACTTTTCCATAGTTATTTAACTTAAAAAAAATCGGAAAATTTTCACAGTTAACTAATTTTATTACTTTCTTCTTTTTTTTTAATGAATTTATCTAAAAAAAATTTTTTCTAGAACTAAAGCAAAAAAATTTTGGATAACTTTTAACTTCCACAACATGTCATTTGAGAATTGTGGTAAAGATCGCTTCAATAGAATTAAAATTAACAAAAAGTTATAAAAAAAGTAGAATTAAATGGAGCATTTTGCTATCCTTTGTATTTTAAAATCATGTTTTTGGAAATAAATTGGATCGCAATATTAGTTGACCTGCAATGCAAGTCTGCAATATAAGGCGACCTAATTACTTTATGTTTTGTTTTATTTCTTTTAGGATTTAGCAAAAAAGGTTACATTGCTCGGAATCGTTTCTGAAGGGTTCCAATGGTTCCAGAAACATTGTTTTTTTTATTAGAACCTTTAAGGCTCTTCGTCTAGATTTTATAGCAAGGAAGTTCTTTGGTTATTAAGTTAGTGGTCCTGACAACCAATAAAAAGAAGTCTTGCCGAATGACGGAAGGGGAAAGAGTTAATAAGGCAGAGCTGCGGGCAGATTTGCTCAGTTCCCTTTTTCACCCAGGATTCAGCCCAACTATACATTTACCAAGGTCGTCGACTACAGCAAAAACTATGTTTGTTTTAAAATTAATTATTTCGAATTTGTACTTATAAAAACCACAAATTTTGGATCTTTTAACATTCATAGTTAAATTAAAATAGTTTTTTTCTCTCTATAGATAAAAATAAAATATAAGGGATTAAATTGTAAAGTCCATTAGGTCAAAATAACTTTATTTAATAAAAAAAAACTAGAACTTGAAATACTGAGGGAGAAAGAGATAGAACTAAACTAAAAAAAGTTATTTTTTTGTAAAGTAGATTAAATAAAGAACTCTTTTAAAAAAACTATAAATTGGGCAACAAGTGAAGATTAAAGTTTTCTATAGAAATAAAATGTTGTTATTAAAATTAAATTGATAGTAAAAAGGAATAACTCCCACATTTTGCATTTAATTCTTGTTTTATACTTTTATATTTAATTGAAAAAAATTATTTTTTAAAAATTGAAATAATTAAGTTTTTTTTTTAGAGTTTAATTAAATGTATTAAAAATTTTCGAAATTTTTAAATAAGTATGATAATAAGTTGATTATTAGGATAAGCTTATACTAGTTTGTTACCAATTGGAATTGTTATTTTAAGAAGTTAAATTAAGAGTTTTAAGTAAATTGGTTAAGGTTAGTTTAGTATTTTTAGGGTGATTTCAAATTAAAAACTTTAGGGAAATCAGGAATACCGAAAGGGCTTTACCGCATTAATCTTAATTCTGGCTTACTTAAAAGTAAAGCAAGAATATTGCGATACTGACGAGAAGCAACTGCTAATATTTTGCTAATTTTCTACACTTTGAGAAAAGCTTAAGAATTTATAAGCTTCTTCCCTTTCAAGCAAACTTCAAGCCAGAAGAAGAATCTTCGAAGTATGAGCATGAATTTTAGAAGTATCATTGGGATTGAATACATTCGAACTATTGAGGTCTGATAAAAAATAGAAAAAAAGTGAAATTATAGTTAAAACTCCAGAAGCTGGTTGGGGGTTCATACCATCACTTTGATTCTGAGGGAAGGTTATTTTAGTGAGTAGAAATCTCACTACCAAGGTGTAGGAACTTATTACCACTTCCTTAGGAAAAAACAAATACTAATATGAGTGTTTTGTACTTAAAAACTAACTATTGGATTTCTCTTTAATAATTCATATAGTGTTGGTTGCCTAGGTATCTCCTACAGTGCATTATAAAACTGGTTTTAAAAATTTAGATTTGAACTCTAAATACCCAAAGTTAACTCATGTTAAAAGCTAAAATATAACTTTTCTCTTCTCGTTCCCCGAGTCTTCTCTTCGCGTTTAGTTAAAGTTTAAGTTACCAAATTAAATTAAATTTTTCATTTCATATTGCCAATATTAAATCAAGGACATTTTTTCTTTTGTTTAAAGGATATTACTTGTATTAAGATATCCTGCAAAAAATATATATGACACTTAAGGTTGATATTTAAATTTTTTTTTTAATAAAATAGTAAAAGAAAAAAAATAAATATTAAGGACATGCATAATAAATTTTGGCATACCTATTGACAAAAATATAAAAAATTCCCTTAAAAGAAACATCCCCTAAAAAAAGGGATTGAACCTGAATATTTAGTAGCTACTACTTCCCATAACAGTTTTCTTTTCAAATTGAATCAACTTTGATATTATTTTCAATTTTTTTTTTTTTTTTTCTCAAAAGTAAAAAGGACGAAAAGTAACGTATTTAACCGTTACAAACCTATTTAATGTCAAATCGTGTGGTTTTTTTTTTTGCTCCTGTTAGAAAACCACAAAAAAACGACTGTTAAACGAGTCCTTTACAAACTTAAATATTAAAAAAAATAAAATAAAATTCTTTCATGTTTTATTATTTCCTTCCTTTCATACATAATTTATTGAAACGTGTCCTTGATCCTTTTTTTTTTGCCTTGCTGTTTTTATGCCTTTCCTATGCTTCCTATAATTTCGTATTTTTTTTTTTATTAAATTATTCCGGATTCTTAAAAATGTTATTTTTAAATGAAAAGATACTCTCAGTTGGCAGAGATACTCCTCCGCTGTACAATTTAACAACAGACTACTGAGAATACTTTCATGATTTTGCTATATAAATTCTTGTGTGTTATTTTTGGTTTTTTAGAAGCTTTCAAATTAAATTCATTAAATCGCGTGTAAATCCGTAAATTTGCTTACTAAATAAAATATTACCTTCATTTTTCTGGTTAAATTACTTTAAGGCAATCTCAAATTAAATTTTGAATCATGGTAAATGGATATACAGGGAGTCCCGTTAGCGTGTTTCCAAATGAAAGTAGGTAAAAGGGGAATTCAAAATGAAGAAAAATTTGTTTTGGAAAGGGGGAGGCGGGGCTCTATTTTAAACCTTCCTACGCTTTCCGAAAGATTTTAAAGAAAAACTACATGTTCACCCCTGTAAAGCATAAAAAATTAGTTAAAGTGTTAGTAGCTAGTTGAAATTGAGGGCTTTCATAATGATATCCAAAATTTTCATTATATCTCATACTTGAAGAGTCCAAGGCCTCAAATCCGAAAATTATTAATGTCTTTCACTATTTTTTATTAATTAACTTTAATTTTTGTATAAAAAAACGTTGTTTATGTACTTATCAATTCTATTTTTAAAATCATCTATTCCTAAGCTTCAATTTAAGTTCTCACATTTTTTTCATATCTCCTACCGTTCGTAATCCTCTTTCATCCACTTCCGTTTGGAAACAGGTTAACGGGACACCCTGTATAATTGAAGTTTAACATCATTCCTCTAGTTCCCCGGCCCATTATGTCGCACTAAGAAAAAATCAGAACAGCTACCAACATTCAATCAAAAATTACAATGTTAAAGATTTAAGAGAAGCGGGAGAAGGCTTTTTTTCCCCCGTTTATTTATTGTGAATTGTGATTGTAAACCAAAAAAAATAAAAAAACTGGACGTAAGAAATGAAAGGATAAATGTTTAAGAGTGTAATTGAGGTTTTGCTAGTCGGCCTCAAGGGATGTTGTCCTAACAAATTAAAATGAAAAAAGTTGAAGACAAAATATCCAAAAACAAGTTTAGATACTTAATTCCATGTGAAGGGAATAAGAGAATATTTATTTAAAAGAATTTCATTTGCTTCTGAATTTGATTTATTAGAATGTGTTTGCGTTAATATTTTAGTCCTCAGATTTGCCTTAGGACTACAGGGGATCCTTAATTTTTTTTTTTATATTTTTTCTATTAGTTCTTCTTTTAAAATGTCTGTACTCGTTAAAAAAGGAAGAAATGGGAAAAAAAAACAACAAGTGATCAGGTAATAGAATTGTCATCTTCTGATTAACTGAGACTTCCTAAAGGTATAAATTAACATTTTTTTGTAAAATGACGGTTGATAAGAATCAGAATACCTTTAAATAAAATAAAAATTGAAATACATATTCCGGACAATGAACAAGTGCAAATTCTTATATACACATTGTGTATGAACGGCACCAGACATGTGAGACCAATTCAAAGTAATTCAATGATATGATTTTTAAATGTTGAAGTCATACGATGTATAAGATTAGAAAAAAAACACTGAGATTCAGGATGATACTAATATATATATTTAATTTTATTTTCTGGTCTTTACATTCAGAGTTTAAGGTTATACCGTTATAGATTGGGTATGAGATTGCATGAAGTTTAGTTGTAAAAAGATTTGTTTCTGCTTGTGCGTGTGCCTATGACATGTAAGTAATAAATTGAAAATTTATTTTTTTTTTCTTTTTTGTTTTAGCTTTTAATCTGAAGGTGATCTGTTTATAGAAATTCGTAAAGTATAAAGTTTTTATAAGAACTTTGGGAAGGAAAAAAGAAAAGGAAATGAAGGGTTTTCTTGGGAGGATATAATGAAAACGAAAAACTAAAAATTCTAATAAAAACTAAAGGTTATATTTGGTGCGTGAGATGTTAATCATGTTCAGATTGAATAAAACCCCCCAAAAAAAAAAGGGAAAAACTAGAAAATCTCATTAAATGTCTGTTGACAGATTTGACATTAATGCTGAGCAAAGCAATAATATAAAGTTGGGATAAGAAAAAAAATTAAGATATAACATGATAATTTTGTGTTGTGTAGGTGTTTTTAGGGTGAAAGATATGCTTGATAAGTGAAAAATTTTGATAGGAAAAAGTTGTTGTTTTTTTATTTTTTATTTTGAAGTGAGATTTAATTAATATATATATAGTTAAATTTTATGTATTTGAGTAGTTATTCGATTTATATTTGTAAAATTTAAAAAGAGATTAAAAGAATCTTAAATTTTAACTACTAGGTTTGGTATTCACACCCAGGCTTTCTACACCTAATTATCTCCTTCTAATCTAACATCAATGAAACGTATATTTGGCTGGAAATGAGTATAATGGAAACATTTGGGATGGAGCCCTTACTTCGGCACCGGAAATTCTTGATAAAGTGGGAAACAGAGCCATTCGTGTTATATATTATCCCGATGACACTTCACTACTCACATCACATTGCCATCGAAACATCGTCTGTTCACTAACTCTGTTTTATAGATGTTTTGTAGGGACGAACAACTGTTCCAAGGAAATCGAACAATTAATGCCCCATTTAAAAGTTTTCCAACGTTAAACAAGGATTGTGAGAGGTTCTCATTAAGCCCGTTGAATTAGTAAGATGGTGAACTGCGGCTTATGGAAATTCGTTTGCTAGGTATATATCGCTATTATAGAATCAATTATCATTCATAATATGTTTCCCAAAGTTCGTAATTTATATATCTACGATCGTTAAAAGTTTAAGACGAACATTAGGATCTATCTTTAAGTTATCCCTCAAAGTTTTTCCCTTCGTCCGACTTAAATGTTATTCTCAAGTCCTATCCCCAATTCCGATCCTAAAAACCAAACGATACATATGTATTTAAAGTTCACTCTAAGTTTGGTTTGAAAAAATGGGGATGATTTTAGTCTGGGAATGATTGATTTTAGTCTGGAAATGATGGGGATGATTAAAGTCTAACACTATTCAGATAAACCCCAGACAGTGATTCTGAGTTACTTTCGATACTTTTCATCAACTCTCGTCAAAAAAAAAACTACTGCAACTAATACAAAATCTTTGTTTTGACAAACTTATTGAACTTCGTGCACTAATATATTAAACAGGCTTCATGGACCACAATAATCTTGTATACCATAGATACCCTTAAAAGTTTCTTAAAATAACATTCATGATAAACATTAAAGGTCCTCAATAGCTTAAAAATTTTTAAATTTTGTATGAATTCTAAGACTATTTAAAATAGAATCTTGCATCGCTTCTAAAAAATTGCTACAATTAATATGCATTACTTAAATATCCATAGAAACTAATTCCTTTCTCTATTAAAAGAAATGATGAAATTAAATTTTGAGATATAAAATAATATAAAAAAAAATTTAATATTCAATTTAATTCTTTACATAAAATGTCTAGATACTCATTTTAAATATCTTAATTTAACTAGAGTATAGGAAATATAATATATATACAACTATTAAAAATACATTTCAAAATTTCATTACGCATTACAGTTGTTATATAAGTAAGTACATAATATTATATAATATAAACTACATACCATCCAGTGATATAGAGATGTAAAAATGCCCCTTAATAGAAATAAATTATAACATAGGATATAATTTTTATATCATCTAATAAATAGCACATACTTAAAGCAGCATTCATATAAAAAGGAAGGGGACAATCTTTAGGCAGTCTTAAACACAATATACACACATATATATACCTCTAGTACTAGTAACCGCAATAACCACAAACCCAAACTAAATAAAAATCTAAATATTAAATCTAAGAATAGGCACTTCACATTTATTAAAAGAGTTTTTATATTGCTTGTGTATTAAAAAAAAACAACCCCAACTATCCCTATATACGAGTACTTTCCCTAAATCTTTTTATTATTCTTAAAATAAAATTTTTATTAAGTACTTATATAAATAGAATTGAATATAAAAATATAACTCTTCACAATCTTAAGACATATCTTAAGATATTTTCAAATAAGATAAGAAAAATAAAATCTGAAACATGTGAAGCCCTTTAACAGCAAACAATTGTCTTGTAGATTCTGACTGATTTGCTACTATATATTCTATTTTCAGATTCAGATATATTTTTTACTCTTTAAACTACGCAGTCCTTTTCTTTTAAAATCAAAATACTCTGGAACAGGCAGAAGGAATTACCACTTACGATTTTCAGTTTATCGCAACTGCCATCTTCAGCCCCTCTTACCTTATTTTACAAGTCAGCTTCTTTTGTTTATAAAATCAGATAAGTGTGATATAAAAAGATTTTTCCACTTATTTGTTTATGAATTTTTGAATACAAATCTTGTGTGAATGTGTGTGTGTACATTCAAGGATAATTTCGGTCACATATTTCTAATTTATATAAAAAAAAACAACAACAATAACAATAAATTTAAACCAAAACACGTTTCAAAGTGATTGTTACAAGAGAAAGAAAGAAAAAAAAAAAAAAAATGCCATGTCCTTTTTTTTATCAGATTGAACGTAATCAGAATTTAGAAAACCAAAAATATACAAATAAAATGTGATGTTACAACTTTTTCCCTTCCCCCACTCCTTCTCTATGTTTGAATCTCACTTACTGTCTTCAGACCCTCGCCCCTCCTTTCTCTTCAAAAAAAATCAAATATTAACCCTATAAAAAAATAAATAAAACAAATCTTGAAGCCATTTCAGAAAAAAAATAAAAAAATTTTATATTTATTTTTCTTAAGGATATTTTTAAAGGTCCTTGCACACATAAATACACATTTTTAACATATTCATATTTATATTTATGCATAAGTATTTGTGTGTCAATTGCGTTCATTATATTTTTACTTTGGTTTTTTTTTTAATAATTTTGTGACATAGTTAAGAAATGTTCATGTACTCGTATGTGTGTATATAAAAATACTTTTTCTTGTGTGTGTTAAAAAAGGATGCAAGTCCTTTTAAGAAAAAAATTAAATTTTATACTTTTTATTTATGTGTATGTGTAATATTTTAAGAAAAAAAAATATGAATTTAAATCGTTTAAGTTGATTGAAATCAGGCTAAAAAGGGACGATGTTATATGGTTAAATGTACATGTGTTCTTACATACTATATAAAAACTTACATACTAAGTATATTATGTACTTACTACATATACCTACTACAAGTATGAAATATTACTTTGATGGTTATTTCCTGTTTCGTTGTTTAGAATTTAATTACAAGAATTAATTACAGGAAAGAAATTTGAATTGGAATGATGAAAAAACTGTAGACGTAAGAATTTAAAAAATATGCAAAAGGGTACTTAAGATTTTTTTTTTCTTGTATATTCGTATATGGATAACATAATTATATACTTTGAATTATTTAAAAAGAAATATATACACATGTCCCATATTTATATTAAATGTATAAGGGGTTGACTGTTTGAATTGGACTTTATATATGCATGTACGTATGTAAAAATCCTCGACTGAAGCAAGAAATTAATTTCTGGTATTATAAAGTAAGTGTGTGACAATAAGGTTCCTTGTTTGATATTTTTTTTTCAAAGAGAGAGCATAGATCTTACATATGGCATCTCTGTCTTACACTGTTCCCTGTTGCTGTGAGGTAGCATTAATTTAGTTCGTTTAGTAGTGTGTGTCTCCATGTACCCGCGTCTTCTGCTAGTTCTATTCGAAGGAATTTTGTTGTGATCTTTTTATAGGCTCAGTATGAGTTCTTCTCCTGTAATCCTCCATAGATTTTCGATGTTTATTCTAGTATGCCAGAATATTCTGCATAGGATGCGTAGATATTTATTAACGCCTGCTTGCAGTTTCTAGCTGTTGATATTAGATATCAGCCATGTGGTTCTGTCATACATAAGCACGGTTTTTACACAAAAATTTAAGATCCTAAGCTTTGCTTTTCTGGAGATCTGGGTATTTGACCATACTGGGTACAATTTACCGAAACCTGCCCTGGCTTTGTTGAGTCTGTTTTTGAGATTTGCGTTTCGCAATTCCCGAGTAGAATAAGCTTGATAGACTAAAAAAATATTTTTTTTTAAAGCAATGCAAAAGGTCTTATAGAAATTCAGAAGAAAAGTTGCTGACTCGGTAATAGAATAAATTTTGAGCAAGACAAATATTGGTAAACTTTTTATGAAAGTAAATCGTATGGCTATTGAAATTCCGATATTAAAAGTAGTAAGACTTGGAAATCCGGACATTTTCCGATATTCCAAAATCTCGGGGTTCGTAGCAATAATTTCCTCGGTTGCTTTTAAACTGGTGTAGATTATTTTCATCAAACCAATTTTAAGATCTCTCATCTCCAATTTTGTTTTGCGCAACTGAATTACATCTCATCTATTGATATTTCGGGATTATGAAAGTTAGGATCTCGTTATTGATCAAAGTAAATTATATTGAAAGGAAATTTTTTTAAGGCACTTGGGATAAGTGATATTATACATAAAACTAATCAACACAGCCAGCTTAAGTGTCATGTTTTCAATAATGAAGGAGTTTCAGCCGTACAATATGACATGCAAATCCGTTGTCTCCTAGACGTTTTACCATGAAATATCTTCAAGATGCTTGAACTTATTTCCGTTTAATTTCATATTCTAACTTAAATACGTTACAAGTTATTAATCTAACCTAGACCAATTCATTTGTAATTACAATCGTAAATTTTCGTTGAATTTAAATATTATATAAAGGTTATGTATTAAAATGTTTATTAATGTAATATTATACATATTTTATTATCTAAAGATTTTTTGTTGTGAAACATTTAGAATCATTTAATGTAAATAACTTTTTATTTTATAACTTTGTTTTATAGGAGACTAAAATTATCATGAAATTGTTAACAGTTTGAGTAATTAGACTTAGATGAAATTAGAAATAATTACTTACTTATGTAGTTAAAATTAATGATGAATCTGACTTTAAGAAAATAAGATTGCTTTGAATTTTATACTCATTTTATTTTATGGAGTTTTTATTATTATTAGCTTTAAAGAGGAGACATTTAATGAAAGGAATGGGTTTCCAGTACAAGTTCGTATATTTTTTGTATAATATGTATTATGTATTAGTGCCATAATAATCAAAAGGTGGTTTAGTATGGCATTATGAATAGAGACTATTTAAAAGGAAAAATGGTTTAAACATTAATGCAAGAAAGCTGATACCAATTGGGTAATAAATCCTCCACAAGATTTCTCTTAAGGATTTGAAGTTTTTAAGGATTTGGTGATTTGAAGGATTTGATCCATCCACAGGTCTTTCTTAAAGGTTTGAAGCTTTTAAGTATTTGAAGATTTGAAGGGTTTGATAGTTGAATTGCGTTAACTAATTGCATCACATTCTTATTAATTTCGAATGTGTAGCAAGGTTTTTACTTGCAAATGTGGCATCGATTATTAAAAATACTATCAGTTCTGGAATTCCGTAAGTTTTGACAGCATATTTATTCACTTAAAATACAAATATAGGAATTGAAATTTACCTTCTCTGAAAGTAAACTAAATTTGCACAATGCATATTCTAAGTATCTGGTATATTTGCTAGACATTTTGTTTATATACAAGAAACATTTAATTTATTCCTGCAACATTTTAAAATGAATATTTAAAAAACTTCTGTCCTAACAATATATTTAAGATATCCCGACAATGGTAAATAAACTTCGTATTTCCACAAAGGAATAAAGAAACATTTTAAAGTACATAGTAGTTTTTCTTTCAAAAATAAATACCACTATTAGAATCATAAATTGTATTCTTCTGTAGTCGTCTAGCAACGTTTTTTTCCAATAATCTTTGAAAAATTGATAACGATTCATCAAATAAATTTTCCTCCAAAAAATAACGGTACATCCTTTCTCTAGATAAATCTCTACATAAACAGATTTTCACAATTTACACATCGATTCCATAAAAAGGAAAAAATTTATACCTTGGACGTGTTATTTGCTTTTATTTTTATAGTGAATTCTTAGGCATGAAATAGTTTAAAGAAAATCTAACCAAGGAACAAGCCAACCCACAATAAATAAACAAAAAGAACGTGACATAGAAGATAGGAATAAAACACCGAAATGAAAAAAAACATAAAAACGGGGAAAATAAATTTTATTAGACCAAATAAATTCAAGTCGCGGTCGAATATTTTGACATAATCAAAAAAAAAGAATGAAAATTTTAGAATGAATAAGAATGAGAAAGAAATATGTTTCCTTAAAAAAGCGATGAATTTGAATAAATAAAGGAAGAAAATGAGTTGCATGGTAATGGGATGACTATATACTGAATACAATGATGAACTAATATTTTTGACCCGTCATGATAAGTTAATTGTCTTTAAAAAAATATAAAACGTGGGCGAAATTTTTGATGAACCTTTTATTATTATGGAAGAAGTACTTGTGAGTAGGATTTTTTCAAGGAGAATTTCTATGAAATTTCTAGCGTTACCATCCCAGAAATGATTAGAGGCTTTTGTTTTTAATTACTTATTTTAGAAGTTTCAATATTCTTCAGGTGCTGGTTAAATATTTGATATATTTTAATTTCATTAAAATTTAAAAAGAAGAACCGGCCAGTTGGAAACCTTCATTTGACAACTCGCCAGTTAGCAAAAGAAATTTCGCAAGAGAGACATTTAAGAAAAAAACATTCAGCAAAATGGGCAGTTAGCAACAGGACAGGACGTTTAACAACTGGGTACCACATTTAAAAACTTATTAGAAGAAGACATTTCGCAGTCAGCGTTATTCGCCTTACAGAATGTATATAAGATTGCACATTAGGTTTTAAAGTTGGATTCAATAGCTGGTTTGCCGTATGTATATGTGAGATAGCAAATATTAAAATGTAAAGTATGCAAATGCCAAGTGTACCATATAATTGGTAAAAATATATCTGAAAAGGGTTTTCGGTAGAATAAGGTGTAGAATCTCTATTATTCGAAGTAGTATATCCTGATATAGCTACTAACGCATAGATAGAGCCTAGATAGTAATTATAAGTTAAATATTGTTGACTATATTTAATATTTAAAACTACTACCTTATAGTTTTATAAAAAACAAGTTTCATTTAACTAACACTGCATTCTATTTATACCCATGCATACCCTATATAAAGTTTCAAAATGTTACGTCCCCATTTTCGGGCAGCTGCTTTACAAAGTTGTTAATTCGATAATTGTGAATCTAATGAAGTTACGAGGTTAAAATTAAAACTGGGCAGGTAAAGTAATGGGGCAAGTTACTTGGCAAAGTAAGACATCACTCGGACCAACTTACTTTTAGGGTGGGCCGTTTTTTTTTTTTTTTTTTTATAAGGGAAATGAATTTCTGTTTATTTTATTTTATACACCATAGTGGGTATGCACGGGTATCTAAAAGTTGACAAGAGTAACTACAATTTTCCTTGTATTTTTCTGAATTAAAAAAACCTTCAAAAAGACAGTCAAATTGGAATATTTCGTCTATGCAACACTATTTGACTCCTCGGTAGGTAATAATATTGGACAACCCAAAAAGACATTCAAATTGGAAAGTTTCGTCTATGCAACAGAATTTGACTCCTCGGTAGGTACTAATATTCGACAACCCAGACAACTCCAAATGAATTTTGATCTAATAAATGCCTTTATATAAAAAATTACTAAAATCATCTGTGAGTTGTACCAAATTCTAGATAATAATTTACAAAAAAAAACCGAAGCAATTAAATCTTCATTATGTCAATGAAATTAAGTTATAAACATTCAAGATTAGAGTTTTAAAACAATTTTTAATAATATTTTGTAATTAAAAGTTTATACCTTAGATTAACGATTTGAATGAAACTTAAAACTTTACAGCATTTAAACTTTATTGACAGTAAACTGTTCTGTCTGATAATTAATCTTCAATAACATTGATAATTTAATTTAAACATTATATTTTTAAATGTTCCCACTACTAATTACTAATTAGGAATGAAATTTGATAACATTACCCAAAAAAAATAGTTTACCCCAAATCTATTAACTAAATCGGAAGTAATATATATCTTGTTTAATAATGTCCAATTTTTTGTTTTTGGAGGCAGCACAAACATACAAAAAAAAAATAAAAAAAAAACAATTTCAACCTGCTGTGATAATTTAAACCTTAAACTGTACAATAAGTTATAATTAATTTTTGTTTTTGTCTAACATTTTTTTTTTTTCAAATTTCTTAAATTTCATCTGAACTATAAAACATAGAAAATTGGTATGTACCATGTACCATAGATTTTCATTCATATACCAACTCATTCACAATAACATTGAATTTAGATGGGTTGCGCATATTTAGAAAAAAATTTTTTATTTCTTTCAATTCCAACTGTTTAATTCGCCTACGATGAAATGCTGATATTTTTCAAAATCAAATAATAACAACATTAAAACATATTTTGGGTAAAAGAAATTCCAAAATAAAGCCAATGATCGAAATAACATAGGAACCTCCCAATTGAAAATCATCAGACAGAAATATAACATCAGAACTAATTAACAACATGGCAATAAATTAGAACAGAACGCACATTCAATTGATATTTTGTTATTTTCTTTATTTATTTGGTTGATGGAACCTTTATTTCAATTCGATTCTTATTTTTTTTTCTAATTTTTAAATTTCTTTTGACCCAAATTTCAAATCAGTATTGAACAGAGCATAAAAACCCCAGACCAATTTATTGGGAAGCATAAAAAATCATAACTGGAATAAAAACTGTTTCATGTGGGCATTTCGTTTTTTCAATGGAAATGTATCTGCGTTGGATTCTATAGATTAGTCATTTGAGTTGAATTTGTATAATATAATTGAAGCGAATTGGAGCAAATTCAATTTTTATAATTTTATAGCTAATTTTTTGATAATTGACATATATTTCATGGCCTGAAATTTTTTCCGGGGTATGCGGGATACTGATTTAAGTAATCAAGTAGACATATTGATCTGAATGCTTTACAAAAAAATTAATTAATGAAAAAAATCAGTGTACAATTTTATTAAACATGATTTTTAATTTTTTATTAATATGAGGTTGCAGGAATTTTGAATAAGTTTTGAGCAATTAAGAAAAGGGTCTAACATGAAGCATAGCTTTTATTGTAATTTTTATCTGCGTTGGATTGTATAGATTAGTCATTTGAGTTGAATTTGTATAATATTATAATCGAGGCGAATTAGAGCAAATTCAATTTTGATAATTTTATAGCTATTTTTTTTTGATAATTGACATTTATTTTGACAAGGCCTAAAAAATTATTCGGGGAATGCGGGATTCTGATTCAAGTAATCAAGCAGATATATTGATCCACGCGCTTCACAAAATAAATTAATTAATTAAAAAATCAGTGTACAGTTTTATTTAACATGATTTTTTT
This sequence comes from Dolichopus griseipennis, assembly GCA_963082915.1. Taxonomy (NCBI): domain Eukaryota; kingdom Metazoa; phylum Arthropoda; class Insecta; order Diptera; family Dolichopodidae; genus Dolichopus; species Dolichopus griseipennis. Next base: position 30,667,110 of record OY720442.1, on the reverse strand, counting down.
TTTATTAATATGAGGTTGCAGGAGTTTTGAATAAGAACTGGGCAATTAAAAAAAAGGGTTAAATTTAACATGAAATATTGATTTGCGTTTTCTTGTGGAACACTTATCAAACAAATTAATAAGAAATTGAGTTCAAAGTCAATTTAAAAAAATAAAAAACTTTTATGTCTATTGAAGTTATAAAATTAATTGAGGAACACCAAAATTTCAGCATAGATTGGATTTTTGTGTTATGACTTATGATATTAAAAGTATGAATAAGTTTTTTTGCTTTTTAATTGCCATGTTAACTTTTGTATGCTAATGAATTTGATTAGATTTTTTGTTTTTTTTTTTTTTTATTAAAATAATAGAAAATATTTGATTAAATTTGATTCAGTGTTATGTGCGATCTTATGTTTAAACAATTAATTTAAATTTGAGATGTGTTTTATGTATGTCTAATGATAATCGTGTTCAGTTTTTTTTTTTTAAAAACTTTTTTTCAATTGGATTCGGAGACATGGTAAGGTTTTTGTAAGTGAATAAAGGAATATTCTTCGATTCCATTTTGGGTTTTAATAAATATGAATTAAATATGTAAATTAAATCAAAAGATGAGATCAGACGTTTTGCATGTCTTTTAGAAATATATTTGGAGATGAGTAACTAAAAAATGATTCATATTAATTATAAATGCTGTGCGTTTTTGCATTCAGGAATGTTTGCGTTCTTTTTGAATTAATTTTTCGAAAATTTTTATGAGATCATGAAAAATGACATTGAAAAGAAAATATCTTCAACTTTCCTAAAGTATAAACAATTTAGGGAAATGTATTGACTCCTAGATTGAAGGTCTGGATTGCCAATAGAGTAGAAAATTTGGTGCTGTAAATACAACTTTGGGCTGTGGCTATCGAACACATATTCAGCGAATTCAAACATTTTTAAGCAAAGTGCTACGTGACATGGTTAGTACTCCCTAGTAGGTACATTAGGATCTAGAGATTCCAAATGTCAGCGATGAATTTAGAAAATATTTAACAAAACATAAAACCCGCTTTGAAGGTCACACAAACTTTGAAGTGTCAAAATTCCTACTATCTTTAAATGTTAATAAAAGGCTTAAAATAACTAGGCCCATCAAATTAGTGATTAATTCAGATAACCTTAAAGGAGGTCTGTAATTTCAGTTACAAAAACAGTTAGCGCAAAAGTAATGATTATTACAATAAGATTAAATTAAATATGGCTAGTGTTGAAGTCTCACATAACGGTGGTTGCGGGCTGTATCATTCGATAATTTTCACACAACCTTACTTCAAGAAAAAATAGTACAAGTTCCTAGTTTTTTGGAGTACAAGTGCCCGTAGTTATTTAAATTTTCTCTAGAGAATAAGGAGTTTTTTGTTATTGAACTTCCCTTCTTTTAGGCAAATTGTCTCAGGGTATTGACACTAGGATTCTATTTATTAAAATTGCAAATGCTAACGGTTTATGATATAAATAAGATAATGGATCTCACTATGCCTCAATAAATTTTTATTCAAATTCCTAATAAAATATTATTACAAATTTGCAAATGTAGGGCATTTATTCGCAATAATTTGAAACAATTTTTAGCACGGATTTTTTGACCGTAAAGATTAGTATATACGTTTTTATACAGAATACCAACACATGATTTATTAAATTTGCGGCATTCTTTCTAAAATATTTTTATCATGTTTTGAAAGTTTAATAAAAATTACCTAAAATTTTTTTCCCCTTAATTTATTTTAAATTAAAGTGCCTCAAGCCTAAGAGTAAAACTTTTAACACTTCATTCAATTAATTCTATAACAACTACCTAAAAAATGTCAGTGCTTAAAACCCAAAAGTATTTCATAAGGACAAAACAAAAATAAAACAACCTTAAAAAAAACTTCTATATTTCCACATCTTTAAAGTTTAATGAACTGGAATGCCTTACAAAATTTCCCAATTTTTTTTTTTTGTAGACCTAACCATCCTCCATTAATTTTTTTTAACAAACTAAATTAAAGAAATAAAAAAAAACTGAAAAGTGACCTTCGTATATCCTATCGGTTTCCACATACGTATGGTATAGAAGACTTTTGATAGGACGTTCAACTGAAAGTCAACAGTCGGTACCAAAATGGGTTGTTGTTTTTTTTTTTTTTTTGAATTAATATATAAGGCAAAATATAAAAGTAATGTTTTAACATATCAATTTTTTCAATAGTGTTCAGTTTTACAACATCTTTTTAAGAGTAAAATAAATGATCTAAGAAATTGTTTTGGTTTCTTTTCGTATTAAAATATCAAAAAACGAAAAAAAGGGTGGAAATATAAATTGTAAATGGGATCGGATCAATACACCTGAAGGGAATTAGAAGAAAAAATATTGCTTAAGTATAAATGAAGATGTACATATTGTGGTCAATTGACAAAGAAGAAGTAGTTATTTAAGATGCTATCCTTTCGATCATGTGTTCTAACCATGGTTAAATCATCTTCAATAGGCGATGGCTTAGATGTGGAACTAACATCCCGTAATTGCACAAAGTTATAGAGGACACATAAATTGAATTTCTAGAGATTTCCAAAGATTAACGTAAGTAAAGCCCATATTATGTATGTATGAACACGTTGCAAAGGACAATCCAATCAAATTATCGATCAACGAATTGTACATTCAACGACAGAATCATTGAATGTAATACTATAGTTTCAAATATCTAAGGAGGATCATCTTGCCTAGAGGTAGCACTAACGAAGATGTACAAAATGGTATCAATTAAACTAGAAAAGCCTTTGGTAGATTTCGTCCAATATGGAATACTTTCGAAATATCAAGACGAAACCAACTAACAATATTGAATTCGTGAGTAAGAATAATAAATGCAGACTTGTGGATACTAATAAAAAAAGAATCAATACTGATGCAAATCATCAGTAGGAAAAGAAGATGGGTTGGTCATACATTAAAGAGTGAAATGCATAACAAGTTTGCCGCTATACTGGAATCCTCCAGGCGGATCTAGGTCAAGAAATAGAATCAGATAAACATGGAGAGGAACGGCGCTAAATGAATTAAGTAGACGGAAAATATTTTGGAATAAAATAGTTTAAAAAGCTTTGAATACAAACGAATGGAGACTTCAAGTTGAAACCAAATGCTCCCAAGTGGAGTAAAGAAAAAAAGATGCTATCTTACCTATGTACCCAAGGTCTTGAGGGTTTTAAATAAACTTCTGTCTTGAAGAATAACTACAAGAATAATAAGTATAACCCGCCTCCAGGCTGCTTCTATGTTTTTAAACTTAAAAATAATGTCTAAAGTTAAAGTTAACTTTTGAATCTTTTTTTTTTATTTAAAAGTTCTTTATTAAAAAACAACTATAAAAATATTTATATTAACAAAAAGTGAACGTCCCGATAAAATGATTTTAATAATTTTTATGAAAAAAAAAAATGGTTTTTTAATAAATTTTATAAAAAACTTCAAAACAAACTACAAAAATAAAAGAACGTAATGAAAAGGTTTATAAAACGGAAGAATGAATAACATATACAAAAAATTAATTTTGGGGGTTCTCGACATAGTACACTACACTAGACTTCTCTGGAACACTATAAAAAACTTTTTTAAAAATAAAAATTGGAGAATAGGCAAAAGGGAATAAACATCGGAAAAAAATTAAGAGAATTCACTCAAAAAAGCTAATCAAGTGGAAAGCAGACCCAAAATATATAATATGTAAGTTTAAATTGAAAAAAAATAGTAGAAAGCGAGAAAGAGAGAGAGAGAGAGAGTGAGAAGAATATTAAATACAGAACTATAATAAAAAAGTTAAAGAATAAAAAATAGCAAAATACAAATACAATACAAAAGAGTAGAAGTTAATACTAAAAATATTGCATTTAAGCCTATATATACGAGTACTTCTTCCTCTTGCCTGCGTTTCCAATCATTTAAATGTGCCTGCCTGCCTGTCTATCGAATTGTCGAACAATTGTTTAATTTTCTCCCACTTTATGGTACAATAACTTTTCAATCAATAAAACAATAACAACAACAAAAACCAAATAACGAAAGAACAAAAGTACTTAACATATTTTGAGTTTCCACTGTAAACTCTAGTTTTTCATATTGTAGTATTAGTGAATTGGTTTATTCAATGTTCAATTGGTGTTTGGTATTGATTTTGTTTTTCCCCGTCTCTTTCATTTCCGGATTTTCTTACCTTTTTTTCCTTTCTATTTTAATAATATTTTACATTTCGTTTTTAAAGTGGGGGTGTTTTTGCAGACCTCGAAAAGCTTAAGTAACCAAAGAGTGGAAGAAAAAATAAAAATTACATTGAGATTTGAGTGCAACAACCAGGTAAAGTTAAATAGACGATAATTATTTAAAGCAGCAGCAATTGAAAGCGGAAAAAACAATGGGTTAATTGAAGTTTTATTAAAATTTGAATTTAACAATTAAAAATTTCTGGATGGACACTCAGGAAATTGAAATTGCACTTATTGATTAAAAAATTCACTTATTAATTAAAAAAAAAATACTAAAGATTATCTGAAACAGGCCAATAACAAATAACAAATAATTATATGAATATTTTATATCAAGAGTTCATTTACATAATATATTCAGTGTTTTTTCAATGATATCACAGTGTATATGTCAAAGATATCACAGTGGGACTTTGGAGCATTTGACAGTCCATTTGTTTATTGAGATTTTTTAGCATATAAAATACAATCCTAAACCCCAATCCTTCCAAATCCCTATCCTCGTAACCCAACTGTACCTTTGTATCACAGATCTCTCCAGAAAGTTTGATTCAAAATGGGTTAGGTTTTGGTGTGTTGAAGCCGCACAATACCTAAAGGAACACCGCACAGTACCAATAGATGGCTTTCGAAGCTTGAAGTTTTCCATTTCTTTGTGAAAAAAAAAAAACAAAAAAAAAGATAATATGCCAATGATGGTTTTGGGGTCAAAAAACTGTGCAAGGCTGCTTCAGATCATTTTTATTACAACTTAATTTGGTTCTAGTCTTAATACTCAACTAATTTTTTCTATTGATGCATTCTAACTATTGAAGCATCCCCACCATACCCCTCTTCATCATAGTTGACTATCATATCAATAGTACAAAATTTAGAAAAATCGAATTTACAATAATTCGCCATAATTTGTAATGAATGAGTAATCAAATCACAATTTTATATTTTTAATAATTTTAATCAAAATATTATGTGTAAAGTGGGCAACACTTATATAAGTATTCTACAAGTGTTACCGACTTAATTTAATACATACTCATAAATTCAAATGTATATAAACATAAACTTGGAATTTCAAAGCATAAAGAAGCACCAGCTATCACATTATTAAATGTGTAGGAATCGGAATTTTATAAAATATTATAAAGCGGAACAAAAAAATAACGGTTTCAGATTTCATTTTATACTAATTATAACTGTATATATTTAAGATAAAATGATAATGTTTCATTTCCCACTTGATCAACGCTTCTCTAATTTTGTTTTGTATCACAATTCACAACACAAAAAAAAAAAAAACAATATAAAATAAATAGAGATGTGACTATGGGTTACCCCTTCAAGATAATCAAATAAATAATGATGTTTTATTAAGTTAGTGCATATGAGTTTATATTAATATAAATGATAAAAAATTTTGAACCACATCGCGTGGGTGGTTTATGTAATATATATATATATATATATATATATATTTTAGTATTTTATTTTGATGAAGTTGAATAGAATTAATCGAATTCTTAAATTATGTGATAATAATTTTTTTTATACTTATTAATCGATTTTATATAAAAATTAATTTGTTTTAATTAATAACAATTCAGAATGATTAATGACTTTGTCGGATATACACTAAATTATTCAACTACCGAGTATAGATAGACAAATTGTTAAAGAGATTTGTTACAAAAATTTCTTCTATAAATATATCATGTAAACAAACCATAATTTAACTAAAATAGCTGATTGAGATAAAACTAGTAGAGTTCAGTTTAATAACTCAAAAGCTCAAAGTTACATGATCTCTTGCAAAAGAAATCAGTTTAACCGAATTCTGCGATTTCAAGGAGATAATATAAAGCGATCGGAAAGTCTAAGCATTTTGTGTTTGCAGCTAAATCAAAAAATGCTGTGGAATGAGCATATTTTCAGTATAGCTAAGAATACTGGCAAATGTTTGGGTTTTCTGCTTCATTGTAGAACATATTTCTTACCAAAGAATCTGTCTAATGCTTACAAAGTCTAAGTTCGATCTAAGATGGAGGTAAACTCTCACATTTGGGCTGAAGCATTACAAACTTCTTTGAGTTTCCTCCATTAAATTCAAATCCACGCTTTATGTCTAATATACGACCCTGTTGATCGAGTAACACATTACTTCATTTAACTCTCGTTTAAAAATTCTAGCGATTTCCCTGTGTTAATGATAATTTGTAGGTAATGGTACTTGCTTCATTAAATTGAAGTCAATTATGCCTCTTCTTAAACAATTCCAATGTAACACCAGAAGAGCTTTGGGTAGAAGTGTTTACTTCTACCCAATGTGGATATGGTTTAAAACTGGTTATGGAAACTCATTGATTGCGAGGAATGCTAAGATGTAAAACATGACTCCGTCTAATGTGTTTCCCTCTGTCAAAAAAATTCCATAATGCAATTTGCAAAAATTCAAAACGAATATATTTAGTTTCGTCTCCCACCTTCTTGCAAATTCCCCTTTAATATTCTGCTTACACAAATTAAGTACCTACATCAGTTTCTAGCGTTCAGTTAGCATACAAAAAAAGAAACAGTTCTATATACTTAGTTAATAAGGCTTGTACTTTCCCAGATTTTTCTAAATTCTGAATATAAGGTATATAACGGTACTTCCTTTATACTTCGATTTAAAACTATTCTAAAATGTAGAACATCAACTAAGTTAAATACTATTCTACTTAGTACAAAATCATACAAAGTATTCATATATTTCAAATAGAGCATACAGATTTGGGTCTTAGAACTCGTTTTCTGCGAACCTGTTTAGGTTTAAACATTACAATGTATCAATGCCTTTATTAAATTATTCGTATTTAGTTAAGGTTATCAGTATTTTAAATTGAAATAATTTTTTTCCATATATTATGAATAGAATCAAGATATGTATATTGATCACTTGATCACTGCAATAGTATACAACTGCATTATATATACTTTTTTCATTTATAAATAAAACAATGTTGATACATTGATACACCACGACAATCAATAGTATACAACACCACGACAATCTATGATTGATGACCAACTCAAAGCATGAATAATATCAAGAATCTCACAATAAAAACAAAAACTCTGTTTTATCATATTACCTGCAGTGTATTCAACTTATAATCTTGATTAAAAAGTCAACTTTTTATAATAATATTGTGTAAAAAAATTTACTGGAAAATTAGTGGCACGTATTCTATGTCAGATTAAAAAATTGTATTACATTAATCGAAAATGAATTTAAAATAAAGAAATAGAATTAAACCAGAATGCATTACCACTAAAACTAATAGGTTATACTTAAGACTTGTATTTAAAAACATCAAATGGCAGCGCATTTTCTAAAATATCTTTATCTTTAATTCGAGTTGTTTTATGCATAATTTCAAACCATGAATTCATCTTTATCATATTCCATTGGTATTTTTTAATATTGAAATGTCATAAATATATACGTATAAAATCCCTAACCTCATTTAGAATAAAATATACTTAAGGTACAAAATAATATTGAAAGTAAATTCGATATAAGTATACATGATACATCTTAAGATGAAATTGTTAAGAAAAGAGAGTAGGAGGAATAATGATTTTTTGTTTTATTTTGTGTTTTACAAGATATTTGATCGAAAGCACATGGTGCAGCAGCAATAACAGCATTCCAAATTCTTCCCATTCTCTTGCTATAACATACCACATAAAAGAGAAATGACAAGTTTTGTTTTTCCAAGGGCGCACCACAATTTTATATATTATGCATTTAGTTTATAGAATATCAGGTCTATATACCAGGCGTATTATATATAAGTACTTTGTTAAAGAATAGTGTATAGAGTGTATCTATAGATTAAAAGTATGTAATAAAAACTTTGATGGAATAGATTGAATAAGGGTTTGTTAAGTTATGTCGATTTTTAAAATGCCGATTCTCATAATATCGATATTAAAAATGTCGACGCCAAATATGTGAACTTGCACAGTATAGCAAAGATTCTTGTAATGTCGATTGAAAAATGTCGATTGAAAAATTTCGACGCCAAATATGTCGCCTTGAACAGTATACAAGAACGGACAGTATATTCTTGTAATGTCTATTCTAAAATGTTGTCAGAGAAATAATGCCGACTTGAACAAAATGTTGACTTTCTAAAAGTTAAAAATTTTCGAATAAATAAAATATTGAAATCCAGCCTTTGAACCATTTCTAAGATCTTTCCTGATTCATTTATGCATATTCTGGAAAAAGCGTAGAACTAATCCTGATTTTGCAATAAAATCTAAAATCGCTCCTGGTTATTTTTATTGAATAGGCATTTTAAGCGGAAAAACCCCCAATAAACAAATTATTAAACCCCGGCTTTTGAAACCATCCTAATTCTTTTCTGGACGTATTTTAAAAAAGTCGTAGATTCTAACCAACCAACTGTAAAACTCATCCTAGTTCATGATCTTGACCCATACACATAAAATATATGTACATATTATGTAAAAGGTGTATAACCCCGTTTTTGTATCCCGGATATTCTGATTTTGAAAGAAACTTTAAAATTCCTTCTGGGTCAAAATCTCACATATTCCCTGCTTTTGAATTTATAAATATTGTCTAAATATTAAGGAAAAGGGGTATAACCCTGATTTTGAAACCAACTCTAAAATTCCTCCCAGTTTTTGGTATAAAATTTGTTTTCCATAAAAACATTCGGCAAATTTGTCATTCAAGGTTTGTGAAGTCGACATTTAGTGTAATCGACTTTTTTAGACAAAAAAGTCGACATTTTGTCAGTCAATCTAATGGAAGTCTATAAAAAAGTAAGAATTCCATGAAACATACCATTTTGATCACATAACTTAAAAATGCATTTTAGCGTATAAATACACAATAAAATATACAAGAGTATTATTATAGAAATCGTGAACTTCTATATTCCAGTATTCATATTTGTATCTAGTATCTACAAAGTACGATTGTACGATTAAATGAAAATGCGGTTTGTTTTACTTTATATTGTTCAAATCCACCGGCAAAATGCAATAAAACAATAATAACAATAAATAACAAGAAACAACTAGTTTAAAAAAAAAAAGAATTATTAAATAATATAAAGTACTTATTATGTGAAAAATCAATTTTCTCTTAAGTATAATTTATGTTTGTACTGTGAAAATGCGACTATAATTAAAGAAAATTTTTTAAGAATTTTTTTTTTGTTTTGGAAGTGATTTAAAACCAAATTTCAAATTTAAAAATTTTTTTTTTAAAAAACTGATTGGAGTGAAATTTTTTAAATATTTTGGAATAATGATTGAGATACTTATTTAGCAAAATGATATCAGTTTAATTCTTTCGTATCAATTATATATTTAGAAATAGGGATCTTTAATGGAAAACTACGATACTTCTAAGCAAAAGGAATAGGATGGATTTTAAAAGCTTAAAAAAAACCAAAGACTTATTGATTGACAGGTCAATGGATGGAGGAGCAGATCAATGGATGATAAGATTAATTCTGACTCTTTATATTTAACGGAATTATCAATTAACGCATATAAAATCACCAAACTCAAAAGTCACCAAACCAAACCTGGGTTTATATATCATATAAATTATATAGGATCCAGCGCTCTAGGATTGATAAATCAAATTTATTTTATAGAATTGTGCTCTCAAAAAGCCTCTAATTATATTTATGTAGACTACCATATTGAAAATCAGTACGATGCAATATTGAAGTGAATTTAAAAGGAAGTTGCAGGATCACGGTTAGAGGCTATATTTCAAACTTGAACCAATACCTTTGATCTTTAAGACAAAATATGAAAAAACTTTAATCAAAATAATCCAGTAATTGGTTTTGAAAAGTTCAATAAACTTATTGGAGGATCAAATCATTTTCTATCCAACGTAATTAAAATGACGTCATAGGTGTCAAAATTATGTTGATTTAAATATTAAATGAACGCTCTGAAATTATTTCTACGATGGGTTACTATTGGAGCCTGTATTTCCATGTGCCTGTATTTAATTTACCTGTATTTTCATTTACACCAATTACTTTTCAAGTCGGGGGCTTGCCTATACTGCTATATTATGATCCTTGCTATTATTAATCCTTGCAATCTAAAAATTAAAAGGTTAATAGCAAATTTATGAAATAATGCCTTAAAGGCAAATCAGAAATCAAGGAACTTACTGCATCTGGTATAATTTAAGAAAAGGATTTTCAACTTAAGACTCTTCAGATATCAGTTATCGTAATCCCACGATATCACATAGGAATCCTAACAACTTATTCTTAACTAAAAGTCTACCTCGTCTATACTAAAAGGAGCTGTGTCCGCTCCATCCAATTATTAAAATATTAGTTTTATTATCGATTTCAAATAAGTACATTACATATGTACATACTAATAGGTAATATTATATATTTTATATGTATAAGTACTTGTTGTATCTACAGTTTATAAATAAATCATTCCTTTAAGTACTTATCTGTGGCAGATACAAAATATAAAAATAATTTTTCAATACATTTATTTTTATAATATCTTACAATATGATGTATATATACATTCATATATATATGTATATACATATTTGTTACATATTATTATTTTTTATCTATTGAATACTTATATATTGTGCAAGAATAGAATCGCGCCGCGGATTCTTATTAGATTATTTTTAAACTTTTTAAAAATTTTAAAAGTAAAAAAATATATTTGTATCTTTGATGTTGAGTATGGCCAGGGCCAAAATAAATGTTTTTTTTTTTTTTATTTTATATTTTAAAAGTAAACAGAACGAATTCAATACAATCGGTATATTGGTAAAAGAATATTAACGAAAAATGTGAAATAAAATACAAAAAAAATCTTTAGATACTTTTTGTTTTTTTTTTTGGTTATAGAATGGAAGTGAAATCGGAAAGAAAATTGTTTATTTATTAAATAAATTATTAAGTATATAGGGATATAAGTAAGTACTTTGTTTTTTTTTTTGGTTTTTGAGGGTATCTTTAAATTTTTTATGATTGCGGCATCATATATTATAATAATACTTAATACTTATATTGGTACCATACTATTTGTTAGAATCAATTTAGTTACATTATAATGTGGTTGGATAAAGCGGTTAACAAGTAAAAATTTGGTACATTGCTGAAATGGAAGATGGTTTAAAATATCTTTAAACATTTTAAATTTAGCTAAGAAATGGTAAAAAAAAAATTAAAATAGAACAAAAAGAGATTGTACACTGGAGTCTGGATGCAATCATTATAGGAAACAAATAATCAATATTCAAATGTAATTGATCTGGAAACGGTAAGGAATGGAAAACTAGATTGGATTTTAAATTGCAAAATTAATTAATATTAAAGATTTAATAATAAATTTAAATCTGAGAAATTTAATATTAGGTATTTAGATTTGATTACTCAATATAATAACTAAAATATTTCAGACGATTACTTAATAAATAAATATTGTACTCATATATAATTTAAAAAATAAATGCCTAGAAGGGAACAAGCATTTTCTTAAGAACTTAGTTCTTGGCCTGTATTGCAATGTTCAATAACTTTTTGAAGTTTTAAATATTTAAAACTACTGTGATTACTTTGGGTTTTCAGTAATTTTTTTTTGATTACTATTAAGTTTCATTTAATTCTTCTGTGATTACTTTGGAGTTTGATTTATTTATTTTTTGATTACTTTGGAGTTTAATTTATTTCTTTTGTGATTACTTTGGAGTTTTACTTATTTCTCCAGTGATTACTTTGGATTTTCAGTTATTATTTTTTGTGATTACTATGAGGTTTGATCTATTTCTTCTGTGATTACTTTAGAGTTTCATTTATATTTTTCTGTAATTTCTTTGGAGTTTTATTTATTTATTTTGTGATTACTTTGGAGTTTCATTTATTACTTTTGTGATTACTTTGGAGTTTCATTTATTGCTTCTGTGCTTACTTTGGAGTTTGTTTTATTTATTTGGTGATTACTTTTGAGTCTTATTTATTTCTTCTGTGATTATTTTGAAGTTTTACTTATTTAATCTATGATTACTTTGAATTTTGTTCATTAAATTGCTATAGTTTCCCACTGACCTTCAAAAATCTAAAACTCTCGAAACTCTGAGCTGCACGGACTTCCGAATACTTTCAGATATCAAACTTTTACAATTATAAAATAAAATATCAAATTTAGATATAAAAAAATCGATAATAAAATCTTAAAAGAATTGTCTATTGAATTTTTTATCAAATAAATGAGATAAAATTTTAAAGTCATTTCCAAACTGTCTATCAATTTTAAATGAAGAAAAACTTTTTGTTTCTTTAATTCTATAATCCCTCAACATAAATTTAAATAGGTACTATTAAATAACTAATGAAAGTAATTAAAAGAACTTAAGTATATTAATTTTTGAATTACTTGTATAAAGCAACATTTTAAATAATTACAATAATCCTATATTATAACTTTTGATTTTGGAATTTTTTTAATGTTATTCTAATACTAATACATATATATATACTTATAATAAGTATGTACTTAATAAATATTTACATAATTTTGATATTTAAATATAATTTTACGCTCATTTAAAATTTTATAATATTCCAATTTACCAAAAAAGGGCTCTTTTTCAAAAGTTTATTTTGAAATCAAAAAATAACTGAAAACTTGTTAAATTATTATAGAAATTCAGTCATAAAAATATCTATAAGTATCTCTATTAAACGGTCTATTAATAAAATATTAAAAAAAGAAAATAAGGGATAACAATTAATTTGGTTTTAACAGCTTAAATTGAATATACAACTTTAAGATAAACAACATATTCAAAAACCAAATCTATGTTTATTAATCTCAATAATTTTTTTTTTTAATATAAATAAGTACTTAATACTTATCCATATAAAATATATATCTTTAGATATTTTTAAAATTAACGACTAAATATGAAAATTTAATTGTCTAGACCTTTTTTTTGTGAGTGTTATTTTATTTTTTGGAAAATGAAAGTTATGATGATAGCATTTCAATTTTAGAAAAATTGTTAAACTGTAGATACTCAGTCCCAGATACTCATGGAATTTTTGATATTTAATAATATACAGCATACATCATTTGGAATTGGGGTTTATTTCACGTTCCCGATTACATTTTCATTTACAAAAAAAAAAAAAAACGATAAAAGAATGTAAGGTCTAAAGTTTACGATAAGAGAAGGATAAAATATTAAAAAGTTGTTTAAATTTTATAATAACTGACGTATATATGTGTAAGTATTTTGTTTTTTTTTATGAGCTATTTAAAAATTAAAACTCTAACTTTTTATGACCTTTTACTCATTTTTTTTTTTTTTCTTTTTTTTTTAATACAGATTTGAGTGAATTTAAAGATTTGGTATTTTATGGGAGTGTTTTTTTTTTTTACTTGTTATAAGGTTTTAAAACACATTAAAATTAATTAAGTATTCAGCAATATCATATAAATATTTAGGCTTTTTTTTTGTAAAAGTGGAAATATATTTAGGGGCAAAATATGGTTATAGGTTCAAATGATAAGCATAAGATGCATATTAAAAATTTATATTAAGGATAATAATAATTATGTTGTTAAAAGATAGTTATTGCTTATTAGGAATCAATGGAAATGGAGAATTGAAAGTGATTACTTATGTTAAAAAATGATAAGTGGATATTTTAGTGATATTAAATGATAATTACTAGTAGTGAGTGATTGTAATGACAATTAAAAGTACTTTTCAATAATATTTAGGATATTACTAACACATTATTTTAACATTTAAAAGAAGTAACGATTATTTGAAATAAGAATTAAAATCTAAGTAATCGATAATAAGTGAGTAATGTATGATAAGTACTATAATCACAAGTAATTCGTCAATATAAGTAATCATAATTTAGAGCTTCTAGCTTTCCTTTTAAAATAAATTTTTAAATTTTAAAAACAATAGAATACATAGTATAGGGTACATAATTATTTTAAATGATATTAAAATATATTAAATGGTAATCATTTGTAGCGAATGATTACAATTAGAAGTTATTATAATTTTTAATAATATTCAGGCTTAAATTATACATCATCAAAATAAATTATCTAGCTGAAATTTCCATTACTTAATTCAAATTAGAATTGAAATCTATGTAATCAATATTAAGTGATTATAAATGAATGATGACTTACAAGGATAAGTACTATAACCACAAGTAATTGGTCAATATAAGTAATCATAATTTAGAGTTTATAGCTTTCCTTTTGAAACAAATTTTTAAATTTTAATAGCTATAGAATGTCAACCTAGTACTTAATTATTTTAAATGATATTAATAGATATTAAATAGTAATCATTTGTAGCGAGTGATTACAATTAGAGGTTATTTTATTTTTTAAAAAATTTATACTTAAAGTATGTATTGTCCAAACATCTAACATAGAAATTCCCATTACTTATTTGAATTTAGAATTCAAATCTAAGAAATCGATAATATAATCGGTAATAAAAAATCTCAAGTAAATGAACACGAAAAAAATAAGTAATCATAATTTAGAGCTTTTACTTCTGCTTTTGAAATCAATTTAAAAATTTTAAAACTCAATTACAGAGTTGAATTGACATTTGATTAGAAATTATCGGTATCCTATAGGGTAATGGAATGGAGCATTGGCCATTAAATTTAACTCAGTTGTTTAAGATGGTAAGAGCTCACTTGGAAGACTATTTGCAATATTGCAAAACAGTTGGCAATTAGTATAATAGAAATAGTAAAATAAATTTAATTTTGCAATGTTCTTTATCTTTTGAAATTACAATGAATATTGTAAATATTGCAAAATTAAAATGAAATTACGAAATATTACTATAAAAATAGTAATTTACAATATAATTCAAAACTCTAATATTAATGAGAAACAGCTCTTGATTTTTTGATTTTCAATTCAAACTTCGGTTTAAATAAAAAGAAAAACATTTTTTTTTTTAATAAGAATCATGCTAAGTTCTTTATGTGCTAATTTTATTTCCGAACAAAAGTTCAGAATCAACAAAAACAAAAATAATATAATAAGAATTAAAGACCTTGCAATGTTTGCAAAAATGATCTTTTTGCTTTAAAAATTTTTATTTAATTATTTAAACGCTAAAATAAATGATATAATCTTTTTTTAAAAAAAAACTAAAGTAGGTTTCATTTTACATTTCAACTTTGTTTTTTATTTTTAATTATGAATGGGTAATAATTAAATTCTTTTACTACAAAAGTTTGTTGTAATATAATATACGATTAAGTTTTATTTTCTGTTTTCTTATATTTAAATTTTATGTTTAAAACTAATGATTTTTTTGAAGAGTTGAATGAAATATGATATCGTGTTTTTTGAATTACTTTGAATGCAATGGAAAAAATTGCGAGTAAAAACATTGTTTAAATTTAGAACATCAACCTTAATAGAATGGTTCTTAATAGCCCTATTGTTTTAATGAATTTGAACTTTTAATAATGAGTGGTTTTATTTAATACAACAACAGTGCTTATAAACTTTAACATCGTTTAAATTTATTAAAAATAACGATTACTTTTTGTAATGCTTTTTAAAGAACCTGTAAGTGGATCTCTGGTACTGGCTGCGTACTGTATGAGATCCTCTTGTTTTTTATGTACGTTATGGCTTTTATAACTTATGTAAGTTGCCAAATATTTGAAACAATTTAACGGTAAGATTACTAAGATGTTTTTTAATCTGTTAAACTCTCTGATTCAGAACCATGTATTCAAAAGAAAGTACTCACTCATTTTAGGGTTAAAACTATTCTGTATGATCAAAGGACATTCAAAACTAATTGTTTTTAGATCGATAGAGCATTAGATGAGAATTTACTAAAATATTATTCCACCACAAGTACCTAGTATTTCAGCTTTATAATTTAAAACGAAGTAATCAAAAAAGTACTTATTCTAAAATAACAAACCAAAGTTTAATAATTTTGTTAATAAAAGCTATAAGTAAATAATATTTAATTTATTTTAAACTATTTTTAATATATATTACTGGCAAAATATAAATATTACTTCAACTTAAATATTAATTTTGTATTTACTAACAAATAAATGAATACTTTTGTTGAAAAAAACACGTAAAGTGGAAAAAAATGTAATTAATTCTTAATCAAATTAAATCGAATTTTATTATGTATATTATATATAAAAAAATGTAATTTAATTAAAATTACATAGTTTAAACAGAATGTAATCAAAAAAACACCTTTCCAATATATATATTCTGAATCAATTTGTATACTTCGTATATTAAGTACTTTAATATAATTATATATTAAATATTTAATTTGAAAGGCTAATTAATAATTTTTCAATTAACTACAAACATAATAATTATTATTAAGTATAAGTTATATATATATATATATATCCTCTATTTATTTTACTTTCATATTAATTTTTTATATAGAATAATAAAAATCAAAACAAATGAATAGGATCATTTTCCACTTTAGTTACATATTTAATTTCATATAACAACCATCTTAAAATTCGTAAGTAATTATATGGTGTTGTATACTTAGTTAGTAATAATGTTCCCATAATCCAGTGATTTTCATGCTTAAGAATTATTTGTTTAACATCTTCTTGGAATAAGAAAAGTGATGTAGTGAAAGTGAAAAAGTTGATGAATACTTTTATACAATAAAAGTGTAAGTAAATATTTGGTGTAATATGGTACACTCAGAAAAATTATAAAAGTAATCATATATATTTTTCTTGTGAAAGTCTTAAAAATATAATTTGTTCTAAAAAATAGATCAATAATTTTTGATTGATTCATTGGACAGAAGTTTGAAGAAGACTTAAGACCTGTGTAGATTCTAACCCTATAGATTCTTTAAGAATATTTAGCTGAGGGAAAATGTCTGTTACGTAGTTTGATTTTAAATTTGTGAATGGATTCCGTCTTGAATTTTAAAGCAAGAGAAGGATCAGTATAACAGAATATAGTTATTATAGGGAAAGCACATGAAGTTTTTTTTCATTGATGAACTATTGAATACAATAAACTCAGACAACGAGTAAGATAGTACTTATGTACAGTTGTGAGTACCATTACCTGGTACTCATTACATAATTCATTATATATTATTTAATATTATATGGATTTGAATTGAAAGTCGTGTATGAATTTCAATTCCAGTAGTAAGTACTGCATTTCATAAATGAAAATATTTACAAAATACATGATTACTTTGAAAATAATTCAATTCTTGATGCTAAAGTATTTCTAGGTAATTAATTACGCAAAAATACTTGAAAATCAAAAAATAATTACAAAAGTAATTTAATTTTGAATTACAAGTAGTTCTATAGGAATTACAAGTAGTTATATAGGAATTACAAGTAATTCTATAGGAATTACAAGTAATTCTATAGAAATTACAAGTATTTTTACTTTATACTTTTACTTATACACACTTAAATTTATTTTGTAAGTATCGAAATTTAAGTAGTAGTTACTGTTACTTGACAAAGTATAATAAGTATCAGGTAATTGAACTAGTACTTAAATTATACATGTCTGATTATAGTTTAAAAAAAAAATACAGTTATTCAACACTTTTTTCCAGTGTACGCGTATTATTAGAGACTATAAAATCTTTTCAATATTTTCATTCAGCCATATTTCCTGTACACAAATTTAACTCCTCTTAATATAATATTTTTTTATTCTCACTGCCTATTATATATTTTCAACTTTATATGGGATTTATATATTATATATATATATATACAAATATCTTCATTATCTTCAACATTTTCATCATATTTAAGTAATTTGATTCCATACTTATATTATTAAGTGGTGTTATATATACAGTACGTGTATTATTAATTTGTTAATATACAGAAGATACTTCATGGCCTCCCCTTACATATTATAATTGGTAGATAAGTACTATATAGATACTAATATATATATTATTATATATATATAGCTATATAAATATCAACTTATTTCTGTAAGTATCATCAGGTTGTTGTTATGTTTGCCAATTCTTACAAAAAAAATTTTAATTGTGTGTGTGTGTGTATTTTACATAAATGCCACCACCAAATCAACCGTGGAAAAAGAACAAAAAAAAAAGAAATAAATTAAATAAAAAATCGTTATCATAATTACACATTTGCTCAGGCAGATTAAAAACAAAAGTATGAAAGAATCTTTAAGATACACCCTTGAAGTATGTAAGTATATATTTATTTGTACTTACTTATTACAAAAAGTCAAATAAAAACAATGAAAAAACTTCTTTTCACGGGTTTATTTAAAAAAAAAAACAAGTATCTTAAGAACGTATATTTATAGGTATATATTATATTATATTTATATGTATATATATAATTATATGTATATCCACTTCAAAATTTTTGTTTCTAAATATTTACCCACAAGGATAATGATAAGTTTATATATAAAAATCCTTCTGTACTTATGATTATGATTTTTTATTTAAAGATACACAGTGCTGTTAAATTAAATTTATTACGGTTATGATATGTTGGTTATAATCTGTAGGTAAATTTAAATACAGTTTTTTTTTAAAATTTTTTTTTTTTTGAAAAAGGTGAAAATTAAAAAATTGTTACAAAGATGTGATTTGTCTGTCGCTTAAAGCCTCTAGCTGCAATTGGTAGCAAAAAGGTATGTAAATACCTAAATAAGTACTGGTAAAAGAAGTAAAATAGACCAATTCATTTTATCTGGATCTAGATTGGGTTTTTAACCACTTGAAATTTGGTTAAGATACCAACATTTTTTATATTTTTGCCTATAACATGGGTTTGGAGATGCCTTTAAAAGCGTTATAATAAGAAAGAAGTTTCCTTTGTAATACTGTCATTGTGCGAAATGCTCATTTGGTGTCAAAAGCGTTTTTTAAGTGTTCGTTTATATTAGAGCTTCGAAAAGTGATAAGAGCGTTGATAAGAGCAAAACCTTTGAATTTATATACATTTTTTATCGCTGATCAAACGATGTTTTAATATAAACACCTCTATTTAAATCATTTATATAGTTTTCTACTCTATGCTTTTATCGACGCTCTTATCACTTATCGTAGCTCCACTATAAACGCACCCTTAGCTGGTATATCTTAGTGCTTAAATCTGCAGTATTCGTACATTAATTTAAGAAAAATTTGATTATAAATAAAAAAGACAGTTAATTTCCATTTAAAAACAAAATATAACATCCTTTAGGAGTTGGAACCCTTCTGGAACGCATTTGGAGCTAAGTTGTTGAAGACCTCTGAATGTGAAGCAAAATTTAAAGAAACAAAATAAATACAGATAATAATAGGACTCACTAATTATTAATAGTTTCAAAATGGTATAGATTCAATAAAGTATTTGCTGATGATCCCATCATGTATATCATCATCCATTCCTTTCATCAAACGAGGCCTTGCAGACAAATCGAAATTACTAGTTATCAAACTCTATTATTAAAAATATTCCATTGATATGACATCGAAGCAATTAAAAATAATTTAACGATTTAACAAAAGTCACTCCAGGCAATTTGAACTACAACAGCATTTTTTAATTTATATTTTAAGCATAAAATCAGCCACTAACTAATAACAATAAAGACTGCGTTGATGATGGTAATTATGAAGTAAAACGTATAATATAGGTTTGCTTTTTACAATAAACAGCGAAATTTTTTTTTGAAAAATTTAAAACAAAAAATTCTGCGAGGCATTTTTTAATATACATCCTTTAATAATAATGATATATACTTATATATTATGCAATATAAATTATTTAATGAAAAAAAATATTTAATTTAAATTTGAGAAAAAAATCAGAAAAAAATACAAAACGACAGCACGAAAATGCAATACAAAAGAATTTAATTTAAATATAATAAAAATGAGCTCATATTTACATCCTTTATTTGAAAAAACCAAAAAAAATAATCGTTATACATAAGAAGTCTAGGATTTGTGGGTATCTATTAATTCCAAAGTACATATGACAGGACTGGAGTAAAAATTTTGAATACAGTAGTGTTTTTCTGTATTAGTGTATATAAACCTGGTGTGAACCTGCTGTGGATCTAGGACAAATAGGAGAAGAATGAAGAGACAAATCGCATCATCATTTCTGCAGAAAGTATAGGAGGCACCCATAACTTATTGTCTTCAGATGCATATAGTAACATCAAGATTGCAGAATCAATTGAAATACTATATTCCACTTTAATAAGTACGTACGCAGATATAATAAAAGTTAAACATACAACAAAAACTGTAAATGGATAAGTAACCTGTCTTAAACCTCCCTTACTCTAAAAATTATATTAAAACCTTGGTTAAACCTAATACAGGCCTCGACATTGTAAAATATCACTGAAATGAAAAGCGACTAACTGAAGACGACAGATGCTGTTTTTGTCTAAATATAGAATAAGGAGTTGAATCTATGTTTTATAGATTATACAATTTTTATCCATGGGTTATGGTTTTTATGGATCTTAAATTAGTCCCTTGAATTGTCATAAGAAAAAGGGCTAGTAAATTAAACATTAGATCTAAAGGTAACAGTGATCTTATATGTTTACTATTGAAAAATAAAAATAGAAAACTACATTTTCTCTCAAGTTTATTTGTTTTAATTTAAACATAAATTTAAATAGTATTCTAAACGAAAAATTAGATTCATAACACCATTCCACCATTATAATTTGAACAAAAAAAAAAATTATATACATATGATATAATCACTTATAATAAAAATTGCTTGAATATTTGCAAATGTAATTCATATTTGCAAAATTCCACCATTGAATGGAATAAAATCAAACAAATGAAATAAAAAACAACAAAAAAAAAAAATAAAATTAAAAATAATATTTAAAATCCATGCCATATGAGCACACACACATCCATATATATTTATTTGCTGTTTAAATATTATATATTATATTCATATCCTTTTTAGAAATGTAATAAAGGAAAAGAATCATTAAATCTGCGTGAATTAACGCAAATATACACAATAATATATGTGTGCAAAGTGTACTTACATTACACTTGTTTATATAAATATTGTTCTTTAAATATATATCTGTGGAAAATATCCAAAACTTGATAAGCGTAATTTTTCACTTTTTGAGATAACATTTGAAGTGGACTGTTTAACATCAAATCTTTGCACTGCCAAAAATAAATAAGCGTTTATTTAATTAAAAATCCCTCAAAAGTTTATAAGAGCGAAATCTGATCTTAAACTTAAGATGGGAAGATAATTTTCATAATTTGCCAAAACATGATTATAATCTTCTTGCTCTTCTAGTAAAATAGCTAAATCAACTTAAAACAAAACATTAATTCCAAAAATCTATTATTACAAAACCAACAGCAAGTTATTTTATGGTTATTAATAATGTTTTAAATAAACATTTTGTGTCACAAAATATTTTTAAAAATTTTCAAACACGTTTATTGAAAAACTGTAATTTTGCGCTTATCAAGTTTTGGATATTTTCCACAGATATATGAATGTATGTTGAAATATTAAAAATCCATAATATATTTGTATTTATATTAAAATATTAAATATTAAAGTAAAAAAAATTTAAAATATTTTGGTGAAATTATTTATTTTTTAAGAGACAATCTCTCTTGCATGAATTTTGGTCCTTGAGGCGAATCGGGCGGGAGGAAATAAAGCATTAAGACCTTAGAGGATCATGAGTCTTTCGGAATCGAGTTGCAAAATAATATTCGTAAAAAGGTCGTGACAAGTCTTTGTTCTCATTGTTCAAATCGGATTACAGCCTATTTCAGAAGTTACCAGATTACCTACAGAAATATTATATTATTCCAATTCCAAATTTGTAGCCCTATAAAATTCGAATATTTTTAATAGGTTTCAAATAATTTTCTATATGCTAATCAGCTTTGATGGTTTCGCGCCTTCCCCTTTTTCTTTCGAGGTATTCTTGCCTTAGCCCTTCCCTTTACGCTTCCCTTTGAAGGAATGGCAACTGTTTCCTTTTGCTTACTCACTTTACCTCCTGTCGCCGAATCCAATCGTTTTAATATAATTAAGACTTTAAATAATTATTTAATAAGAAAAACGTGTTAAACAACTCTTTTGATTTTCGGTGGTGTTAGGCTCCGAAACTTCGTCACACTCTAAATTACACATCTCCTTGATAGCTGCCCAACAATACTCTATTTTAAGCCACATTCAATGGCACAGACACTCTTCATATTATCATCATATATATTATTCGGCTTATTAGGTCACAAAATAGCTTGTTGCGGCTCAATTATTCTTAAATAATTTTATCCCCCAAATAGTAAATTGAGTGTGAAAATCGCTCAAGTTTTGAGCATCTCGCGACACAAAGTATAAATTAAAACCGTTAAGATTAATTTGAAAGTGAGTCATACGTAATAGCCAATGAAGTTTCATTTAGAGACTCGTTTTATCTAATTGTTTAGTAGCGCCAGTTAAATCTCCAAGAAAGAAGCGTTTGAAGCAAAAATTTTGTAAAGTTGCGCGAAAAACTCTTTTAAGGCTTGTAAACAAGGAAAGATCTGGAATAGAAAATGTGGTAGATGTTTAAATGAGTTTGTTATTAAAATTGTTCTTTTATTTAAATCGAAATGCCAACTTCCAGTACTTTAATCGAGTTAGTTAATTCAGATACTCGATGTTGGTGCTAAACTTAAGCGTTTCTGAAGCTTTTCAATATCTGCTAGACTAGTAGTTTGAGATGATTTTTAAATTATTTTTAAATTAAAAAAAAAATGGATGTTTAAACGGGATGTTTAAATAAAATAATGTCACATTAGATATTTATATTTTAAAATGAAAACTATTTGAAACAAATTTATTTTGTTGTTTTTTATTTTTTTTTATTTTTTTGCACTCATATTCTTTAAAAAAAATTAAATTTTGACTTTAAGTGAATGCAACATTTTTAAAAAGGGAAACAAGAAAGAAACACAACAACAACAACAAAAAAAAAACAAACATCATTTAAAACAAAAACTAAAAAATAAGCGACCCTGAAGGCACCCATTGTTTTTTGTTTCATTATTATTGTAATTCACATTAACTAGAATAGAAGTTTAATAAAGATTTTGATTGTTAGTTCTTCTTCTTCTGCTACTGCTGCTGCTGTTAGCTGCGGATTCTGTAATTTCTTGATTTTATTGTTGTTATTATTTAAATGTAGAGCAGATATACGCGCTTTTGTTTTCTTGTTCTCTTGATTTTATTATTTCATACACATATGAACTGCATAATTATAGTTGGTTTAGCAGAAATACTAAATATTTGCGCAATTTTTTTTTTTTTTTTTTTTTTTTTTTTTCTTTTTTTTTGAAAATGTGGTGGGAAGGAAAATATAATTTTTTTTTTTATTTTTATTGTATTTTGTATTTAAATGAATATGAAGTGAAAAAAGAATTCAACATTAATCAGGACGAATATTCACAATACATCACTACATACACATGTGCACGTAGTTTCATATATGTGGGTATATAGTAAATAATAATTGGGGAAAAAAATGTATGTAGGAATTAAATGTTGAATAGGATGGATGCATTTTAAAGTAAAGAGTGTATATATATATATATGTATATATATATCCATTTAGTCATTCATCCATCCATTTAAAATTTAAAATTTGATTTAGATATGTAGGTATACATATATGTATGTATATTTATATTTGTGATTGTACATATACGAGTAATGAAAAATAGAGCAGTTAGCGCCTTCTTAGCTTCTGGCACTTAGTAAAATAAAATGAAATTATTTAGAAAGAAATGAATTGCGAATTGCAGAAATAAAAAGCGAAAAATTAAAAAATTGACTGAGGGCGACTTCAGAAACGCATTGTCTTTTTAAATAACTCGTTTTTCAATTTAATAAATTGGTGGTAGAATGGTGGTTGGTGGTAGAGAGATGGAATTTTTTAAATGATGCGATAATAATTTAATTTTTCAAAAAAAAAAATTAAAATTTTATTTTAAAAACCTTTTTAAAGATTATATGAAACTGATAATATCAGGATTTAATTAAATATTTTAACATGAACTTTTGTTGCTGTCCCCTGTTTCTTATACTTTGTTAAATTCGAAGCAGAGGCGACCAAGAAGATATTTAAATATTCTAATCTCTTCTTTGATTAATAAAGAATAAATGCAAAATTTTGTTGGCGTTTTAAAGATGATGATACTTTTAAAGAGGTTCAGATATTAAGGAATGAAGTTCAGTATTAAGTAACGGAAGACAATGATTTTAAACAGTATATAAGAAACAAAAAACGTCATATGATCTGTGAGAATTCATTAATTTTTTTATTAAACATTTTTAAGGAACAGAAGTATTAAAAAGAGATTTTGAACTCATTCTTAACAGCAGGATGGGTAAGGATTGGTGATTCTAATAAATAGCTAATTTCCGATTTAATTGCAATTTCATTTGCACGGGGTATTCCAGTTTTAATGACCGAACCCAAGCACGCAAGTTATATTCAGCCTATTCTCTCTTTAGATTTCATAATACTTAGAGTTGATCCTTCTGATAGAGAGTTAGACGCAAGGTTTACATTATTGCTTTGGAAAACTGAATTGTACAGAAATATGTTGCGGCAGATTCAGACTCATAACGTATTCAGGATTTTGATTTTTTTTTTCGAGGGAATTGAAAGCTCGAAATCCACCCATTAAAACTGAATGGTGTTTCAGTGTACGACTTATACGCGTCAAAACCCACTTTTTTAACCAAACTTTAGGAAGGAACCTGTTATTCAGATGTAGAGTTTGGTTACGGGAATGGAGATTTGGAAGAATTTGAGGATTATGGGGACATTATTTGAGAATTTTGGATTATGGAGGATGGAGAAAATTTTGCAGTGATATTAGAGAGAAATATGTTAATATTCTTCTTAAATTGAATTAAGTCGTACACATACGAATTATCAACTTTAGGGAAAGTATTAGACGGAATATGGTTCCATTATCTCGACATGCGCATTTTTTTTATTTCATTTTCCTTTTTAAATAATATTTTGATTTCAAAATCCAAAATATATACAATTTGAACTTGCAAAAATAAATAAATAAAATTGCTGTGCTTTGCAGATTAAATTAATAGAGGAATTTGTCTTTGTGATAAAGAAAATTCTTTATTTGCCGCCACCATATTTTATGATCTTTATATACTTGCATACTCTCATGATTCTGTTACGGTTTCTTCTATGTTAAAACCGAAAATACGAAATACAACTGTGCAATTCTGTTTAAAAAAAAAAACAGAATATATATTTCGTCTATACTTATTAACCTGAGAATAATGTTCTGAGAAAATTCGACATATTTTTTTAAAATATAAGTGAACTCATAGTCATCTTTTGAACTAATTGTGATTTAGTGACTGCTAAGGCTGAATAATCAAAACTCGCTTCGAACGAAAAGTAATGGAATTAACCTTGTTAAATTTTTGCACACGTTACAGACTAAAAAGTTTCTGAAATGAGTTTTTACGCCAATTAGTTAATCTTGACAAGACATGCCTCCAGGAAATAGATCAGACTGTAATTTAAAACAATTTTGAAGTGATTCCTTGTGAATTAGTAGGTATCCTACCCTATTTCATTAACACATGATAGATTTCTAAATCTCCGAACTCCAATTGATTAAGACTGCAACTAACAAATTCAAACGTAATTTGGTTAGTTAAAGCCGATTTGTGAGTTGAAGCTCAATTTTATTTATTTAACTCTTTTGGAAAACGGTTAATCAAAGCTAAGTACATTCAAATAACATTTCAGTTAAAACATTTAAAGATTCGGGTGTCTTCAGAATATCACATTTCTCAAACTATTTTTTTTTGGAATTCGGCAGATATAAAAACAATTTTTTCAAAAATCGTCCAGATTAATATAGAATACTCGACTTTATTCTTCCGAACTCCTAATTCTTTGAAACTTTTTTTTAATTGAATTTTAAAAGAAACCCAAGTTTAGGAATTAAAATTTTTAGAAAATCAAAAATGATATAAAGACAAATGACTAGTGACAAAACCAAGTGACTAAATACATATTTAATTCAAATTCAAATATAACTAATAATTAATTAAATAATAAATAATTCCAAATTTTAACTGAAAAGTAAAAAAAAGAAACTAAGAACTGCATTATATATTTGTTGGTACATGTGTAATATTTAAATGAATAATGCAATTATCTAAGAACACAAAAGATACATCCTGTTGCATTTTAAATAAGTATTGAAACTTTAAAGATTTTCTTAAAAATATAAATTAGAATTTTAACCAATAAACACTGCATCATTTATTTATATTCTAATTAAATCATAATTATATTCTTGTAATCCAGAAATCTTAAAATTTATTTATATAAATTTTTTTGTTGAATTTTTTAATAAGTATCTTAAGATATATTTTTTTCATATTCAAATATTTTTAAAATAGAACTTCATATATGCAGAAAACATATGTATATATTTCTTTTCACTTTTTGTTTTTTTTTTTTTTTTGAATTTCTAGGCAATTTTTGTTTAATTTTTTTTTTTTATATTTATTGGATTCATGCACATGTGGTTCACATATTTAACTTTTTTTTTTTTAATTAGAAAATTTCCACGTTTCCTTTTTTTAAAAAAGGGAAAGGATTTTCCCACACAATTATAATTTTTTTTTAATAAAAAAAAAAAAAAAATTTTAATTCTATGTTTTACAAATTATTCGCAACAAAAGATTCTCTAATTCCCTTAAGAAAATTATGAGAGCATTCATATGATTATAAAAAATAACATTTTACAAAACAATTAATACACTTTAATAATTTTTTGAAATTGTACTAAAAAAAAAAATTAAATTAATTAAATTCACTGAATTAATAAAAAAAAATTAAAAATAAAAACTAAATTAGAACATTGAATATAAAATATTAGAGCACAAAATTCTAGTACAAAAAAAATTAATTATTATTTAAATTCATACATAATTAATTTAAAATTATTCAATTTTATATTTTATTTTGCATTTGATTTTTAATTATTTATTTGATTTAAATGTTTTTATTTTAATATTTTAATTTAATTTAAGTTAATTAAAATATTAATTAAATAATATTTTAAAACACAAAACAAAACAACAAATATACCGGCAATGAAAACACTCCATTCACTAACAAAAATAACAGACAAATTATTTAAAAAAAAAAATTAACAGTTAAAAATCCAAAAACAAAAAAAAATACCGCAAAAATAGAAAGAAAAAAAATGCACCGACAATAAATTCCAAAAATCGAACAAAACTCGCCGCCAGCTAAACTAAAACTGAATCTAATTAGAATTTTTCATAAAAACAAATGATTTTTTAATTTTCTCTCAACTGTCTCAGCTTTCTCAAACTCTCAAATCTCAACTCAACCCAGTTTTTAACGGTTTAATTTTTTTGAATATCCATTCATTCATTATCATACAACAAAATATCTTATATAATTTGGGTTTTTTTTTTTAAAGTTAAATAGCTTTCAACAAGTTGTATGGCTTCAAACAGCTTGTATGAGAAGCCATAATGTTTAATGAAAATCAACAATTTGTATGTAATTTAAAAATTGAGTGATAAGCAAAATCAAATGACTTAATCTTTTGTTTGTTTCTCATTTTCTCTCATATTAAACTGCACTCAAACATGTTGGATTTGTGTTAAGATTTTTCGTACTATTTTTGAGAGGGAGAGAAGAGGTTTTTGAGAATTATTACAAGTTACAACACATTTATACAATTTGTATAAAGGTGTTGACTGCACCGTGCAACTTGCAAGTAAAATAATAGTGTTGAATGTTAATATATTAATTTTTGGTTTTTGTTTTTATTTACTTGCATGCCAGTTGCTGTTGCAACTAGTTACTACAAATTGTTAAGAGTTCAATGAATGCCATAAAAGAATAATTGAAACATTTTTTGAAATAAAAGAAGAGAGTGGAAAATAATTATAAAAATTTTGAAACGAGTGAAGGAAAGAAAATAAATTTAAAAAAATAAAAAGGGAGACCGGGGGAGAGTTTTAAATATGTGTGTACTGTACTATGTATTATTTTAATGTTCTCATCATACAAAACATACGTTCGTCATACAGAATTGATTGTATAAATTTATTTTGTATTTAAATTTTGAATTTGAAAGTTTGAACCAATTTTTGGAGAGTGGAGTGCAGCTACGTAACTATCATAATAGTAAATTGAGAGTTTGTACAGTATTGAATTTTATTTTAAAGTTCTTTTTTATATTTTGGTTTTTTTTTGGATTTCTGTGATAGTATAGAAGGATTGGATTTTGGACTTGACTCTGATAGGAGAGTGGTTTCCGCTATGAAAGAAATGGTAATGCCAACCGAATTTGTATTAGTTGCATTGCAAATTACTGTCTCAATGTTAATATTTTTATATATTATATACAAAGTTTGATTTGAGTTGCAATTAAAAAATTGGGGGAATAATCATGATCTAAATAAATATTATTAAAATATCTAAATTTATATTATTATTTAAATATAATTAAATTTAATGGGGTGGGAAAAGTTTAAATAATTCCGATGAATGAGAAATCAACTATTATGATGATTTACGATAGTAAAGTATGCCAAATCTCAAAGTCGGATCAAAACCTAGGATCAAATGCTTGAAAGTTAGTTGACCCTTAGAAGTATCTGTTCCCTGTAAACAAACAAATACGATGAAATCACAATTGTGAAAGTTGTTTCGAAGACAAAAAAATTTCAATATCATATCAGTCTTGTCCCTTTTGTTCAGTCCCATTCTGTAAGAAGTTATCAATACCAAAGATTATACTAAAAGCAGAGAGACATCTCTTAAAAATTGTTTGGTCGCAAGATAAACACCTCTTCATATTTGTGAACCCTAATTGCTCTTAATGTTCGATGGATTGAAGAACTGTATTCTAATAAAGGCAGATCCGCATTTTCTCATTCCCAAAAATAAAACATGAATCACATGTATTAATTCTTTTCTAATTAAATTATAACTCAACTTTATATTTTCAATGCAATTCAATTCATCATCTTTTGCACAAAAGAAAATTTAAACTTTTGAACATACGAAAGCGATTTGTTTAATTTCGTATACAATATTAAATAAAAAATTAATTACTTTGTTTATAAAACAACTCTTATAGTATTAAAAATAAAATAAAACTTTGAAACTCAGAAACAAATTACCGGAACACCATTACCAAAACATTACAATTTAAAAATTAAAAAAAACAATTTATATATCTTCACTTAATCCAAACAACATTATCCAAAAAGTAGCAAATAAAATAAAATCAAGTGAACATAATTAACATTTCCATATACACAAGATAATTATATAAACACAAAAAAACAAAAAGAATTCGAAGTTGGAACCCAAGCACTATATATACTAACAGTCTCATGAACATCAGTTGTCCCTTGTACAATACAAAAAAAACAATGCAATAAAATAAAAATTTTTAAACTGGAACCAAGCATTAAAGTATCTTTCAGATTAAGTATTTTTTTGTGTTGTTTTTTTAATCCTCATATGAACGCAGGTTAAAGGGTATACTAAATTTGGCATTACGTTTCTGACACAGTTAAGGCGGGCCGAATTGAAAAGTAATTTTTCTAGCTATATGCGTCGATCCGTCAGTAGGAATAGGATTCTAAAATTTTCAGCCCATTAATTTAAAAGAACCGATTTTGCTATTGAAATTCACTCAGTTTCATCTACGGGTTTGGGTAGTTACCATATAATTTCTTTTTTTTTATAACCTATGGCTAATTATGCTGGGGGTCTGAATTTAGCCAATAGTAATACGAATAATTTGCTTAGTCTAATGTAGCGGATTCGAGCAGCTGCTATACAACTCCTTTTCTAATATGAGGTATACTTAATATATACTGAAGCTCAGTATAAGATATATTATCAAAAATAATTTACTTCAAATTTCAACATCTTCACAAAATAAGTTTAGTGTAGGGTAAGAGGTTCAAATAGCTGCCATACAGCTTATTTGTATAACTTAGAATCCAAAAAGTTCTGTGTTTAAAATTTTGGTCAAAGTAATTTACCAGCTGATATAATGTTAATATTACGTTAATTTACTGGTATCCTAAGGATGGCATAGTCTACTCTACACTCTTCTTCGTGTTTTATTTAATTCTGAAAATTTATCAGATTACGAAATTTTTTTTTTTTTAGGGATTGTGAGTTTTTGTTAAAGTGAGAACACAAGAAATAACCAAAGAACTTAAAAAAAAAAATTCTATATTTGCCTAAAATGATCACAGACATGCAATCCATGAGTTAAATAAAAAGAAAAAACCGAAATGAAGAGGACAGCAGAAAAAAATTAAATCACCATCAGACGAAAATATAACCAAAAAAGAAAAATGTTTCTGTGAACAAAAAAAAAAGTGTCCAACAAATGAACAACAACACAAACAACGTTGAAGTGAAGCAAAATTTTTATAACAAAATAACAAAAATCAATGCAACACTATATAAAAAACCAGTGAAAAAATAAATTCTGATAAAGGAATCCAAAATTTTTAATGGAGAGTGGGGGTTAAAAGGTTTTTTTTTTTTGCTTCTTATAACATTGGTTTGGTCTTTCATTTCATTTCTCCCACAATATTTATGTACTGTGCAGAATATGTAGTATGAACTTTGTGCTAGTGTATTAAAAATTTATCATCAGTCATGTCTCTTCTATATACAAAATATTCCATTTTTTTGTTTTTGTATTTTGAGTGTTTTATTTAATGCTACTCGTGAATTTTTTTTAATGTACAATGTTCACAATTTTTTGTGTTCAAATAAATTTAAAGTGTAGTGGCAGAAGTATACAAGGTAACATAACAATTTGAATACAAAGTACTCGTAAGTTGCAACTGGGCTTGCATTAACTGGACATTTATGTGAAAATCTATTTTTACCTGGAATATCAGGGAACAGATAAGTTATACTACCATTGGAATGCTTGGAATATATGTTTAAAACTTAATTGGAGGGTTCGTTATTGAAAAAACTATAACGATTCGGTTATTCTCTGGTTCGGAAAAACTATTTCTTTCGGTTATTCTCTGGATTTGATGAGAGGAGTTGTCAAGGTTATTAGGTCTTAATAAAGTGATGCAATAAAATCCTACCCTTTAATGTCAAAATTGATCTTCTATCTCAAATAAGTTTATTTAAAAGATCATATTAATATTAAGTATAAAATAACGGTAAAAGCCCAAAATTCTTCAATACTTTGGTCTTAACAGTTCGTTCGAAAAACTATGGTTTATATTATTTTTATCGAATTAATTTTTAACATTTTTTTCAATGTTAAATTTTTATTAAGTGATTTTGAGCCGTTTTTAGCTCTTTTCTGGGTTTTCTGAATGGAGTTTTCGAGGATATCGTTTAACAGAGTGCAACAATAAAATCCTATTTTTAAGTGTGAAATTTGTTTGATGGTTCTAAAATCTAAAATAAATTGTTCGATCGTTCTTCAAAACTGCAATAAATTTACTAAAAAAATTTCATTAGTAATGAGTATAAAATAACGGTAAATCCTCAAAATTCTTCAATTTTTTAGTTTTAAGTATTCTTTCGGTAATCTAGAGTTTATGTTGTTTTTCCTGTATTAAATTTCAAAATTTTTAACAAGTTGTTTTTAAATACTTTTTAAGGTTGTCCAATATTAATCCTAAAATTAGGCTTGTATAAATTCCGTAGACTTTAATGTCCTCTTTAGTTAATCCTGCACCAAATTTTAAATTTCATTCCCCTTTTATAATATAAATAAATATTAAAAGAAATTTTAAATTCTATCTTAATTTTGTAATATAATTTTTGAACCTAAAGGTATCCATACTTTTTATATGTATCTAAATAATCTCAAAATGAATTAAGTGCACAGTGCAACTTAGTTGCATGACATACACAGTAGAGAGCCATCACATAAAAATCACGTAAACAGAAATACAATAAAAACCATAACAAGTCGAAACAATATTAACAACAATAACAAATTGCATGTGAATTCATTTTTTTTTTTCACATATTCGAGTTCATTCTGAGTCTAAAAATAGGTTTAATGGTAGGTATATTAAGTTAGGATGTACCGCAGTTTATGATTCAGTTCAATTCAGTTGATAGAATAAAGGACATGAGATGATAATTTTACGTTAAAATGTGATGCAAACTGGGATAAAAATTGGATAATTTTTTGACAACTCAAAAAAATAAAAAAAAAACCCTACAAATTGTTGAATATTTCTGACGACATGGTTGACGGCATCAAAAAAAATAAAAATTGAAGTGTTAAAAGAATTCAAATGTGTTTTTTTCGGGCTTTGTTTCAGTTTTTTTTTTGTTTGCTGGGTAAAACACAGGTTTTTTAAGAGTCACCATTTCGGACATATTCAAATATTTTTTTTCTGCGATTGAGTCTATGTTGAAGAATGCATTATTCTAATATTTGATTCTATGAAGAGTTTGATTTCCCCCAACCACCGGCCATTAGAACACGGGAGAAAAATGACTGGAAAAAATGGAATTTTTGATTTTAATCTTAATAAAATTACAAAAATGATTTGGAGAAGAAACAAAATAGAAAAAAATGCTTCGATTGCAGAAAACTGATGATGATAGAAATGATGATGGCGTGTAGTCAGATGATGACAATGATGTTTTAGAAATTAAAAAAGTGCTTGACAGCTAAATTTTAAAAAAGCAAAAATCAAAGCCAAAAAGGAAATAAGTTTTAAGCTTAAATCTATTTTAATGCGTCAATAGTTTGAGGTTTATTTTCATAGTTCTTCCATTTGTTATTTCCTACAGTCTGAGTTTTTGCATGCTCTGATTAAATTAAATGGATCTATCTGCCGGACTTGTGGTTGTTCTTTAATTTTTTTTATTATTTTAATTTGCTACTGAGGGAACACTTTTTTTAATGAATTTTCTTCACCATAAATGGCGATTAAGAAATACAAGAGAGCTCTAATGAAACCTGTTCGAATCATGTTTTCGATAACTTTCAGGAGGGGGAATGAGTTAAAATTATTTTCAAACAAAATAGATTTGATATTAAAATTAAATATTTTAAAATTTTGAATATTGAACAGAATATTTAAACAATTGATGAATTTTGGGGTTTTACCGTTATTTTATCCTCAATATCAATAAGATGGTATAAGTTAATTTATTTTAGCAAGAATGGTCAAATAATTTTGAAATTAGAAAAAGGTTTAATTTTGGCAGGAATCTTTAACACGACTACCAGGCGGCTTAAATGAATACATAAGAAATAGATCCGACTTTAATTATAATAAATATTTTTAAGTTTTCATTATAAATAATTAATTTTTAAAAAGATAAACTTTTAATTAATAAGATTAAAAAAAAAAAATATACAAATACTCTTACCAATAAATTATTTGAACCAAATAATATGAATAAAATATAATTGACTCACCTGAAAGATAAATAAAAGAAATAGGTTAATTTGATTTTTTTATTTAATTAAAATATGTTAAATTTATAAAATATACATATATACAATCTAATATAATTAATAAAAGAGAATAAATGATGTTAAACTTTCTTTATATATTTAGCCCGTATTTTAATTATTGCCAATTAATTTAAAGTCTAAAATGTCTTATTATCTTATTTAAATTTTTAATTAAAATAAATTAAATACAGTTTAAAGTTTAAACTACTTATAAGAAATCCTGAATTACAATGGTGAATTCTTTTCTATTAACAAAATAAACTTACAAATGGGATTTAAAATAAATTCCTATTAAAGATGACTTTATAATTTAAGTTCATTGATAATCTTAAAATGATCACACCGAAGCTGGGCTGCGGAAAATTATGTATATAAGTCTTGCCTAAAAAAAATTTGACTAAGATTCACCCCTTTTTGTACAAGAGCATCTATTGACTTATTTTCCCATCGTTTATATGCCATCTGAATAGAGTTTTATGATTTTTCAAATTACAAGATCTGTAAGGGATTTCAAAAAACCTAGTTCTTTTTGATCCACTTAAAATCGAAACCTATGAAATATTTTGAGTCTACCCAAAAATTGAAGAATTTTCGCCGAATAGTACTTAAGCCTGTTTTAAACATATTTATATTAGGGACGAAAACTTGTTCTAAAGAAAGAAAACTGTTAGTGCCTTTACTTAAAAATTTCTTAAATGGGAAACAAGAAATAAAACAAAAGATTTACTGGAGAATTGTTAAGATATCTTAGCACGAGCGATGTTTCATGTAAAATTTGAATCATAATCCATAATCCAAGAATCCAAAATATCCTAAATCCAAAATCCATATAGAATCCTCCTACAGGTTCTAAAGTTTGGTTCAAAAAGTGTCCGGGTTTTGGTGTGACAAAGTCGTACAATAATAAATAGTTACACTGTTGCAGTTGTAAGGGACCATAAGAAAAAATCGACAAATCAGAAATTTGGAAATTTGCTTGTTCGCTTTCTGCCATTCGAGGCCTTGTGCTTATCATTCGATTATACAACCATATTCCATCTCATTTGTTCACTAAAGTAATTTCCAAGATTTACCAATCTGCTGTCCAAAAATTTTAACACTTTTTAATGACTAAATAAATTCATTTTAAATAATTAATTTTTTTTTTAATTAAATATTAAATCTTTTTATTATCTTATGTTTATAACGGTACATCCTATATAACTTTTATTTTACTATATCACATATAAATAATTATATGAAGTATTTGATTTCATCATTACTCCTTACTAACGTAATCATTTCAGTTATTCTCCATAATTTAGGATCTTTCATACTAAATTTAAACTTTTTTTTTCTTTCTTCCACATTTAGTCAGAGTCCGAAAAAAAAAAACATTTTTTATCTGTTTAAAAAAAAAACTTTTAAATTACGATTATACTCGTTAAATGTATAATAAATTTTTATGTAATTAATTTTCAAATTGTACATAACTAACATTTTAAATTGAGAGCTACTTTGCTTTAGTCTATAAGAAAGAAAAAGACAAAAAATGTCAAATTGTATATAAGTTAAGATTTGAGAATTTTCTATTTCAGAAAAAAAAAAAATTGCAACAAAAACTATGGTTCTTCGTCCCATCCCGATTTCCGCAGAATTATATTGTCTCATAAATGAAATTGACACCCCTCTTTAATTCATTTTTTTTTTCTCTAAATAGCCATTGGCTTGAATTGTTTGTTTTTTTCATTTTGTAAATGATGAGGACATAAGCCTGCTTAAAAACAGTATTTATCAGACTATTAATTATAAACATTTATTTTCTAACAGCACACAAAAAAGTAGACGAAGAAGTAATGAATGCTGGAATATATGATGAAGGAGGGAAGTGTAGAGGATGATGTTTGGTTTTTTTTTTCGGATCCATAAATTCTCATCTTAAAATTAAATAACATGAAAATAAAATTTTCTCCTATTAAATTAGAAATGAAAATTATTTGCGATTAAATTAAATATTATAAAGAAGAATGTAATTACAGTCATGGTTTATCACGTTTTTTTTTTTTTTTAAATAGTGACTCTTGAAGCTGGGTTGGAAGTTATTAATTGTTTAAATGCAGTAAATGCCAAACAATTATTCGGCAGCTAATTCAGAAAACCATGGGAATCGAAAGAGCAATGATTCAGGAAACCATGGGTATTGAAAAAAGTTATAACTGCCATTCTAGTCAATGGATTAAACTAGTTATGTAGCATAATGTGTCTAATTTATAAGTGTTGATTCATTGAACCTTGGTTTTTGAAGGAACAATGATTCAGCAAACTATAGCTATCGAAAATTGAGTCACAAATGCCCAAAGCATTCAATGAGTTACACTAGTTATATAGTCTAATGAGTCTAATTTATTAGTTTTGATTCAGTCATCCGTGGCTATCGAAAGTGCAATGATTCAGCAAACTATGGCTATCGAATTGAATTAGTCACAAATTGTCAAAACCGTCAATGGGTTCAACTGTTTATGTAGTATAATGAGTCTAATTTATGAGTATAGTGTCCTACCAAATAGTGTCGTAAATTTTCAATTATTGAGTGCCTTCAAAATTATTTTATGGATTTGTTGTGGACCGATGTTTGAAGAAGTCATATTTTAATAATGTTTTATAGGATTCTACGCCTCTCTTATTCGTCGAGAGATCTATTTAATACGTTTGATCAAATTGCTTTTACTAATAAAAATGGGTTGATAATAGATTATAAAGCAATTATGCCCTGCTCAATTCTAGTCGGTATATTAATGAGTGTTTACACCAATAGCACTTGCTTCGTGCCTGTATTTACATGGTGTTTTGTTGCTGCTGTACAAAGTTGAGAACTTCATGCATAGGATTTACAGTTTATTTTTCTTCCCTCGATTGGTAACAATAATACGATATTTGACCAGAAAGGAGGCTGAAGAATTAGACAAAGAAAGCCGAGAAATTACAAGTTGTGCAAATTGCAAAATTTCTATTGTATTTAATCAATTAGACGACAAAATAAAGAAACTTTCCTTCTCTGTATTTTGAATTTTTTATCGAGTCAACCTATTCTTTTCTATATTAGAATACTTATTCGCAATCTTACACTAAAAAAACTGTTACCACCACTCAATTCAGCAAAATTTCAATGTTATCTAAAATGTAAAGACCCAATTGCATATTATCACTATTTTAACAATCTCCGTTCATTTTTTCCCTTCCTTTTTTGGGTTCTTATTTCAGCAGTTTCATCCTATGTTCTGTTTTCTACATATACAAAAATTTGGAATGAAATATTGACTACCTGATTTTAACGATCGCATTTAAAATGAAATCAAGTGTAAAGTTGGATTGTTTTCAGACCAAAATATCCGACATAGTTTCATATATTATCCAAGTATTCTTCAAAATAAAAAAAAAAATAATTGAAAAATTGTTAAATACACATGCAAGTATGATTAGGAAACTTGTTTATTTCCTTATTGTTAAATATTTAAAATAAAAAGAGAGTGTTACTATTTTCATCTTGCATATGAGGCACTTAATAAACTTAACGTTCAACTGCATTTCATGATAGGTATATAAGGTGTTTGTTGGTTTTGCTAGTGTTTTCTATCGGTTTTGATAGAAAACCTATCACCTTTTAAAGCAGCAATTTATTTTAGTTTTTTTATTATTTTGTATTTTTGCATTATTTTTAGAATCCATATTTATATTGAATGAAATTTTGAAGTTTTTTAAGTTGAACACTAAGTCTGCCTGTCGGATCATATTTAAAAGGTGCGTTATCTAAAATATAACTCCCCTCTACTTTACATTCGTTGACTTTAGAAAGCATTCGATACTTTAAAAAGGGTTGCCATATGGAGTCTTTTAGGCCTCCAAGCCATACAAAATAATCTGGACAATAAGAGCATTCAACATTTGGAACTTACAGCCCTTCAAAACAAGAACATCAGTAAAATACCATTCAGACGAATACCGGTACAAAACAGAGTTTTCACTCTCAATTCGCCTATTTACAATCGTTCTAGACAATGATGTCTAGACGTTCTAGACATCAATCAAATACCATTCAGACGAATACCAGTATAAAACAGAGTTTTTCACTCTCAATTCGCCTATTCACAATCGTTCTAGACAATAAAATGCCCGAAGTCTGTAAACAGAAAAAGGGCATCACTTGAAGGCACATTCCCAACCTAGAAGATAATGATAATCAATGATTGAGTCGTGGAGCCAAATGTCAGCAACATACTCAACTGAGCCAGGGCAACATTCGGACGATTGGTACCACTTAGAAGAAACATTTAAATCTTCTGGAAAACAAAGCTTTGGATCTTCAATGCTCGTGTAAAAACCGGACTAATGTATGATAGCGAACATGACTGATATCTAACATATATTTATGTCTTAAATAATAGCATATTAATTTATGTCATTATTAAAATTAACCTTTTAAATATGCTTCTTAACTCGCTTCAACTTTAATTACAAGACTTGCAGCATATTACAAAAAAAAAAAAACATATTTTCAATTGAAATCAATTTAATTGCCCTTTACTGGACAACAATTATTTTTATGCAACACAGCTGGAAGTAATTCTTTTATTTATCTTTTTGCCCATTCTTTCTACTAAAGAAAAATTTTTATTGATTTTTAACATTAGTAGTTACCATTTCTGATTTTCAACTTTTTTCAATTTTCAAGATCTAGTATTTGTAAATTTGCAATAGTTTTATTTTAAACCAACCAAATGAAAAAAAAGAATCAATTTCCATAAATAGAAGCATGTGTTAGTACTAGAACCTAAGGTTCATTTCACTAGAAGAAGATAATGTATGAAAGATATTGCAAGTCATGAATGATGACTTTAAAATAAATACAACACTGTTTGAACACTTATTCTTCTTGTGGATTCCATATTATATACTAGTTATCTATATTAGGATAATAATCCCTTTTTAATATAGGATATTTTATGTGTGTAAGTATTGTATGCAATTAATAACCTCTGTTCAAATTTATCTCTATGTATTGTTGATATTCTATTTGTTGTTATAGAAGTTAAAGGTTTAATGTAGAAGCTCCTCTGTTCCAGAACATACAAAATAATGCAACACAATATCAAAGGTATGAAAAAATACGGAGACATGAAATAAGGCCCTAAGAAATAAAGTCTTCGGAATGTTATTTTTCACTTTTATATAGGAGCACAACAAAATATCACCCCGGGGTTGCTATTTCTCTTTCAATTTAATAATATCCCGAAGTCCTACTTGCAATGGCTTTGTGTCGGAAAGGTATTAAATCAGCAAGAATTTTAGAATTGTATTCGAAATTAGAGTATTCCCATTTTCCAGTTCATTTGTATGTGAGATTCTGAGTTAGTAGAGGTTTTTAAATTGAATTCAAAATTCTGCAGAGAAAAATATGTATCCTATTTTTGAATCTAGCGCCAAGATTCCTCCAGAACATTATCTAAAGATGAGAGTTTAAACTCCGGAGCTTTGTTCCTCAAGAGATCGGAGATTAAATTGAAAGATAAAAAACACTCGGAGGCTTTATTTCGCAAGAAGTCGAAGATTAAATTAAAAGGAAAATAAATTTCCAGGGCCTTATTTCATGCCTCCCAGAAATACAACGATATTCCCAAATGATAATAGACCAAGATTAAAAATAGTAACAATTTCAATTTTAAAAGAAAATTTGAAGGTAAACATTTTATTTTGGCCAAACGGGATGAATTTCATGCTGAGATGGGAATTTATTTCGAAGAGACATGATGAAATTTAACAAACAAATAAGAAAAACAAAAGTACAAAAAGAATCACAACAAAATATTTGGAATTTCAGAAGAAAACACAGAAGAAATAACAGCAAAATTTATTTTATTGCAAATCTTAAGTACTTAAGATATTGTTTTAGTGTTCTTTAGCAGCAAAGGGCTATTAATTTAAAAATAATGTAAAAAATGGAGAAGAATAAGAAGAATAAGAAAAAAAATTCTATTTCAAGGATGACCAACAAATTCCCCATTACCACTTTATAAAAATACCAACTTTAACTTTATGTTTGGTGATAATTATTGGGTTATTGGAAATTATCAGAAAGATTCCAATTCAGTTTTCAATTTTGGTTAAAGATAATTAAATAAATTCCAATAATAAAAAAACGATTTAATTCTTCTTAAAAAATGAGGCATTTAAGTAAATGAGAGTTGAATACTGATTGAATAAGAATAAAAATAATGTAAAAAAAACAAGAAGAGATACTAAAATC
This sequence comes from Dolichopus griseipennis, assembly GCA_963082915.1. Lineage (NCBI taxonomy): Eukaryota > Metazoa > Arthropoda > Insecta > Diptera > Dolichopodidae > Dolichopus > Dolichopus griseipennis. Next base: position 30,626,875 of record OY720442.1, on the reverse strand, counting down.
AAAAGATTTGACAATTAAATTGGGTCAGCTTGAGGCGAAAATTATCTTATAACTAGTCTACAAAAAGATTGCATATATTTAAAAACAGGGTCTATACATGGACGGTTGGTAAAACTAGTTAAATTGAAAATTTTAATAAAATGTTTTCACATAAATTTTTGCACGCAACTTTATTTTTAAAATTTTAAGAACGCAAGTGTTTTTTTAAAATATACTTAATTAAAAGAATATTGCCAGAGTGTCAAAATTAAATTTATTTCTGCACTAAGTTTTGATACCGTTTAAATCTATTATTTATAAATTTAAATAAAACACGGTTTAATTAAGATTGAAGCCTTAAAATAAAGATAAAAATTTAAAAATTGCTATGGAAGGAATCACTCCGAAACAACGTTGCCAAGTTGTTGAAATTTATTTTCAAAATCAGTGTTCTATTTTATTTTTTGAATTATCTTTGAGTTTATTGGAAAATTGTGATTAGTGATGAAGCTAATTTTTGTTGAACAATTCCCTAAATCTTAAAAACGAGACTGGAGCTAATGTAACAGTGGGTACTGCCTGTTACAGAACGATGACCGATGACGGCGTTAAATCTCACCCTGCATTTTTTGATAACATTTTTTCGAGAAGGATAATGCGACATAACGCAAGTGGTCTAAGAGATTGATCGCATTAAGTTATTGATTTTGCAGAAGCTGTTTTAATTTATCCTAGATAGTTTAGATTTGATGGTGAATTCTAGTTTATTTTGTATAACGACGATTGATGGGAGACACTAAATGTCAGCTAGAATTGCTGCATTTAATGTGTTCTATTCAAGAATAGAAGTTGAAATTGATAATGAATACACGGAAAAATATAATTGGATACTAAAAAGATTGATGTAGGTTGTGTCAGTTCAAGGATATCCGATTGAAGGTGATGTAATCACTAATGGGTGATTTCATCACTTTTGGCCACAATTCACGAAAACGCATGGGCGGTTGAAAATATGGGTGGTTCTGCACCGATCTATACATCACAATCTATATCTATTCCCTCATTTACTGCGTCGGGAATTTTGCAAATTTAGTATACCCTTTGAACAAACATGGTGGATGTGTAAGAATATTATAAATTATTGATCTGTAGTATTGTCATTTAATATAAATAATATTTTCCTTATATTTTACTTATGTTTACTTCAAAATTTTTCTAAAACCACAATTTAACCACAAATTTCTCAGTTCTTTGATGAAATTTTTGTTTGAAGCATACATATCTAGTATATTTTTTCATGGCATAATCTTATTTTTAATTCTGAATGTCCTATTTTTTATAATCTAATGCCTTTTAAAGTCTTCTACTGCTCTACAGCATAAAAAAAAAACTAATTTTTTCTTTTTCATCCTAAAGTCATTTATTTTTGGAATCTTTTGTTAATTTTTCATTTTTTTTGTGATCTTGTTTCACAATTTTAATCCTTGAATCCTTAAATAAACTCAAACATCACGAAAAAGTAAATCTTTTAAGATCCAAGTTTTTTTATAAAGTAATTTTTTTTAACATGGAAAAAAATTTTTCAAATGGACACAAAAGAAGGACTTTTTTATAGTTTCATTTCATTTGTTTCATGGTTAAAAAAAAAGGGATTAAACTAACCAAAAAAATTGAAATAAATTACCACAAACAAATGAATGTTCCATAGAAATTCCGCAGAATTTTTTCCATTTCTATGTTTGATTAGTAGTTCTCATTATTTTCTTAACGTTTCCATCTGGTATTCAAGTTGTACAGAAATGTCTTTTTTCGGTGATGCTTCGGATTGGCATTGAGTGAAGTTGAGTGCTTGGTTGAACACATTAGGTTGAGATTTTGTTGCGTTTTGATTTAATTTAATGTAAGGGAGACATTCAAATAAATCGTTTTGATTTTCGCGTAAAATTATTGTACAGTGTTGAAGTTAGGTAATTTACAGCTTAATTTAATATAAGACCAAATAAAACTTTGGCAGGACACTATATACGGGACGCTCCAGTTTTATAAGAAACTTGAAGAACTTAAATCTTCGGTATGATTTTTATTTACTGGACGAAAGAACGACAGGGATTGGAACTGCTCGAAATCTAACCATTGGTTCGGACTCTGAAAGTTTTGATCGGGCCAAGGCCACACGAATATATCACTAAAACCAATTAAGATACAACCTTCAAATTTGGTGTAAGAATGCGATCCTTCCTAGTTTTCATCAAATTTAGGATGAATTGGATATTGCGGTTCCGATACCTCGCACATACATCCAATAAGCATATCTTCGATACTTGCAACTTGAAATGTGTACTGTAAATGTGGAATACTTTGACCTGTTCTTTTATGTTTTTGAGATTTAAGATGGGGTGTTTATTGGGTGGTAACATTGACGTCTAGTTTTTTTATTTTTTCTTCTATCATATTTAGGATCTTTTGTACACAGGCACTTTGTTTAACACGACGGACTTTCAGTCTACTGATATGTAATATTTCAGTTTTAAAATTTTATGATTTAAATAACTTTCCAGGCGTTTCTAGTTTTGAAACAGCTTGGGGTACCACTCGTGAATAGTGACCAAAGACTAAAAAAAATAGAAAAAAAAAATATGTTTTACCAAACAATTTTTGCGATTGGTGAAAAGCATTCAGAAGGACCTACCAACGGGCAAAGTGAAAATTATTAGCATTAAAAGTGGTTTTTTAATAATTTGTTAAAAAGGATTACAAATTCGCGACGAAATTAATACGAGTAGTGGTAAAAAAAAACAAATTTTTAAAATTAAAATAATAAACTAAAGATATTTAACCGGGGAAAGAGACCAAGAACATAAGCAAACAAATGAAAAGAAGTCACAGCAGGAGAAACATCATTAGGTTTCCTTTAGCTGCAATGAAGCAAATATGAAAAAACAAATGGAAATTATTTTGGGACACATTTGCAGAAGAGAACAATTTGTTAGGAACAAAAGCAAATTTAAAGGACAACATTGGATTTAAAAATAAAATAATGGGATATTTTTATAATGAAATTTTATTAAAATTGTATATAAGTATTTTATTTTTTAAAGTTAGGTGATAATTTCTAGGATTTTTATATTAAAATAATAAAAAATGAATATTTTTTTTGGATGTCTGAAGATATTTAAAAAAAATATTAAATGAAATAAATTGCCATTTAATATTTTAATATTTTAAGGGGATTAAATAGGTTTTAGATTGAATAATGTGAAAAAAAACTTTAAACAGGAGACGAGGGATTTTTTCTTTCATTCAATAGAATTATTTTGACATTATTAGTTTGAATACTTTGAATTTGTACAGAATCCCGGGCCTTATTGGATCAACCACTTATCAGTAAACCAATATTAATTTTATATTAAGTTGCTGCTCTTATGTTATATATTATATATTAGGTACAATTACTTAAAGTAATTATAGAAACCTACTTCTATACCCTGCACCTACTTAAGGTATAGGAGTAAAGGGGAATATAGGGAAGAAAAGTTTGTATTCAGCGTCACCTCCTTAGTCGATTTAACGAAATTATGATGCTACCTTAATAAAGTTTTTACTGTTGGGTACTAACAATGAAAGTTATGCAGGGATTTGAAGAATGGGCGAGATCGGACCATGAGTTCAGATTTCGGAAGCTTCTTTTGAACCAGGGGCAAACTCTTACTTTCCGATCATATCTTGGAAAATAATAGAGGACCTTCAAATACAAAGACACTGTTCTTCCTTTGGAATAATTTGAAATAATGGGACAGTTATCTCCTCTTCAGAAATCTTAAGGCATAAAGACATATATAGTCGTTTTCTGCCATGTTTTCATTGTTCGTCGAATATGGAATGAATTGGGATGGTGGTTTGGGTGCCTCAATAAAAATTACAAAGTTAGACCTCTTTTTCCTTATGTTAAAGTACCTATACAAAATATATGGAGTTTCTTTAGGATTTGTGATACTACTACGATATTGAGAAGGTTCATCTATCTTGGAAGGAGATCAGAAAATAAGAAGATCTAAAATGATTTTCCGGATCATTCGAAAAAATCTTCATTGCCATCGACAGTATCAACTGCATTGAAAAGTATTCAGTTGGAATCTTTTACCCAATTTTCAGGCGTTTGCAAAGTTCATTCAGTTTTAATTAAATTCATGAATCTTTTTAGTGTTATTTAAATTTTAAATAGTCCATAATATTTTAGTAATAAACTTTACTTTTCAATTGCATTTTTTTTGTAAACTTTAACACAATTTAAGAAACCAAATTAAATTACAACAGCTCTGTAATATTCCATTTATTTTCCAGTACAGAACACACCATTTGAACAGAACACAGCTTTTAAAATGTTTTTGAAATAAAATTTTTTTTTTAATTCGAATTTTCTTTCTTTCGTCCTTTTTTTCCATGTTTATTTTCTTTTTAATTTCCTTAATGACAACAATAAAATTTCCTTTTTTATAAGTGTGTACGCTACTGTACAAAATGTTCTTTGAAGTCATACATGCATGTATTTTCCTCTTATTATTATATACTTCATATCTTTGATTTTCTTGTCCCAGTATCTTTTTAAAAAATTTTCACCATTTTCTTGTTTTTTTTTTTAAGGATTTTAATTTTTTTCTCATTTAAATGCGCAAGAAAATGAAAATTTAAAAAACGAAAAAACTTTATTTTTCTTCTGATCAGAAACTCAAGTCATGTACTTGCACCTGACGTTTTTTCTTTGTACTTTTAATATAGTTGGGACATTAACCAGAAGGCATATGCATTCCCAGTTTTTTTTTGCATTAATGCATTATATATGTATAGGTACATGTGATATTCTTATCCTTTAATTTTCTTAAACTGTTTTTCCGCACATATGTGCAATGATTAAATAACTTTCTTTTAAAAGTTTTAAATTCAACTTTATAAGTAAATGTAGTAGAAGATAGCATTCAGTTGGTGAAGATAACATAATATGTTTTTATTTCTTCACTTTCACATATATATATATATATATATATTTTCTCGTGCTTCGATTGAAGTTTTTTTTGTTTTAAAGACTGTCATAAATTTTTAAACTTTAAATGCTTCTTAAATTTTTTAATTCTGTCCCTTGAGGCATTGATAGGTAACAAAAGTTTATATCAAGTTAGTTAATATGTTATTGTTATAAGTGAACAAAGTTTTATATTAAAAAACCACCACTACATCACTTTTTACATATCTAGTAAACAACCCTATATCTTGCCGGTCCTTCTATAGAATATGGTAGTCAGCAACTATCACTGTAGTTTCGTCGTCGGAGCTAATATCATTCGCACAATCTTCAAAAAGTGAATTGACTTAAAAACATGGTCTTCATACAATTTAAGGAGATCGTTAATACAGAGAAATGGGATGCCCTTTGTAAAAGATTAAAAATATGTAAAATCTGATAGACACCGGAGCTAACATAATTCGTACAATATTCAAGCAGCGAATTAATTATAGAACCTCTCCAGACATGGTCTTCATCCATTTCAAGGACAACGTTGAATCAGAAAAATGGGATGCTTTTTGATTAAGAAACATCAGAAAAAATATTTCGTGTAATTCAATAATTTTATGAATTCTTTGAATTCGATACATTACTTAAAGAATAGTTAGTTAAATCTTCAAAAAAACATCTAGTGTTCTTCAACAAAAAGGGTTTACTCTACTCTATTATCTATCATCCTTAATCATCATTGTCCTACAGAATATATACATACTTACAAAATACTGAAAAGACTTAAAGAAGCACGTTTAAAAACTACTTAACGAAAAATTAACTGGCGCAAATGTTTTCATTCGGCAAGGACTGAATAAAAAGCGCAGGCACCCAAAAATATTAAGAATACAAGTTCGGCAAAGCCAAAGTTTGTGTTTTCTAATGATACTTTAATTGGAAAACATGTTTAAATGAAAGCCTTTTGTTCTGAAGAGAACTAAAAATCAAAAATAAAGAATTTCACAATAAAAAGGCAGGTTACCTCTCTCTGCTTCAAATATTGTATACTATATTATTATCTATACCTTTTACATTTGACACATTAAACAACTATCATGTTAAAAGTACCAGTTCACAGTTGTTTAAAATACAAAAATTAAATTTTGTGAACCAAGAAGTAAAAAAGAAAACCAGTAAACTATACTAGAGAACACTAAAATTGACAAAGTTTCATGTACGAGTATATCTATATATTTCGAAAATTATTACCAACATTTTTTGTTTTTTTAGGAATCCTTTTATACACCGGTTCATTGCAAGTTAATTTTCCTGTAACACTTCTTGTTCATCATTGCATACAAAATTTAGGTAGTGAATAAAGAATATCTAGTGATTCTATTTTTTTTTTTACTCATCTTTTCTTTTATTGTGTCTCTGCACTCTAATTTTCACCTATAGAAGGTAAAAATAATGTTAAAAACACCTGAATTTTTTTTTTTTTTGTTCTTACTCAATCTCGTAACAATTTTAGGATATTTTTATCCTGTTTCAACTTTATGTACATTACAAGAATGTACTATAATTGTAAAAATCCAAGTTTCTCGTATTTTTTTTTTAAATAACGGTTATTCCTATACAGCAGTGAATACACAGTGATATGTGTTTAAGGTGCGAGTGTGACTAGATATAAAAAGTGTACATGAATTCAATGAACATAAGGATTTTTAACATGTTTTAACAGTTGTTTTAACTGTTAAAATCTAGAAACCAATTTCGTTTTTTTTATTTTTCGTACACTAGTTTTGTCAGTGTAACAAAAGTATAAGTTGCACTCTAAAGTTTTTTTTTAGTTATAGATCTAAAAATCAGGTTAATAGGAGTATAAGATACAAAAAAGAGAAAATAGAAAAAAAAATTTAATTGTATACATATTTTGTAGCCAAATCACGTCTAATGAATATTTTGTGTTGTTATTTTCATAGTATATTGTTTGTGTGAGTGTATATTTTGATGACGTACAAAATAAGGACTTTAGTTTTTTTGCATACCGCATTCATTACCTGGTAGAATGAAATACGAAGGTAATATTCCAGTTAGAAATTGTAATTTTATAAAAAAAAGTTTTCCATATGGAAAAATTTAAAATCAGTTTAAGGAGTAATGCAAAAGGATGCAATTAAATAAATAATTTGATTTGTTGAATTCCTTTAACAATAATTAGTATTTTCCCAGTTTTTTTTTTTCCAGTAAACAGTGGTGAAGCACATTATAAAATTAATTTTTGAGCAAGTATCGAGTTGTTGGAGTTGTATATTATTGAAAAGTTGATGGTCTACAAAAAATGCAAAACTCAAATTTTGAGTTTAACAAAGGCAAAGAGTAGAGTTTTGAGTTTCGCGGCAGTAAGATTCAGCTAAGGGAATTGCATTCTAAAATTTGAAAACATGGAATATTGATTAGTTCTACTCAGTCTTATAGACATTTAGGAGATTTCTAATTTTAAAATGTCTTTTAAAAATAAATTAAGAAAACTAGAGCCATATAGGTAGACAGAATACCTAATAATTATTAAATAATTATTAAATGTATTTAATATTGAAAAAAAATTTAATTTTTAAATTTTTACTAAATCAAGAAATTTAAATATAAAATCATTTATTGGCGAACGCATTTGGATATGATTACATCCAAACAACGGCATTTCTTCATTTTTGTACATTTTAGCTTTTTTTGAATCTTCGCACTGCTCAGTTGGTTATACTAGTGTTGGATTACTTAGAAAACTTCAAATAAATTTTTATCTAACAAATGCTTTTAAATATATTTTTCACAGCGATGCTACGATTCTTCAAAAATGGCCAGACTTCTATTGTATTGTCAATCTTCCAAAACAAAAGTCAAAAAAAAATTTTCAAAAATTCTATCCACTACATTATATACTAAATTTTTGAGGAGATTTCGATATTAAGGAGATTTGGGATTTCAAGGAAGCATGGCTTTTACCACTCTTTCCGTTCGTCTGTCCGTATGTTTTCAAAAAGTAGATATTGGAAAAAAATACAATTTCGTACAAGAACTTTTTTTCTGTAGCCCCATCCGTTACGCAGCTACAGCCCCCCAAAGTTGGAAAAAGCCCTTTTTTTAAATTGTTATAACAAAAGTTCGGTTAGGTGTATTTTCAATCTGAAAGCGGCAAAAGATATCTGGTTTTATAAACTTAATAAATTTTTAAAAGGATAATGTTTAGGGTTGCCATACGTTACTAAAATTTACCACTATACCAAACCCAATTTTTATAAAATTTTTGGTCATACATATCTTCTAAACGGTAGGGTCTTGAAATTTTGGGAGAAGTTAGATCTGCAGAAACTAGTCGGTTAATCTTTTTGTCAAGTCCCCTGTGGTTAGGAGCTATAAGGGCTCAAAAATTGAAATTATTCTATTTTTAAACACCTGTAACTTGAATACCTGTTTAAATTTTTTTTTTACAAATGTACTAAATTTAAAGCTGCAGCATTATATTTCAACATATATTAAACGTTTTCCTTGAATTGGAAAGGGTTTCTTTAAATTGGATTGGCAGATGCATCATAAGTTTGCTAAGCAAAAATTTGGAAATCTTATCCATTGAAGGGCTACGTTATGTTATTATTAATATTTACCTTTTGTGATCACGGATTATTATTGCTACTTAAATTTTAATATTAAAAAGTCTTTATAAAAAATATCCAGAGATGAGAGAAGATGCTTCTTGAATACAGGACTAGAGTTAAATAAGTGTGACTTTATTTTTGAAATCTATAAATTTCCAGAAATTTCTTCTATAGAATACGGTTTTTTGAAAAATGCCCTCCTAAATTTTGAATCTTTAGTTTATCTCATCGGATATCAGCACACTAATATTTTACTTTATACCTTTTCTACTTATACCAACTTTTGAATGATATTTTCATTATATGAAAAATTAATATCTTGAATAAAATTTACCTTTTATTTTTTTTAAGTTTCAGGTAGTAAAAATACTTTTTAAAAATTATATTCAATGTGAATATTGTATCTAAGAAGTTTATTCAACTCTTCGTTTTTAATCATAATCCTTGTAATTTTAAAAAAAAAAGGCTCTCTCTCTCTGTTCTACTCTTCTCTCCCTATTAATTTTTAATCTGGATTTTATTTTGTTTTTTTTTACTTTTTTTTTTTTGCAATAGGGAATTCCATAAATTAATACAATCCTATAAACATATATTATATATATATACACATATATATATATATATATATATATATATAAAGATTACAATAAATCAACCTAGACGAAATTGTTTTGTTTCCAAAATGGAAACAAGGTAAAAATAACATGATAAAAAAAAAAAAAAAACAAACGACAACACTAAAACAATGTGAATCTACGGTTCCGAAAAAAAAATAACATGTTGTTCTGTATTTACCGATGTTTCAGTCATCATATCGCGAAATCAATTAAATATTTTTTTTTTTTATACCTAGGTACCTTATACTATTTGTGTTGTTTTTGTTTTTTAAATGTAGTTTTACTTAAAAATTTATATGTATTTGTTGTTGTAGTTGTTATTACTTTTTTTCAATACTCTAATCCATCAACTCCCCTTTTTTTATTGTTGTTGTTGTTGTTTTTGTATTAATCTTATGCTTGTTTATATATTGTTACCTTTTAATTTATGTTCACATGTTATTTTTTTTTTTTTCATTGTGTGTAAAAGTGTGTTCATCATATATTATAATATTTATATCCGACAAAATGTATATCATATGTATGTAATATGTATACGTATGTATACATACATAGGTATTTTATGATTTTAAATAAAAGGTTAAATTCAGAATTGTAAAAATAAATTCTTTTATGTTATCATCACAACCCCTTTTTTTTTGCTGAAGTCAAAAAAGCCTCGAGATTCATTGGAATGCACAAAAAAAACAAAAAAAAATTAAAATTGATAATAAAAACGTAAAATTGTAGCGCTTTTTATACGCGATTTATTATTTTGAAAAAAAAAAATTAAAGCACAAAAATGTTCAAAATACAAAAGGTATGACGAATTTTAAAGTTTTGTTTTTATGATGTTTTTGATGTTTGTTTGAAATTTATACGTTGGTAATGATTAAGTGTTGCCGTTTATTTTGAATTAGAATTATTTAAAAAGAAGGATATTTTTTTTGGCAAAAGTCAAGACTAATCTTTTAATAATTAAACTGCTGCGTAATAATTTAATTAGTATAGGAATTTTTTAGACATAGGATTTTAATTGATAGGCCTTGGATTCAAAACGAATCAGGTTTTAGATTCAAAACTAATCTGATAATATTCTTGGGTTGAAATAGGCACGATAAAATCTTGGTCGGAACACAGTATAAAATTATTGTATAATTTTAATTGTATATAATAATTTGATTTTATGAGTCTTGTAATATTCGAAACAGCAGGGTATTGAAGGTCTTACTTATTGCAAGTAGTAATTAATGAAATTGAAGTTTACCCTAATCTAGCCTTGACTCCTTCAAAAGTTAAAAAAAATCTAATAAATAGATAATATATTTAAAAATATAAGCTTCTTCCATACAAAAAGGTTAACTTATGTTATATCCATGTAAAAATTTTTACGCTATTCTGTATCACTACGGTGTTGCCGAGAGTATATAAATGTAATCGATTAAACTTTCGGTAACACCAATAGACATATTCGACATATCATCAACGAAGTTAATAATTTCATAGATAGAGAAGAGTAGATTTTTCCTTATTTTTGAATTTACAACAATTTACAATACATGTTTTAATTGCCCTTTATAATAAAGTTATACGTAACAAAATAACTACTTAGCGAATCTCAAATTCTATTACTCAAATTCAAGTTCAAGTCTCGAAAACTTCAAGTGAAATTTGAAAGGAAAAAAATATAAATGAAAAAGTATTATACATCACAAAGCTTCACAACTATCTCAACTGGATGTGCGATTTAATTATACATTTTTTTATGGTCTAAGGTTTATAAACAAAGACGGTAAGGATTGCACAGAAGTGGGGCTTTGTTGTAATATTTTTACTAAAACCCATCCTAACTCTGCTATCCAAGGATTGAAATCTTGAAAGAAATTTTAGGAAAATTCATAGAAGCTGACGCATATAAAAATCGCAAATCAAAGTATATTTTAAAAGCTTTCCTATTTTCGCAACAGTAAATTCCTTCAAAGTTGGCAATACTGTAAATATTCCATAAAGATTCATGAAAGTATAAAGTAACAATAAAACTAAATTTTTTGATGTTTTATTTTTTCATTCTTCATTTTTATTTTGTATTTTTACATTCCATGTTTTATTAATTATTGCACGATTGCAATTGATTCTATAGTATAAAAAAAACCCATAGAATAAATCAAGCGCGAATATCACCCGCGATTCGATAAATAGTTTCTCATCTCTTGTTCTTTTGTCTAAATTTATCGATAATTGTTGTTTTTTTTTTTATTTTTGTATTAAACCTGCATTTAAATGATTGAAAAAAAAAACTTGATATTTTTACCTTTTATAAGTACATATTATTTATATATATATATGTAAAAATGTTAGTAACATATATAAAGATATAATGTTAAGTATTTTGTATTGATACAAAAAAAAAAAAAATCGGATACGAATTTTTCGGTTCATGTCACAGCTTAAAAAAAAACAAACCATTTTTTTCCCTGAATACAGGAATGAAAGGAGTGTTGCTGTTGTTGTTTGTGTTTTTTTTTTATTGATTACGAGTGATTCATTGTAAAATTAAAATCAAAAAACCATTTGAAATTAATAGATAGTAGACAAATCGAAATATATTAAGAGACGTGAAGAGAGTGTGAATCGAACAATTTTTATTGATAAATTATCAGAATTATTAGTGATTGTTGTGTGCGAACACATGTTAAGGTGCAATTGAACATATTAAAAGTGCATTCACATTTACGCTATTTGAAAAGGCTTTTTTTTTTGTTTTTGTATTTTTTCTATAGGGTTTACATTGGTATATCAAACAAGATCAAAAATTTATTTGAAGTTACTAACTTATAAAATTTAAATTGTAGTAGAATTTAATTCCTAGTGGAATAATGGTGTTCGCACATGAAAGATTCTAGGAACTGTAAGACCTAATGAAAATAAATTTTGGGTTAAGAAGTTGTGCAAAATTATTTAATATAACGGTTAGTTAACTTTGATTTATTTAATTTTGGTCAATTAAGGTAAAGAACCGCTCTTAGTTCGAAATAGAAACCTTAATGCCTTGACAACATATGGTTTTCGAAGAATCAGAATAGGGAGGTTTTTAGGTGTCGCTTTCTACTTTTCGCTCCGCTTATTTGTTCCCCACACACGTAATCCAAACTTTTATTCAACAAAATACGACTTTTATCAAAATACAGTGAGAAATCTTTCATCTCAAAGGTCCTGCAAAATTCTAAATTAGTACAAACTATATTTCACAAAGGTTTGAGGAAAACAATTTCGTCTACCGTATTTTTTCTTCTGCCAATTTATATTTGCTATATTTAGATTCTGTCTCTAAGCAATGCAGCTTGTTCATATATCTTCGGCCTTTCTGTTTAGTCAAAAAAAGACTTAGTAATTAATATGCTAGAACCCCACCCGTCCATAAAGAAAAACTGTTTGTTTAATTCTTCTTTATCACCTGCGATGATTCCAACCTGTTCCCATGAAAAAAAAATTGGAAAACTTTTTTAGTTTTTAAATATATATTTGAAAGATTTAGTTGAATTTGCAGGAACAATTTAAGTTAAGGCAGTCGTTGAAACAGAAGTTTAAACAGAAGTTGTCTATGAATATATTTTATAAAATTGTCAATTGCCGAAAAGTGTATTCATACCTCATTCCTCAAGTAAATAAGAGCAACTTTGGCAAAAGTTGTCAATTAATTTATAAAACTAATTAATCAAAACTCAAAATTACAAATTTATTACAAAAACCATTGATAGTCTGAACAATTACTAATTCCACATGTATCGGATTGAAGAATTGCAAAATTGAATGTTCTGAATAAGTGTTGTCTGCACAATTATATTTATTGTAATTCAAACTTTATAACAATTTTGTTAGGTTTTTTTTTTAACACTTTAATTCCAGAAGCCCTTCGTTAAGTACCTAATATTCTACTCTTATTATAATATTATAAAAATATGCTTGATTAACCCATAAAATATCATACTTAGCTTAAAAAAATTTATTTTAATTATTTTACAAAAAACAACAATTTACCTATTCCATAATAATATTATATAGAAAACACTTAGAATTAATTAGAGGGCTTATATAATTTTATTTAAATTAATTTTTTTTTATTTTACATTCTAATTTTATGTGTTATTTTATGCTAATATCATTATTATTAGTATGCTGCCTTGTTAATACATTTAACAAATATAGAAATAGTTATGTTTGTTTGGGTCTTTGTCTACGGCATTATTTTGTAGATGTAATTTAAATTCTTTCTATTCAAATTGATCTGTCTCTCTGTTTAGGATTTCCGTTTTAGCTTGGTTTCATTTTTATGGATCATTTACGACCCATTATAAACATGTACATATTATTGTAAAATAATATGAGGTCTTATTTTTTGTAAAATATTTTTTAATATGGGAAAACTCTTACACACAATAGCTATACATAGAATAGTACGGTATTTTATATTTATATACCTGATGGCATTACAGTGTGTTGCCAAATTATTAGGGACACTCTGAAAATTTAAAACTTTGTTTTAATATCGGAGCTGTTATTTTTGTAATCCAGTACAAGTCAAGTACCAGCCCTGATACTGTAAAAATGCAGTAAAATAAAGTATAATTACTGGTACTCGAAAAAATTCAAGTACTAGTAAAAATACTGGTACTGATGGAAGGTACCACTACTTTACCAGTACTTATTAGTACTATCATGTAATTGAACAAAACTTATACCCGAACTATTACTAGTTTGAACTAGTTAGTACTGGTACATGCCAGTTCTACAGTACTTACTGGTAGTACTTACTGCTAGTACTGGTAAGTACTGGTAAAGTAATAGTAGTTTCCAGTACCAGTATTGTTACTGGTTCTTGAATTTTCTAAGTTCTGCTCTTAAATATGTAAGGAATAAATAGATTCTAGGCTCGTTTATCGCAAGCATTTCATCGCGATGTAATTTATCGCAAGCAATTCATCGCGATGGAATTCATCGCAAGCAATTCATCGTAAGCAATTCATCGCAAGCAATTTATTATTATTTAATTATTTAACTCTGGTAGCCAGAACAATCGCGCGATTTTTTTTTTTCTAACATTGTATATACAAACACACATATAAATATTCTGGAAAAAGCGGTAATCCTGATTTAGAATTCAACTCTAAAATCCAATATTACATTAGGTATCGGATATTCATCGCAATAAACTTCGCGATGAATATTTCCTTGCGATGAACTTTGCTGTGAATTTATTATTGCGATAAACTAGCCGGATACCAATAAATATTATAAATTCCAATTTTTTTAATCGCTTTTTGCAATTAGCAATTTATAATGGGACTTATGGGATGTTTAAGCATCTCTATGAGGCAGTTTGAAATTTAAAATATAATTTCTCAATATAACTCAAATACACAGTTTACCTAAAAATAATATTTAATTATTATTAAAGCTACTGAAATTTTTTTGAACAAAAAACAGATATCATACTTTTTATTTTATTTTAGAAATATTTAATATCGTAGTAACCATGGAAACAAAACAAGAAATGTATTTAAATGTAATTAGTTCTTTCATAAAATCATCTAAATCCTAAAATTTTAGAAAACTCGTACTGTCCCTTATAATTTGGCAACTCATTGTATTTACCTATGTATATATATATACGATTATATATATACAAAACTAATGATTGCATAATAAAATGCAACCAATCAATACCAATGAATATTTTAAATTGTAAATTATTCTAAAACGTTTTTTTCAAAATTAATTCTTTGTTTATATTCAAATTCTATTGAAAAATTTCGATTTTTGTGTGACATCACGCATATTTGAAGCTCTAATTTGTGATGATGACTTATTTTTTATATTTATATTTTGTTCTCACATTTGTTTAGTACCTACTCGTATATAGCATTATTTAAAACTGTGAATTGAATGATTTGGTTTCAGGTATCATATATGTATATGATTAGATATGAGTATAGACGAGTAGGGGGCAACACGATAAATTGTAAAAAAAAAACAACTAATCTCCTGAAAATGTTTTATTTGTTTTTGTTTGTCTCGAGTTCAAATTTAGGTCAAAATTTAAATAGAATTTCAACAAGCCCATCCAAAGAATCAAATAAAATAAAAATTTAAACTAAACCAAACCTATAAGGTATAAAATAAATACAAAAAAAAATAAAAAATTGGGAATTATAAAATGAAATAAACGAAAAAAATTAAAGATGATCACTTTTTTTTGTTGAAATGATAAGTGCTTGGAAATATTCACTAATATAATGGTTCAGTTACATAATTAATACATACTTGGAATACGTACAAGAATAAGTACTTTAAAAATAAAATACGTCACAGACCTCTTAGTTGAAAATCAATTGGTAATAAAGGTTGACATTAATGTTGAGTCTTTATATTCTACAGTATAGGGTAATGTCTAGGGTATAGGAATGGCATTAGGGTAAATATTAATATTCGGGTTTCTTTGAATCCGTCTTATATAAGATAGAATATCATCATCGTTTTACTCTTAAAGTAAGTACATGATCTTAATGATGATATAATCATAAACCAACAACTTTATCATGCTCCCTATTTTGATTAAGTGGCCTTATAAACCTCCACAATTTCAATTTATAGTAATTGAATCAGAATCTACAGAAAATTTTGAAGATTTATAGCAATCTACCAATTCTTGTTCTTATTTTCGTGCTCCCAGTCGTTACCAATCCTTCTCTAATCTTCGGAAGTGAAACATGGCTCTTCAAACACAAAACAACAATTAAGCTACAAATATTTGAAAATAAATGCTTCCGAACAATACGCAATATAAGATGGTCTATAGAAAGAATAAAGAATGAGGAGTCATGTATGAACCATTTCAAGTCAAGAAATCATGCACTGTCAAATGAAAAGAAAGAGCTGGAAATGGAAAAGCCATACACTTTGCAAACCGCCAGAAAAGAAATGCTCATTAAGCGCTAAATTGGAACCCGCAGGTGAAAGGAAGTAAGTGTGGGTAGACCAAAACTAACTTGAAGAAAACCAGTTGCAAAAGAAATTGAAAGCTGTGGAAAAACATGGGAAGAAATCAAGCAGCTGGCTCACAACAGAATACGATATAGAAGCTTTGTAGAAATCCTATGCTTCGCCAGGGAAAGACATTTTATTTTATTACATCTATATATTGCAGATAATTTAAATATTTTTGAGGAAGAAATCTTTCAACAAGCCCAATTCCTCGAGAAGTATTACCCACCCGCCTCATATCAGTCGTCTAAATATGAATAAATGCATTTATGCACATTTTTTTAATTAAGTTTCTTTTAAGTTTCAGTTTTGGATCATATGACATGTGGAGCAAGTTTCCATGCACCATTTATATCTCTTTTAGGGCGTTTAACAAAATATTAAAGAGTTTTGTTTGAAACAAACTTATTTAATTATCTTTAAGATATTTTTTATGATTTTATGATATGCACCTTTTGTTTTTTTATTTAAAAATCTGATTAATATGAGATAGAAATAACGTTTGTTTATTACTTGTTTCTTTTCTTTTTGTTTTGTTTTTATTTTTATCCCTGTCTCTTTTTCTCAATAATAATAATACAATTCTTGTTTGTATAACGGTATTTTTAAATATTATTTTTTTTTTTGTTATCAAGGTGATTATTTTTCAAAGGTGTTGATATTTATCTAACATTTGCATTTAAAATCTATTTTTTAACGTCATTATGTGAGATTTATTTATTTTTTCAATATTGCTATCTCTTTCTTTTGTTTTTGTTTATTGAATCGCTTTTGTTTCAATGTTTGTGTATATATGTATCCCATTTTTATTTGTTTTTATTTTAAATATTTAACACCTCTGTGTTGCATTGTTTTTTACCAACTATTATTACTATCATTACTATTATTGTTTTCTTTTTTGAATATCTACCTGAATTATGTGATTAATTTAGTTTAATACCTTTATAAATAAGGTAACTGGATTTTTTTGGGTAGATTTGGAATTTTCATTATCAAGAAGCTGAATATTGTAAAAAAGATGTTTAAATTCTTTAGATTGAAGAAAGATAATTTAAAGATTTAGGATTTGATTGAATGAATGTTATTAAGGTGTGAAAGAGAGGTTAGATTAGTATCTTTAGATGGATCGTTTAACATAATATTGGTGTTGTAAATGTTTAAAAAAGGTGGTAAAATTGTATTTAAAAGGTAAATAAAATTGAAATTTTTAAATAAAAAGATCAAAATAAAATATAATAAATAATTTCGAAAATTATATTCTTTAAATATTTAAAATACCCTCTTATACATTTGGATGAAAATATGTAGATTTAATGATTCAAATTTATGCAAATCAGGATTAGAGGCTTAATAGAAATTTATTCCTCGAAGAACTAAATATGCAGTTAAGTAATGAAATTTAGAATATTATATAATTTAATCAATCTAGTTTATTAAGTTAAATTTAAATTTAAAATCATTCGTTTTATGTAGGAAAGCCTTAATATTCAATTGTATAGCTTGAAGAAAAATCTAACCAATACGATAGTACTCAAGATAACTAAGTCGCCGAACTTCCAAGAAAAAGGTTTTAGGGATAAATTAAAAGTTTTAGAGAAGACGCACGAATTACAACTTTAAAATTTTTAAAATCTAATAGAAAAGATGCAGCCAAGTAATCAGTTAAATGCTGATATGATTGACGTAACTGAAGCTTAGGCTTAGTGAAGCCTCCAAATGCTTTTTTTAGGATTGCAAAAGGAAATAAATTGTGTTAATATAAGGTTCTATAAATACAACTAATTTATAGAACCACCAAAGGCATTAGGGCACTGAAAAACATAAAGGAGACCAATTTTAATCACGAAGGACACGAGTGTATATATAAAGTGTATTTCAGTATTTTTAAAGTTTTTAATATTTAAATGCTCTAATTTTAGAAAACTAGAAGAATACAAGTAAGAACATGGGACATTAGATGCATTAAAAAAGCAACTAATCCTTATTTATGATCCTGCATCCAGATCAAAAGAAAAATAAGGCTAAATGGTTGAAATGCCTCCAAAATTCATAAAAAAATATACAAATAGTTTTTAACCCAATAACTGTTAATTCGTATAAGAAAGGGTTAAAGATTAGTACGTTCAACTAGAATTTTATTTATAAATACCTCTTGGTATTTACTTAAAACACAAATGATGCTTGTCTCTTGTATACCCAATAATCCAATCAAATCAATTAATCAATTTTTTATATATGTATGAAGGAAGGGAGAGTAGATATAGACTCAAGTGTATGGATCGGATCAGAATCGAAAATTAAATCGATTTAGCTATGTATGTTCCTCCGTCCGTCCGTCATCACGATAATTCAAAAAACAAAGGAGCTAGGATTTTGAAATTTTTACAAATTCGTTTTAACACAATATATATCATCGCTATTGAAATCCAGCCATTTTGGTCCACTGGTTGGAGTCCCTGCCATATAACTTCTTTTTTTATATAAGCATTACACTACATCTAAAAAAGCTGTATGTTTGATAATTTGCCAAAAGTAGTTGAGTGTAACCGGATGATATAATGCATATATTACGGTCATACGTGTATCCCAGAGTTGACACAGTCTACTACACTCTTTCTCGTTATATATGTAACCTTATATTTATTATTATTAATATAATATATATAACAAATGACATAACATAGTAATCTAAATTAATCCAATATGACTCATATTATGTATAAGTTTCCAATATCTTAGATAGAGACATATGCTGTTTCCGATATGCATATTATGATGTAGTTGAAACTCTATACATACAATCAATTAGTATTTCCTTTCTATAAGTTTCCATAAAATAGATAAATAATTTCCTCTCTACTTGAAATTTGAATGCAATGAAAACAACAACAAAAAGCTGAATGCAACAAAAGTAACAACATTTTCAAAAATAAATAGAATTCTAAATAGAAAACTTAATAGAATTCAAATTCAAATTCAGATCTATACTCATTAATTCAAAAGCACTAAAAACTTGAATAGAATTTCCGAAATTAATATTCTGATTCATATTATGAGTATATACCGTTATTTTTGTTATCTTCCAGCTAACAAATAAAAATTAATTTGTTTTGCATTTTGTTGCACAATTTTATTTCTTCAATATTTCAGATTACACGCAATTCATGAAATTTTAAAGTACGAGTACGTAATACAATATTGCATGCAAGTCAGTATTCAGTTTAATAAAAGAACCTTTACAATATCATGTTGTTTAAAAATTCATAATATTTTTTGATTAAATCAAAATTTGATTTATTTAAATACGTACATACATACATACATACAACTTTGTAAATATGTTTATAATTTTAATATCGTATTCTTATCACAATTTTTGATTCTTCCTTTTAAAGACATTTTATAATTCCAAATTGAGAATTAAAATAAAAAAAAACAAAAAATACAGTACAATATACAAGTAATCATTTACAATGATTCTTTTATAGTCACGACCTTGATGTAGTTAAAAAAAAAAAAAAATTCTGAAATAAGCTATCTTAATTAAAGTACAAAAGAGTATAGTGAGTACCTATATGTATAATACTATGTTGTACTTTATAATAAAAATAAACACAATAACTTCGTTATGATTCATAAGTTTTTGTGTGCTGTCCTTTCGTTATGAATGTGACTTTTGTGAATTGTGTTGTACTTGTACAATATCACAGTAGACAATATGAATTTTCAATCGATTCCAATATAATAACATAATAAATTTGTATTTTATGTTTTATTACTGCTATATTTCAAATTTAATATCAATATTTATCGCATGACATAAAAGTTAATTTGATTATGAAATAAAATATGAAAAATTGAACTAAGTCTCGATATATGGTAATCTTAGACATTATTTGAAATATTTGATCTTATTACAATGGAAGTACTCAGGTTTTTAATATTTTGAACAAGATTGTCAGACAAATCAAGTTTTGAATCTAAAATCTTGAAAATTTAAGCCATTCTTAGAATAAATTTTACTGTTCTTCAGTACTATTCTAATTTTGTGTTACTTTAAAGCAATTGCTTATTAATAATGAAGTGTCTAGATTTAAAGAGTAAATAATCTATTTGGAATGTCACTTTAACTTTCTTCGATTGAAAGTATCACTCAAGTAATCAATCAGAAAATAATACTATAGCACTTGCATTTTTAAAACTTTTAAATAAAGTTGCAAAAAAACTCAAATTTCGACTCAACTTTTCACTCAACATAATTTTACACTTAGATTTTCAAAAATTCTCAATAAGATTGCAAAGAACTCAAATTTCAACTCAACTTATCATTATCTGAAAGTTCCCTAAATATCTTGTAATTTAAGGAACTTTGAGTGATGTAATAAACTCAAAGGCAAGACGGACACATACATTGAGTGTTTTCAATATTGAATGAACTCAAATTTAAAGTTGAGTGACAAGTTGAGGGCAGCTATTCAAATCAACTCCAAATGCTCTCAAAATAGAATTTGTTCTAAATATCTTGTAATTTAAGGAACTTTGAGCGATGTAAATAAACTCAAAGATAAAACGGACTCATATATTGAGTGCTTTCAATATTGATTGAACTCAAATTTAAATTTGAGTGACAAGTTGAATGCAGCTATTCAAATTTACTCAAATTTAGAATTGCTCTCAAAATAGAATATGTTCAATCAGTAGTCCATGTACAAGCTTAAAGTTTGAGTCAAGTGATAAGTTGAGTTTAGTCATATGTTTCTCAATTTAAACCGTGATTCAAAAATTGTAAAAACATGGACTTTAAAAAATAAAAAATGTGATATTTTGTAAGCTAGTTAAGTCCAAGAAACATTTCTTGGAAATATATATTACGAAATATATGTACTCACAAATTTTTTGAGTATTTGGAAGTTGGAATTTAAAGATCAAGAAATCAAATTTACGATTAATTTAGAAATGTTGAACTTAATGTTTTCGTCAAAGATCTTTGAACATTAAATACTCTTTTATTTTGAGTATAAAACTGCTTATTTACCTCCTGAATTGAGTATTCTCATTCTAAACAAATATTACTAGAATTTCTTTGCATTTAATTGTTTCGTATTTTATTTCCCATGCCCAAATATTGATTTATTGATTGAATTCAATTTTTATTTAATGTCTACTATAAGGTTAAAAAAAAAACAACAAACAATAAAAAAAAGGGCATTAAAAGAACGATTATTGATTATTTGAAATTTCTGTGTGTTATGCAATCAGAATGACTGATAATAACGTCATTATATTTGATTTGATCAATTTTTTTTTATTTTATAACTTTTTGGAATTAATTGTGGAGGTTGGCTTATAAATTTAAATATTTCTCCATTTATTTTTTTACCTTACCAAAAAAAAAAAGAAAAAAATAATGCAAGACTCAATTGAATAATGTGATTCAATGTGTCATTGAACCTGTGAAAGTATTTTGTGCGCTTGCTGATAAGAATATTATTTTTAATGATTTTTTGTTTTTTTTTTTATTATTTTTGTTTTGAACATAAAAAATTTAAAATTCAAAATAAAGCTTTTTTCTGACAACTTTCAGAAGACAATATTTGAAGGTATAGAAAGAGATAGAAAGATAGAATTAAGTTTTTTTTTTTTTTAATTTGGTTGCTTTTGATTTGATATTAATAATCATTACACGATTAAAATGCTTAACGATTATGTCTTGTATACACGTTTTTTTTTCATGAAAATTATACAGTGATTTATATAACATGCTTACATACTTTTGGATGTATTTAATTTAGGTTTACAGTGATCCTCTTAATGATTTTTTAATGTAAAATAAAATATATTAGCTAGAGATTCTTTGTAATATGTAAAGTTTTAGATCAATCTGTAATGCAAAGGAAAAACCTGGTACAAAATCTTGCGATAAAAGAACTGATAACCTTTTACAGGTATCTAGCCGGGATTTAGTGAGAATAATTAATGTCTTCTGCCAGTGTCCCGGCCTAATTGACAAACAAGCGGCAATCTTGCGTTGTGATAATCAGATGGAGATAGAAAATATTATACACCTTACCCATATAGTCCGAACTTGGCTAGGACCTGAAGGGAAGCAGTGTGTTATGATGAATTCAACTTTTCTGACCAATCTAGCTATTCAGCAACTTGCAGAAATAGTATGGTTTCAAAGCACAACGATGTATCTAACACAGAACTACTGCTACTTGAGGTCAATGTTAAGATAGATGTGGCTAGCTACTTAAACTAACATATTCAATTGACGATCCCGGTGATCTAGAGTATAGGCTTATTATACGCCCTGTGTGTAGTCGCAGAAGTGGTAAGGTGGACCGTACGATCTATTTGAGGTCAATTTTAAGATAGATGTGACAAGTAACTTAAATTTTGAATATTCATTCAACGATTCCGACGATCGAAAGATTAACCTGCAGAAATGGTGTGGTTCCAAAGCACAACAAGATAAACCTAAAGAAGAATTAAAAGTATACGCTTATTACACGCCCTGTGTGTAGTCATGGAAGTGGAAAAACGGTCCTAGCGGGCTACTTGATACCAATGTCATGAATAGACGTAACAAACTTATTAAACCAACATTTCAATCAATATACTTACTAATTTTATTTCTCTTCGTCAGTAATTAGTTAAATTCTCAAATTGGAAACGAATACTTTTGCACCTTACTGTATTAAAAAAAAAATTTAATCTGTTTTATGATATCTAATGATGATGAGATTTTTAAGTTATACCTATATTTCTGATGTAATGGCAGAGAAAATATTAATTATTTATCATATGTATATATATACTTATGTATACACACTGACATATCACAATATCTTCAATATATAATATACAAATTACAATATATAATGATTTACGTGTGATATAAAAGTTGATATATTCATAATTAATGCATACTTATGTGTGATGTGATTTAATTAATTTTGAATTAAAAAAAAAAAACTCTAAATTTGCTCTAAAATCGACAAACTGTAGATTTTTAAGGATTGTCAAAGGTTATTTGTAAAAAAAAAGGGGAATTTTTAAGGAGTTTTGGTATTTTTACATGTTTTATATGGAAATTTAATGATAGAAGTGTTTTTGTTTTCTTTATAAAAAAAAAATGGTAAATAAAAGAGGTCTATGACTTCATCATAATAATTTAAATTTACAATTTTTTTTTTTTTGAGAGTTTTAGATTTTTTTTTTTAAATGTTAAGAGCTTTCAAAAGAAACTTATATAGATAAAGTTTGTTGAGAATTTTAAATGATATTCATATCTATAAAACTGTTATAATGAACTTAAGAATAATGTTAATTGAACGTAAGCAAAGAGGTTTTTCGAATAGGTACATATGAAGTTTTGATGAAAAGTCTTGGTATTTAATTGAATTCATGAGTTTTCTAATGTACTAGAGTTCATAATTATAGACATATTGACATCAGGTAAAATTACAATTAATACAATTAATTTTTTAAATAGATTTAAGTACCTTTTGAAAAATGATATGATGTTCTAAGAAGCTTAAACCCGTTATTTAACAATTAATTAAAAAAAAGCACAATATGAGTATACCATTAAGTTATATAAGATTAAAGACTACTTGATTAAAAGATTGACTTGATTACATTTAATTTCCAATGATGAAGTAGGAAAGCAAGGTTTTAAAATTTCTTAAATTTCTACAAGTTATTCCATCATACTTCAGATCACACATTTAGTTCTAGATCACCGATAAAAAAAATTAATCTGATCTTTCATAAATCAATTTTTAAATCAAGTGATCTTTTTTTGAAAACTTCTGCTCTATAAACAAATATTGAAACCAGTATGGTCATATGGCATCCAGCTATGGGGATGCAGCAAAAAGAGTAATAGAGATGTTATTTAGAGGTTCCAGAGTAAAGTTCTAAGAAATATTGTGAACGCCCCCTGGTTCATCAGAAACTATGACCTACATAGACATATGCAAATAGAATTTGTAGACAAAGAAATCCAAAATTTTGCAAGAAGTTACGAAAAAAGACTCCAAAACCATGTAAATGTCGAGGTAGTCAAGCTTCTGGATAATACAAATATAGCCAGACGACTCAAAAGAGTAAAGCCTTTCGAGTTAGTGTAGCTATAATAAGAGAAAGAAACAGTTAGATAGACATCGCTGGATGGAATCTACATTTAAAACTAAAATAAAGCCAGAAAAAAATTGCTCATTAGCCCTAAAGGACTAGATCGCAATAGAGGAAGGGTGTGGTTTAGTGGGTAAGAATCCCACATGCAATGGCAAGCTACGGGGCTCATTGTGTCTTTTGAAAATTCCATTCCAACCTACGTAAAAATAAAAAAAAAAAAAAAAAAAAATCTTTTTTTGATCTGTGATAAAATCAGATCATTTCTAAAATTCAACGATCTATTTTTGATCTTAAGTAAAACAAGTGATGAAAAAAACCAAGGGTTTTTAAAAAGCACATTTTCAAAATTTTATTGGGTTTCTTACTCAGTTTATGGAAAAAAATATATTATATAAAAGTAAATGATAATATTATAATTTAGTTATTTCATCAATTTATTAATTATGAATAATAGTGAAATCAATACCTAGAATATAATCCCAATTCACTCAAGAAAACCTGTCAAGTGCGAAATATAATGTTGGAACTTCAATGTTAACGTTTAATTTTGGAAAAACATACACTGATGAATAACTTACGGTTTTATAAAAACATAAAGTTTTAATTTTTAAGACCTAGTAGTCCTTCAATGGGGAAGGTTCCCAAATTTATGATGGATCAGCCAATCCGGCTCCAGCCCCCCATCCTTCCATTTATTTTAGGTTCTAAGTAATAAATTTTTTACTTTATAAAATTTTGTTTAAAAAATTTTTTTTTTTTTTATTTTGAAACAATAAATTCCAGATACAATATGCAACGAGGAAGAGTGTAGTAGAGTAGACTGTGTCAACTCTGGGATACCCGTATGACCGTAACATATACATTATATCATCCGGTTAATTACTTTTGGCTTTATTAAGTGTAGTATGGAATACTCATATAAAATAAAGAGTTGTATGGCAACTACTCGAACCCTCTGTCATAGACCAACCAAATTTTGCAGAAACTTTGGCCATAAAACTAAACTACTTTTGGCAAAATTTCAGACACGCAGCTGTAATAGGTACACAGTAATGCTCATATAAAAAAAGAAGTTGTATGGCAGCTACCCGAACCCATGGACCAAAATGGCTGGATTTAAATAGCGATGACAGCTATTGCAAAAAAACGAATTTGCGAAAATTTCAAGATCCTAGCTCCTTTAGTTTTTGAGTTATCGTGCGGACGGACGGACGGACAGACGGACAGACATACATAGCTAAATCGATTTATTTTTCGATTCTGATCCGATCCATACACTTGAGTATATATCTACCCCCCCTCCTTCTCTGCGTCACAAACGTAATGGCAAATTTATTATACCCTTTGACTATATAGTCATACGGGTATAATAAAAAACACCAACGTTTAAACAAACGTCACCCTCCTTTTATTTAGGAATTTTACCTAGAATTTTATTATCTAAGCAATTTTTTGAAAATGTGCTAAAAAGTTAAAAAAAACTTTCAGCCATTTAAATATTTAAAAATATTTTATATCAAATCTAATATGGAGCTGATTTAAAGATTTTAATGTAAAAATTAATCTTTAAAAAATCAGTTCAAATTTTAAATTTAATCTATTATAGGTAGAAGAATCAGAAGATCATTTGACTTAAAAAGTGATTTACCTATTAAAAGTTAAATAAATCTCTTTTTTCTTCAGCTCCAAGATCAAGTATGACCTGATCTTTTTTAGAATCTAGATCAAATTATTGATCTAGATCTAAGTTTCTGCTCCAGACCCACTTTGTTCTTAAGCACTAGGTAATAGAGACAGAAATCTTAATGTCTATATATATATATAGTGATATAGCACAAAAATGGCAATTTAATATTTAAAATATATTTTAAACAATTCGTTCTTAATTAAATAAACAAATAATAATTTTTAAAACTTCATAATTATAAAGAACTTTTATAATCACAAAAAAGTGAGACAAAATTCTAAATTAACTTGCACTTTATCTATATGTTAAAGCTATATTTACATTTTGCTTTAATTTAATATCACAAAAATTTCAATATTAATTAAATTCACTATTAAATTACAAACAAATCTCCATATCAAGATTACAATTAATACTGACTTTACTAAAGTTTAAAGTGAGAAAAAACTCACAAGATGCTAACGTTGTTAAACAATATTTTCATCACTCAAAACAAACTTTAAAGTCATTTTTATCCAAAAATACAAAAAAAAAACAAAAACACTTTAAACAACTAATTATAAACGTTTTGTAATAAAACTTTACATATAAAGCTAACGATCGAAATAAAAGTTCAATATCAAACATAAAAAAACTAAATATGTATACAAAACTGTGAAAGTCGCCCTCTAATATTTTTTAACTTCTTCAATTCTCTATAACTTTAAAATCTTAAGATACAAAATATTGAATGCAAAAGCAACAACAAAAACGTACAAAAATCTTAGAGATATACAAAAAATATTACCATACATGACATCATAAGTTGCAGAAATTGGAATGGAATAAAATAAAAAAAAAAAACTCAAAAATATAAAAATATTAAGGTAATAATCTTAAAATACATTAATTATTATTTTATGCCTATATTAAGGTTGCCAGATGATTTTTGAAATAGAAAATGTTTCGAGAAATAACAAAGAAATAATTTGATATACTCAAGAAGTCCCACAGCTTTATTTGAAACCTCGGAAGTATGAAGGAGACACTTGATGACACATCAAAATCGATTCTGGACCATAATCTGACAGACACTTAACTATGTGTTTTAGGGACATAATGTAAATAAGACAGAACACTCTTGTACGAAATTTTCGACGAATCCTTAAGCTATTCCTAATCACCTAAACTATTTTTATTGGCTTCGAAGACATGTGATTGTTAGGTCTCCAGTGATATGTGAAGTATCTGAACAACCACCCCAATTCATCCAAAGTTTCAGGAATATAATGGACGCAGAATACTCTCCCTGTGGAGGGCAGAACATTCCCTCATCAACGGGCAGATGGACGAATATAGCTAAATCGACTCAGGAAGTGACGCTTTTTAATAACACATACATATATATATATATATATATATAAATTTACATATCTAACTTGCTCCTTTCAGTGTTTCTAACCCTACTAAAGTTAAAATACCCATATACCTATTTGAGGTTATAGAGTATAAAAAATAAAATAATATTAGGAAAATTAAATTGAATATCAACCTAATTGGATCAACTCTTATATTTATTGGAAATTGGTAATCCTAATTAATATGTGCTTTACATTACCTTCAAAACGAAAATGTTGTCATTAAAAAATTTTAATAAAAAACTAAGATTGTTTGGTGCATTAGATATAGATATTCTCTGTTTAGATGGGCAATCCGTATTTTATTAGTAATTCACTTGAGCAAATTTAAATTTGTATAAAAAATATAGTGCTAGATATTAGTATTATTACTAAAATAAACAATGGTGATGTTAATTCTATCTTAAATTTAAGTGTAATTAACTCGAAATAATGAAAATAAACAAATTATAATGTGAAGTTACAGTAACCCACATAAGTGGAAAAATAATTATATTAATATCTTAAAATACAAAATTCACCGGGATGTATTTGAATTATGAATTATCTTAAAACTTGGATTATGTTAAATCTTAAAAGTCTATCAAAATAAAATGCAAAAATTTGAAATTAGAAAATATGTCACGGGTGAAAAGAATATAAAACCAAATGTCAAATAAAGTAACAGTAAATTTAGGAACCTAGGTGGTGTAGTGACTACACACAATATGCGTATTTCACCTAGTAATTGTAGTTTAAAAATTTGTATAGGACGACAGTTTTTTATCGAATCCCTTGGTGAACAAATATGAGATAAAAATATGGGATATAATTATTTAGAATTGATGCCAATTATATTAGTCCATCAATGTTTTATACATGAGAGCCGTATCTGTCAAACATTTTATATAATCTTACAATCTTCTAATCTATTTGACATTTGAAATTCTTATTAAATTATTGTAACATACACTGTATTTTATTATTAGATACACGATTCGACCAGGGTTTGAACCCGAGACTTTTCAATTAAAAAGCCGCCACTTTACCACTGAGCTATCGGTCAGATAGAGAGAATTAGTTCATTAATGCATATTCAATGTTTAAGCAAATTCCAATAAACCGTAAGATTGTCCCAATAAACATTATTTTAAATAAAAACACAACGCAGTTATAACAAATCAACAAAAATCAACTCCCAACCCTAAATTCCAATTTTAATACAAGTTAAAACTAAAAATTTGTGTTTTTTTGTTTTATACAAATTTAATATCAGCTGTCTTTAAGAATTCCATTTTTGGAACTAAAAAATTCTCATAAAAAACACTACCAACAATAAAAAAGAATTTAAACAAAACACAATTAAACAAAAAAAAAAAAACCAATAAACATTTATAAAAAACAAAACACCGTTTAGTAAATAACAAAAAAACAAAAAAAAAAATAATACAAGAAAAACATTTGATTTGTTATTTTCTGATCATTTTAAAGGTTTTTGTTTTTTATTTATTTATTTTTGTATCTTCGAAATTTAAAATTGCATAAGTTTATATATGTATAATATATATATATATATATATATCTCAGTATCTGAATATCAGTATCTATACAGTATTGAGATACCGTGGCTCTAAATAATGTATATAAATCTGCAAAACAATATCTTACGTATATGCCAAAAAAAAAAAAAAAAATGAAACAAAAAATCAATATGCCTATCTATGGTATCTATTTTGGTAGAATTTATTCGCTCATGACCAAAAGTTTCCAATGTTTCTACATCCATATCGGTAAATAAAAATTTTTTTGTATTTATTATTATATATATATATATATATATAAATATCAAGTGTACTCGTAAATCTCATTTCTATGCTACAGTATCTTTTTTTTAAAGTAACAAATTGTTTCTATGTGCTGATGTTTATTGTTTATTTTTATTGTATTATAGGAGGGTGACGTTTATTTAAACGTTGGTGTTTTTTATTGTATATCTGGAATTTATTGTTTCAAAATAAATAAAAACAAAAAATAAAAAAAATTTATAAACAAAATCAAAATGATGGTTTTTATTCTGGGTATTTAGATTTTTTCTGCTATTGATTCAATACAATATTAACGTATTGCAAATTTTTTGCATAATATTTAAGAGCAGTTCAAGAGATTGATTCAAAACGAATTGACAGATTTTTTTTAAAATTTGATAAAATTTAATATATGTATAGATTTTTAAACGTCTGAATTCTAAGAGGTTTATTTAAGGATTTTGCGAAATTGCTGTCAGAATTTGTGAATTTAATTTGAATGCAGGTAACTAAAAACCATTTTCATTCGTAAGTCTTTACGAATTCAATTTTAGTGTGAATTACTAAGTCTATGGATCTTCGCTATAAATTTGTCAAGGAACTTAAAAACTTCACTATATCCCTTTTTTAAATTTTGTGCTTCGTATACATATTTAAGGTTTTTTCCAAATATAGGGAATGTACCGTAATGTTTTTAATAAAAATGACACTTTTCTTAAACTTCAAAAATACGACGGAAATCACAGTTGAATATTTAGTGTTTTTTCCAATTATAGGGAATGTACCGTAATTTTTTTTAATAAAAATGACACTTTTCTTAAACGTCAAAAATAGGACGGAAATCAGAGTCGATTCATAAATATTTCTGACGTGTTAATCAGAAATTCGAAAATTCTTAGTTTGTCAAAAATTTGTCAAATCAATTCTCAAATTATTTTATTGTTAATCAAATGCAAAAATTATCAACAGATGATTGTCAAATTGTTGACATTTTAGAAAAGGGCCATTTCTTGTTGTCATATTTTGTTCATGAAACATTAAAAATTTAAAATTTTTAGACTACATTAAATCTCAGTCTTAGAATGCGGAAATCAGAGTAGATGTAGTTTGTAAGGCTTTAGATGGAAAATTTATCTTATGGTTCGGATCGTTAATTCAGAATTTTTTATTACAAATATTGCAGAAACTTCGGTTAAACGGTGATCATAGAATTCAAATGACGTCATTACATAACGGTATTTTATATCTCAAAATTTCCGAATATATGTCATTACTCAATAGCATACATGTGTGTTAAAGATTTTATTCAAGTTTATTAAATATTCAAAATTTATGCATTAACCTCCTATACTACTTTTTTATCTCACAAAATACACCCGCTATTATTTGATTTGCACAAAAAAATTTCAATGATACAAATTCTTTTGATTGATTTAGGATTTATTTGGTTTATTCTTGATCTTTGCAAAAAAAAAATGGGGGACCTCGAAATAGCAGTGTCAACTAAAAATATTGTTTTAAGGTATAACATTAATTTAGTTTAATTGTACTTTAACCCTTTGAATGCAAATATATATGTTGTACATCTAATATATCAAGTTATATATATTATTTAATTTACAATCAACTTATATTTAGCACTTGAAATCACTGCAGTAACAAAAAAAAAAAAATATTTACTATTCACAATAGTCTGAAATGACAACAATAATAACTTTATATTTCGACTCTATTATTTTTTAAGTTGGACAACTTGGAAATATTTTATAGTGGGGTAATAATTTTCTTAAATAAAGAAATTACTTTAATAGTTTGAATAATATATGATACACTTAAATTTATTTTGTAAGGTAATAATAAAAATTGAAATAAATTGCGAACTATAAGAATTTGTCACGATAGTTCGATTCTTTGACACATTTGTTAGGTGCCAATTCTATAAAATGAAAAAAAAAGGTATTGGTGGCATTTTATAAATACTATAAAAGTTGCATATCTGTTTTGTTTCTTAAATTTTATTTTATACATTTAAAGCATAAAACTGAATAAAGATTTAATAAAATAAGTGAATATAAATTTTGTTTGAGTTGTTCGTATTGTATTATTTAAAAATAAAGAGTTTTAAAATTTATTTATTTTATTTGGTGTGCTATAATTTATCAAATATGTGTCGTAATAAACAAAATGGTTTTTAAAAGAAATATAAAGGATGGAGACAAAAATATAATGAAAGAATGAGATTAAATATAAATAGAGTCGTTAGGTCTAACAAGTTGCAAAAACAATTTGATAGTTTTGGAAGACGATCTTGGAATGAAGTATTAAATAATTTGTTGTGTCAAACGTGTCAAATCTCTAAGAGTCATAACTAATTTGGAGGTTATGATCCATAAACTGAACGTCATAATTCTTGAAAAAATCCTTGATTTTTAGCACTGTATATTATAGATAGATATAAATCCCTTAAAAAAAGTCATAACTCCCTGTAGTATTTATAAATTATAGAATGAGTTACTTATGAAAGATAAAATGAGTCATAATATTCTGAGAGTTGCTGTCATAATCTGCAGCCATGATACAACACCAGTAATTATTAACATTTTCTAATTTTTATTGGTGGGACGATAGATATAAAAAAATATCGAGTGAATTGTCAATTTTAGAAGTGTCTTTTAATGAAGAAGGGAACATCATATTTTATTATAATGATTTTGAGCACTTTCTATCACTATAGCACTCCTTCAATTTTCAGTATGTAATTTTAATTTATTTTTCGATTTTATTTCTTTCTTTTTTTTTTACAAATTCTATACCTGTCTTTTTCTATCATTTTCTATTTAATTGTAATAAACCATTTGGTGAAGTTTGATTTAAATGTAATAAATCATTTCAGGTGTCATTTATTAGTGCTTTTAAAAAAAAATTTTTGATTTTAAAATAGAAGTTTTTTGTGAGTTTTTATTTTGAGTTGATTTTATTTGAGTTTTGGGAGATTTCATTGAAAAATTAAAATAATTTAAATAAGTTTTTCATTTACCGCTTTTACCGTTATTTTAATAATGTTTAATTAATTTGTAATGAGATTATTGTAAGGACTGCCTATAAAGGATAAATATATACAAAATATAATTTATTAGATTGTTGAAATAGTTTTTCAGTACAGGTTCAATTAAAGAAGATCTTAAAAAAATTTCTTTTTCAACCTATATGATCTCAAATTCCTAATCCCGTTCCTCCCAAAATCTTTTCTTTATACTCAAACCGAGTTGAACATGCACATTATGGATCTTAGGATCTTATACTTAAGTTAGCTTTTAAAATTGGTATAGTTTTGATTGGGCAAAGTTTAACACTATTCAAAGGATCCCCTTGCAGCTTCCTAGATGTGACTTTCGAAGCTTGCAACCCACATTAGAACAAAAAATACCTGTCACGAAATTGAAAGTGACTGTATACAATATTATAGAAAAAAATGTCATATCGATGTAAAATCATCCAACAAAAAACGAGTGGATCATTAAAGGGAATAATCATTTACGTTCCAGTAGATTACAATTTATCCATTACATTACTTAATTAAAATTTCATTTGAAAGAAATTAAGAAACGTGTTGTAGTTGTTTTTTGATGAACATTAATGATTCCTTTAATTGAATTACTTAAAAATACCATAAGATAAACACTGACTGAATGGTATGTTCATCATGTTTTATTGAATTCGTCTTAGCCTTTGTAACACTAAAGACAATTGCATTCTATTTTAAAGAAGATTTTTAATTGAAAACGACAATTTCGGTTAAAGGTTAAAAACAAGTCATCACGATTTTCCGTTTTGTCTTTTCTTTTTGATTTGCCTTCGAGTCAAAACTTAAAGTTTAATTAATTTATGTATTCTTTGGTGTAATGTTGGATTAAGTCCTGATTTATAATTTAAAAAACAATAGGCGTGATTATTGACATCAGTGATAATAGTTTTGAACTTATTGGTATTG
This sequence comes from Dolichopus griseipennis, assembly GCA_963082915.1. NCBI lineage: Eukaryota > Metazoa > Arthropoda > Insecta > Diptera > Dolichopodidae > Dolichopus > Dolichopus griseipennis. Next base: position 30,593,612 of record OY720442.1, on the reverse strand, counting down.
TAATGATTTGAAGACACGATCATTTTACAAAATATTTTAATAAATTCATTTGTATGGTTGCAAAATTGCTTATCAATTAAGTTTTAAGTGATATTTTAAATTAAGTCATAAAATGGTTGATTATTCTGTTATTAATATAATACAATTAAAAAAATAAGAGATTCGTTGAATTCAACTAAATACGGGGTTTTTTTTTAGAGTTTAATAGACTTAGAAGACTAATCAGCAGACACCCTAGTTATTGATATCTGACGAATTGAATAAGCCAATTTATAATAATACATTCGTAGATCAATTGAGTGCCCAAGAAAGTGCTTCAGAAATTGACCTAGAACAGACCCTAGAAAGTGCCCTAGAAAGTGCCCTAGAATGGACCCTAGAAAGGGCACTTGCAAGTGTCCCAGAAGTGCTCTAGAAAATGCTCAAGAAATTACCGCAGAATAATTTGATTTAATTCACCTTCTCTTTTACACATGCCTACTTATATCTTACTAAATGATTCTTAAAATATTTACAGTGATACAAGATCATTATTTTCTTTTGTTTAGACATAAAACAATCAACCAAATAAAACATGACATGACCGCATCTCATTTGATCTTCAATAAGAAAATTGCATGACAAATATAAATTTTTCTTTCAATTATTGGTGGCATGGTAGTAACTTTTTTATTCTAAGTTAACTATCACTCCTTCGCAATTTTGTTATTTTCTTTAAGAAAGTATTTTTTATGTTATTACTGCCATTATCGTCTAAAGTTATAGTTCAATATAAGATTGTAGGCGCTGGTCATTGTTTAGTTCATTAGATAGAACGGATAGTTGGTTTTAATTAAAGTTGAAATATTGTTAATGTCTTGAGGTGAAATTTAATTTAGTTAAATATTTAAAATTTATTCATTTATTCTTTTTGAATAAGATCAAAAAAAATGAGGATTTATATTATTGGGTTGAGGATCAGTGACGCCGTCACTTGCATCAATAATTATTTAACATTAAGATAGTGTCATAATATTTTTGAATTAATAATACTAAGTTACAAATTCTCAGACGATTGCAGAGTTTAAATTTCTATGACTGCATAATCTCATTTTTATTTATGGGAGGTGTAAATCCTCAGAAGGCTCATGGGATAACCAAATACTCTGAGAGTATCAAACTTTTATGACTAGGATTGGCTAATTTGATTGGGTTATCATTTGCAAGCTGTAAATACATTACTTTCGTTTTAATTATGTTAATCTCTAGCCCGAATTTCAATAGGATGTTGTAAGTTGTTTAATGCAGATTGTGCATCTTCTTAGTTCTTTGACCGATGACATAAGTCGCCTGCGAAGTCTAGAACTTTAAGATATTTGTCATTCAACCAATAAATTTTAATGCCTCTATCAATACTACTGGTTATCTCAGGATATACGATGGTGAATACATAGTAGCGACGAGAGGCGAAATCCTTGTTTGACAATCACAATAGTTGTTAATGATTAACTGATATTCTCATTGTATAATATCGAAAGTTCCACGTTGCCATACATATTCTTAATTATGTTGGTTATTAATTGGAACATTCCTATTCTTCAGAGATCTCCATTTTGCATTCCTGTGCATGGAGTCGAAGGCTTTCTTAAAGTCACATTATTGGACAAGGCTGCAATCTCAACACTCCACTTCAGGAGTGAAGAAAAGGATAGAAAGGGATAAATAATCTTCATTAATATCTGAATGTGGATCTAGGAATTGGATTTAAGATAAGTGGTTTCTCCGGAATTCTTTTCTCTCATAAAAGAAAGTGCTTTACTCTTGAAATTTATTGTAAATTATTAGAATTGGAAAATTGCTTGCAGTGATCTTCAGTGATTTCCTTAATAAGCACTCACTAAACACACAAAATTAGTGAATTTTAGAATAGTGACGATGTAGAAAACTTATGTGCTAAGTGAAAACAACTTTCATTAATTCTTCTTTTACTATAGGTTCAAAAAAATAGTATAAGTGCCCCAGGAATTAAAGCATTATATAATACCACCAAACGCCATGTAAGTTCATTCAAATATTTTATTTGAAGTAATCACGAATTTTGAGTTGTATTTTAAATTCATATTTTATTCACTTATCAATAGCACTTTTTTTTTTTTTTTTTATTTAAGTAATTAATAAAACAGATTTTTATTTTATTTTCTAAATACCTGCAGCCATTTATAAGTTAAAAGTTTTACAAAATTTATCTACGCAAAATATACAAGTATAAAAAGTTTAGTGGCCTCAGTGTGTTTTTAAGTGATAAATTTTATATATATTTTATTTTTTCAATTTTATTTTAATAATTTTTTTTTTATTTAATTTTTTTTTTTTTTTTTATATAATTTACAACATAACTTGGATTTTTAAACTGGGATAAAATATTTGAACGTGTGTCTCCTAGGGGGTTGAAAAAAAGCAAAATTATGTTTATAGGTTTTTTTTTTCATTTAAATTTATTAATTAAACATTTTATTTAACAGTGAAATTTATTGTACACTCGTACTGTGAAATTGAATTTAAGTTTATGATTTTTTATTGAATTTATTATTTTTTTTTTATTTTGCAATTTTTTATTTGTAATCCCACACATTGTTGCGGTAGGTCCGAAATCCGGTGTTTAAAAAAAAAAAAATAGGAGTGAAGTAAAAATAAAATTTATGCAAAATATGGAAAAAAAAAGTTTAGATTTTTTTCTTTTCAATTAAAATTTTAATTTACGATTCAAAGAGAAGTAATTAATGTTTATAGGTTTTTTTAAAATTTCTTTAAAAATGGAAGAAAGTTGACTATGATCGGAATAAAATTTTTAAAAAATGAATAAATTTAAAGGATTAATAGTTTTTAAAAAATTTTTGTTTTCATAAATTTAGTAATTAATTATAAAATCAATGAATTGAAGAATTTCCGTATTCATTCAATGGAATAAATTTTATTTATTACTTTATATAAAGACTAGCTAATACCCGGTGCGCGTTGCTGCGCCTCTCAATGGAGGTTTAATTGAAGTTGATGTTACTGCAAAAAGTTAACACAAAAATTACACTCGGTTTACACATGTAAATTTTAAAATGAATGAAAGCAATCTTTTTAAAACCATTTTTCTAGGTTTTAAAAAGAATAATGTTCTAGTAATTTTTGAAACTTTCTGTAATTCAAAGCAGTACAAACTACTTTCCAAATTTTGACGTAATTTACTTCCAAAAAATTTTTTTTGAACAATCGTAGGACCGACTGTTAGCAGATTCAACTCTATTTTCAAGTTGTTTCACACATATAAAATTTGAGGAAAACCGGTCAAATCGTTTCTAATTTAGAGTTAAGTAACGCAAAAATCTATTAAAAGCCACTGTGCCCCACTGGGTTAACGGAACTACACTTTCTCTTTGGGCAAAGCAGTATTACGCAAAAATGGACGTAATTTGCTTCCAAATCACTCAACAAAATTTTTTGAAGCTTTCTTTTTAGTCAAAGCAGTACTTCGCAAATTTTGACAATATTATCTTCCAAAATTATTTTGACCAACCGTCGGGCCGACATGGGTTAACAAATTCCACATCTGTTAATAGTGTCAACTCAATTCTCACAGGGGAGCACGTATACAAAATTTGAAGAAAATCGGTCAAACCGTTTTTAATTTAGAGTTAGGTATTGAAAAAACCTATAAAAAGCTGTTGGGCCCTAATGGGTTAATGCAAGTCAATAAAATTTTTTTGTGGGTTTTCTTTTTAGCCAAAGCAGAATTTCATAAAATCGGACAAAATTTGAACCCAAATTTTTTTTTGACCACCCGTCGGCCCGGCATGGGTTAATAAATTCCAAAACTGTTAATAGTGTCTACTCAATTCTCAAGGAGCATCACGTATACAAAATTTGAAATCAATTGGTCACACCGTTTCGAATTTAGAGTAAAGTATTGAAAAAACCTATAAAAAGCTGTTGGGCCGCAATGGGTTAATGGAACTCACCAAAATTTTTTTTGGGGTTTGCTTTTAAGCCAAAGCTGAATTTCATAAAATCGGACAAAATTTGGACCCAAAATTTTTTTTGACGACCCGTCGGCCCGACATGGGTTAACAAATTCCAAAACTGTTAATAGCGTCTACTCAATTCTCAAAGAGCATCACGTATACAAAATTTGAAGTCAATCGGTCAAACCGTTTTCATTTTAGAACAAAGAAGTTTAAATACTTGCACCACAGCCCCAACTTGGCGGTCCGTTAGAGCAAAATTTTTGGGCCACGATTTCCTTCCGTACCCAAAAACCCCTATATACAAATTTTCATGAAAATCGGCTGGGCAGTTTAGGAGTCTATTCGCTACAAACAAACATACAAACAAACAAACAAACAAACAAACAAACAAATAAACAAACTTTCATTTTTATATATATATAGATTTGAATTGATTATACAGGGTGTCCGGAACTCAGAGGTCATGACTGATGAAGAGCGGGGGTGTTAGAGAAGTTCATAACTTAAAGAGAACTTAAATTGAAGCTGAGGAATAGGGAATTTTTAAAAATGAAATAAAATTAGTACATTAAAAACGGGTTTTTATGCAAAAATTACAGTTACCATTTTTGTAAAGTAATAACTGTAAAGTGAAAATATCAATATTTTTCAGATTAAAGTCTTTGTTACTCTTCAACTATGAGATATAATATGCAGTTTATATAATAATGATAAAATTACGAAAGTCCATAACCTAACCTAGATCTAGACACTGAAATTAATTTTCTGTATTGTACAACCATGAAAATATTGTTTTTTTTTTTGTAAAAAGTTAACGAAATTACTTTGAAGACCATTATCTCGGAAATCTTTAGAAATAGACAAATATTACTTTTGGTTCGTTATGAACTTCTCTATAACTTCCGATCTGGTGACCTCTGGGTCGCGGGCACCTTTTATAATGAAATATATACATTTAAAAATTCAAAAGGAAATACTTGAGGTTTTGGTAATAAGACTAGATAATATAATTATGTTCTAAAAATTTTAAGGTTAACTAGAGCTGATTATAGGAGTTCGGATTGCTGATTAATGGTGCAGTCACGGAAAAATTGAATAAACCAACACCAATTTGCAGAAATTATATTTGGATATTAGTTAGCATTTTTTTTTAAAGGCACTTTCTTGCTAGGAGTAGGGTGAACTTGGAATGTTTTCGCAATTATAATTGCATGTTAGTTCATACTGAATTAGTAATATAAGTTTATAGCGCCTGAATTAAAAATCAAATAGGTTAAATGTCATCAAATTTTTATTGTATATTTTCGAAATCTCTCTCCAGCTATTTTTTTCCTAATTCTAATCGTATATTTTAAAAATTTATTATAATTTGAATTTAAAAGTAAAATTCTTACCAAATGCACAAATTATACAAAATTTAGTTACACTTACCTAAAAAGAGAGAAAAAAATATTTTTTAGAATATATACTTAATTGTTAAATTAAATTGTTATTAATTTATTAATATTTAAATAAAACATGTTCTTATTAAAGTTTATTTATAATATGGCTTTGAATTGAAAATTTTTTGATTACTAAGTACTTATAATTAATTACCAAATAAAAATGTACCTATATCTTCCTATTTTACTTTTGACATCGTTTTTGGCGCAAAATTATTTTGAAAATTATTTTAAAGTGATTGCAGTTGATAATTTTATTAAAACTTGAAGAATATTATATATTTAGTTATTGGTAAGTTTCAATTATTTTAAGTAATTTTATTTAAATATAAATCAAAAATACAAATGTATTATTGATTGTTTGTAGTTTGACTAGTACTGTAAAGTTCTGCATACAATACCCGGGTACTCTAATTGGAAAATGGCAATATTCTGAAAAAATAATAAATCCAATTAGTATACCCGGGTACACTATTCGGAACAACAAAAAATTATATATGATAGGGAATGTATTATGGAAAATAAAATTAAAGCAATTAGTATAATTCACAAAACAAAATAACTATATTACTTATTCAAAATAAAAAAATATATATACATAGCTTATTAATAATAAAAAAAATCTGCAAATATACATTAATTAATTAATAATAGAAAAACTAGATACATTTATTAAGATATAGTTTGATTAAATTTTTTAAATAATTTTTTAAACTATTACTTATTAGCCAGTTAAACCAATTCGAAAAGCTCCTGTGTATCAACTTCACTTGAAGTTTCGCTGATATATTCATCATCATCAGAAGAAGTCTGATTATCAATTACACGTTCATCAATAGTTTCTATATCATCATCAAAATTCGCTAACTTTGCATTAGCTTCATCAACCCCGACCAGCTCATAAGTTGTATTATTTGGTTCAGTTTGGATTTCAGAAATATTTATTTCATGTACGTCCCCGCAAGATTTAAGAATATTTTGAAGGCGACAATTTAATTTTTCCAAACATATTTCTTTTCCAAACTCTCCAACTCCGCAACACTCAAATGACCTTTCAATGATTTCTGGCGAAATTTGTTTTAAAGCTGAAGATGTAAAATCAACAATATCTTGATAAGTCGGTTTTTCCTGTATCCTTTTTTTGTAAATTCCTCTTTACCATTTATAAGCCAATCATTCCAAGCAGCTCTCATAAAATTTTTAAATGGATAGTTAATTGAAACATCAAATGGTTGTAAAAATGATGTAGTTTTTGGAGGTATTATGATTGACTCTGCATTGCATAGCTTCTTTAGTTCTTTTGTCACTTCATCCATTAAATGGCAACTATAAGAATTAAAAGTAACTTTTCAAATCCAAAAGAACTGTTCTCCTTATAGAAACACTTTTTCATCCAACGTAACATTAAATCTGTGGTCATCGAACCACCCAAACTAACACAAAGATCGATGTCTTTTTTTTTTATTTTTAAATTTATTTGCGAAAAAACAAATCCAATTAGTGTACCCGGGGTACTGTAATTGGAAAAATGTTCCAATTAGTGTACCCGGGGTACTTTATTCGGGGGGGTACTGTATTCAGAACTTTACGGTATGTAGTTTAAGTCATTGTGACTCCGATAGTTCTAACACATAAAGCCAGTCAAAGGCTCTTAGACTATTAAAAAATACATAATTTAAAAATTTGATAATTATAAGTTTTAAACGTTTTATTTATTCAAAAATATTGAAAATGGAAGTTGTACGTCTTGAATGCTGTACACAAATTATAATTCCGATTTCTGTAATCAGTTATTTTTAAACTTATAGAAAAAGTATGTACTGTAGTTATAAAATTTGACTTGACGTGTGTTTGAACCCAAAACCGTTAAATGAAACACACACAATTAAAATACTATTTATTTAGTCTGTTTTAGTTTGAAAATATTATTGTGCTCTTAAACTACTGAGAATCGTCTTTAGTATGTACTCAGTTCTCTATTTGTACTGGCAGTATATATATATTGAGATAGCTCACTGAAGATCTAGGTATAGAACAAAATAAACAAATTAATTACAAATTAATCAGCATTATAATTTCCATACCTAGGATGAGAGACCTAGGATTGTTAGAGATTGTTGACACTGATCTGGCTGCATTACATTTTTAATTACTATTATACTTTATATAGCTATAATATTTGTCATGTTTTTCTTTCGTAAGCCAACCGATACCCATTAAATTTCAAAAGTGCAGAATGAAGGTATTTTTTATCATCACTTGATATATGGTGTACATAGAGTTGCATGAATCAGTCCAGTATACAATGTAAATTACAATTACTAATTGCATCTAACTATGTAATCATACAATGTACAATCATCTTCAAATCACTTCACCTTAATAGCGATAATGATTATATGATGATGCTACAAAAATTGTAGCTAAAGTTTTTTTTCAATTTTTTTTAATACACTCAAAAAAATTTTCCAATTAATTTTCTTTAAATTTTTTCTATTTTATTAAATTAATTTTATTTCTTATTTTTGCTGAATTCACAATTATTTTTATAGAAGAGTGTTGCAGTCCAGTTTTTTATTTTTAAATAAAAGAAATTCATTAGTATGATTTTTTTTTATCATAGTTAATAGGTACCGACTACTAAGTGCAGGACCAACAACAAAAATAACAATTCATTGCATTCTACTGCATTCTGATTTCAAAATTTGTAACAAGAAAAGTTTATTTTAAAAAGAAATCAGAAAAAAATTAGAAAATTAAAAAAAAAATGAATTTTTTTTTATTCCAGAATAAAAAATTCCTTTAATTTATTTTGTTTTTATTATTTTTGTTTTTTTTTTACATTCGGATCCTGTTTTTTACATATTTATTTACTAACAAAAAACTATTCCAAGAGAGAAGTGAAAATATAATCAACTGTACATATATACTGGAGAAGGTCCTGGTTTTGTAACTGTTTATTATACAAAAAAAAGAAAAAAAAAAAATAGTGACTGTGATGAATTATTTTGGCGATAGTTGGCACAAGAACACAAAAAAAAACTTAAAAGTAATCAAACAAACGCAATCCTTGAAAATATATTCAAGGATCTATGAACCAAAGCAACAAACAAACAAAATAGAAGTATACTGTGAAAGAGAACTTCAAAAATTGAAGAGGAAAATATTGTACAGACAAAAGAAGAGAACCCAAACAACCCAAAATATAGTTCAACAATTTAACCAAAAAAAAAAAACAAAATAATAGAAAAAAGGACGAAAAAAAATCTTAAGTATCCTTAAAATAGTACTGACCTCTCTAAGTGATTTTTTTTTGGAAATTTTTAGTAGTTTTAAGTTAAAAGAGAGGTTCCAAAACTTAATAATGTGGTTGTAAAAAATTGGATGTAAAAAATTATAAGGGCGAGATGTGAGCTGGTGCATGTATTATTTTACCGCTTTACGGAGCTACACGGTACAACTAGTTGCCACAACTTGACCAGAATTTTCATCCAGACCTGGAAAATATCGACTGTTTTGTTTTTCTAATACTTCTAATCCCAGTTCGACATTTTCGTGTGCAAAGTGTTATAATTATTGTAAAATGGTGGATTTTCTAATAGGAGTTCGAAGTTCGAATAAAACTTTCTGGATTACAAAAGATTTGATCCATTGTATGTAATGATAGTATTTGCCTTCTTCATTCAAAAGTGAAGTAGACAAGTACAATATAGACTAGGAACTTGTTAATTAATTTTACCTAGACGCTTGAATTATGAACTATACATAATTTTCCATAGGATTATTTTGATCCATAAAGAGAAGTTTCACTTTCACTTCTAAAGTCACTTTATTTCCCAAAAACTCGCTGTATTTCAATATCACTTGGAAAAATTTTTGAATTTTAATAATAAAGTTTTTACTGTGTTTAATTTGTGAATGTTTAAAATGTTTTAATATTTGCAGAGATTAAGACAACGAACCTTATTTGTAATGAAGCCAACAAATGACGAAAGAAGGATGAAGGCTTTATTTTTGCTCCGATAACTCAGATAATAAAAATAACATGGAAAATCTTCTTACAGGAAGTACCGTTAGTTTTTCTTCGGAGATGCTCAAGAAGACTCAAGATTTGACTTTTGTTCCGATCCGATTTTTATTATCTGTGAAGCTTCTTAACTAACTTAATGTTAAGCTAATTTTGTAATGGAGGTGAAACCCTTATCTTTAAATATTTATTTCTTGGAACTCCAGCGCTCCACACGTTCTAGTTCTATTAAAATAACTTTAAGAACCACTGAAATATGATACTATGATACTACTAGAATATATACTGCATCATTTTCTTTTGTTTATTTCAAATTAATGTTTACAATTTGTATAGCATTTCTTCATCTTCAGGATTGAATACAGTATTTTTTAATTTTTTTTTTATATATGGTTTAAGTATAGTTTTGAAATAATGTTTATTTTGATGTTGCAACTATTACAATTCTGTTATATTTTTGTGTTCTTTTATGGTTTCCTGTTTTTTTTTCTGGTAACTATTTGCTCTAATATTGTGTGCAATCTTGTTTTCGGTTCAGTGCCAATTTAAAAGAAAAAACTAAAAAAAAAAAACAGAGAAAGACTTGGGAAAAAAAATAGAAACCTCCTTAGTTTGCAATATTAATGAAAAAGTTTTGCTATTGGTTAGCTTGTTGGCATGTCTTCTACTGGGAATATTTTTTGAATGGACACAAAGTATCTCCCTTTCTGTTCTTCTGAAAATGTGTAATAGTCAGAAGAATAGATTTTGATAAAAAAAATTAAAAATAAAATTGATAGCATGAAAATAATTGCGTAAGAGAATAGGAAATTTGTTATGTAGTGTAGACTGTAGGATTACTACATATACAAAGTAAATATTTTTGTAATTAAAAATAAAATATGGGGTTTGTTTTTTGTTGAAAATTTATAAAAACAATTTTTGGGGTTTTTTTTTTTTATTTAAAGAGTGCCAATAAATTTGAAGTACCAAGGTAGAAGTGCCAAGGTTCTTATAGTTTATGTTTTATTTTAAACTTTTATTAAGGTGCTTTTAAGTTTCTTACAAAAATAATTTTTTTAATTTAGTTTCAATTAACTAGTCAGATTACTTTACTTGAAGTTGAAGACTTTCTCTGGTAACAATTAAAAAAAACATTTAATGGAAAAGAAGTGTGAAGAGAGGAACTCTAAATTGCCTAGGGAAACTTCTGATTTCAATTTTGATTGATTCATTAAATTCATTTTTAGGAAAATCTCCTGTGAGGTTTTTAAAATAGGTCCGGAACGTAACGAAATAAAAATGAAAAGTTCTGAAACGATATTTATTTTGGAACAAAAAAAATATTGTTCCGATCTGAAACTTATGTCTCCGTTATCGGGACCCAGTAGCCGAACCGATATAATTTAAAAAAAGTAATTACGGATTTTTAAGTAATTATATAGACTTCAAATAGACTTCAAAAATTATAGTGTTACTATTTGAGATCTTTCTAATTTTTTTTGGCCTTTTCAATCTCTGCAAACAACGTTCTGTTTCCTAGATCCTAAGATACGATGGCTGTAACTTGTTCAGTTTGAATTCGTTCTTCGAAGCGGAGCGGGGTAGAATTTTGCTCCAATATCGCTTTGTTTCGAACCGCTGTTTTTTAACTTAAACGTATGTAAACGTCAATATTGAATAAAAAAAATTGCATCATCAAAACTGTTTCTTAACAGTATCATTGATCCCTACGATTTTATTTTATTTTTTAATTCAAAAATTTACATGACTAAAAACTAAAAATTTAATAAATACTTTTACACAAAACTTTATTATATTAATTCCTTTATCCGCAACATTTTAATGAACGTATATGAACATTCATTTTATTACTTAATTTTATTTAAATGATTGCAGTGTCACCGTCTGTTAATAAAAAATAACCATTAAACTGCATTGCTAATAAAAATTAACTGTATTATATTCTGTTATAGTAACAGTTATAAAAATAAATTGTATAACTAACAGTCAATTTGTAATTGGCTGTTATACTCTATTATTACTTAAAAGCATTTAATTTTCATTTTAATTCACCATTTATCGTTTAACATTTGTGGAAAATTGATAATTTTTCCGAAGAGCATCTAAAAAATAAAAGATTAAAGTTAAAACTTTACAAGTTAAAAACGAAAATTTTCTTTGAAAGGAAATAAAAAGTTTAAAAAGTAAAAGTCAAAAAATTTACAATTATATTAAATGCAAAAAGTTTCGCATCATCTAACTTAATAATAATGAAGATTAGAATAAAAAACTTTAGCTTGTTTTTTGATTTCACTTACATTTAATATGTAAAATCTTCTTTCAGGAAATACCGTTATTCTTTCTTCGGAAATGTTTGTAATTACATTTTCTAAAGATTTGAATTTAAAATTGAGTTGTTTTTTTATTTTTTTTGGAAATAACTATAGTGTTTACCAAATGGTTTTAATATTAAGTAAAAATACCGGTCAAACCGGCAAAGGGTTTTAAAATAAATTTAGTCTTCAGTAAAAGCCGCAATATTCAACTATACAAAATAGGCAAATCTCACTTAGGAACAAACTCTTGAGGATGTGTATTATACAACATATTACCACGAATATAGAACACATTTTTGAAATCCCTGGTCTTTAATTATTTCCGCACTGCAACCTTCACTCAGTCATTGAAATCAATATTTAAGGAATGTCTAGTAACCTGTAATAACCTCAGACTTTAGACTAAATAATCAATTACATCAAGATTCAATAAAGAATGCTAGAAAATTTTTCACTGAAAAGCCGCGCATCGGTGTCTGCGTGCACGGGATCTTAAAGTGCTTTGTCTTCTTGAAGTTTACATGAAGTGTTAGGCTTAAATAAATTCTAGAAAATTATCACGGGGAAGAGGATTAATAATACCTTTTTGATCATCCAATGCTTTAACACAATATCAGAATACCCTTCTTGAAGTCTAATATGTACGCTTAACACAAAAGAAATATATATAGTGGCAATTAACAAAGCGGTTAAATTTTAACCTCACCCATTATTACTACAGTTGTTTTCAATGTTTAGCTCTTGTTATTTCAGTTGTTACCTGATACACCTGATAAAAGTTTTCTTTTAATATTTTTTTTAGGTCTCATTGCATAATAATTTTTTTTTTTTTTTACTTTAGTTCGTGTTCCAAATCTAAGGCTCATCTTTAAATGTTATCTATTTTAGAACAGAAGTTTATCTTAAGGTTGGTTTGTTGTTTTTTCGTTCACTCACTCTGTGTGTGTTTCTTTATGATCTTCCAAGATATTTTAAAATTTTTCTTCGTTTTTTCTATTATAGTTTTTGGAATTTTTTTTTCTTTAATCTTTACTTTTAGAAACTAACTGCATATATTTTAACTTATATAAATTGTTGTATCTATAGATTCTTTTAACTTTATACAATGGGTTTGATGAAGAGACTTTGGGTTTTTTTTTACGTATGTATATTTACGGTTAAATAAATTTTAAAAACAAACTTTTGGCAAAAATAAAGAATTTTTGTTTTAAAATAGTTTTTCCAGCAAGGAGGAAGACAGAAACAAGAAAAACTTTGGGGATATTTTCAAGGATTTTTCTTATGGTTCTGTTTCTTTTTATCTGTAAGATGTAAAAAGTTTTATCTAGAAGCTGGAATTTTTTAACTATAAAGTTTAATATCTTTATTGTTTTTTGGTTAATTTTTTTTTTTTTTTTTAAATGGTGAAGAAGTTGTTGGTTCATAAATTCATAAATAATTTGGCAAAGAGTTTGTTTTTTTTTTATGGGAGAATTGAAAAAAAAAAAAAAATTGCAAATAAATTATTTTTGAAAAAATTTTTTCAATCGAGGAATTTGTTTGAACATAAATTTATTAAAATAAAAAAAAAATAGTTATATAAATTTTAAGCCAAAAATAGTAACCTAAGGATGCCAAAATATTTATTTTCATTTTTTTTTTCAATAATTTTTAAATTGTAGATAATAAAAGGGCAATTTATTATATTTAAGTAATATAATGTTAATTTTGTGTTATTCGGTACTTTAGAACTTATAGATTTAAAAAATATCTTTAAAAATTATTAGGTATTTTGGGGTACACTTTATTTTTAATTTTAATTTGTTTTTCGAAAGTCACGATTTAATACTTACGGAGGCTTTTCTGTCAGAGTTTTTAAATAAAATTCATTAAATTAAGACTTGAAGGACTACAAAGGTCTAGGAGAGTTCCGCTATTCACCGGCATTGCATTTGTAGAGTTCTCGGAGGCTCCGCTATTGATCGATGTTAAAATAGAAAACTTCGTCCACTTTAAAATCCTGTTAAAAATGCTCAAAAAAAACACTGATGGCACAACTTAATGGAATACAAGAGTTGGCGAAAGGCGCCGTTATGGTGCGATTTCAAAATAGAACAAGTTTTGTTACAAAATGAATTTTAAAATTCAAAGTCTAGCTACCATTTAGTTGTCACTTTATTTGAAAACTAATTTTGAAGCGATGGAGCTGCTAGTTTTACGGCTTCATCTTTGTTGTCCTTACAAATATCTTAGCAGAGTCCATTGTAAACTTAGCTGAGCCTATTACAAATGCTTTTACAAATAAATGATGTCGTTTTGTAAGGCAGATGTGAAAGGATGTATTTTTTAGCAATTTAGTATACTACGATATTCCTTAAGTTAATTTTTGACGGAGACATATCCCTAATTGAACTCATTAAACAGAGAATCATTAGAATTTAAATTTATCAGACCGTATATCTAGAATTAAGGTTAGACCGTGTTGAAGACGAGATAAGATTAGAAGTTTATTAGGAAAAATATACGGGAAGGCAACTTAAAAAGCTTGTTTGAAGTAAATATAAAAATACCATCAAACCTTTTGAAGTATAAGTTGCGCTCTAAAAAATAGAAAATTTGTGAACATCATTGCGCGTCAAGCCTTGAAATATGCCCCACAGGAAAAAACAAAAGTATAGCAGAACTCAGAAAACATTGCGCAGGTCAATCAGAATCAGGAAATAGGAGATAACTGCATGAGTTGGGCTAAAATTAAACAACTAGCCCGAAGCAGATGTAAAAGGAAAAAGTTTCAAGAAGCACTACATTTCTAAGGGGAGTGACTAATGATAAAAAAACATGCGCTACCAAGTATACGCAAGAGGCATCCACTATAAATATTAAATATACCTTCTTGCTTTTCTTCATATTTTACCCTGTACAGCACACAAATTTTCAAACTGCACTCCTACAAATTAAATGCAAATTTTCCGAATTATTCGAAAAACTTGAACTCAATTTTCTTTTGGTAAAATTTAGTTATTTTTATAATAGAGACAAAATGTAATTATAGTCACTTACAAGTTTTAATAAAATTAAAAAAAAATTTTATTTTTAAGATTGTTTTTGTATAGTTTTTTAAAATATTCAGAAAATCTTCATGTCCATGTCCATGTCTTTCTGTCCTTTGTATTCAAAGTTCTTAAAAAAAAAAAATTTTTTAATTTTTATGAAATTTTTATAATTTTTGTTTTTTAGGAATATTGAATTAAAAATTTTTTTTTCTAGGGTTTATATTTGTATGTATATATATACTTTGTTTTGTGGTCTTTAAAAAATACAAAAGATACTTTTGTAGATGAAAAGGTAATCTTAAGATATTTTCTTAGTCCTTAAAAATACATAATTTATGAACACTGGTGTTGTTGTTTTTCTTAAAAACAAACAGATTTTGTTGTTTTCGTTTTATTTTTTACGAACTTTATTTTTTTCGTCTTGAACTTCAGTTTTTTTTTAAAAGATGGTTGGAATTTTTTTAAATAGAATGATAGGAAAAAAAATTATATAAAAAAAAAATTAATAAATTTTATTCCATTAAAAGAAAAAAATTGAGAGAAAAGTTTAAGTTCTTAAAATTAAATTTATAATTCCATAGAAAATAAAAAAAATAATCCAATGACACAAAAAATCAAAAATATAAAAAATGGAATGTACTTATACTCTTTTCACGTGAATTTGGTCCTTTTTCACATGGAATATTTATTTTTCAAATCAATTTGGTCTTTTTTCAAATTAAATTGATCACATATTTTCAAATGAAATTGATCATTTTTCAAATCAATTAGGTTATTTTTTAAATATTCCCCCGTATCTTGGGACCCAGAAATCGGACCAGCTTGATTTTAACAAATTTAGTCCCCTAATCTTTAGTAGAAACTTAATAGGCGAAAAAGTTTCAAAAAAACAGGAAAGTCCCAAAAAGTTTCACCAAAATTTTTGAGGGTCAATGTTTTTAAGGCGGACTTAAGGGTTAACTTTCCAATTTTCCTAGCTGTTTTACTTTTAAAATCTTTGAGCACCTTTTTTCCAATATGTTGATCCGACGACTAGATCCTAAGTCAATTTAATTTTAAAATTTCAGACTATTTGTATTTTTGTCAAAAGACCATATTCATTTAATAATAGTCTAATTTCATGTGAAAAAGGATCAAGTTAACGTGAAAAGAGTATATTTAATATTATTATAAAAATTTAATTTAATAATAGAAAAATGCAGAAAGAAATTCAGATTAAAAATGATTTTGTTTAAATAATTTTGTGACAAACTTATCATTACAAAATATTTTAGGAAATATTTTAAATTCGAAATTATGTTTAATTTATATTTATTAAGTTATTTTAAAATTTTAAGAATTTAATTGAGAAGTCAACAATGGAATACCAAAATTAATGATACTTTAGTTACTTTAGTCTCCCTATTGAATTATTATAAGGAGCTTTTACAATTTCTTTAGTATCAATAAAGTGGGATCTTTTATTTACATATGTAATATACACCTCAACATAATATATCCATTTATTTTTTTACCAATCCCACAAATCTCCCGAAACTTTCACGTCTAAGGAAAATGCGGTTTAAATTTAAAATTTTTAAGATCACTTAAACTTCCTACTTCCTAATTACGCTAAAATTTACAGGCATTTACAGGTTCGTTACACAAATATATTCCCAATACATTAAGTCGATTAAAACTGTCCTACTACGTTAAGATTCCTAACACAGTAAATAGGTTTAATTTCGTTTGTTCAATAATAATAAAAACGGTATATCTATATTCACAGATGGTTCTTAGACATTAAGGATTAAACCGTTGTAGATAATCAAAATATCTTTTAATTTTTTTCTTCTAATTTTTAATGCACTTCTTTTTCCACTAACATTTAAGTTTTGCTAGATTGAAAGGCATTAGTGATGTAGGATTGCTGAGCTTTGTCTTACATTCAAGATAAATCGTCCGTTTGTATTGAAGTACAATTCTTCGAAGAAGTTGGCTAAGAGAAGTTAGATTATAAGTAAACTATTAGAGATTAACCAAACTTCGTGGCTGATTCGAAAAAACACCCATGCGAAATGGCTTACTTTTTATCAAATAAACTCCCTAGATTTGGCATTAAAAGAATAGTAGGTGTAATTCGTATTCGAAGGATATCGTCGAAGGATTTCCTTTAATTTGCCGTACAAAATAGAGAAAAAGTAAAAACTCCTCGGCATCTTTTTTTTCTCAACATTAATATCAACTAGACCATATTTCATAGATTTGATAATAAGGTGTTTACAAATCTGGTTCTATTACCATAGCATAAATCCATAAGAACCTTTAAGTATTTTACATATACATAGTAGTTTAAGAAGGATTTAAATTAGTAGTTTATGATAGTATATAAATATACTTAACCACAAAATACCAGAGGCCTAATTGCCCAAATTTACAATTCTAGAACTTGCAATTTGTATTATGTTGGTTTTGTAAAAATAACAATTAGTTTTATTAAAAACAACTACAATTTTGTGAAAACTTTATAAATTGTTAAGGGTTAGAATAAAATGTTAAAAAATTACACTCATTTTCCACTTTACTTAGTTTAGGATCGAGACCTGTACTATATCTATATATATATAGAATTTCGTAAAATCGAATTTTTATTTTGAGATAGTGTGGAAATTATAAGCCTTATTTTCATAAGTGCGATACCTTAATTTAAAGATTGAGATGGTCCGGAAAAATGTAATCGTCTTTGTACGTAATATATATCGATATATAACTTTAATAATGATCCCAGAGTTGATTACGCGATTACATGTACATGCCAATGTAGCACTAATATGTTATTATAAAATTTGACCAATTAGTTAATAGAACAATTAGTTGAATTTTTCAGGAACCATTTAATACATATTTTCCATTAATTAATAGTACTTTATGATTTAGAATTGAACCCCTCTCTGGATTATCTCCTACCTACCAAAACTGACCAACATAACAGTAAAATCTTAAATACATAATTAATACCATCAAAGAAAAAATAATCAAAGGGGACAGAATTGCCATAAAAAAGATGAATAAAAAAAACAAAAAAAAAAAACACATCAAAAGAGAAAAAACTTTTCTTATTAAATAAGCTTATAATTTACCGTTATATTTTAATGAGCAACAAAACAACAACAAAACAGAAAACTTAGAGAATAAAAATTTGAAACTCTTTTTGTGTTTATTTGCATAGGAATTATTATTATTATTTTTTTGAAGGATTCTGAAGGACCAAACCAAAAAAAAAAAGAAAACAAAATTAAAAAAAAAAAAAACTTTATGGAAAAGCTCATAATTGAAAAACTTTTTCGATTGTTTATTTTAGGTTACCTTTATAATATTCTTGTTTTTGTTTATAAACTTCTTGATTTTTTTTTTATTTTGTTTTTTCTTTGCTTTAAAGTTTAAAAATAAAAAAAAATTTCTTGTAAGTATACTTTTTTTTTAAAAATAAAATTTTCAAATACTTTTGTTTATAATAAAAACAGTTTTGGAAAAAAATATGCAAAACTTTCCAGGAAGTTGCAAAAACAATAGGAAAGTTTTCGTATAAAAATAAATAAACTTCAATATAAGAAAAAAACTAAGTTTTGATTATTAAAAAAAAAAACAAAAAAATAAGTGAAAAAAATTTTAAACCTTCTTTTAAATAAAAGTAAATGTGCATAAAAAAGTCCATAATAAAAGTTTAAGAATAAGAATGAATTTAGAATACAATTTGGTTGATTATAGTTTGTATGAAAACAAATCGAAACATTCGGAAATAAGAAAGAATTTGATAAGTTTTTGTAGGACAATTCAGGTGACTGAAGTTTTGTATGACAATTCAGTGATCGAATAAGAATTATTGAAGAATAATTTGAACATGGTTTATGTTATTGACTGGAAATGATTAGTTGAAAAGAAATCATTCCGCATATTTAACAGCAAGCGATCCGTTTTATAAATGACACCAATGATACCTCAGAGCTCATTCACTCACACTTAGCCAAACACGGACAATTGGGTCGCTGACCTTGTTTTATAAATATCTTGTAAGGACTAACGCTTTTTCTAAAGGGGAGCGTTCCATAATCTCGGCTTAGTAAATATTTTTTTTTAAATCTCGATTTTAGAAAATTTCGTTTTAGAAAAACTCGTTTTTTGTTGAAAAATCTAGCTTTTTAAAAAAATCTCTTTTTTCAGTGGAAAATTTGGTTTTTAAGGATTTTTGAGTTAGATACAAAACAAGAGTTATCAGCTTTTTCCAGAATATAAAAACGAGATTTTCTAAACGAGATTTTCTTAGATACAAAACAAGAGTTATCAGCTTTTTCCAGAATATAAAAACGAGATTTTCTAAACGAGATTTTCTTAGATACAAAACAAGAGTTATCAGCTTTTTCCAGAATATAAAAACGAGATTTTCTAAACAATTTTCCCAAGGGAATCTATAGCAGAGCAACAGAAGCTTTCCTTACTCAGTCGAGATATCAAAATGGCAAAACACTGATTACGTAAATTCGTTTGTCATATTCGTTCATCGCGGATTTGGAATTATATTGGAATCATTAAATGTGTTCCCTCAACTTGGTCATGAATATGTGTACGATTCGGATGAGTTTAAGAAGAACATTAATATCATTCTTTTAAAATCCTATTCAATGTTCCCTATTCTCCATAATCTTAAATTTCATATATTCCCAAAAATCTTTTCACACCTCTATTCTCGAAACCAGAATGTATACTTGCATCGCATGTACTTTATGGTAGTTTGGTTCAGAAAGAGTGGTGGTTTTGGTATGTCTTCTACTGCAATCTAATATCCAGTCAAATACTGGATTTATGATGGTTAAAAAATTGCATTTGCATGCTGCGTATTTGAATATAAGTATTAAAGTAAAATTTCCTTGGAAAATTAACTTTTATTAAGAGAGGGTCTGGGCGCTTTGGATTACCCTTTTAAAGTACTACGCTTGAGCAACTATCAAGATATGCTTAAGAGAAGTCTAACATGACTCTTTAAAAGGTAGTATATTTAATTAAATATAGAATAAATGATCTTATTCAGATTGATAGGTGAATAGCATCAATTCCTTAAATAAGGTAAACAATTTTAAATGAAAACCTAAAGTGACAGAAACCTAATTAGAAAATAAATAAAAATATTTTTAATTAAGCATTCGCTTTGTATAATATGTACCTATACTATCATAACCTTATTTAACTTTTAATTCTTCTTTGATTTAATTCCATTTTTCAAATTTCATTCTTACATAAATTGTTTTGAATCTACTCTGAATCTAAAAAGTAGGCATATATTTATTAAGTAAAAAAATTAATAACATTTTTCAATCAAAGCACTTCTTGAACACGATTCCTATGAAAAGATCTAAACTCTCTTTTCTTTTAATCGGAATTGAGTCTCATCCCTTTTTGTTTTTATTTTTTTAATTAAATTAAATTAAAAGAAAAATTGAAAGCATTCATCTTTATTTTGTTGTGTTTCATTTTTCAAGCGTATATAATTTAACCTATTAAACTAATTTTATTTTAAGTGAAAGATATGATTGGTAGATGTTTGTTTTATTTTTTGCTTAAATCCTCAGAAATTTTAATTGAGGTCCCTTTGCACGATTTATATATTATTCGGAGTTAATTAAAATAAAATATATACAAAAGAACAAAAAATTAATAAATTGTTTTTTACTATATATTGCATTGCTTCGTATATTTAACAGGCCCTTATTTTGACTACCGAGTCGCTTTAGCAATGTTCGTTCGTTCCGTTTTTATTATATTTCTAAACTTTGTGATGTATTCCACGCCTCCCAAAACCTAACAACCATATTAGGTAAGGAAAGAAACTTGGTACAGGGGTGTTCTGTTCTTTTTACTTTATGTTTTTGAAATTTGAAATGAATTAAAGTGTTGGTGAATAGTGGATGATAACATATCTCGCACCTTCCTAAGCCAAATAAAAATGTTTATTTTATTTAAACTTAAGTAACGCGTTGTATAAAGTTATCGTTCCTGTTCCATACGTTATAAATTTTTGAATCGTGCCAATAATAGAAATTATTACCCTAAATTTATATCTAGAAAAGTTATATGAGAGAGACAGAAAACTAACTAAATCAAAATAAAAGTCTTTTGAAATAAGTTGAAGTTGAAGCATGTATTTGCAGAAATCGGGTATAATTTGTTATCATTGGCCTGTTAAATATGTAAGGCAATGCAGTGTTCTTGAACAAAAAACCATCGATTAGACAGAATATTTAAAAAAAATTTTGCAAAACATTGGAAGAGAAAGGTATACAATTTTTGAGTTAGTAAAAAATTGAAAAAGACAAACGAAAATATAATCAAGATTTAAAAAATTGTGTCCACAATATTTAAAAAAGATTTAAAATAAAAAGAAAAAAATATTTTGTTTCAATTAGTGAAAATGCAAGGACATGTTTATTTTGTAACTTGGTCTTCAAAGAAATAAAATTGAAATGAAAGAATGAGAAGAAAACTAATTTTTAATGAAAAGTTTGAAGAAGATATAAATATTTGTTTTTGTTTTTTTTTTTTAATTTTGTCTCCTTTGAAATTTTAATTAGCATCCTTTTGTTTTCTTGTTTTTAAAAAAACAAACGAATTTTAGGTAATCTTTAATTTTGAAAGTTTCGTTAGATCTTTCTTTAAAGTTTTTTCATTTTAAATTATTATAAAAGTTAAGACTAATCTTCCTTATGATCTCCGACTTATCTTATTATCCATAAATTTGATATCTAAGTCACAATTTAGACGAAAGCTAGAAAGACATTTGGAAGAATGCTGAAAATATGGAGATCATCGGAAAGAGCATGGAAAGGAATGCTAAGAATATTTCAAGCATTTATAAATCCATCCTTTTGTATGGCAGCGAAACTTGACTGGTAAACAAGAACGAAACAAACAAACTATAAGTATTCCTGAACCAATGTCTTCGCATTATATGCAAAATAAATTGGCCAAGAAGAATAATTAAATGAATATCTTTGGAAAGCTACTGATAAACAACCAATAGAAATAGAAACTAAGAAAATATAGTACAGATGAACATATAACATTTTTAGAACATCCCCAAACTTTATAGTAAGACAAGCAATGGAGTGGAACTCTCAAGGAAAGAAAAAAATTTGGCACACCCAAAAATACATAGCGCAAAATAATAGAGCCATAAATGACATGTAGACATGGTTCCAAACAAAAGTCATTGCACAAAATAGAAGAAGATGGAAAGGCTTTGTGAAAGTTCTACGCTCCCAAAGACAAAGTAAGTATATACATATATTTATTTTTTCAGATCACTATAAATGCCGTTTACGAATTGTTCACTCATGAACTCTAAATAATTAGATTTAGGTGTTTGAAAAAAGTCCCACAAAATAAATATGAAAAAAGTTCCCAATTTTTAGTACTTTTTTTGTATGCAAAAAGACCCCAAAATACAATTTTATAAATGTCCTCAAAATAAAGAGAAAAAGGTCCACAATTTAAATACTTTGTTCCTAAAATATTTTATATAATTAATCAGAGTCATTCTCATACTTTTTTTAGTGGGGATTTGGAGGCGGCAGCTTCTTTTTCATCAAATGTCACAACACAATAAAGATGGAAAAAATCATAATTCTGAATTATTTTTACAATGAAAGTTACCAAGGGAATTCAACTGTCATATTGTTTATAAAAATACATTTAGGAAGTTTTTTCATATGAAAATAGTTCCCAAAATACAATTTCTTAAAAGATTCAGAATTTTCTCAATTTTCGGGACTTTGTTTCCATTAATTTAAATGCTATCCAACTTATTTTCTGAAAAGTTCGTAATCCTTAAAGCTACATAAAAAATAAGGATTTAGGGTTTTAATCAAAATACTGTATTGGTCTCCTTCTGCCAGGTACATAAAACCTATCACTTAATAATCTGTATTCATAATAAAGAACAAGATGTCAAATCAAATTTTATCTTTTCAGAATTTGGATAAAATATAAAATTTCATTAAGTTTTTAACAATAAATTCAAATTTTATTGAAATGGAAAATTTTAAAAAATTAATGAAAGAAATAAAACTAATTTTCCAATAATTATTTTGCATTTTAATCATTATGAATTGTAAAATTTTCCATTCAGTTCTCTTCGCTTGTATAATTTTTATGCAATCTTACAAGTTAAGAATTGATTTTCTAATTTTTCAAAAATTTTTGATTTTTCCCCCAAAACCTTTTTTTTTAGATTTATTCTTAAAAAAACGATCAAAACAAAATTTGATTATTAGAGATATTGAATATGTATATGATTTTATCAATCACTTCTCAATCACTTCCCAATCAATTTAATAGAATAAATTTCCGAAAAATTTTATTTGTTGATATTTTCTAATTTTTGAAAAATTTTCAAAATTTCTTTATTTTATGATTTGGGTTTAAACATTCCATTTAAAAAAAAAAAAGAATAAAACCACAGAAATTTGAATAAACATTCTTGAAGAAAATTTGCATACTCGATTAGCTTCAAACAACACACACAAGGAAAATGGAAAAAAATTGGAAAATTGATACAAATGAGTGAGTGAATAAAAAAAAATAAAAAAAAAAAAAAAATTGTAATTCGAATAAAATTACATTTTCATTCATTTATTCGTTATACTTCTTATACAATTGTTCCTATTCATCTCTAAGCAATTTTGAGGAGTTCTTCTCCAAAAAATTTTGAACAACAATTTCATTAGATGTTGGATGAGTTGATTATTATTTGAAAATGTTTTATCATTTTCGGTCCTCCTTTTTTATGTTTTCAGATCAAATTATTTGAAAATTTTATTTTTGGGATTGTA
This sequence comes from Dolichopus griseipennis, assembly GCA_963082915.1. Lineage (NCBI taxonomy): Eukaryota > Metazoa > Arthropoda > Insecta > Diptera > Dolichopodidae > Dolichopus > Dolichopus griseipennis. The sequence goes on along the minus strand of OY720442.1, from coordinate 30,569,940 downwards.
AACAGAAAGGAAAGGAGAATTTGTTAAATCATGAAGAAAGGTAATCTCAATTACGGTTTAGAAGTTGTCAAAAATGAAAGAATTGTGTGAAGGACGTGCAAACTGAACAAGGACGTGGTACAAGTGTTTTGAATTAGAGTCAAACATTAGAACCATGCAATTACTAAACTATCTAGGAGGAGTATCTGTTATCCTTATCAGTTATACACTCAATTGAGGAACCATATCGATATGTCAATTATTTGCTTTAATCAAATGAATCTGGTTTGGTTTGAAAAATTATGTAGAAACTGTTTTCTCTGGTCCTCTGTTGAAATAGAAAAGGTTTACGTTAAAATGCGCTGCATCCGATTGATTACAAATTGGTATGGTTTATTTCAAAAATTCCTTCTAACTCTCCGTTAAGAATCTAATTTCCCAAAAATTGTCTCCCCTTATCACTATCGCAATATCCAACAAAGAAGAAAGTCATGGGATTTTACGAGATTAAATGTAATTTAGTTCTTCTTCGTTTAAATGATATACATACTTTTTTTAATAACATTTTAATTTGTCCCAAACTCTTAATTTTAGAATTGGCACTTAGTGATATTAAAAATAAGGGAAATCACATTTCCGATCTTATATCCGAACAAATTATTGGTATCATATTCGTAAAGATTCACTACTTTCTCTTGCACCTCTGTCTTCTATCCGATAGTTAATATCCATAGCATTTAGCCCTTCTTTTTATTTTTTATGACAATCTTCTCCATTCCCCAGAATTCGACCATCCCCAAAAAATAAACCAAAATTTCGCTACTTCCTCTTGCACCTCTCTTCAATTTGATATCTAATATCTAGAGCTTTTACCCTTTCTGCTGATTTTTTATGAGAATCTTCCCCATTCAATGTAATCCGATAATTCTAAGTATCTTCCAAAACCTAAATCCTTAGAATTGCCATCCGCGTAACCAAACTATAAATTTGTATTACAGGTCCCTCACTAAAGTTTCGTTTAAAGTTGGTTAAAGTCGAATACTACCAAAGGAAATACCCAACAGTTCTAATAGATTGCTTTTGAAGCTTTTCATCCCCTAATAAAAAAAATAACACCTTTTGCCATTTCCAAAACCCTTAAACCAAGATTTGAAACTTTTATAAACAATGGAACAATTTAAATGAAACACAAAATTTTCTACCCAATAAGATTCAATTCGATTCAAAATCCATAAGATTTTCTGACTTAAATTTGTGACAGACTACAGAATTTTAAAGTATTTACTAACAAATAGGCTCAGAATTATCTCTTCCCTAATTCATCCTCTTTATCATTTCTTTGAATTTAATTTTTCCAACTTTATATTAAAATCTTTATTTTCAGTTCTTAGATTTATATTATTTAAAATTTTTTTTAATTTTAAATGCCATAAAATGAAAGAAATGAAATGTAAAAGAAAATGTATATATATTATTTTTTGATTTTTATTGAAATTAAATTAAAAAAAATTTTTTTTACTGCCAATTTTTAAAAAAAAAATGATTTTGAATAAAAGATAATTTTCAATAATTGAATATTTTGTAGGACTATAATATTATGTACAATTACTTTTGAATGGATATTTAAAAAAAAAAGTTTAAAAAGTACTTGAAAAGCCATTTTGTATATATATATGTTATATTATCTATATTAAATTTCAATAGGCAATTTAACAAATGAGCAATAATGACAATTTTTTATTCAAATTTTTAAAAAAATTTTATATTCCAATAAAATGATCATCAATATTATATAAAATAGATGATTAATATTAAATTATTGTGAATTGATTTTAAAATTGAATTATTATTGTGAATTGGATGATGATTTTTTGACAATATTCGGAAATTTTTAAATGTCATTTGTAATAAAACTGAAAATTAGAAGCAAGTTTAATGTCAAAGAAGATTTATTTGAAGTGTAAATCAGTGTGTTGGTGGTTCTATTTAAGGGCTTTTGTTCAAATTTTCTAAAACTGAAATAATATTAGGTACATATTACGATTTTCAGGTATGTATGATCTAAAATTTTTGAATTTTAAGCGATTTTTAATAGTTTCAAAGTTCTTTTATCAAATTTAATAATTTAAAAAACGTTAACTGTAAATTAATTGTAATAAAATTGATTTGTTAAAGCCCTCAAGTTAAGAAACAATTTGAGGGCCTTTATTAGAAAGTAAATATTCAGGGTGGATTAAATTTATATCAAAACTAACTATTAATCCTTCTGACTGATATTTCAGTTCATTCGATTTTTGAAACTGAAGCCTCGCATTAAGTGAAGCTGCAAATACAAGTGAATTAAAAAATATTTTTTATCGTCCGATATAACGGTTTAAAAACAAAAGATTAAACCAACAGGGAAACTTTTCAATATTCTTTTCGTTCTTAAAGGACTATAAGTGCCAATATGAATATAAATTTCTTATGATATGTAAGACTAAGTTGGCAATACCATTTATTGTTGAGGCATAGTCATTTAGGCCTATACACAGGTACAACAAACGCTTCAGAAGAGCCGACCTTTCACGGAGTTCAAAATAAGTGATATTTAAATTTTATCGCTTTATCTCATAGAGTAGACGTTCCTTTGAACAAAATTTAAAGAAAACCAGCTATGCTTTAATGAGAGATGTAGTAAGGTAAGTAAGTGTGCAATTCCAATGGAAAAGGTGCTAACTAATATATTATTATATGATATGCTAAGTAGTGAACCATTCTGTGGTCAACCATTGAAACGAGCTCTGTTATTTTATAATGAATAATAAAATACAGTTAAATAATTACAATACAGTTATAGTTATAGAATACAGTTAAATTAATTTATAATTCAACTATAAGTCAGAATATGATTAGCGGTTTTACTACAACGCGGTTCGGAAAATGCGAACCAATATAATAAAAATATAAGAACCAATTTGCGATTTGGAACCAAACTCTGATTTTTGTATGGAGTTAATATCTCCTACAATTCTATTTCTTACAACGCGGCATTTTTTAGGAACCCATCTACCGTGTTGTTGGAGGGTTACCTGTACTCCTAACTTCAATAAATACTTTTAAAAACCAAATAACAGAATCATAAAAAATCAAACTTACCGTCATATATTCATCTAATCGATGTTTCCAATGATCTGATCTATCAATTAAATTATTCCATTGTTCTGATAATTTTGTTACTTCACGTCTAATACTTCTTGTCAATTCACGATTTTGTTCTTCAGCTGATGGATACCTTGATTCTGAATCAATAGCTGTAAAAAAAATAAATTGCAACATTAAATTAAATCCATTTTAATCACTTCACAATTTATATAAAGCCTAATATGGTATTGGATGAAAAGATATAATAGTTGTTTATTCTATTACTATCATCTCCAGAATTGAAGGTTAAGAGTCGGGGGGAAAACAACAAGGAAAATAATTGAAACTACAACTTAATACAAACACTAAACACTATATAAACTGGACATTGTTCATGTGATTCATTTAAGTTGCGGATTTAATAACAATCCCTTAAAAAAAATAATAATCGTAAACATATACATCAACCACTAATATCAACCACATCATAGCGGAATTAAAAAAAAAAAAAAAAAGTAAATAGATTCAAAGGTAAAAATTAATTACACAGGTAATAAAACGTTTAAAAAGTTAATTTAATTTTTATTGCATTAAAAAAAAAAAAACAAAAAATTGAATAAAGCAAAGAAACGAAAAAAAAATATTAAACAACACTGTAGCCATCACTTTTGATGTCATCCGAGGCTGCATACAAGTGTTATAGGGGATTAAAGGATAAATATGTACTAAATCATACCGTATATCCAATGGTCATCAAACTAATTTAATTTAATGGTGGAAAATTTATATTTTTTTTCTTTTCCATCAAACTTTATTGAATAACGTGATTAATTACAATTTTTTTTTGCCACCCTTTAAATACAAGACTTGTATATGTTAGGACGCCAGAATGGTTGAAGTTATTGCTATTTTAGAGGTATAATATTCCTTTTATATTATTGTTTGTTTATATTATTATGTTCATTAAATGAACTCTAAATGAAGTTATACAGTTTTTCTATTAATTTGTTAACGATGTTCGTTGTAATAAAAGTTTTTTTTTTAATTGCTTCGGATTAGATCGGAGAAGTATTCTTTTAAATCAAATAAAGGTTTTATCTAATATTGATTTTCACTATAATATAAATTACCAATTAAAAACTAACGATGATTGAAATAAAAAGTTAAGAATGGGATTCGGCACCTTTTAAAAATAATAAAATGTGTAAAATCAATTAGTGATATTAATTGGTTGATGGGAGTTATTAATGTGGGGTAAAATTATAAGATAACCCTTTTAAAAACTTGGACATCATTTTTAAATTCTGTTAACTATGCAGGACGGGTTCTAATGGAATGTCTAAAAATGGTTCTAATCAAAATATAAAAATTTTTTTGAAATAGAACCTGTGAACGATAGTTTCTTTCTCCTAACAAGTTCTTTTACTTAAAAGTTTCTCATTTAGTTTCTTTAAAGTTTTTTCTAGAACCTCTGACCCCATTGATCTGTCAGTCTTTCGTCTTTTGTGTAATGTTGTAAAATTCTTTTCAATTGGCAAGCTCAAGCCTTTAATTTTCATTATAAAAGTGATTGAGGCTTCCCATTTCTAAGTTTCTACAAATCCTATTCCTTTTTTGCAAAGTGTTGCCTGCGTTAGCTTTTCTATTGTCGTTGACTCAATACCTTCTTCATTTCAGGCTCTGTAGCATTATATAATTTTAAAAAAATAAAAGAATGGCAAAATTAAATTATTAATTGAGTTCACACGTAAAAATTCCATATTCAAATTATCAATAATTTAGTTTGATTAAACTACCATCATATTAACAGGAAATACCGTTATAATCTTCAAAAAAATTTAAAAGCGTCAATTCCAATAGAATTTTCAATATTAATTTATTTTCCTATAATTAAAAATACACAAAATAAAATGATTACCTTCAGTATCACTTGTATCCGATACTGGGGGTTCACTGGCAACATATTGTCGTCCGCTTAGTAAATTACTTTCAACAACCGGACGTTTATCTTCCAATTGGCGTCGGAATGCTTTATGATCATCCTAAAATATACAAATAAAAACAATATATAATTATTCGTTTTTTTGCGAAAATTGACAATTAAAAGTTAAAATCTAATAAAAAAATTAAATAAAATATTTAATTTACTAGCTTATAAAAAGAATATTTATGTTTGCGTACTGTAAAACCTGGGAGAACAAATTTTCTCGAAGTAATATAAATAATTGGAAAACATTTTATTTTGCAATAAAATTAAAATGAAATTCTCTTCTATAACGGTACTTCCTACAACTCATTTTTGTGATCTATTTTTATTTTTATTAAACAATAAAATGAGGGGATCCTGAAACCTCCTCTTTTTCTTTCGTCCTGTAAAATCTTAAGAGCCTCCAACATCCTCCTCCTCCTGTGACTCTCCTCTTGTTCATACTTGCCTGGGACTAAAATTCATTTATTTACAAAACAAAGTTTGACAGGTGTCTAAGCACAAAAACAAGAAAAAAAAAAACAAAATACTGAGAATGTTATTTCAATCAATGTTATATCAGGTGAAATTTTGATTAACAATTTGAGGAAAATTTAACTGAAGAGATGGGGTGGGAGACAAATCAACGGGGGCATTTGGGAACGTTGGAAAATGTGAAAAATTAATTTAATCTCTTAGTCTTCAGAGATATTTAATAGAATAATTTTATTAACTTTATGTTATGGTTCCAGAAAATTTTATTTTTGTACAATTTCTACACAAATCATTTTGCGGGTGAAAAGGGTACAGAGAATAGACAGATAAATTTATAATTCATAGGACGAAGTTTTAATGGATTTTTTTTTTTCAAATTTGTTGTAAAGGGATAAAAATAACAAATGGAAAAAAATAAAGGTTCATTTTTATAAAAATAACTTTTATTTTTAATTTGTACGTATATAATTGGTTAACATCCCTTAAAATTGGCCTTAATAAAGATCTTAATTAACTCTTGGTATTCACCTTCCTTGTTTCTTTTTTTATTTTTGTTGGGAAACTTATTTATATCTATATATCGATAATGATTATATCAAATATTTATGGGTTGGATGTATTTAAAAGGTTGTTTTTTATCTCCTTCCCAATTTAGTTACTCCCTCTCACTAGGAGCAAAAATAAGGAGTTTACTGAAGTTAATTTTAGACGTTCCAACATCATGTTTTTAGTTTGGGGGTAATAAAATGTATCATGATAAAATATTAAAATTAATTTTAATTGAGAAGAGAAGGGATTAAATTAAAAAAAATAAAACCAGTAGGTAAATTATTATTTAGAATAATTTGTGTAGGGTTATTATTGGAAGTAATTATCTAAGGATGCTGGGAATTAAAAGTAAGGAAAGATAGGATTAAATTTGAAACCTTTATTAATTTTTATAGGTGAAAATTAAATTAATAATTTTTTTTTGAAAATACCTATGGAATAATTTTTAGGGATATTTTTATGGTAGTTATAATATTTAGGTTCTTTGGGTTTAAAAGTTTTAGAATCTCCACATAGAAGAGCTTTAAAATTTAATCCACCTTCTTTAAGAATTAGAATTAATTGAATTTGAAAATGAGTTTTTTAAAATTACTTCGAAGAGATTTTAGTTTTCAGTGTCTTCAACAATTTGAAGTTTTGAAACTTCAGACCGTATATATAGGATCTTAACCATCCCTTAACCACCTTAACCATCTTAACCACTTTTCGGGTTTAATGAATTAAATTGTGACTTGCACAAACTTAGGATCTTTTCTTAGAATTTTATTACAGAAGGTGTCCCGTTATCATTTCCAAATGAGAATAAGCCAAAGGGGATTTATTAACCTCAAGGTCTCTTTAAAAAGTTTTAAGATTTTTAATAAGCTGTACAATGTCTTCAACAAATGAAAGTTTTATAACTCTATCCATATCGATCTAAACCTTCCTAACCCAACTTGCACCCAAAGTTGGATCTTTTAAAATTTTATTACAGAAAGTCTCCGGTTATCGTATTTCCAAATGGGAATAAGTCAAAGAGGAGTCCCTAACCTTAAGGTTCCTTTAAAAAGTTTAAGATTTCGTATAAGCTGTACAATTTCTTTAACAAATAAAAGTTTTCTAAGCTCCAAATCTAATCTTCGATGTTCCATACGGTTTCTTTTAAAATTTTTAGATTTTTTAAAAGCTGTACGAAATGTCTTCAACAAAAAAAAATCTTTTAAGATCCATTAATATTTAAGAGCTAATCTTTGAAGCTTCTTTCGGTTTCTTTTTCTTCAAAATTTAAGAGGCCAGTTTTAGGTATAATGTTCTAAGTCAAATTAGTTGATCTGTTCAATTTCTTGTATCCAAGATTCCTTAAAATTTTATACTCTTTTAAACTCAATGGATCTCTTACTTTTATTCTTGCATTTTACTTTAGTCCTCTGCTTGATTTTCTAAAACTAAAGACTACTTCTGTTTAAGATCTGATGCCCTGAATTCTTTAAAATGTTCTTTTTATAACAAAATTAACTTTTTAAAATATTCGAAATAAATTAAAAAAATCCAGTTAACAGTAAAATAATTACCCTGAATATCCATGTAATCTTATTTACTTACATTTTAATAATTAATTTAATAAAATAAACTATTTTTTGGTTTTAAAAAAAAATTTAATTTAATAAAATTAAGTTGCAACAATTCCTAGAACCAATTTATAAGTAAAATTATTATTCTATAGAAATTTATTCAATTATTTAGAATTACTTCATTTTTTATCCCATGTAATTCTCATTTTACATTAAAAAAAAAAAAAAAAATGAAGCAGATCCAAAAACAAATCCTATAAAAGATTTCTTCTTCTGTAAAAATTGCCAAAGCCTCTTCCACTCTCAATTCAAAATCACAATTGTGTCTAACATTATTTGTTACATATATAAAAATATAAATTGGATCAAAGTATCTAAGTGAATAAATTCAATTTAACACATTTCTATGGATCCTTTTTTTTTTCTAAGGATTCATTACAGGAGGAAATAAGAAAATCAAAAAAAAAAAAAAAGGAACAGATTTATATACAAAGGATGATTATATTATTTAATGTGATTATATGTATATAGTATATATTGAAATAAATTTTACATTTTTTTGAATTGGGACACGTTTTATTTAAAATATATTTTATAAGGTAAATTTGTATTACAGAATAACAGGTAAATTTGTATTTACCTTTTTAACCTTTATTCTTAATCATTTTTACCTGAATGTAAATATTGTGTTTGAATTTTCTGTTGTTTTAGTTTTTTTTTTCATTTTTATTCTGATCCATTATGTTTCTTTAATATCCTGTGAAATGTGCTTTGAGGGTGTTTGTGGTTTTATTTGTATTTGTTTTTATTTTTTTTTAAACAGGAGTTTCAAGGAATTTTTTTTTTTTTCTAATTTTACAGGAGTGTGTCGTTTTTTAACAATTGTATCTTATTTTACTTAATGTAAAGAAAATCATTCTACAGATGTGTGTCTAGCTGTGTATATGTATTCAGTTTAATAATTGTTTAAGAAATTGTAGTTTTAGAAAAATTAGTTTTGAATCCTTATCCAGGACCAACGATGAAATTAAGTTTTTAATTAACTTGGGGAAGCTGTTGATACATAAATTGCCAAGAAATTAACCGGGTATGTAATTTTTTATATGATTCCTTTAACTCAATTCTAACGATTTATTTGAGTAGGGGGGTGGTTTTGGTAAATTGAAGTTCAAGACAAACTAGAGGCACGAGGAACAAGATTATCCAAAGGAAGTGGAAGAGGAAGAGGAAGTTATTGCTGCCTTTCGATGCTTTCCTTCCACCTTCGATAAAAATATATTTAAATTCTCAAAAATTTATTTTAGAAAGATACCATAAATCTTAAAGATTCGCATTCTTGTGTTTAATTCATTAATTGTGTCAATAATAGTAGTATGAAATAATAAAAGTAGTTTCCATTGGGAGTAAAACCTGACAAAGGGCAGATTAATTGTAGAAATTACTTTCAAATCGCCCGATTCGTTGCATTGGATTCATATACCATTTCAAGCAATAATAGGTCGTCAAGTAGTTGGATTTTGAGTTGTGGTATCCCAGATTCATTTTTTTGGTATTCAGATGTCATTTGTCAAACTTCAACATTGCAAATTTGTATTTCTAGTGATAAAAATTTAAAAATATGTATTTAGGTAAAAAGTGACACATAAAGCTAGACTTGTTCTAACTGTTCAGGAAATTTTTCGCTGTGAAATAATTCAGCTGTTAAAAATGGAATTTAGGGAACATGAGGTCGGTTGAGCTTTTCAAGGTCCACAACACTCTACAGGTCTACGGTAGGTTCGAACCAATTTCACGTATATTAAGATAGACTAACTTAAGCTTTGAACTTCATACAAACATTAGCAAGTTAACATTGATGTCTGATCTAGCATTTGTAATTTAACTTCCACGTTTGCTAGACTAGACTCAAAAAGATTTTCGTGCTAGCTGAAATTGTACTTTCTTCTAGTATTATCATTTCTAATTTTCTAATAATATCATCATTGTACCAACACTCTAACGCTTGTAAATATTAACTTTTCGGTTTACTACGATGGCTCTCTAATTGAGCAACATTTACGGATAATTGATTTAAGCAATTGTCTGATACAAATCTCATTCAAAATTTATAACTTTAATAAGTGCGTGCCTCTTATACTGAAATTGAATGAATTTTATTTCATTTATATTACCTTCTTATAAGTCTTAGTTGGTACGATTTCCAATCGACAAACTAACCATCTATAGATACTTCTTTTTGATTTATTTTAAGCTAATTCTCACAAATCTCCAAAAAATATAAATCCCACAAAACAGGCTTAAAGTTCTTCACTTAAAAAAAAATAATTCCTAATAAATAAATTTGATGAACATCAAAAAATCATGTTTAAACGATTTTAACAACAAAAGATGGCAATTTTCCATAAGAATAAAAAAAAAAATAATAATACAACTACCAACCAAACAAACATTCCTTCCAATTCAAAATTCCTTGAGGATCTCATTCCTATAAAAAAAAGTATAAAAAAATCTTTCACAAATTATTTATACTTAAAGATAAAAATCCAGATTTTTTTTATATCAAAAAATAATAATTTGAATCAACGGCGAAAAGAACATCAAAAATTTGACAGTGAAGCAAAAAAAAAAAACAGAAGAAAATTGAAGTGATTCAAACCTCCCCCAAATATTTATATATGATTGTTTATTTTGTATTTTACCACCCTCAGTACGTTTAAAGTTGTGTAGTACCAAATATGGATCTGGTATAGCATTTCCTTGTTTTGTTTGGTTTAAGGGTTGATTCTAACACCAAAACATTAAATTAAGATTTTCGCCTCAAGGGCGAATTCATTAAAATTACACAAACAATCAGCATATACACAGAATATCAATATTTAAATAAAAGATTCTGTTTGGTTAAACGTTTTTTTAAAATTATTACAGTAGTAAACAAATGACAGTAACACAACAAATTGTGATAATACTTTAGAATGCCTTGGCTTCATTCAAGGCCTTTTCATTCAAATTAAATGTCTCAATTTTTTAAATTACAATTTACAGCTATAAAACCTATAACGTAATCCTGGCCTAACTTTTAGTACTGATCTGATGTTTAAGTAAAATACAAACGATTTAAAGCGATTGTAATTGTAATTGTCTCAGATTACTAATCTGGGTACCCGTATTTAGACCCTAGTTTTGTTAACCTGCTTTTAATTTAAATCGAAGGACATATTATCAAATGCATGCAGTTCAAAATTTTCACATTCACAATCGAAAGAATTAAAATGTTGATATTCCAATTCCGATATTCCAAATCTCTAAATCGATTAATTAAATATTTTTAATAAAAATATCGACAGTCGAAACTCCGTTCTTCTAAAAAATATCAGGACTCCCCCTTATGTAATACTTAACATAATTATTAAATAGTTTACAATTCCACAAATATTAGAATTTAAAATTGTTTTTTACCCTTCTCAATTGGCATGGTGCTCTGTACATCTGTGGGGAGCACCTCCTCTGGGCTAGCTTAAGCAAAGTCAAATGTTGAGTTTCGAACATTCTGAATTATGATTCGGCGAAGTCGTCAAATTTCTGTATTTTGTATGACGAAATTTGGTAATATCGGCATTTTGAATATCCTGATTTTATCAAGTCGCGAATTTATTACCCACCCTCACGTAAGCACAGATAAAACTTATCAACGTTATAATCATATTTCAACTAAACGCAAACTTAATAAAAAAAAAAAAAACAAAAAACCAGAAAAGATGATTTAAAAAAAAAAAAAAATGGATTCATTATATCGCTGACAAAAGAAAAAACCGATTTTCTTTCGATTTCCGTTATATTTCTTCGGCTTTGATTTTCTTTTTTATTTCTCATCTCATAAATTTATTTGTTTTTTGCTGAATTGTTTTCTTTATGAAAATATTTTCCTGATACCACCCACAATTTTCCAACAAAATAACAAATCTTCGGGTGTCTCATATAACAAAAACATTTCTCATTTTTTTATGAGTGATTTTTTCATAAGGATTTTCCTCCCCACTTCCCCTTATCTTCATTTCATTTCGTTTAAATATTTTTCTGGAATTCCGCCGGAATCTTTGAATTTTCTTTTGAAACCAAAGAGCGGATGTTTTCTTACTTTTTTCCTTCTTGAAATTTAGTTGATAAAAAAAGCATCCTTAAAGGGGGTTAAGGGGGTGCCATAATTTAAGAATGAAATTTTCCTTAAATTATTATGTAAAAGAGTAAGATAGAATCTGAAGAAGAAGATATTCATATATATATATTATTATGATCTGATTTTTAATAAGGATCTACTAAAAAGAAAAATCTGATCCTTATTTAATATTATATGCGGTATATATATATACACTCTTTAAGTAACATATCCTTAAGGCAACATTTATGTAAAGAAACAAAATAAAAAAAAAAAGTTTATTTTCTTGAATGATTTCCTCATTTTTCCTTTTTAATTTTCTTTTGGTGGTGTATACGTGCATGGGATGATATTTGATTTGAGATTTATCGGAAGTTCTTTTAAATGTTTTTTTTTTCCATCATCTTTAATATTATATGTATATATATATATATATATATATATATATATGTGAAGAATATTTGAGGGTGTTTAGATTTGACTTTTAGGTGTTTGTATACTTTTAATAATATTTATGTAGTATTTACAGTGCTGGAAAAATATTTTTGAATGAAGTGAATAAATTATATAATGTTCAGGTTGGTTGAATCTGTTGGAGTTGGGCTTCTAAAAGATTGAATTAAAAATATTCCATTAACTACTATAAGACGTTACTCAAGTCCAAGAGCAACTTTTTTTTCCTAAAAGGATTATATTGAATCAACCTTCACTACACACATATTTCAAGCGAGACAATAAATTGGGGTTGTATTCGAACCCTTTAAAAAATTTTAATACAATCGGTATTTCAGGATGAACAATGGGAGTCTATCATTATTTGATTATTGCTATTAATTTATTGATTAAATTATCGTATATCATTTGACTTTTTTTTGGCTGTATTGAAGATCCACGATTAGAAGAGAAAGAGGCAGTCTCCATTTATATAAAAATTTATAATTTTATTTCCAAATTTTTTAAAGGCAACCCCAATTTGTTGTTGAGGTTTGCTTGAAATTTATGATGTTGTTGAAATATTTATGTACTCAAACTTTTGGGGTTCGATTCAAAATCAGGCTATTTTTTTAGTGAGGGAATGGAACACTCGAATGCCACCCATTGAAAGTTTGTGGTGTTTCTTTTGTGTGCAACTTTAATGCATCAAAACCACATCCTTTTTGAAACAAACTTTAAAAAGGAATATTTGATCTACAGTTTGATTACAGGGATGGGAATATGGAAGGATTTTGGGATTTTGGATTGCGGGGGTTGGAAAAATTTGGAGGGATATTGAGGAAAAAGATTCTAATATTCTTCTTAAATTTAATTAAGTATTGCACATACGAATTATCAACTTTCGGTAACACATTGAACGGAATATGGTTTCATAATCCCACATGCGCAGTTTGTTCCTATACCTCCACATTACAGATATTGAATTAAAATTGATTTGAAATTCAAAATCAGGGTACTAATCCAGTCCAAAAAAATAGAGTCAAATCAAAAACACTGAAATGCTGATACGTAGATAAATGAAAAAAGAAGCTATAGTGGCATAAAGTCATGTGACATACAATAAAGTGTCGTATAGTCAAGTGATATACAGTTAACTGACATACAATTAGACAACATATATTCAAAGAAGATGAGGTAACCGAACATGCAGTCAAATGAAGCACACTTTTGGAAAAAAAAGCCTCTTTTCCATCCTTAGGTTTATTTGATTTCAACGAGATCTGTTAGCTTACCTTACATGAGGAAGGAGGTCTATTGAAATCATTGAAAAATTAAATATTAACACATAATTCCCAAAACTTTTGTCCAACACTGTAACTAAACCAAAGTATATTATCATATACATATAGATGGGATAAAGACTATTAAATGACAAGAACATACATATAATATAAGGATTAAATTGTTTATGTAAGCGATTTTCTTAAACTATTTATTTTTATTATTATATAGATACTATACACATAATGTTGGTCTAAAGAAAATATTTGAATTTTCACTTAACAGAAGATGGAGATGGTGATGGTATTAAAAAAAAAATTTATTTTTAAGTTTTTTTTTTTATATTTTGTTTGATTTATAAAGTAGCAAAAATAGTAACAGCAGTTTCCGAATATTTACTGTATATAAAGTATATAATTTATGTAGAATTTACTGGACCCCACTGGACCTAAAGTTCTATATGAATAGAATTTAAATAATAATGAAAATTGAAAGGGTAAAAAAAAAAAAAATTTTTTTTTGGAAAAAAAGGGTTATATTTTAAATGAAAGTTTTTTGGGGTCTTCTATTGAATTTAAATTTATATTTTGATTTATGATTTTTAAATATTTAAAATATTTTAATAATCTAAATAAAAATATGAATTTATATCAAAAAATATGTTTTGTTTCATTATTTTTTTTTAACTAAAATTTATATTCATTGGATTAAAGATTCATTGAATTATTTAAAAGAAAAATGAAATATTGTATTTGGCACATATTAGGATCTATGGATATAAATCGTGGTTCTTATGAGTTAAACAAGTTTCAATACTTTTTATTAAAGAAAGTATTAAATATTTTAGAGCATTCATAATTGTTGTAACAACATTGATTATTTGCTACTACTTAGGCCTACTATTAAGTTAGTAACTAAAAGCGTTGAATTAAAAAAAATAGAGAAAAATACTAAGTTTTTTGGAATCCAGTAATCGAAACAACATGTTTAAATAACGGTTCTCATCAATTTTTTCACAGAACCTAAATACAGTTATAAAAATTAAAAAGTTAAATTCGGAAGACCAGCCTAAAAAATAGCCCTCAAAAGTTAAGGTGTGATTTTTCTGGGACCTATCTTAAGTTTATTTCCAGTTTTAGTCTAAACTATTAAAGTGAGAACTAAATTTTTTAAATCAATTCAGTTCGAGTTCCTTTGATTCCTTTGATACAAGGACATTTTTAAAAAAATAACTAAATTGATTTGAAGAAAAATCAACTTAATTTGAGAGCAAAACCTAGTTAAATTGAAAATAGACAAATTTCATTTGGAAAAGGACCACGTTTATGTGAAAAGAGTATAATTTGTGGTAATTAGAGAGGAAAGTGCAGAAAATTTTAAAGAAAGTTCAAGGAAGATTAAAAAATAATGAATTATGGCAATATAATATTAAATTCATGTCCTTTCCACTAAATATTACGAAAGCAAGTGTTTGCATTGCAGTTTTTGGTCAAAAATTTGTATTCTGCTAAACGTTATACGTTGACGTGTTCCCAATTACACAAAACGTTGCAGGCGAAATCATTTCCAGTATAGTTTTTTGTTAAAAAATCGTATTCTGCTAAACTTCATACATTGGCGTCTTCCTAATGCTTATGAATA
Source organism: Dolichopus griseipennis (assembly GCA_963082915.1). Lineage (NCBI taxonomy): Eukaryota > Metazoa > Arthropoda > Insecta > Diptera > Dolichopodidae > Dolichopus > Dolichopus griseipennis. The sequence goes on along the minus strand of OY720442.1, from coordinate 30,554,768 downwards.
TTTTTTCTTTTTGTACTCTGCTAAACGTGATACATTGACGTCATTCAGGAAAAATCGTTGTAATTTTTGCATACTTTTAGGATGAATGTTATTTCATATAAAATTAGAAGTTCTAAATCAATTCAAACTTTCTAAAAAATAAAATTTTGATGAAAACTGAAACCTTAAATTTCGATTTTCTTAAATTTTCCTTTAATTTGTAACTGTTAAAAGTGGATCTGAAAATTATTTCTTCAAAAGTATAAATTATACTTTAAGACAAAATCAGTCATGTATTTTTCTTTTCTTATCTAACTATAATTTAGTTAATTATCTATTCTTGATCTTTTCTATTATTATTCTTATTCTCATTCCTTTATTTTTTAAGTAAATACTTCAGAAAAAAAGACAAAGGAAGAACAATATGTCCTTAACCTTTTTTGGTAGTTGTTTTTTTTCTTATTATTATTTTTTTTGAAAAATAAAACAAAGTTTACTTTGAAAGAAAATATAGAAGCAGATTAAACAATGGTTATAACTATCATATACTAAACCACTTTAACTTTCATGTTTTCGTTTTTCTTTATTTTCTATGTGAAAAAAAACAAAGCGTTTCATTATGAATGTTTTTTTATTTTTTTCTAATTATAAAAATAAAAGAATAAAATAAAATGAAAATGTAGGCTTATTTTTAAAATAATATATATATACGAGTATACAGTGGATGTAACAGTATGGAATTTACAAGTTTTCAAACAAGCGATTTTTTTATACAGTAAAGTATCAAGGTATGACTAAATTAGGTTAAGTTGAAATTTACAAAACGGAGGGGTATGACTAAAAGTATTTGTAGTTTCATTGGACGATTTTTTAGATCGAATCAATTATTTGAGAGGTAAAACAAACTACTCCTCAATTTGGATTCCAAGCAACAAGATTTACAATTACTTCATACTGAATTATAATTAAGCTGGTTTTACATATGGTAAAGCCTCACCTTACTCAAAAACCTCAATTACATATGATTACCAGAGGAAACTTTTCAAACTTTATTTAATTCAACAAACATAACAAGAAGCTGTTACATCACTGGTGGTTAAGTGTAAGAGGCAGGTTGGTTCTGCTTAAGAGTATTAAAGTGAATTTAGCTAGGGACACAAAGCTACAGTTTAAAATTCTTCACAAAGCGAGTTTTAATTTATGGTTCCGGTTTCATACATAAATAACGAAAACTAAAATTCAATTCTTTTAAATGGATCACATTTGTAAAATTTATAGAAGTCGGTCGTAATAGTTAAATTAACTTGAGTCTATTACAGAAGTAGAAAAATTTTACAGATTTCACTTACACGTAAAGCTTAAGTAAGATTATGTTTATTAATATTAAATATTAAGAGAAAACTCCATTCGCTTTATTCTAAAACTTATAATAATTCATGCAAACAAACAAAGGGGAGGTGTTATCATCACTAGAAAAGGTAAGAAGAAGCTGGATTGGTTTAAAGCCATATTTAAATTAGTCATCCTGACCGACTGTGTAATAAATATTTGACTTAGTTACGGAAAGCTTCCAAATAATAATCCAATAAAGTTAGATGGCCACGATATAGAATGTACAACTAACTTCTGTTCTCTGGATATTATCATCACACCAATGGGCGTAACCAATGAAGATGTATAAAACAGAATTAATAAAGACCGAACAGCCTTTGAAAGACTTCGCGCCAAATGGAACGGCAAATATCAAGACGAACAAAGTTAATGATATTCCAGACACTAACTTCATCAAGAACAAACTGGAATTCAACAAACACCTAAGAATAATATGTCGAATATTTTGGCCTAACAGGATTACGAATACAGACTTGTGGGAGCTAACTAATGTAGAATCAATAATTAAGCAAATAACCAAAAGGAAATGAAAGTGGATTGGACACACACTAAGGAAAGGTGATGATTATAACAAGAATGGCACTGACTCAAGATGGGTCCAAAAAAAATGCAAAGCTCAAACTCACTACTTTTGTAATTTACAAAACTTAAAAAAAATTTATAAATACTGTTATATTAAAATAATCCGCAGTAACAATATAATAATATGAATCCTTTTAACAATTGGATACCTCTCACCTTATATGAATAGAAAAAAAAAACAATAAAAACAAATTCTTAAGGCCATTGTCCTTAAATACAAAAACAGACAAAAAAAACAATTAAAAAAAAATACTAATAAAGGAAACCAAAAATGTGTGAATGTAAGCAATAATATAACAATAGTATAACAGTAATATTAAACAATATAACAATAAAATAATATTTTCTAAAACAAAAAGTTAGTTAGTAAAAATTGTAAGCTAATATAACATACAGGGATTTCTTATGTTTCTTTGATGTAAGGGATTAAAAAAAAAAAAACAAAACAAACAAAATAACAACAAAAACAAAATTAAAAATTCTTAAGAGTTATTGTTGTAAAAAACAAAAAAAACAACAACAAAAACCAAAAAATTATAACGAGCATAAAGTAAAGAATCTGATAATAAAATGGCTAGAAATCTGATAGTATAAAAGAATAAAATATACACAATACATACATATATATATATATATATATATATATATAATACAAAGAACTAATGAATGAATGAATGTAAGAAAGAAAGACAGTAAACATGTTTATACTTTTAAGGATTAATTAACAGAAATTGGAGTAAAATAAATTGTGTAGATGTATGTGTATATAAATTAGAAGAAATAGAACATAACAGATGGTGTAATATAATATGGTATATAACATCTACAATATAGAATTCCAAATGGTATTATATGACATTTTGTGATTTTCTTTAATTCGCTTTAAAAGAAAATTGTAATTTCTTTAAAGTAAAAACTGTTCCTTGAACAAGTTCTACGAAACTAAAGTTCCTTGAGTGAAAACTGTAAACTTTAACTCTTAAGACCTTGATAGACAAGTAAATATTAAAGACTAAACATATCTATAAAAATGTGATGGAATAGGATTGCCAACTGTTCTTGAAGAATAAGGAATTCCGTAAATATATTATCTAAATATGTTCCTTTCTCCAAATATACTAGAAAACATATCTACCATCTCTTTCTTTTATTTTACTGATCCTCAAGTTTTGGGAATGTTTTACAGAAATAATATTGGTAATTTCTAATATTGTTTAACTGAACCGATTTTACTATCGATGAATACTTGCAAATTATTTCAAATGGAAAAATCCTTGAGGGTCTTCTACAATATACATATTACTTTCATAAGTTCTTGAGCTTCCCTTTTCATCTGCATGAAGGTATTTGTTTAATTCTAAAAAAATCAGAAGATTGATGAAATTGTGTATCAAAGTTGCTCTTAATATTTTACGATCGAAGATCTTTAGGGACATGGAAAGTTTCGAAACCTATTTTAGCTGTGAGTAGTTCCTTTAGGTAGTGTATCACTTGAATACACCAAAACTACAACCCTTTTTTAACCAAGCTTTTGAACTGGACCTGTAATAAAATTGTATAGCTTGGTATCGGAGATAAGGTTGTGAAAGAATTATTGGGAATCGACTTTGAGAAAATAAAATTCCCAGACTAAGGCGGTACACGAAAATTAAATGGAATTAAGAAGAAAGATGTTAATGTACTTCTTAAACTTTTGTAAATTTTTTAAATGCATTACCAACTTTAGGGAAAACACTTAATGGGATCTGGTTCCATATGTAGGATGAAGCATGACAAACGAATTTCAATTAGACGAGTTTTTTCTGTATGGTTCACCTGTTAAGTATGAGCATCTTTTGCCCTCCTGGTGTCTTGCTTGAAAATCTTGAGTGGTGGTATTAGTTGAATAATTTGTTTAGAACAGGTGTTAATCCCTTCAAGACATTATAAAAAATGCGCTTAACCCAACAGACCCTTCCACGATGCTTGAGTTGAAGTGAGCGTTAAGATGACTCTGCAGAGAATCAGATCGAGAGAAGTAAGTTTTGGAAATAAGACTTAGTTAGTTTTACATTAGTTTCAAATATTAATAATAAATAATTAAATAGATTTTGCGGTATCTTGGAAGTACCTATAAACCAAATTACTTTATAATATCAGTATTATTCTTAATCTGTTAGGAAGATTGCTTATGAAACACTGCACTTATAATACTTCACTAACATTCAGAGTAGTTTGTAAGAGTGAAAAGTTACGAACAAAAGATTATAATTTAATTAATCGATTATAAATCAAACCTCTTACATCATAAATTTTATTAAAGTCGTTATTGTAATTTTAATTAATAATATTTAATATCCAAATAATATTCAATAATAACCGAATTTAATATTTTAAATTCGTTTTTCGAATAACTTTTTCAGAATTTTAATACTAATTACAATTTTTAAAACATCAATTTTTATGATTTAATAAATATTAAAATTTTAATTAAATTAAAAAGTTGATTTATATAATAAAAAAAAAAAAAAAAATTAAACACGGAATAGCCATTGTGGCTATTAAATTTTTTTTTTTGAATTGATTAATTTACTTGCAATTGTGGTTACATTAATATTCCGAATGACATTCTATTTGGCAGACACCCCATTAAATAATCAAAAGTTTGTAAATTCAGCAAAATAAATTAAAATATATATATTTGTATTTAATACAAATATTTAAAAATTGAAAATTGAATTTATTTTGGAGAAAAAAATTATTTCAAAAATTTTTAAAGTAAATATATAAGTTAAAAAATGATATGGTTGTTTTTTTTTATGTGTTTGTGGCTTCAATATCTGTCAACATGGAACCATTTTTTTTTTTTTAAAGCCAATAATAATATTTATTATATTTCATATTATGTTTTAAAAAATAAATATTGATTTATAATAAAAAAATGTACAGTACAATCTCTTGTGTAATATTCACAACGAATATAATATTTTATTAATCCAAACGATTGGTTGTTGATCACTTAAAAGACACTGATTGTGACTCTAATCGCTAATCAGTAATACATAATCTAATTGATAAACATCTTTTAGGTAATCAAATTGATTCAACCTAATCTATGAGTGATGCTTTAAAAGAGGCAACTATAGAATGACGCTAATGTCAAATGCTCTTAAACGTTTGACTCTTCAGCTGGAGTAGTTACATGCTATTATTACATTAGAGTTGATGAAAATATTTGTCAAAATCGTAGGTAGATACTGGAATGAGAGGTATGTATGTAAAAAGCTCAGTTTTTTTTTTATAGTTCAAGGTCTGGATACCCAAAAAGATTTGGTAAATAAATTGGTAGTATTTGATATGTGGAGTTATAGACGTCTGTGGACGATGAACAGATAACGTATCATTCATGTAGAAGTTCTATATAGACTGCAGAAAGAAAAATAATTACTTGAAAGAATTAAAAAACGAGAAGTTGCCTATTTTGTCGATGCCAGGAGGTTAAAAATAATTTATTTTTTTCGTGTTTTGCCCCCTGGGGGAGCATAATGATTTCACAAAGCTTCTGTATCCAAGGCTCTGTTTAGATGATTGGTCTGCTGTAGCTATTTCTTATGATTTTAAATCTCACACCTTGTGTAAAGACGACGCCAAATTTCTCCGCAAGTAGTCACTGCGTTTTTCTATATTTCTCCGCAAGATGTCACTGCGATTTTGCATACCCCTATCTCCTGACTTACGGAATAGATGTTTGTTGGGTTATATCATGTCGCATATGCATATGTCAATGGTTATTTGACAAATTTTGATGCATATATTTATATAGATAATTTAGTATTAAACTATGGGTTATATCGGGAACACGATTATAGGTAATATTTTATATTTTATTAGTTTATTAATTATTATTTTTCTATTTTTTTTTGACTATTAGATATTTTATTATAAGTTATTTTTATATATATTGCTATATACTATTTATTGAGTTTACCCAGCCAGGAATCGAACCCGGGAACTTTTGCATGAAAGGCCGGCGCCACAAACACTGCACCATCGGTTGGTTTAATATTAATTACTGCACCCTATTGCCGAGGACAGAATAGAAGGAAGATGAGAAGTAGGAAGAAACCAATTCTCATTGCTAAGAAATATTAGAGAATGTACTGATTTTTTTCACAATTTGAGACTTTCTTTATGCAGCCACAAATAGAATTAAATATTCCAAAATTGTAGCCATATTATAGCCATCAGTAGTGGATTAAAATCAAAAAAATAGAAGAAGATACATGATGGTAATTTGAATTCTAGGAATTGATCCAAGGATTGCGTAAGAAATTATATTTTATCCAATACTGTACATATAATTAAATTTTTTATAATTTAAATTAGAATAAGAATTATAATATTATTAAAATTAAACGATTAATTAAATTATCGGGTAAAAAAATTGTTATAATTAAAGTTATATAAAAATTATTTAACTTTTATGCAAGTGATAAAATTTAATGAGATTAACATGGATTTTATAAATATTAAATAATATTAATTTACATGATTTTTATAATATTTTTTTAAATTAAATAAATTTTATTTTATAATTAAATTAAAGTGATTATAAAACACAAAAAGTGAAAAAAAATTCCATAAAAGTGGTTTATATTATTAAAAAATATTTAAAAAATAAAAAATATTATATTATTATAGTAAAATTTTATAATAATTCTGTGGGTATAATTTTAATTGAATATAATCATTTTGGTTAAGTAATTGACTTATATATTGGTTTATTTGAAGATTTTCTTAGTTAAATATTATGAATTTTGGTAAAGTGTTATGATACATATTCGTTTGAGTAAAAGATTGATTCGGATTTTTTTGAAATTGAAATATTTAATCTTTGGGAAGGTGTTCAAAAACCTAATAAAAGTTTTAATCAATGAAAGTGTTATTATTTACAGTGAACTATTTGAAGTGTCGATGGGGGAGTGAAATAAAGGCCCGGAGAGTTTTATTAAGCGGAGTGCATGTACCGGATTCGTTCATGTCTCAAGGAAATTCCACGAGAGTGGAATTCACACATTCCTCAAATTCCCAAACATGCCCCAAAGGTATTTGCAGATTAATTCTGTTTTAAAGTTGCACTTTGAACCAAGACTTTAGTGGATATGGATATTATATTCAACATTAGAAAAAGAAGCCATACAAGTAAGCTGAAAGTGCATACAATGGAAAACTGGAAAGCATTGTGGGTAAATTTCAATTGTCAAAAAATTAAGTAGATAACAGCTCATTAGTTTAATAGCTCGTACGTAGAACTGCAACCTAATTGTCTTGCATGTTGCAATAAAATTCCAGGAGAATCAGGTCAGGAAACCAAAAGAATTCAAAGAATGATGATATTATAAGCATTAAAACGAGGAAGATTGTAGTAGAGTAGACTCCTTTATTTTTTGAGATATTGTGCGGATGGACGAACCGACGGACGAACGAATGGATATACATAGCTAAATCGATTTATTTTTCGATTCTGATGCGATCATACAATTGAGTTAATATCTACCCCTCTCTAAGAAATAAACTAGCAGTTGGTTCGTAGACTGCAACAGAATTGTTCAAACGAAGATGACTTTAATTATATAAATGCAATGACTAGGAAACAAAATCTGAAAATAGCCTAAGTTTTAACTGTTAAGTTCTGAATATGATTATATCGTCCCTTCAGAAATGAAGTGGCATCAATTTCAACTATATAGCACCATTGATCCTCACTCTTGATTCTATAACTAGAAGTATCCAGATTGTGAAATAAAATTTATAAATATTAAGAACACTTTAATTTTTTTTATCTGAACCTCATACAATTTTCCAAATTAAATCAAATCAATATTTAATTCCATTTCCTATAAATCAAATCAATTCAATAAAAAGACTAAATATCAAATCAAAATAAATCTAATTATATTAGCAATCAAGAGTGTATTAATTTTTCATCAAAGTCAAATATTTGATTTAAAAAGAAAAGCCCATGAGAAAACAAGTAATTTTGTAAAATTTTATTAAATTCAATAAAATATTTAATTTATAGAATATTGAAAAGTTACAACAGCAAAATCATAACGAAATGAAAAATCAAAAGAAAATCTTTTTTATTTTTCTTTAATATTTTCATTTCAAATTTTCCAATTCGATTTCTTAATTCTTTATAATATATTTATTATAATAATTGAAAAACTCTTTAATTGATTAAATTCCCTTGAGCGTTTTTGTATAATCCTATATTAATTTAATGTCCTTGAGGATATCCCCAAAATGTATTTGTGTATAGGTAAAAATTTTAAATAATTTTTTTTTTAAATAAAATTCTTTAAAATAATATCACTACTTTTTACTCCATCCTAATCGTCTTCATCCAATCATGTATTGTAGATATTATTTACAATGTATAATATCCGGTTAAAATGCAAATATAAGGATAACCGGAAATAATATTAATAACTCTTTATTACTTATCCTGTTTTAATTCCCCTATTTAATATGTATAAATTTTTCTTGAATTGAATAGGGATTGGATGCTTCCAATATGGTGCTGCTCTTTTTATTGTCATGTACTGTCTTGCTTGCCTATCATGTTACTAACTATTTGGAATTAAAATTATTGTATAATCATGATTGTGTTACTGGTAGTAGTAACTACTAACTACTACTACTACCCAAAATGATTCAATAGAATCAACTTGTTGTTGTCATTGTAAAAAAAGGATTGAAGAAATAAAATTTTATACAAAATATTTCCCTTTTTTGTTTTTTTTTGAAGCTTAATGGTGTTAGAGTTCTACCGAATCAATTAGACTAATTGAAATAATTTTTAAAACTATTGTTTTATATACTTATATTTGTGTGTATGTATATATTTTCGCTTAACGATGGAATCCTCGGTTATACGAAAAAAGGCCAAAAGAAAAATGTACCATAATGTAATTTTTCTAAAAATTATCAAAAAAAGGGAAAACAGTCCTGAATTTAGGAGTTTTTTTCAATTTTAATTTTGGCTAGCATTTTATAACTAATTTAAATACGAAGCCAATAGATATTTAGTATGTTAGAGAAATTGGGGGTTTTCCCTTTTATTTATTATATAAGTGGGGGTTTCCCCTATAAGAATATGTATAGGAGAGATTCTGTATTTGGAGGGACTTTAGAGTGGAACTAAAAATTAGAATTGTCTATTTCCAAAATATTAAATGGGAGGGCAATTACATTGAATGCTACCATAGGGATATGCCATAGCAATACCTAATGCTTTTAAAAAAACGAACTTTTAACTTGCTTTAGAAAAATTTCAAATTTCTGCAACACCAACGTAAACGAACTGTAATATAGTCTACAAAATACTTTTCGGGACTTTTTCCTTCGGAACTTGTTTCTAATGAATCCAAAATGTTCCCAAATACAATTTTTATAAAAGTTCCCAAAATCAAGAAAAATAATCCTCAAATTTTATCAAATGTGAGGACATTTTATTTATGAAACGAGGAAGAGTGTAGTAGAGTAGACTGTGTCAACTCTAGGATACCCGTATGACCGTAACATATACATTATATCATCCGGTTAATTACTTTTGGCTTTATTAAGTGTTGTGGAATACTCATATAAAATAAAGAGTTGTATGGCAGCTACTCGAACCCTCTGTCGTAGACCAACCAAATTTTGCAGAAACTTTGGCCATTACACTAAACAATTTTTGGCAAACATTCAGACACCCAGCTTCATTAGATGGAAAGTAATGCTCATATAAAATAAGGAGTTGTATGGCAGCTACTCGAACCCTCTGCAGCAGACCAACCAAATTTTGCAGAAACTTTGGCCATTACACTAAACAATTGTTGGCAAAAATTCAGACATCCAGCTTCATTAGGTGGAGAGTAATGCTCATATAAAATAAGAAGTTGTATGGCAGCTACTCGAACCCACTCCACTAGACCAACCAAATTTTGCAGAAACTTTGGCCATAAAACTAAACTACTTTTGGCAAAATTTCAGACACGCAGCTGTAATAGGTACAGAGTAATACTCATATAAAAAAAGAAGTTGTATGGCAGCTACCCGAACCCATGGACCAAAATGGCTGGATTTAAATAGCGATGACGGCTATTGCAAAAAAAACAATTTGCGAAAATTTCAAGATCCTAGCTCCTTTAGTTTTTGAGTTATCGTGCGGACGGACAGACGGACGGACGGACGGACATACATAGCTAAATCGATTTATTTTTCGATTCTGATCCGATCCATACACTTTAGTCTATATCTAACCCCCCTCCTTCTCTGCGTCACAAACGTAATGGCAAATTTATTATACCCTTTGACTATATAGGCATACGGGTATAAAAAGCACCCAAATTTTCATACAAATTTTTGGAACATCTTTCATTTTGCTTTTGAGGACTTTTTTCTTGGGGACATTTTTCATACGGCCGCAATCCTTTTAAAGTAATTTAAAGTTTTAGTTAACAATAATAGTTACATTAAAATAATATTCAATATGTGCTTCAATTTTTATTCTACAGCATTCTGATGCTAAGGATCCTGGTATGGAATTGACAGGGGATGACCAGGAAGGAAACTCTCGTGTTTTTTTTTTTTTTCAAAAAATAAAAGAAAAAAAACAATTTTTTAATAGTCATGACCATTTCATTTATTTTAAAAACTTTCAATTGAATGAAATTGCATATTATTTGGTTCGTTTTTAGTTTTATATAGTTTTGATGCTCGTTTCCTGATTCCTTCTATTGAACCTAGAATGTGACTACTGACTAGTGACTACCAACAAAAAAATTGTCTTAGAAAATTGCAATTTGATGCTCACTGTTTTTGTGAGAGATTGTAAAAGACTTGAAATTGATGAAGAACACAAGAAAATTTTACAATCAGAAAAAAACAAAAGAAGAAAAATTGCAACTATTGTTATAGTAGTGTTAGTTAGTTGTTATATAGTTTGGAATAACTTTTTTTAACACTTTTCCTTACATTAAATTCAATGAAATGAACTCCCAATTCTAATAAATTTTATTGTTCTTCTTATTCTTTTTATTATTATTATTTTTATTACAAAAAAAGTCATAGTTCAAATTTTTTAAATATTCTTTTAGATTAATTGAGTTTTCAATTTTGGAAAAAAAAAACAATTGAAGTTTACACAAAAAAATATTTGACATTTTGAAGTGTACTTTTGAAAAATTGATCATTACTTGAATTTTTTGTTATTACTTAGTTATTTTTGGATTTTAAGAACCCTAGGGTGTTTATTTGAAAAAAAAAAATGAAAATAAAGAGAGAACGAAAATCCTTACAATATGGTCCTTGCAGTAAGTTTATGTTTTTATCAAAAAAAAAACCAATATGTCATTTATGGGATTTAAGTTTAAAAAACAAGTAATGAAAAAATCAAAGGGTTTTAAAAAAAAGAACATTTTTTGGAACTTTTGTAAGAAATTTATTATATAAGAAAATTTGTGAAAAATCAAGAGACACTTTCGTTAATTTTATGGAAACCTTTTGGAGATCGGAAAACTCATAATACACGGTAAAAAATAATGTTAGAGCTCAGTTTTGTGCATATTACTTAAAAATAATTTGATATTCAAATTACAAGTGTTTAAACGTTGGAAATCTTTAATTTTTAACCACAGCTTCTCAGCAAAGGGCGATACAAAAAAGCTTTCTTAAAACACTCATACTTATTTTATAAGACCTAACTATTCTCTTAACTGCAAGTTCCTTGCTTAAATCGTTTGGATATTGTAAGTGGTATAAAAAATTTGGTAAAATTTTGTATAACAGCAAATTGAAGTGCTACATGGCAATCCTGTACATTTGGTAGGCCTTTACTTTGAGGGGCTCTATTAAAGTTCTGTAAACGTACGGACGGACGGATGAGCAGAGTCAAATTATATAGGCACTTTCTTTTTTTAAATTTTTTGAAAATTTTTTAGGACATTAAAGATAATTCAGAACAAAATTAATTTGAACAGGATTATTCAGAAGGAAAGTTACGTAAGTGCACATTTAGAGTGCAGTAAACATCAAATGTAAATATTTATGATAGTGTAGTTAAGAATTTAAATTTTTAGTTCAGCCATTTCAAATGTAGAGGTTTGGGTAATCTTAAGATTACCACATTTGTGAATATTGAAATTGTAAATGGCCTGGTGTTAAAGACACCCTATTAAAAACTTGAAAACCCTAATCCGCAGTGTTGAAAAACTTAATATAAGAACTTAGCTTCTAATTAGGTAAAATTAATTATAAACTAAAAAAGAAGCCAAATGTCTTCATTAACAAATATATACGCTATAATAATCAGGCAAATATTTTAGCCTAGTTTATTAAATATACGATTCTGGAGTAGGTGCGAAGAAGATTCTACATTAAAAGACATTAGAAGAAAAACTATCATAAATCGGATACATAACTAGGTGGTTTAAAAAAAGTGTTGCTAGGGGAGCCTCTAGATCGACAATCTCATGGAGAAAGGCATACACGCTAATCCAATAAATGCTGAAAAAAACCTAAATAAAAAGAAATACTTGAAATTTTTTAGATTTTTCAATGAAAAGCGTAATTGCTGAAGTATGTAGTTGCTCTCTAGGATTCTGGGTAGTTGTAATCTTAAATTTAAGAATCATTATTAAGAAATGTTAAATGTTAAATGCTGTTTTCAATTGTTATAAAGGCACTTATCATACGAAATATAGGTGAATTTTTCTTAATCGGAATTACATTAAAATTATGTAAAAATTGTTGAAAATGGATTGGGTACAAAATTCCAAAAAAAATTCCATTTCCGAAATAAATTTTATATAGGTTTAAATAAAATTACAAAAAAAAAAACCCAAAAATATATATTTTGGAAAAGACGGCAATCCTAATTTTGAATCTAACCCTAAAATCCCTGCTAATTCAGTATCTCATGTGGAATTTGTTTTTTGGAAATAATTTTTTTAATTGTATGCAATTTTTTAACTTTAGAATTATAGTGCCATCCCCGTTAAAAACTCGTGAATAACTAATCAGCAAGTGACTTCGTTTTTTGAATTTAAGAGACCATAAAGGCCGTATAGAATAAAAAATCTAAGGCAATCTGAATACACTATTTTTCATTTGAACATTAATATTTTAACTATCAAATTTCATCAAAATGTCTCAAGCCTTTTGCAATTTCCAAAGCTCTATTTTTTTAAGTATTTTATTGTTGTGGAAATTTATTTAATTATAAAAAATTTTCACAAAAGTAATCCAATTATTGAAATTATTAGATTATCACTAAAAACAAAACTCTATTGCTATGTATTTGTAATATTAACTTTAAAATCAGACTATTGATTTGTTTGAAATCAACCATTTAACCATAATTTTGTTATTTAGTATTTTACTAAATTTTACTGTAACCAAAAATGGCTGGTCCTCCATTATCAATTTAAATATTATTTAATCAAATAAATTAAAAAACAAAAAAATTAAATAAAAAAATATAAAACAAATTAAATGGATTTTAATTTATTGGATTCTTTAATGTCCATCTATCTAAATCTGTTTTATTTGGTTGTTTTTTGTTGTGTTGCATTGCACAATATTTATTTTTGGTTGATTTACAACAAATTATCCTGAAACACATTTTGGTGGTTGTAGTGGTAAATTTGTTTTTATTATATTTTTAAAATATTTTAAAAATTAAAATTTGATTATTAATTTCAGTCTGTCCGGTCTTGCGCCAGTTAACTTCTATCAGTGCCAGTGTGAGAAAAGTATTATATGTTGTGTATTGAGTATAGAAAGATTTTATAAAACAGTAATAACTGCCGAATGTAGTTCAAAGCGTTTTTGGTTTACGACCCTTTTAATGCAGATATTTAGGACTATGTTCAAATGGCTTGAAATCTGTTCCGTGATTGGTTTATCCTGGAAGAGCTAATCCATTTTAATTGTTCAGATTTTTAAAAAAAGTTATTTCTACCTTTAAAGATTTGAAAGATTGAATTCTACCTTAGGTAGGTACAAGAAATATTTTCAATTCAGCATTTATATTTTACCGTTATATTACACCAATATTTTGCTTCATAGGTAATTAGTCGTATATCCTGAACTGTTATAGGCAGAAGTTTAAAAAGAAAGGTGTAAGATCTTAAATGGTAATATATTTAAAAAATAGAATTGTTTTTACGGGTCCAATTGTTTAACTGTTAAATGAGGAGGAAGTTACTCAAATGTAAGGATCACATAATCTTCTTAAAAGTAGAATTGACTAAAATTAATTCCTTCTACATCTGTGCCAGGAGCCTGAAGGGAACTGTCTAACTTTTGCGAAAGTTCAGATATAAAAGATTAAATTTGAATTTTTTAATATAGTTTGATATGCGTTAGGGCTCATCTTTACTTTATGGACTTTCCTCCTAAGTTAAAATGTTTTATTGGAGCTCTTGTTCTTTCGAGAAGGTGCTCCATTCAAAAGCCTTGGTTTTACATGGTACTTTGTAATACTTTCGCTATCGTTTATTGGAAAATATTTTAAATAATTCTTATCAAGTAATACAATGCCCAAAATGTTTTTTATATTGTGCTAACAATTCCCTTAATTGCAATTATTTATTTTTTTTTATGATTTTTTATTTTTATTTTCGGGTATGTTCTTACTTTTTTCATTGGTTTGTGTTTCATCAATAAAAAAAGAATTGATAGAGAGAAAAAAGAGAATATATTTTTTAATATCCTGTGCAGAAGGACATAAAATGACATAAAATTTATCCCGATATAATTTTATTTTTTTCTTTAGTTTTTTTTTAAATATTTTTATTTCAAAGTTTTCGATTTTTATTGGTTAAAGCCATTAAATAATTGAAACTATCAAAAAAATATCGAATGTGAATATTTATGTCATTAAATTCTTATGAACAATTTATTAAAAAACTTATTAATTTTGGCCTATTGGTTATAGTAAGTAAGGAAAGTTCAGTGATGAAAAGGCATGATAGTATTCGTAGGGATCAATGCTATTTTATCCAGGCTGTAAGAAAGCTTCACTATTCGATGCAGAGATCTAACTCACTGTTCATGGATAACCTTCGTAGGCATCAATGCCAGTCTATCCAAGTTGTAAGAGACCTTCACTATTCGACGCAGAGATTTAACTCATTTTTTGTAGACTGAAGAATATCTATGAACATTTTTTTGAACGATTTTTTTGATGTTTCCTTTAAACGGTTTAACACCACTAAAGTATTTATTATTCCGAGGATCTTGTGTTCTCATAAAGCTTGTGATACCTCATAAGCTTCGTTCTCATGTTCTTGTGATACCTAATAAAGCTTCAATATTTTTATCTCATTCAATTTTGAAGTTTTTTCGAACAACAGTGCATTAAATGGAATTATTTGAAATTATACGTGTACTACCGAATCAAAGGTTTTACAATTGCCTCGATTTATATCATTAATTTGGATACTTTTTCATTAAGTGATGTTGAAAGGCATATATGCAAAAGTCAGTAAAAGTCAGAGTATTCTTCTATCCGAAAATTCAAAAAACTTTATTGAAGTACATAGTTTTAAAATATCTTTGGTCCAATTATTTAATCTAATGCTTATTTAGATCCTCAAATGAAATGTACTTATACATAAGATCTACAGTTATCGTGTGATTTCCACTGAGTTATCACTACCTAATGCTTCTTCTCTTATTTTTCAGCACCTTTGGAATCCTACTTCATTAGTATAAAAAATAAAAAGCATAATCTATTATAATTCTAGTATAAAGAGCCCTTAACTAGCTATTTAATTCATTTGCAATGTTCACAATAGAACAAAATTATCATACTAATAGCCCTGAATGAATATAATTAAAATCAACATATAAATGCTAAAAGGATCCATCTTTTAATTAAAAATCATTGCCAAAATACCATTTAATATAAAAACATTATTTTTTCATTTCCTAAAATATATTCCAAATAAATTATTCCCATCGATTTTTTACCATGTGCTTCAATTTCAATGAATCAAATGAGTAAAAGGATTCGGTTTGTTTTTTTTTTGTACCAATCTTTGATAATAGTTTCCATTAAAGATATAAATAGTGTAAACAGGAGAATCGATTCCCTTAACCCATGTTGAAATATGAAACTTTATTTAACAGTTAATTTTATATTTACTACAAGGCAAAAAAAAAAAAACAAAGAAATAAAATATGAAAAAAGCCTCGGCAGGATCCATAAAAGAAATATTGTAGTTATTATTTTCAATGTAATAAATTTATAAGATAACCGGGAGGAAAAAAATAACTTTGCACAAGAGTATTTTATTGGTTTTTTTTTTTTGCTTTACCACTGAAACTTAAATATCGATTATATATACAATTAATAGTTTTATCTAAAATATTTATGAAATCAAAGTTTTTGTGGCAATAATTTTGAAAGGAACTTCAAACTTTCAAACGATATAAAAAAGCATTATGACTTAGCCTTTGCATTCTTATCCAGAGTCTGTCTATCTACAATGAATATGAAAACATAAATTCCCGAAAATTATACCTCAGGGGTTTCTAAATTCCACGTTATTAGTCAAGGGGAACTACCGTTAGATTCTTCAATAATTTAGTAAATTCAATGTCATTTTAGTTTTTGCATAAGTAGGCTGTTCCGGGGAAAGCTTTAACTATATTGTTTCGGTTTTTAAACAAGTTTTAAATTAATTTCATTCTAAACCTAAAATTTAAGATTTGAACTCAGGATGTGGGAGGCCTTCAATTTTCACGTAACATTTGATATTGCAGAGGGACTCTTTTAAACTTTCAGTTCTTTTCCTGAAAAGATTATAAAAGATTTGTGTGGGTTTATATTTGGCTATTTTTTTTTAAATTATATTATATATTTACCTACATATCAATAGTTATATATATATTATATATATATGTACTAATACATATTTTAGATTTTATATATAACTGAAAATGGATATAACTAAAAAGTAATAAAAAATTTATGA
Source organism: Dolichopus griseipennis (assembly GCA_963082915.1). NCBI lineage: Eukaryota > Metazoa > Arthropoda > Insecta > Diptera > Dolichopodidae > Dolichopus > Dolichopus griseipennis. Next base: position 30,537,807 of record OY720442.1, on the reverse strand, counting down.
GATGGTCAGAAAAAAAATATAATATTATTACTAAACTTTGGGTCGATTATATTATTTATAATATGTATACTGTTAACTTATGGTTAAAATCCTCATTTAATGTATTATGGGGTAAGAGGGAATGTATAAAATTAGGGTAGGAATAGAAAATTTTATGTATTTTGTGTTTTTTTGCTTTCAATTTGGGTACTTATTCTGGTTGTACTGATCTTTAAGGATAACGGTATATATATTTTTACTATATATATATATACATAAGTCTACTTATTAAAACTAGTCTTTTGCGTGCTTCCTTTATTGTATATACATACAAACATTTATACATAAAATATATTAGAGTGAAAAAAACATCTTATATTTCAGGGTATTATCAAGAGTCAAATGACAAGGCAAAGAGAGTTTGGGCAGAAAAAAAATGGTAAATAAAATGCCATTTAATGGTCAAATAATTTCATTCGTAAAAAAACCAAAAAAATAAAAAAAAATAAAGATTTGATATTCGCTAATGTATAGGATAATGTTTGGGGATAATGTAGGATCTAATGATATTTTGAGGATTATATATGATGATGTTGTCAAGGGAAATCAAAATGTGTGACCTTTTCTTGTTAGGGATTAAACAAAAGCAATAATGATGAATTTTTAAGGAAATTTGTTCATATTTTTAACATTCACATTCAGAAGTATAAAATTAGTTTGTAATAAAATTATGATTACATTAGAAATTATATTATAAAAAAATTTTTATAGTGGAAAACCTATTAAAGTTTTTATTTAATGATTATATACATAATATTAAAATTGTGTTAAAAATTTAATTCGAAGAGTATTTAAGTTGATAATTAGAAATATTAATTTTAATTTTGTAAAATCTCCTGTCACATGTAATGTGCTGGATTTGTGTATCTTGCATCCCTTCTTTTTAACTGCGGCTGGAAATTAAGAAATAAAATTAATATATAAAAAAATTTACTCACCAATTGTTTTTGCAAACTGGCTGCATCACCACGTACTGGTCCTAAACCTAATGTTGATAATTCTGTATCTTTTCTAATTACCCATTCGGTGAGTTCTCTTAGTGACAATAGTAATGCATTCCAATGTTCAGCATTTGATTCTAGGCGATTTCTGTAATATAAAATAAAATACAGGGGTTTAGTTAAAAAATTTTGGTGAGTCTTTAAAATGTAATGAAAGTGAGATGGTTGACTCCGTCAACTACTGCTACATGGATTCTTAAATTATTAAAGTTTAGTTCCGATTTAGTTGATGATTTAAATTTTAAAATTTTTATACCCGTATGACTATATAGTCAAAGGGTATAATAAATTTGCCATTACGTTTGTGACGCAGAGAAGGAGGGGGGGGGGGGGGGTAGATATAGACTCAAGTGTATGGATCGGATCAGAATCGAAAAAAAAATCGATTTAGCTATGTATGTCCGTCCGTCCGTCCGTCCGTCCGCACGATAACTCAAAAACTAAGGGAGCTAGGATCTTGAAATTTTCGCAAATTCGTTTTTTTGCAATAGCCGTCATCGCTATTTAAATCCAGCCATTTTGGTCCATGGGTTCGGGTGGCTGCCATACAACTTCTTATTTTATATGAGTATTTCTCTGTACCTATTACAGCTACGTGTCTGAAATTTTGGCAAAAGTAGTTTAGCTTTATCGCCAAAGTTTCTGCAAAATTTGGTTGGTCTGTTGCAGTGAGTTCGAGTAGCTGCCATACAACTTCCTGTTTTATATGGGCATTACTCTATACCTATTAAAGCTGGGTGTCTGAAATTTTGCAAAAAATAGTTTAGTGTAATGGCCAAAGTTACTGCAAAATTTGGTTGGTCTACTGCAAAGGGTTCGAGTAGCTGCCATACAACTCCTTCTTTTATATGAGCATTATATTTCACCTAATAAGCTGGTATGTTTGAAATTTTGCCAAAAGTAATTAATAACAATGATATAATGTTTATATAACGGTCATACGGGTATCCCAGAGTTGACACAGTCTACTCTACTACACTCTTCCTCGTTTTTTAGATAGAATAGGACAGAGGGAAGCTAATATTAAGTATGTTGCAGCTGCTGGAAAATATCGGTACCGAACTTGAATAGAATTGTATGCCTTATATTGTAATCTTTATATGAAACTATAATATTAGTAAAAGAATATTATGTTCTGTTTCCATTATGTCCCTAAAATTTGGGATTAACTGAAGTGGATGTTCGGGTATCTCTCAAACACCTTCCAATATCTAGAAAGCATATTTTTGAAATTAAAAACGCTAGAAACCTGATAACAAAGTGGTTCTGTCCTGTTTCCATTAAGTTTTTGAAATTCAAAGGTCTAAAAGGTTTATAATAGGAACTTAAAAACTTGAAATTTGGAACTGAAACAAAAGTGTTCTGTACTGTTTTTTTTATGTTTCTAAATTTGAGAGCCATGGAAGTGAGTTGTGATTCAGATAGCCGCCACACCAAGATATAATAACCATGTCTTCGGAAATGATAAATATAGAAAATCTATATTTGTTACAAGGTAGTTTTCTGTACTTATTAGATTAATATTTCTGAAATATGAGGTTAGTTATAGTGTGAGTTCGTGCAATTATCAATTGAACTTAGCAGTGGTAGGGTATTCCTAAGACAGTTGCTTCGACTTAGTCGATTTATTTTTTAGTAATAAGTGTTTAAACTAAAGAATATTCATTAAATATTTTAAGATTTTTAAAATTCAAGTTCCGTCACAATATTTTCAAGTCTCCAAAAAAATTATTTTAAAAATTTGCTGTAATTTCGAACATAATAATTTTGTGAAATTCTTTGTTCATTTTCTCTGCATTACTTAGAAGAATGAATTAATCTACATTTTCTATATTTTTTTTATTTCTTCGCATTTTTCTATTTTGTTCCATTACTGCTGTAGCAGTCTTTGTAAAATCAGGGGGAACAACATAAAAAAAACAACATAAATTCCTTTAACGAATTGAATTTTTATTCTGTCAATTACAGACACTTGTTAAAAAACACTTTAAACTTTTTTTTTTTTCTATTTTTCCTTGGAAAATTCTTATAAAATTGTTCTTCTTACGAAGTATCAATTTTTTTTCTCTTTCTATTTTTTTCCATTTCTTTCTCTCTTTAAAATTTATTTTATTTTATCTTTTGCTTGCGGATCGTTCTTTTGTAATAATATATAAACTTATACTAGACTGCACTATACTGCAGAAATTAAATTGGAAATTAAAATTAAATTTTATATTTACTGTTAATTTTTTTTCTTATCTTTTTTGTCTCTTTCTTAAATTATTTTACCGTTACTTTCTTAACTTAAAAGCTTTTTTTTATAATTTTCTTGTGTGTCAATTTTGTCTTTTTTTTTGGAATTCTATATTGTTAAATAATAGAATATTTTTTGATGCAATATTCTTGTAACATGTATAACGGGATAAAGTACCGTTATGTGTTTTCAGGCTAAGTGGTGAAAGTTACACTCTACCGGTATAATTATTACATTTTTAAATAATATTAGTTTAAATGAAAGTAAGAAAAGAAAGTAAACAGTTAAATGACATTTTGTGGGAATCGTTGGGAATCTTAAAGAGACCCGAGATCTACCCAATACCATCACTCTCCTGTAGTACTACCCAAAGTTGGTATGATTGTGTAAGTGATCACACACTAAATTTTGATTTGTAGTCCGTGTGAAGTAACTATACTTTATATATCACTTATAATATCACTTCCACATCTCCAGTCAAAAAATAAATGGGATAGTAGGTGCTGACACCATATAGTTGATTTACAATTCCTATTGGATAAATAACAATAGAGATTTTTAATTGTGTTCTAATTGTTCATATGTTAGACTAATAATGTTTACAGATCGTAATAGCTTCAAACATAAATCCTGTTAGATTTTTGGTTGATGGACTGATTGGTTTAGAGGTTCGATTGATCAAAAGATTACAATTGCAACGCTTCTAATTTTTCATTGGCTATTACTGCTTTTCAAAACTTCGATTTCATTCTGAATTGGTTCTTAAACCTATCAAAAAGTGTCAAAGAGATAGCAACAATAAATTATTATAAATATCTTAAGTCTGTTTACATTAAACTACATGATAGAAGGTGTTAAAATTGAATTAACGGTACTTCCTATTTTAACTTGAAGAATTTTTAATGTAAACAATACTGTAATGGATTGCCAATTTAAAAAGAAATTGACACAATAAAAGAAAAGGAAGGAAACACTTATATTTTTTGAATGATTTTCCTTCTCTTTTTGTTTTACTGAATGCTGTTACTTCTTTGTCTTACAAAATAAAAAACAAAATAAACAAAACAACTTTTAGACGACTTTAAAATGATAATGACGTCAAACGTGTTGCACAATACACACATTATGAAGATGATTATATTCTGTATAATATATTGTATATAATGCATTTCTATTTAATTTAAGGAAGTGCATAATATGTTGAAAAGATTTTGTAAATAGCATATGATTTTGATTATATTTTAAAAAGGATGTCAGACAGTGAAAATATTATGTAAGTTCTTCTACATAACACATGTGATACTTAATAAAGTGTAGAGTATTTAACAGTACAGGAAAACGGAATTTAATTAATAAGAACGAAACGATAAAGATTGTTAACTCCATTTTAATAAGATATTATACACATATACTATGTCCTTGAAAATATTTGTAGGATATTTTATATAAATTCTACAATTAAATTTTTTAGAAAATTTAAAAAATGGATAATCATATCCCTGTCATTTGATCAAATTTCTAAGTCTTAGAGTGCGTTATTGTTAGAGCTGCGATAAGTGATAAGATCGTCGATAAGAGCATAGCGTAGACAATTTATATTGTTTATCCATGATCAGAGCGATGCTCCAATTTAAACACATCTATTTAAATCATGTATATAGTTTTCTAAGTTATGCTCTAATCGACGCTTATATCACTTACCGCAGCTCCAACACAAACGCACCCTTAGAATGATACAAAAAAAATTACAATCTGATGAGATTCTCAGAAGCTATACGTTCCGCATATTTTGATATAATTGCAGTTGTTAGATTTTATTTGCATCTTTTTGCCTTCAAAAGCGAGGACAATCAAAAATATTAAGTTTTGGTACAGTAATCAGCGGTTAGTATTTGTTTTACTTATCTAGAAATTGTGGAGCTTGTAATATTGTCGGAGAAGGAAGTACTTAATTCACATACTAGCTTTCTTGTGCAATAATTAGTTATATGTATTATAATCTGATGTATTAGTTTATAAAATATTTGTGTACATAGTACTGGGACTAGATAGACGCCTATCTAATTAGAGATAGAACACAAAATCTCATAATACCATTCAAACCATTCGTAAGCCAAGGATTTGTGGAAATAGTATGTCCGGACCTAATCGAAGGAATAGCAAAACTTCTTATTATAGTTCATGTTAATATGTGTCAACATTTTTGTTTTAGTTGCTAGGTTTCTAATTGCTAGGCCAATAAGCTTGCCTATAGCACATAGGCTTAAGTTTGTCTAGAAAGAGCATACAAAAAGAAAAATATAGAATTAAACATGCATTGGCTGCTAGGTCGTAAAGCTAGATTGCTAAAAGAGTACAATTAGGCCTATCTGATTAAAAGGCATACAACTTTGGGACTGTGCAAGACATATTCAGTTAAAAACTCCTAGTATCTTTAAATGTCAAAAGAAGGCTTCAAAAACTAAGCGCCTTTGAATTAGCAATAAATTCAGATCACCCAAACGGAGATCTGTAATTTAAGTAGCTCATAAACAGTTAGCGCAAAATTAATTGCTAGTCTCTAAGACTAGGTTGTTGGATAGTCTCTAAGACTGTCGTTACACAAAGTATTTTATGTTGGGAATTCAATTCCTGAGGTCTTTATTTTAAGTAGATCATATACAGTTAGTGCTAAATTAATGACTAGACCAGGACTGATGTTTTAGTGTGTCAAAGACTCACATAGCTGTGGTCGCGTGCAGTTTCCTATGTTAGGAATTTAATTATAACGGAAATGCGGGATATTTTTAAATTATGTCATAGAATGCAATTAATGTGTTAATTAAATCTTTCACTAATCATTTAAAACTTCTTAATAATTATTTACTATAAGTTTCTTTATTTAATAAATTAGTTTTTATTAATATTTTTTCAATTAATTTTTAATGATTTTTTTACAAATTTTCAATCGAAATAAAAACAAATTTTAAAATGAAAATTTTGTATTTAAAATCAGGACATTCAAAAATTTCTTCAGATCTGCGAAACCAATGAAAAAAAAATTTATTTTTTTTTGTTTTTTCTTATAGAATATCCTGTGATTAATTTATAGCGATCATTTTAAATTGAAAATATCATTAAATTTCAATTTTAATCAATATTTCAAAGATATAAAAACAAAAAAATCAAATAAAGTATCAAATTCAATATCTGAAAACCACTTTTTTTTTATTGAATTCATATTAAATTCATTGATTTTATTTTTTCCTGCTTTTTTTTACTGTGGTGTCCTTCTTCAATATCTTTAATACCATATTTCTGCAGTTTTTCATTTATAATCCTTTTATTTGTTTTGTTTTTCTTTTTGTGTTGGAAAAATCCCATAAAAATTACTGGAGATATTCAGTAACTGGTTTTCAACGGGTAAAAAAAGCATATAAACTAAAAATATGTATATATTTATATACATATATATATATATATATACCATATATTACATAATATATAAATAAACCATATATAGCTATTTGAAAATTTATGAACTTAATAATATCATCGTAAATCTTTACTTTTGGTGCTTGTTTTTTATTAGTCTGAAGTCTTTTACATTTCAAGTTAGTGGTGGTATATCTATTTTGAAGTCAGGGAAGGGTTAAGAAGATTTTGATTAAGTTCAGAGTATTGTGATGATTGTTTGAAAGTACTTATGAAGAAATTCGGTTGTCAGTTCTATTTTGAAAATTCGCAAAACATTTTGAAAGTGAAAATTTTGAAGGGCTTTGGAAGTGTAGTGATTTAGCTTGTGACTTTTTAGTCAAAGAAGTAGGAGTTCGAGTCCTGTATAGGATACTACCAGTTTTTGAACACCTATAGTCACCATTTATTGAAAACAAAACTACTAACTAAACTGTATTATTTTTTTTTTTCGACCTGTCCTGAATGAAATCCAAATTCAGGCTTCATTCTATTATTATACAGTTACACGTATCTACATGGTCGCGGATAAATAATTAGACAGAGTCATTAACCTAAGTATTTGTTTTAAACCGATGCTTCCGTCAATATTATGTTTTTATAGTTAATATTAATTAAGTGTTAACAATTCAGATCATTGAATTGGATCTTATAATTAAAAAAAATCCCTTAATTACGACTGTGCATAATTAATTTATTTGGGTGTTCCTTGCTCCCCAAATTTAAAAAAAAAATCCTTCTATTGCTATCTTCCTCTAATCTTAAATAAAATAATTTTAATCAACTTTAATCGATATGGTTCACCTAAAATACATATAAAAAATATACAATTATAATATTCTTTTTACTGTTGTTTTGTATTTATACAGTTATAATTTTACATAAATACAGTTATTTACACAAACCCAATATGTAAACAGTTATTTTCCTATAACTTTTTTTTAGATTTCTAAATGATAAGGAAGTAAAACTTATTTTTAGTTTATTCTACAAATTATTTTAACAAATAGAAAATGGTAAACTTAAAAAAAAAATCCAATGAAAGAGAAGACAATAAAAAAGAAGTGTTTATTTAAGTTTTAAATTTTAGTCACGTACTAACGACTTTCAATGTTTTTTTTTTTTGTTAAGATTTAAATGTTTTCTTTGTTTTTTAAATAAATTTAATAAAATTTTAGTTATAAAGATTTAAAAGAAAGTAAAAAAACAATTTTATTATAAAAGTTTACAAATAATTGAATTCACACTAAAAATAAAATTTTTTACAAATTTACTATAATATAACTATCTCTTCATTAAGATCTACTTTTTATTATGTTTAATATTTTGAGTGTTAGAATAAAATGTGAAAGAGTATAAATCTACAATTTAATTTTACTCTAATTTTTACTTTTAATTTTACTATGTACAAACACGTCCGATTGTCCGGAATTCAAAGCTAGGATCTCAAATTTCGTAAACTTTTTAATAAAAAAAGAACAACTTCGCCCCTGTACAACATAGTAGCCATGGTTTTTCATAATAATATACAAAATTTTCATTATCTATCAAATTAAGAGAGTCACATGGACTTTATTAAAAGTATTAATTTTTTTCGCAGATTTTATTAAATAACTGTAATTTTTGCATAAAAAACCGTTAATAATGTGTTATTTCTTTAAAAAGTTTATGGAATTACTTTGAAGGCAGATATTTCAGAAACCGTTAAAAATATACTACCCTCTTCAAAGGAATGTTTTGTTCTTTTTGAACTTCTCTATCATTTCCAATGTTCATAACCTTTGAGTTCTGGACATCCTGTATATGAAGGCCTTAGTTTCAAAGTGAATGTAAACTCAAGAATTTTCAAATTTTTAGTTTAGAGTGGCGAAAATCCTCTACCAAATGAAGTTGTAGCTTAGATCACTGTATACCTCCAATTCTATACCCCAAATATCGGTTTGTTACGAAGGATTTTAATATTAAACTTCCTTGGGCTGAAAAGGTAATTCGCAAAATATATTTAACATTTTCATTCAATACATGTAATAGTTGTAAAACTGCTATTAATCTTTAAATATCGATCACAGATGGCCTAGAATCAACCCAAGAAGTATATTTTAGTTAAATAATGCCATCACTTGAACTTTTATCACTGATAAAGTACCATTCATTCCAGTACTTCACATAATTTGAGTTGAAATAGAAGAATCAAGGATAGACAATTTTCGGCTTATGCACAAAGAAGAGTCAACACCAAATGCTGTTAGAAAAGTGGAAATAGAAGAAGATAATAAGGTTAAAATTTAAGAGTATATCATATCAGATTTATACTTTATTATTTGTTTGTTTTTTAAATGATTTTCCTTTTACTTTTTTTTTTTTAAATTGAAAAATAACCTTTTTTGCATTTTTTTAACTCGTTTTTATTATCATAATTTTTTATTTTTATCTTGAATTTCAAATTTTTTGCATTTTCTTCAAATGGAAATGAAAAATAAAAGTCTTTCAATTCCAAACTTAAAACAACGAAATCTAATTTTTTTTTTTATTTATTTTTCTATAAAAATAACGGTTCAGGTAAGTTAGAGCTAAATTTGAAGTTAAGGTTTTAAGCAAATCTTGGAAAAATTCTAATAAAACCAGAGAAAACAAAGAATGAATAGAAAATCACGTATGAAAAGTATTCCTAAAATTATATTAAAAAAATTGCATATATTTAGGCTGATTAGTTTTATAGAAAGAATTTGAGTTTGATTGAATATTGTATTGGAAAGTTTAAATTGTAAATTTTTAATGAACGTAAGTAAAATTAGGATTTTTTCACTCAGGAATTGAAAGTGGTAGTTAGTACTATTATTTCAGTTTAGAAGTCAATAACCTAATGAGTAAGTATCTTTTCGTCAAGAGATGAACAGTCGCTTCTTACTAATATAAAATTATTAGTATAAGCATCATATGATAAGTTTTTTAAACAAATCTTTTTAATATTAGAATTTATTAATAATTGCTTGGAACGTATTAAAAAACACAAAGTCCCAGATAACAATATCTCAAATTACCAAGTCCAACGTGGGACTAAAACTTCTCAACTTATTACAAAGTTCTAAATCATAAAATCTCAAATTAATCTGAAAAATCACAAAATCACAAAGTAACGAAATCCTAAAGTTATAAAATCCTAAATCACATAATCTAAAATTACAAAATCCCAAATACAAAATCCCAAAATTAGAAATTAGAAATATTAGAAATTCAAAAATGGTTTTAGAATTGGTTACAAAATCGGGATTACATGCATATTTAAATTATTGGATGATTTAAGGAGGATAGGACGTAGAGGATATTAATAATTTGTTAAGGGGGCTAGTTTTCAACCAATTATTTTGCAATTTAATTTTTGATTTTTGGATTTTTTTTAATGGAAGTTCCTACCCAACCCGAACAAGAATTCGCAATTTGCAATTTTAGAATTCGAGATTTTATGATTTAGAACTTTGTAATAAGTTGAGATTTTTCAGTCCCACGTTGAACATTGTAATTTACGATATTGTAATCTGGGGTTTTGTGTTAGGGATTTTTTGATTTGGGATTCCCTTCCCGTAATGATTTCTGTACTGAAATACTTTGATTTTAAGACCTTAAAGTTTGATTGAAGAATTAGATACTTATCGAAACCTTACACCATCTGTATAAGTGCATATAACAGACAAATAAAAGGTACATTTCTAAGCACATTTCCTTAAATCGCTTATTTACTTTCAAATATGCTAAATAAACATGTTTTTTTTCCGAATTATTCTTATTATTACGATTTTATTTTCGAAAAACAAATGTTAAAAAAAAAAATTATTATTCCATTACAATTCCATTTTTTTTCTATTCTGATTTATGGGATTCCTTTTGGTTGGTTTCAAAAACAAAAAACAAACACAGAATCGGAAGGGTAAAGTGAATTTTTTAAAAGAAAAATATGAAAAAATAAATATTTATGAAAATTATTTTGTTTTTCATTTATTTTTCATTCAATTTCTATTGTTTTTTTTTGCTATTTTTATTGTTTTATTTTCGAATTTATAATAAGACGAGTAGTACACAATTTAATACATCCATAATATTCGTAAAACAATAAAGATATAAAGTGAAAAACAATTCTATTTCTGTATTACAGTGGCGGTCAAAATTATTTGTGCATATATAAAGATTTTAAAAATGTATGAAAAAAAAAGTGTTAGCATAGATAATCGAGAAGATCAAATTATGGTACATAAGCAGAGAAGATCTAGATTAAAAATTAAAATTTGAAACCCTCGCCATACACTTGCATCGCTATACAATAGATCCCACTTAAAGTTGTGTCTAGGAGATCCAGCAAGGATAGCCACTTATTCTAATAAAATAAATAAATTAAAATCTTTACTCAAAGTTTATCCACTGAAAATTATGCGGTTAACAATATTGATCATTTCTACACAGTTGAACCAGCAACTTAGCCAAGAGAGTCTAGAGAAATTCGTGTTCATGCATCGTGTTTTCGAAACCATTATGCGCCCTCTGAAGTTTAGACACACTTGTCCAAATTACTTAGATTAAAAAAAACCCCCAACATTTTTCTTCGAAATATCTAACCAAATTATCTTTGTACCTCACGATCTTAAATTTTCTAAATTCAGTTCCGAAAAACCTTGTTCAAACTGGACATTAGTTCATACAGGACATTTGTGTGAAGAACCAAAGATTTGAATCATAAGTTTGATTTGGTAAGGGCTGTATTTTGATCTGGCAAAGTCTAATGCCGTAGAGTAAAAGCAATGACTTTTCACGATCTCTAGTTAGAAAAAGTATTATTAGTAATTAATGGAATTGGCAGTTAGCCAAAAGTTAAAGATGGCATTGCGAAACTGTATCTTTTATTCTAAAGTAACTGAACATCAAAATTAAATAAGTTAGTTCAGGTCAACTACTGTCAGAAGAGCTTAGATACAATATAAATATACAGCGTTTTTATTGGGTAAGTATTACTAGTGTGTCGAATCTGAGGTTTTGATAGAATCTGATTTTTATAACAGACTCACTGACTTAATCCATCAGTTGTCTACAGTCCTTCACACTGCACTAAAGAATATTAAATTTTTTAATAGAAATTAAGAACTAAAAATATTTTTCACAAATGTAAAATCACAGAAAAATTTTCTCAAGACAACATGGAATATTTATTATTTTTAAAGAATCCTTTTTATTGTTATCCTTGTTATGTTTTTGTTTTTTTTTATATTATTTTCTTTTTTCTTAGTGTGGATTTGTTTACCTTATTAAATTTCAAGTGTGTATCGTATAGTGAATCCTTTCTCTTTAGTACTTAAGTCTTTGGTTTTGTTTTTTTTCGCAGATTCAATGTACGATAGGTAAAAAATTTATCCTTCATATAAAAAACATAAAGGATTATTATTATAAGGATTTGTGTTTAGTTTTTATTTTTTTTTAAGTTAAAGCGCGGTTCAAAATAAAATTAAATCCTTGCATTCATATATAAATATTACATACATTTATATATATTCATATTATGCACATATGTGTTTTGTAAGGATGTTTTTATTTAGGTAAAGATGTTAGCAGTTGAATATTATTATTTTGTTTTTCAGTTTAATAAGTACAGAGCCAAAAATTGTGGGGAGGAAAATATAAGGAATTGTTTCGTTATCGTCTTATTATTTGATTTTATTCCTAAATATAATTTTATAGGTATTGAATTATAAAGCTGGAAATATACATTTAAGAAAATTATTATTAAATTATTTACCTGTCACAAACAAAATATAATTGAATTATTAAAATAAGATTTATATGACCTAGTTATTACTTTTCAATATAAGTGGAATTGTACAATAGTTTGAGTTCGAAGATTTATTTTCGACGAATGTGATTCCAGTAAAAGTTAAAGTAATCTTGTATTTGGTTTTGAATTATCTTCAGAAACTATTCTTTTAAATTTCCATCACATTAGTAATAAAAATATACACAAGGATCTATGTGGCGTATTGTACTGCATCTATGTGTAAGTTCTAATAGACGGAGTGCGATTTTGATACACATACAAATTATTATTATACTACTTATTATTTAATAATACCCACGAACCTAATGGCCTTAGTAGCCGATGGTGTTGCTAATATTCCAATGTCCTATGAGATTAGTAATCTTAATATATAATTCCGAAAGCTCGAATTTTTAAATTGAGATAGCGTGGAAACTATAAGTCCTTTTTTTATTAAAGATACCTAAACTAAAAAGGCTAGTTGATCCAAATTATAACCGTGCCTGTAAAACTAATAGTTTTTTAAATATATTGAGATATATAATTTTGAGATTACACAGTTCAAAAGTGTTTATTAGAACAAACCAGTCAAGATTTTTTATAATAAACAAATGCATATATTCTTTTCACATGAAATTGATAATTTTCAAATAAAGTTTTCCGGTTTTCGAATTATTTTAATCTTTTTTCAAATGAAATTGATCTTTTTTTAAATCCAATGTAGTACAATTTTTTTTAAACTTCCCATATCTTGAGATGCACGTAAAGAATCAACTGACATGATTTGAAAAACCTATTCCCTAATTCTACAATAGAAACTAAATGAGGGGAAAAAGTTTCTACTGCAGAATTAGGGATCAAAAAGACCAAAAACTCAAGATATTACAACTAAATTTTTGAGGTTTTAAAAGTCAAACTTTTTTAATTATAATAACTACTGACAAGTTAAAAAAAACCCCGAATTTTCATAATTTCCCGCTACAACTTCAAAACCTTCTATAGTAGTCATCATTTTTCATCAAGAAAAATAAGTGCAACAGATTTATTGGCAAAAGTTGTGGTGTGGGTCCTTGCCGTAGAAATTTTATAACAAAAGTGTAAATTAATCAATTTGGTTTCGGCTAAATGTCTCTCCTAACTTTTTTGGGTTAAACATGCGTACCTACTGTCAGCAAAGCTAGAATCATATTTAAATAAGTTTTGCAGATTTAAAATTTAAATTCCGTGTTCAGTGATCTTAAAAATGTTATTTACAACTAATGCATATTTTGCGACTGAACTTTTAGATTTGTGTTTGGTGTAAAGAAATTTTAAATTTGAGGAGTTTTAAATGTGGGTGATCCCGATCACAAGACATACCGAACTCAATTTAAAAAAATTCTTCTTTAGAGGGTGTTAGTTATAGATTAAGTAGAAACAGTTTAGCTTATCTGTGTTTTCTTTTTCCATACGGAGGTCTCTAGATCTCATTTCAACATAACGGAGGTTGCTTCCTCAGATTCTGAGACTTCGGATTCTCATTTAAATTTTCTAAAAAAGACTAAAACATACATGATTTGAAAATATTAAAAATGGTAATTAAATGAACCAAGTTTTAGACTGTACATCTACGCAAACAAATTGTGTAGAATTGATAAAAAATAGCATTTAAATAATTTTTTATCATTTTTACTTTAATTAAATTTTTTTTTTTTCACTAAATGCAGCATTGCACAAAATGTTGCATCCCTAAAAATTCCTGTAATCATCAAATTTAAATTGCATAAGATTGCAACATACATTCATTAAAATCACCTTAGGTCACACTTAAAACACCGTCATTTATTAAAAAAAGTACAAAAATTTCTATTCAAACACGTTTTTGTTGATTTTAGGGAAGCAGAATCCTATATAAAAGGACATTTTGTCCTAGGACAGTAAAAGATTTGAGCATTTTATTTTTACAAAAAATATAAGTCGTGGACATAAAAAGGAAAACAGGCATCACAACTTATCAGTTTTAAAAATCTAGAGTGCTTCTAGGTATCATTGGTTTGGTTTTTTCCCTTTTTTTTTTAAGCGTTAGTTTTAAATGTTATCTATAAAGTGCATATTTTATTACTAACACATATACAACAAACATAGATATCCGTGCTCTCACATACACAACAAACTTAGACAACTATGATGAATGATCTAATGTGTTTAAAATAAAAAATGTTACAAAAATTTTTATAGAATTCATTATCCTATAGATAAAATAAAATGAAAATTCCCGTTATATTATGCAATCCAGCATAATAATTTTTTTTTTTGATAACCAAATGCATGATATATCATGTTCATAAATGTCCAATTTTTTTTTCGTAAATAATGTACGTGCTCGTACATACATTTGAGAAATTTATACATTTAACAAATCCTGTTAGTGGATCTGGGATATTTTAGAAAAAAAAGGGAAGCAATGAGTTTTTTGATTAACTATATGTTAGGTTCTCTATTCTTTTGATAATAAGTTAAAAACAGCCCGTTTCATAATATAAAACTGTCTCGAGTATTGAAACCTAATTGTTATGGGGTGTAAGTATTGGGAAGCAACAATTTATTCGGAAATAGATAATTTAAATCACATCTGGCAACACCTGAACTCTTAATTTTTATACAATTAAAGCTTTTGAAATGTAATTTGTCAATAATAATTGAAATGTAAGTGAGGTTTAAATCTACTTGATATATCAGAGTTAAAATAGATCTTTAACAAATAAACTGTCTTCAATTTATTATAGCATCGACTATAATTCGATTACAAAAAGTTAACATCCTAAAGTTATGCAATTTTGACGAATAAAACTTGTTTTAATATTCTAAAATTGTATGATAGTTGTATATTGGAAGAAATATAAGTGCTCTGATAAAGAAGCAGTACAAAATAAATTCCTAGTCTATTTCCCCATTTCTAATAATCCAATAATCCCAAATAAAGTTAATGTACATCATAAAATCCTTCCATACCCCCATGGCAGTAACCAAATTGTACATTTCTATCACATGTTTCTTGCATAACTTTGTTTCAAAACAGGGTGGGGCACAATAACCAAAGATACCCCGCACTGTTCCAATAGGTGGTTTTAAAAAAGCTTTCCTGTCACTCGTAAAATAAAAAGAACGTGTCACCAACCACCGATATAAGTAAGGGAACCGTTTAAAAATATTTAAGTTTCCTGATTCCCCCAAGGACTTGAAGTCACCAATTACTGGAATTTTTTTAAAAACCATTGGCTTAAATTTTGAGTTCACATTTTTGAATCATTAAGTTTGTTTCTACCCATATAGCCATATCTTGTGTTCTAAACAATATGCAATTTCTAATCGAACCCTAAGTAAGTAATTTCATTTATATTGCAAGATCTAAACCATTATTCAGTTTAGCCTCACCTGATAATCAAATTATCGCTACAACTAGTATATATAATAAACTTTGGATTACTGGAGAATATAACCGTCTATTCAACCAAAAACATTAGAAGACGTTAGCTTCCTTTGAAGTCTTCGTTTTCCCCTATCCTTCCCCATGATCTTTTCATTCTCAAATTTTAAAAGAACCTCTCCTGTGAGGTTACCAAATTTTTACCAAATTTTAAAAAACCCCGTGGCCTCAACAAGAATTTGTCTCTCCGACCCTTCTTCGTGGTCTTCCCGAGATTACATCAACTGATTCAAATCATTAGGATTTAAAAGCTATAGGTTCAAATTTTCGAAATGTAAAAATATAACAGTTATAAAATTTTATTTTAAATTTGAAAAAATTTCTATACAAATTTTTCTAAAATAAAATTCGAAGTTATTTGAAATAAAAAAAGAAAAAAACTTCATAATTATTCTGATAAATTCGAATAATAAAATGTACATGGGTATTTAAACCAATAAATAAAATTAATTTTTTGAATATTTTTAGATTATAATAACAATATTTGTTTTTTGAACAACTACAACAACAAAAACCTTCAATAAATCTTCCCTAAAAAAAAAACTATAGAAAAATTGTATTTTAGATGAAAATAAACGATTAAAATAAATTCGAAATAATTTCGTATGAAATTTTATAAAATTAAATTAATAATGTTTTTTTATTTTAAATCGAATTTTAGTACAATCAATTTTATAATTCATGTGGCCACATATCTTTTTAATTAATTTAAAAATAAAATAATATATAAAATATAAAATTGTAAATACAAATACAAATACAAATAATAAAAAAATAAGGACTAATAGAAATTCTGATTTTTAAACATTTTTAATTGCCAATATTGTGTTATCGGGAATTTACAGTAATTTTTTAGGATAAAATTAAATATATTTGAATAATTCGTAGATAATACAAAATATGCAAATTTCTGTGATTTATTTTAGTTGTATGTTTTGTGTTTTTTAAAAGGATAAAAAGGATAACAAGGATTAAAACATCTGATTTCAGTTTATTTATTTTAAACATTTAAAACTAAAACTAAACTGTTAAATAGATTATAGCGATATTAATTTTAATGCTTCGTTTTTTTAATAGTTGAGGATTTACAGTTATAGTTAAATATTTTTAAAATTTAGGATATATTCGGGATTTAACTGTTATAATATAAAAGTTAAATCCTTTTTGCAAGTTATTATCTTCAATGTGAGAAATTGTCCTTAGTGCACAAATTAATCTTAATCTGTAAGCTATATATCATGTGATTAACCCGTCACATGCATGGTTCCGAGGAGAAGTCTACGGTATAGACTATGACAAAAGATAGACAAAATGCTTGTATATGGTAAGTCAAGGCGACTAAAGCTTCGTTCTTATACTTTAAAAATTACTTTTGTTCATTTTAGGAACAATGTATCCTAAACCCTCTTTAGAATGTGAAATTTACACTGAACAATTTTCCACACCAAAATCAACTAGCAAATGGCTTAAACTTCATAACCTGCCTTTTTACACTTCGTTACCTACGACTTATACTGCATAACCTACGGCTTACATTGTATCATCTAAGACTTACACTTTTTAACCTACGGCTTAACCTGTATAGCTTGCGCTTACACTGTTTTACCAACAGCTTATATTGCATAATCTACGGTTTACACTGAATAACCTATGACTTATACTGAATAACCTATGACTTACACTGTCAAACTTCCGGCTTATACTGCATAACCTACTACCGAAGTGTAAAATATTCTGCAGACACTGTTTTAACCTACGCCTTACACTGTATAACCATCGGCTTACACTGTATAACCTGCGGCTTACATTGTATAACCTTTGGCTTTTATTGTATTACCGACGGCTAACACTTCATAACCAACAACTTTTACTGTATAATCAACGGCTTACACTGTTTAACCTACGGTTTGCACTGTATAACATACAATGGCAAAGCGGTCAGGATGAAAAAAGCATAGCAAGTGATAAATAATCTAAAATAGCAGAATATAAAATCTGTAGTTTATTGCAAGAAATTGTAAATTTAAAATTAAAGTCTTAAACATTAAAGTCTTTTAAATTTAAATAATTCTAAAAAACTTTAAACTATATGGTATTTCAGACCCACGTAAAAACTTTCGTTACTTACAAAAAAAATAAATTAACCTTTTCACTATTACAAAAATTGTTTATTTTTCTATATATTAACGCATCTATAGATACCACCTAAACTTTAACATTTCTTAAAAAGCACATTTACTAAGTAAGTTTAACTCTTTTTTTGCCTTCCTGTTCCAAGAAATTTAATACAATTTTTTTTTTTTTACTTTAAGTGGTTAGTTAGAAACTTTTATTCTAATTTTTTTTTTTACTTCTCTCTGTCTCTATCTCTTTCTAACATTCTTTTTACTTTCTCTTATTTATTTAATATAACATACAAAAAATCATGAATCCTATACTAGATAGTCTTATATCCTATACTATAGAATAAAATCGTTTTTTTATCGCGTCAAATAAAAATTATCGCACAACTTTGCCGACATAAACTTTTATTTTAAATTTTATACAATATAGTATTATTGTATATATCTTTCTCTTCTCTTTTCCTATTATTTATACTTATTATTATTATTATTTTCTTTTCTATCTATTTACCACATACTATACAACATCTTTTACTGTTATTTTGTGATTTTTTTTTTATTCTTAATCTATTACCGACTTCTTCTATTGCTTTTATATTGCTTTCCTTGTTTTTTATTTTTTTTGTATGTTTTCTTTCTCTTTCTTTTTTTACTTGCAGTTTTTTTGTAGTTTCTACTTTCTTCGCTGTCGTTTATGTTTTGTATTTTGTGTTTGTTTCGTTTTTTGTCTTGTGTTATGTGTTTAAGTTGAAAACTGTTAGATTGTGGCAAATGTTTAGCACATCAAGAAGCAACATCACTTAAAAGTATAAATTTTTTTCGTTTTTTTTCTTAAGATTTGATGTCTGAAAGAGACAACACTATAATATTGTACACACACAATATGTATATGCGATTTGTGTGTGTATGTGGTGAGGATGAGGCGAATAAACGCAAATAATAACCGTTACACAAGAATAAATCGGATGAAAACAATAATGAAAGAGTGAGATGGAGAATGGAAGTGTGAAAAAACGTCGGAAGGATGGGATAAATGGAAGGGTGTATAGTATATATTTGTGGATATGTGTTCATAGGTTAAGTTTTATTATTTTGGTTTGTGTTCTTAAAAGTTTATTTTAAGTTTTTTTTTTAAGAACGTTTTAGTTTCTTTTTCCCATTATTTTTTCTTCTTTCCGTTATTTTATTTTTTTTTTTTGATTTTTTGTACTTTTTATATTGTTTTTATCGTTTTCTTGATTATTTTTTGATTGTTTTTTATTGTTATGTGTGTTAACGGGAGATTTTTTTTCTTGGTATATTTACTTTGTTTTTCTTTTTTGTTCGTGTTGTTGTTGTTGTAGAAAAAGTTTGTCTTCAGAATATTTTTTCAATGAATCGAGAGCGGGAGATGTGGAAGCGATGTTGAAGACGTTACAGAAAAAATTGATTCAAGAACAATTACGGAACGATGTGAGGACAGTGTTACAACACTGAACAAAACTTGTATGATATTGTATTGAAAGAACAATTTGTGGTTAAAGAAAATTTAACCAAAGTTGGACTAGACTTTAAATGTGCTGGGACATTGAACAGTCTTAAAAAAATGTAGTTAAAATAAGAAGAAAACAGAGGAGAGGAAATACCGTTATATTCTGAAATGGAAGACGACGAAGAAGAAAAATATTATTTTTTTTTAATATTTGTTCCACGATAATTGTTGTTGTATTGTTTTTCGTTTTGGGTTTTTTCAAGTTTTTTTTTTTTTTTCCAAGTTTTGTTATTCTTGTAAAAGTTTTCAATTTTTATGTTTGGAAAATTAATTTTTTTTTTTTTTTGTTTTTCTTATACAATTTTATTTTTTATGATTTTTTAATATAATTTGCTTGTGGTTTTTTTTTTTTTGGTATATAAATGAAAATTAAATATTAAAATAAAAAAAACAAATTTCTCAAGGAAAATTGTTTTTCCAAATCCCTCTCATTTTTGTTTTTTGTTTTTTTATTTTTTACTCGAATTATTACAAAGCGAATAAAGTTATTTTCTATTAAATTGATTTTAATTAGTATCATAATTATTTATAAAAGGTTAAAATTAATTATGAAAATTAATAAGTTTTTCCCCCCACTCCCCAAAAAAAAAAATATAAAAAAAAAGTTGGTTATTTAAAGTTGAAGAAATTTTGAATAGATTGTTTTTTTTTCTTAGTAATTATTTTTGGAAATATTTTTTTTTTTATAATAGGCATCATTCTTTTAATTTTAGATGCTGTATTTTTTTCCTGAATATAATTATTTATAATAAATAAAGTTTTTAAATAATTTTAATTGAAAATTAGTTAGAATAATGGAATATGGGATTAAATTATAATATTTCAGTCGTTTTTTCCTTTTTTTTTTTTTTTTTTTTTTTAAACTTTTATTATTGCCTTTATTACATTCTTATTTTAACTTAGCCTATAAAAAGTTTATAAAAATTGACTTATTAGTAATTATTAACAAATTATTAACATTTAAATTAATATTTAATTTTTACGTTAATTTATATTCTAATTTTTATTTTAATTTTCTTATTATTTAGAGTAAAAACTCTATTTATTCCATTTTTTTATGTAGTATTGTAAAAAATTATGGCGAAAAAAAAATCAATATTAAATCTTACTTATTATTAAAAACAACCTAACCTATTCCTTATTCTATACTTAATCTATCTTAAAAATATACTAAGCCTAAACTAAACCTAATTTGTAATTATAATACTTAATTATGATAATTATGAGTTAACCAACCACCAATATTCTTTTTTAATTTTTTTATCTTTATTCGTAATAGACATGTCGTATATCAAACTTTCTCCATTAATATTGCCCGGGTTATACTCTATTGCCTTGCATGTGGCCCGTCTACTATAGTGGTATAGTAGTGGGACATGATCTTGGTTTTGGATATAACCATTTTTATCAAGAAAAATGAAATGCTCAGGGGCTATAAAACCCGTGAGCAAGGTTTTTCTTATGTACTCCTCATTGTGGTAGTATATATGTGATATAAGACCATTTTCTGGAGTGTTTTGTGCTCTCTCATAGTGTTTTCTGACAAGTTTTATAATAAAACCGTCAATTCTGTGTATGTTTGATGCCTTATACAAATATTTGTTTGAGTAGAAATGTTTGTAATCGGAGTCGGGCTTTTTGTTTATATTAGTACAAATTCTTATGCACTTTCTTTCTAGCTTACGTAGTTTTTCCATTAAACTTGCGCTAATGTTGTACCATATGGGTACACCATACACAAGTGTTGGCCTAACTAATGTTTGATAGCATATTATTTTTACTCTATTACTTATATTTTTATTGTAAAAGAGTTTTTTTGCTGCCATAAAGGATTTATTTCCTTTTGAAATTGTGTATTTAATATGTTCGGAGTAGTTCAAATTACGATGTAGAAAAACTCCGAGGTATTTAACACTTTTTTTGTTTGCAAGAGGTGAATTATCTGGTGATTTTATAATATAGCTTTTCCAATTTTTTTTTATATCTGAACTTGTTTTGTCAACCGTATTACGAAATAATATAGTTTCGCATTTGTTGAAGTTCACTTTTAATATCCAGATTTTGCAGTAGTCCAAAATGATATTAAACATTTTTTGCACTTTGGACTGTATGCTACTTACTGAGTCATTCGCAGAATAGACTATAATATCGTCAGCAAAAGCTAATGTGTAGGTATATCCTTTAACACGCTCTAATAATTTTAATAGATCTGCTATATACAGTGAAAAGAGGATTGGTGCGTTGACTGTTCCCTGTAGCAGACCGTTTTCAATTGGGAAGGTCATACTTGATGCATTTCGTGAGTTATACACAACAAAATTGTTGTTGTATAACATGTTATAAATGAGAGCACTCAAATTAGATGGGAATTTATATTTATATATTAACTTATACATTAAGCCATCGAGCCAGACAGAATTAAATGCTTTTTCAAGATCAACAAGACAAGCACCAACACCGTAATTCTTATTAATATACCAACAAATATCAGATGTGAGTTTGGTTATGGTGTGAATAGTTCCATGTTTATACCTAAACCCAAATTGATTATCAGGTATTAATTTATTTAAATTAGAGAAGTTTTGAATTTTATCATTTAAAAGGGTTTCAAAAACTTTACTTATGTTTGGCATTAAACTAATTGGCCTATAATTACTAGGATTAGTTGGATCTTTGCCTGGTTTTTTTAGCAATATTGTTTTCGAAGTTTTCCATATATTTGGAAAATACGAGTTATTAATTGCATTGTTAAATAAAATGACATATTTCGAAATAATTAAGTTACTCAACTTTTTTAAAACTATATTTGGTATATTATCAATACCAGAAGAAGTTTTATTTTTTAAAGCTTTAAATTTCGAACAAAGCTCGTGATGGTTTGTGTACTGGCTATTTTCACCACGTTGCTCAGATGACTTGTTTGTATTGTTAAAAATGCTGAGAGTAATGTTATTTGTATGCATATTTTGAATATTTTGGTGAAATAGATTAATTTTATTTGATATATTGATGTGAAATCTATTATTTGCTGGTATAATAATGGTGTGAGTTTTTTTTAGATAAGAACCTAATACATTGTAAATATCTTTTTGGTTGTGAAGAATATATTTGTTTGTATTTGTTTTTTTTAAGTTATTAATATTAATGTTATTTTCAAAGAGAAGTGAAGTGTCATTCGGTTCTATGTGTAAGGTAGAGATTTGATTGTTTTTATTACTTCGAAATATTTTTTTTATTTCTGAGAACATATTGGAATTATTATTAGGTGTGATGCTTTGGAGACGGTGTTGCCAGTAATTGTTTATTTCTATTTTTATTTGTTGTTTAATAAGAGTATTTATATTATTTAAAAGGCTTTTGAGAATTTGTGTGTTTTGAGATGTAAAATTTAGGTTTTGTCTATGGATTTTATGAATGTCTTTCATTAAGATTTTTTTTTTGTTTAAAAGAATTTTTAATTTTGCAGAATAAAATTTATTTAAATTGTTTGAATTTTTTTTCTTAGGTATAATTTCATTCATGGTTTCTAAAATTATTTCATTCAACTGGAGTAGGTGATAATTTATGTTTTGATTTGAAATATTACTATTATCTACGATTTTGTTATTGTTAGAGGTATATTTTAAAGCATAATTCTGATCTAGTTTATTTCTGAATCTATTCCAGTTAGTTTTTGAAAATATAAAATTATAACTATCTGGCAACATTTCTAATTGAATTTCATTATTATTAATTGTGAAGGGACAGCAAATAGCATTGTGGTCACTATCGTATGGTAGTGTGGTGAGTTTATTTGAAAATTGGGAGAACCCTACATTTATTCTGACATCTACCATTGTAAGGTCTATATACGAATTAGCGCGTGGTAGTGTTGGAGCATCTGTCAGAAGCAAATCGCACTTATATGTAATTTTATTTTTTTGCAACCATTTGTGTAGTTGTGTACCTCTAGAATTGTTGACGGTATTAAGCCATGTAGTATGTTTAGCGTTAAAATCACCAGTTAGAATATAATAATTATTAAGATTACTTAAATTTAGAATTTGAAATATTTTATCTAGTTCTGTTATAAAGTTATGTGTATTCCTATTTGAAGCATAAATAGAAATAATAAATAACTTTTTGTTTTGCTTTAATTGTAAAGAAATTATACATGGTTCGATACATAAAAATTCGTCGAACGCTTTATTATTTACAATATTAAATTGAAGATGTTTTTTAATGCCTATGGCAACACCTCCCCCATCAATATTAATTTTGCGATCTCTTCTAATTAAGTGGTAATTGTCAATAACCATATGGTCATCTGACTTTAGTTTTGTTTCACTCATGCATATTATGTCCGGCCTATTGCTTTCTAGAAAGTGCATAAGTGCAAATTTTTTATTGTAGGAGAGTAATGAATTAACATTCACTGAGATTAATTTATATGTATTTGTGCTAATATTCATATTGTTGGTTGGTTTCAATTTTCAAATGATTGAATAAAATTTTTATATTACTAGTGTTAGTACTATTTTGTTTTTGTAAATTACTCATATTTTTTTCTATCCCGCTCATTCTTTTGTTTAAATCTACAATACTATTACGTATTTCTAATAAAATATCAGTATTACTTTCATTACTACTACTAGGTTTAGTTTTCTTATTAGTCTTATTACTATTGTTAGTTTTACTTACTTCGTTTTTTCCTTAACAAACTTAATTCAAATTTGTAATTACGGGTTTGCATAATTTTAGGCGAATTTAAAATTTTCCTTGTGATGTATTTGGAAAAGTTATTTTTAAACTTTCATTCTGAAATATGAATAATATAAAGAATAGAAATTCTAAGAAAGCTCAAAAGATTAGGATCTTTTCAAGTCGAATTCTTGTTTTTTGAATTTGATGATCCTTAAGATACAAATGGGATTATCATGGTGCAAATTTTTGATTATCTATATAAAAAATGATATAACAAATTCTAAACATTATTTTGCAAAACTATTGAGGTGTTCATATTTGGAGATAAGACATACGGATCTTATATTAGTAACAGGGAAGTGCATAGCTGCCACTTAATGCTCAGGTAGAAATACAACCAAAGAATGCAGTGGCTGTAAACGGGAGGGTCAAACGACTCTCCTTGTCCTGTGACAATGCGAAATGTTTGAACGCATAAGAATGAGGGTTTTAGGAGAAAGATACTGGGAAAACTTCGGAATTATAAAGGAGTCAGACCAGGGAAAAATTATCCAGTTCATCAGACAGATTGATTGGCTGATCGAGGCGCTGTAAAACTACGAGCCGAAAGCCGGTGAACAACGGGCCGCGAAATTCAGATGTTACAACTGCAACTATTAGAGATACTAATCCCACGCGAATTACTATGGTAAATTTATACTAAATATTAAGTAAAACACCTTCAATCCCATAATCGGGTTCTTCCATATTTATTATGTTACAAAATTTGAATAAAAAACCCTTCAACAAATAATTTCTTCTAGTCCATCCTTAGAAAAGTGTCTTCACTAGATTTTATCAAATAAAACACAGAAGTATGACCATTTTAAAAGTTTATGGTCATCAAAATATGTAAGAATTTTTAAAAAAGTTCTAAGGAATTTCAATACAAAAATTTCAACTTACCTAATTGCAATACTTTTAGCTTTTAAATGATTCCATCTTTGATTCATTTCATCTAAACGTCTTTGTAACATAACAGCATCCTCTTGTGATGTTAATGAACCTAATAATTTACGTCCAGTACCATCTAATCTATCATAAACAACACGATGAGTTTCAATTTCTGATTGAAGATCCTGTAAAATACAAAAAAAAAAATTATATAATAATATTGAAGCTTTTGACAATTAAATTAAGATATAAATTAGAATTAAAGAATGTACCAAATTATGGAGAGTAACCATAATGTTAATAAAATAATTTGTAGAATCACAAGTAGTAGTTTATTCTTCATTACGGATAAGTTGAAGTCAGGACAAAATAATCTGTCACTCCAGTCAGAACTAAAGATTTTAAATACCATAATACTTAAGATTAAAATGGAAGTTAATTATAAGATATTGACAACGTGGATTGAAAAGACAACTAACAAGATTATCTGAATCCATTTGCAAAATCTCTGATAAGTAAAATTACTATAGATATAAAATTTTCAACTCTAAGTCAAGAAGGAACTTATTGAAACATAATATTTAAAACTAATGTCTAACTCCAATTATGTGAAAAAACCAATTATACGAAAAATTTCAAAGTGAAGCAGAAGGGAATGAATAGGTCTTCTCAATGTTTCAAATTTTAATTCAAGATCTTTTAGAGTAATATAAAAAATAATATAATTTCAAATCAAAATAAGTTTAAAGAAATCAACAATTGGTGATGGGTTTGAAGCTCATGGGATTTCTGACCAAGTGAAGTGATTCAAAATTCCAATGGAAACTGTTCCAATGGGACTTGTGACCTGTCATCCTGTAACAAATTATTACCAGAAATTAATATAATAATCCTAATTACTCTTTATTTCAGGGATAGCCTTTCAGATGATAATTTGGATTGTAAACAAAAGCTAGAGTACCGTATACACTGTCCCTAAAAATCAATTAACAGACTAAAAAGTCTAGAATTTAATATTACAATCTATATTATAATGTGTATAAATGATCTGATCGGTAGTACAGCGGTTAGGACGTCAGCCTTTCAATCGAAAAGTCTCGTATTAAAACCTGTGATAGGGGACTTTTTACAAATAAATTGGTTATGGAAACTCATTCATTGTGAGAAATGCTAGAATATGGAACATGCTTCAGTTGAATGTGTTCCCCTCTGATAGGAATAGATCTTTATACAATTTGGAACGTTTTAAAAAAAACTTAAATAAGTGCGTTTCCAACCTGCCATCCAACTCTCCTCTTCTAACCTATTTTCCTGCTAACTCCTTAGCCCCAGAGCCAAGCTTTCATATCTATTTTATAGGTATGTATAAAGAAATACGTTTTCCTAGAGTTTGACTAGCGTGTAAAAAAAAAAAATAAATAGTTGCTCTAGGTTCACACTCCAAATTATCATCTGAAAGGCTATGTAAATATATATCTATAATTAGATACTTAGCATCAAAGTTAACGAGACTATTAATAATATATAATAGTTTTAAAATATATTTTTTACATACATACATTTTTTTTTTATTAAGAAAAACACTTGTTCTCTTTCACTCAAACCGTATAATGAATTCCAATACAATGACATTCTTTTGTTATTTAATTGTATTTCAAAATTTATTACCCGTACACTTATAAACTATAAAATTTGTTTAAATAAAAATACATATTCATAAAGTTTAAATATAAAATTAATAAATACAATCAAATACAATAATAAAAGTTTTTTTTATTTTTTTATTTTTCATTATTTTTTAATTCTTTTTTTTTTATTTAACAATTTTAATTTTATTATTTTTTATTTTTAAATATTATATTGTATGTGCGGTTTATTATGCATTCAAAAGATTGAAAAATAAAAAAAAAATAAAATGTGCTAAAAAAAAAACGGGAATAAGAAATAAAAAAAAATTTACCACACATACAAATACACAATTTTTCCATAAATTCACCACAATTTTTCATTTATAAAAATCTTTTGTCATTTAATTTGGTTTTTTTTATTTTAAATTTTTTTTATATTTTATTTTAAAATTAAAAAGAAAATAAGTGAAAGAGAAAGAGATATATATATATATGTATATAAAAACACTGTTATATTAATAAAACGAAAAATTATTTTATTTGTTTTTTTTTTCTACTTTTATTTCCTTCTATTGAAATAATATGAGTACCATACAACTACATTAATACAATAAATCAAATAAAAAAATAGTGAAAAAAATAAATATAAGAAAGAGATAGAAAATTTTTTTTATTGTTTTTTTTTTAAATTTTTTTTTTTTTTTTTTAATTCATAATGCAATTATTATTCGTTTTATTATTTCGCAAAAATTTCCATTCACTATTTTTATTTTATTGTATTTGTAGTTGTGTATTGACTATAACTATAGTATAGCTACTATAGCTGCTGTTATTGCAATTTGCTTTCAACTACCACTAATAAAAGATTTAATGTGTTTTTTTTTGTGTGTTATATGTCAAAAGTTAATAGGTAATTCATATTCGGAATTAGTTTTGCGGGATCATATCTACGGACAAATACCAATTTGGACTTTAAGTTTGTATATATGACATAAAACCTTTAACATCACTGAGTAAACTCTTATGATCCTCAGTGAATCTCCTATGAACTCTGAAATGTTGAAAGGCTTTAATGAGATTCTTGGTTTTTTTTTTTTTCTTGTTTTATTCCCTGAAGGAGCATAGAGCTTCCACAAAGCATCTGTATAGCACTCTATTGTTAGCTAGTTGTTTCAATTCTGGCCACGTTCTGCCGCTATTATCAATTTCCTTAGCGACTGACCTTCTTCAAGTTATCCTAGGCTTGCTCACACTTCTTTTTTCCTGTAGATTCCAGTTTAGTCTATGGAACGCGATGTTTTCCGACTCTTTCCAAAGTGTATGACCGATCCATCTCCATTTTCTTCTCTTTATTTGACAGAGAATAGTTTCCTGCCCCGATATTCTCAGTAATTTCTCATTTAAAATTCTCCTGGGTCATCTAATATTTTGAATTGTTCGGAGGCTGATATTCTCAGAGATTCCTCGTATTTATATGTATTTATTGACTGGTTCTTAAACTAACAGCTTAAAAATTTGAAGCATCAATAAATGCTTAGTTCATGTGTTTGTCTACACAATGTTGTACTTCCGCCTATTGAAGTGTTTAGTAGTCTTACAATAGGAGTCCCTCTTTATAAAACACAAAAGACTGGCTTAAAAAAAAATATTTGAAAAAATTTTTAGTTAGTGTACAATGAAGATTATTAAAGGTTTAAGTGGATGGGTTAACCTCCCCAAGCGAAATCTTGAAGACTTTGAGTGAACTAATACGATATTCTAAGATTTCAAATGTTATTGATTTTAAGAAGCCTTTTGTAAATTATTCATATAGATATTTTTTGTAAAGTTTACATGTTTCAAAATAAGCACTTAAGTTAACATAAATAGTGAACTTTCCTTGACCCATTCTTTATGCAGAATCTAATGCAGAGATACTCATAAAATCTTGAATACCTGTTTTTATACAAAGAGTGCAAAGAGTGGTTCAGTTTTTTTATATCTATCTGCAATATTTGATTTTTCCAAGAAGACGCGCTTTGCAGTACGCGCTTCTTATTACATATTAAATGGATTGCATATTTTTAGGATAATTTAAATTTTGAATTTGAATATTTTTAATTACTATACGCGTAAATTTTAGTTTAAAATTATACAATAAAACAAATTATGAACTTTATCAAAATTATGTCCAAAATGTCAAAATCAGAAATGACTTTTTAAAACTTTTGAGAACTGAAGTATAGTATAATTTAATAGTTCGGATTAAAGAAATAAAACCTTAATAAATTGTCAAACTGATCTTAAATACTTAATACATAAATAAAGTTACTATTAAATAGACAATTTAAAAAACCTAACTTCCTATTTGGATTACCCATTTTGTCAATCTTTTTAATTTAATCTTAAAATTTTTATAAATTTACAAGTTTTGATTATTATGTAAGAATGGAATTTTTTTTTATATATACCACCTAAAGGTATGCAAATATAAAATAACAAATAAATTATTCGAAAACTTATAAGAACTTCTTCAAAAAACTTTTTATATTTTTTTTTTTTTATCTGTACTGTACTTATTGTGTATTCATAGTTTTTCTTTTCAAATTGTTTTTTTTTTTAATTTTATAATGGTACCTAGCCTTTTTTTTTGTACGACATAGTTTTTTTTTTGATTATTTATTCTTTTTGTTTTTTTTTTTTTACAAATGAGAGCATCGCCTATTGTTATGCAATTACAAATGGAATTTAATTTGAAATAAAGGTAATGGAAATTTTATTATTATGTTTTTTTTTTAACAAATTCAAAAATGTATAACAAATTTCATTTACATATTGTTCTGATTTTTTTTAATTTTAAAGTTAATTTATGTTTTCAGGTATGCACAAGCTTTATCTGAAGTGTTTTACCTGAAGTAAAAATTTAGGTTGGGTGCATCAAATTTAAAATTAAAGTCGCAGATTTTTAACAAAATATTTGTTTGATGCTGTTAATTTCATTTAGAATTGATATTTAATTTAATATAGCTTTTCCATTTAAAATTATTAAATGATAAAAAAATTGGAGGCTTTTATTATGGAAATTTAGGATAAAATGTTTAAGAAGTTGGGTTCCTTGGTTAATTTTCAAGGAAATCGATTAAGCATATTAGATGCTCTAAAATAAGGTCTTAAATTCAGTGATAAAGAGATATAAAAAAATTTTAAAACGGTGAACTTTCATTGTAACCCAAAGGGTAAAAAAGCTCATCCAAGCACGTTTTATATCCGTTCTAGTAATATTTGATATCCAAAAGCAATGCAGATGAATTCGTACTAGTTAAATAATTCCAACGTAGCGTAGTGGTTAACTCCAGTCAGATAATATCTAATAAAAAAATATCGTAAATCATTATCCAATAAAAAAATATCGTAAAATTGTATAATTATATCGTAATAGTTGATATCGTATTGGGATAATGGCGTAGTGGTAGAGATTCCACCTTTTATGCGCGGGTTTAAACCCCGGTCAGATCATAGCTTATCTAATAAAATAATGTCGTAAATTGTAGAATTATATCGTAATATAAAATAAGATTTAATAAAAATATATAAATAACTCATGTGTTAGATAATAGATGGCGCACAAAATTTAATTCATAATATCTAACAATAGCTACAGTTGAGTAATCAACGGCTGAGTGGCTCTAACAATTAAATAAACTGAAGCCTAGTCTAAATAACTTGGTGAATGCCCTCAACTCCTTATAAATCAAGCAATGCAGATAACTTCTACAATATGAATACTTTAAAAAGGAGTTGAACAATTTCTGGCACAAATGACAAACTATTTAACAATATTTTAAAAATTTTATTAACAATAGAATTTGAACTCCTCATCCAACTATTTATTTTATTTAATATAATTAAATAAATACTCATTAACTAAAATATTTTAATATAAATATGCTCTTTAAAAAATCATTTTATTAATTAATTTTATGTTAAATATATATTATATATTAATCTCCCCATATCATAATAATTTTTAATTTAATAAAGTATGTTACTAGGCAGACCTAGAAGTACATAATATATAACTGGATGATTATAGATGCAAATAATTTTATATATTTAATAATAGTACATAAAATTTTGACAAAAACATCATCTAGCCATATAAATAACTAATAAAAACTTGTTATAAGATGAAAAACATTGTGAAATATAAATAAAATTTAATAATTTTATGAAGAAAATTCCAAAAATTTCCAAAATAAAAGATTTTCTAAAGAAGAAGAAAAAAATTCGAAATTGAATAATAAGAAAATCTAGAAGGGGAAGTGTATTCCATTTGAATTTTAAAAGAAATAATCCGTAATTCTATAGAATATTAGATTGACCTGTACGCATATTCTCGTAATAAAATGTGTGATAATTGCTTAAGATAGATGTCGATTTATATCCAAAACCATTGGTGCTACAGACACGACCCGGAATCAAATCTATTTGTCCTACCGATTCCGGATCATCTAAATCTTTAAATGAAGATATCACTTATGAAATCGAGCTTATAGTTTCTTACCAAAAAATATAAATTCGAACTTACATATAGATTAGTAGCAATTCGAAGTGTTTTTGCAATTCTCTGTGAAAACCGATTTTTGATTCTGAGTTTCTTCCTCAGGAATGATGAAATTTAATGGTTTGGAACTGACTTTAGTCAATTTTATAATATCTTTCAATTTTAAAATATCTTTCAATTTTGAGATTTTATACTCGGGGTGAATTGGGAAGAGAGGAATACTCGAGAGAAACCCATTTCCAATGCGCGAATCCACCAGTAGGCAATATAGATTCTCCGATCACTTGTTTTCGAATAAATAATAAGAATTTCAGAGATTTACTTATTTTACAATATAGTAAACTTTGTATATAAATCTTAGATTTTCCTTAATAACCCTTAGCATGAAAGCTAAGTAAATGCTTTGATAAATTTGAAGCATGATGCAATTAGTTTGTTAGGCGTGCTCTTTGAGGGACTCTTTTCGAAAGATAATCACCTATGTTCTATTATTTTAGCTCGTCTTCAGTATCGGAAATATAGAAGATAATCATGATGCAATTAGAGTGTTAGGTTAGAATCAGAAAACTGAATAGAATATCTTCTGTCCTAACCGAATTGTTTCGTGTAAATCTGACAAGTTTCTTTGTATTCGTCTGTGGGTGTGTGTATGTATTTTGATGAAATTTGATACGAATGCTTTCTTCGTCAAAAATAACGTTAAGTTCGTAGATAGGCTGAATTGGACCTCGGAATCGACAGGCTCCCAAAAATCTCGAGTTCTAACCGTCGGAATGAGTTTAAAATTTGGTACATAGACTATTGTTGGGTGCCAATAAAGAAAAGCTTTCATAACTTGATTCTATTATTATGGAGTTTAAAAATTCTAGGTGCCTTTAATATTGCAAAAAGCAGAAACGACTTCCCAGATGGGTCAAATTGAACCTTAGGATCAACCAAAACACATTATGCAAGAATAAAAGTTTATACAACCCATCTTGAATTTGTTAATACGCTTTCTATCTCATTATAATGTGTGAACTTCAGATTTAAAATATAATGTTAAATTTACTTAAGAAGGTTAATAAGCAGGTTAGTAACAACTTATTCGAGAAAATTGAAAAATATGTTCTTGATTACAATACTTTTCCAACTCTCGAACCGATGTTCGAAACTTCCAACAAACAAATTTTAAAGTTAAAATAAAAAAACAATATAAAATTTTAAAATCTTCAAATTTCAAAATTCTTCAAACAATATTTAGAGCTTAAGCTAGAGTACGGAATGGGCCAAAAAGAGATAGCGATATTATATATTTTAATTTTCATAAATAAATAACTGTATAAATTTATGAAAAATTTATATAAAAACAAGAAAATAAATAAAATGTAAAAAATAAAACAATTTACATATTTCCATAATCAAAAAGTTTATT